>JARVZY010002064.1:0-682000 GCA_030686995.1 Artemisia argyi
ATTATCTGGTCAATTAATCAATCAAATAATCATTATTTGTATACTAACCTTGAAACTATAGAAAAATAAAAGAGCTTGAAACAAACTCAATGTGAAAAAACTTATCACTAAGTCAACTCAAAATAATTGAGACTCCATCAAATAAGAGATGCACCATATATGACTCTGCAATAAGAGTCTCGAATCGAACTTCATGATCCTTATGACGTTGCAGATGCACCATATAAGATTGAAAAAGAACTTGATAGCTCAACTGGAAAGCTTCTGACCTTCTTAAAGATACTGAAAGCATTTAGAATATATGAAAAAAGTCTACCTTATTGAACGCTAATTCAATTTTAAAAAGTCTATTTTGTTTGGGTGTCCCTTGGTAGTCATTAATTCAGTATCTTAAGTTTTTTACCAACATTTACGTAGTGACCGTTTGAATCATAGCTCTGCTAAAATGACTCCACCTTATTGAACGCTAAGTAAGGTGTGACCCACTCTTATACTGTATAGAAGTCGCTCAGAAAAGGTAATAAGTAAAGAAGGGGAGAGTACACTTGTTTATACGTTCCCTATTGCAAAACTATGAGAACATCATTCATACAATTACTCACCTTTGACCAACAGGTAAGGCCTGAGCTCCTTTAGCTTGTATATGTCTAAGTTCCCTTACATCAAAAAATGTATGTATGAAAATCTGCAAGAACAATGTCATATCAAATGTGTATAAAAAATTAAACCGTAATTTTTCTTAATTTTACAATTAGTTTCTGTAGTATTCCTAAACAAAGGGTAGTGGATACAAATATGAAAGATATGATATGCCTATGGTAACAGATAATTTATTTCAAAGTATGCATCCAATCAACCCGACCGAGATTATCCAATTTACGTAGAGCATGATATAAACAAATGAGTTTGCCCTTATTAAACAATAAGTAGGGTGTCTGCAACTCTAAGTTTGTATAGTGCTCTTTCAAAATGGGTAATAAGTGAAAAAGATGAGAGTCCAGTTGTTATTCTTTCATTATTGCAAACATATGATAACACCATTCATACCATTACTCACCTTTAAGAAAAGGTTTGCCCTGGTACATACTTGGCTCCCATAAATCATCAGTGAATGAATTGATAGAAGCAAAAGAAATGCTATATACAATTTGACCACTCGGATGCCACAGATTCTTGTTAAAATTATCAAGCAAATTTTTATTATTTTCTCTCTCAAAGTTATGTTTACAATAAAATTACATTCAATGAACCAAGAAACAATAACACACATTATCCCTTTCCACAATACATGATTGCTTTCTCAATAGCAGGGACTACACCAGGTCACCAACAACAACTTTCTTTTTATCTGAAATGAAATATTGAAAATAAATGTTATTTGCTAACTGAAAAAACACTAAATAAAATTCAATAGATTAAAAGATCACCCTGAGCACACACCATCTAACTCGTATACTATCACATTCACATAAAAAGGGAATCATCTATGAAGAAAAAATGTGTTCTTTTACATTTCATAATTAAAAAAATCAAAGGAAAAAAGAAAGAAAAAAAAAATCACACACGACACACACCATTTAACTCTTATACTATCACATTAGCCGTAAAAAAGGAAACACCTATGAATTCGAGCTATATAAAGAGGGTGTTTGGGTTAGCTTACTTTTTGCATTTCTGTTGAGCTTATTGGTTATTTTAAGAAATTTACTTCAAGTGTTCCTACCCCATGAAATATGTAGCATAAACATTCAGAATATCTTGTTCTAAATGGAATAGAAGTTAAACACCTTCTGGAAATTAGTCGATGTACATGTACGATTGGAATTTCACGTCCCTGCATGCAAACAATAGCATAAAAATACAGAGAGATTAGTTTGGTCAGCTTGTCTAGTACGAATATAATAATTTAGCATATATCAATTCATAGGAAAATGCTACATTGCCACCTTATAACTTACAACGATTAAAAAAAGTAAACTGATGTGCAGAGGAACTCCATAGTTTCATTAAGTTAAAAAGTTGTATGCTATTGGGACCAAAAAGTCTCCTAATATTATAAGCCATTACTGAAGTATATTTGGACCCCTTTTTTTTAGCTATTTGAATCAACTCACCATTAAAGGATAGCCAAATTATTACATGAACAAACCGTTTGACCCATTCTTTTTTAGCTACATTCTATATTGTTAGCAAGCCACCATTAAACAGTTTATTACCTGAACATACAACTTTTTATTACCTGAACTAAAGCCACCATTAAAAGATAGCAAAATTATTACCTGGACAAAAGGCTATCATGGAGGCTTGCTAACATATATGGCGTTAAAGGTATATGGCATCTATCACCTGTATGATTACAATCCTATTGTCAAACTCATGAAAAAGAATTATCAAATCAATGTTATAATATTTAAACATTTTAACTAAAAAGATATATTAGTAATCAAAACATAGCCATGATGTTTATGGTTTAACAATGTAAAACGGATGGCTTGAACCTAACTGATATCAAATAAAACAAAATAATGATATCCAAAGAGATTTACCATTTTAAGTAGAATATACGATTGATTGACATCACTTGATAATTCGTATACCCATCTCTAAAGCGAAAACTAACTTTAGATTTACAATACAAAATACTATACTGATGAAATACCAATAAAGCACAATGATCAATATGCATATTCTAAAATCCAAAAGAGTTATGAGTAATCTATAAATAAAATCACGATCTAACTCGCCAAATGACAAACAATCATCTTTAAAATGAACCATCACGGATTCAGAAATAAGTTAAAACCTTATATAAAGTGTCTAAATGATGGAAATTTCATTTATCCCACTCTAAGACCGTGATTTGCATTCAATCAACACTGTTTAGGTTTAATTTAGTCAAACCCAGTTAAGTTACAAAATGGGCTATAGTTGTAAGAATCTTAATGAAGCAAATATCCCATGTACAAAAATATTTACAACATGAAAGAATATATATATATATATATATATATATATATATATATATATATATATATATATATATATATATATATGAACGTAATCAAACATTCATTGAAACCTCTGGTTCATGGCTTTGGAACTTGGTTTTCTAACGGAACAACGGATCCCTGCTTGCTACGTGATTAGTCGTCTCTAAATCCCCTCTACTTTCACCATGTTGCAGAATGTAGCAAATACAAAATATGGAAAGTAACATTAAAAAAAACAAAACAAAACAAAAACAAAAAAAACAAACAAAAAACAAAAACTTATGGCATCATAAAATCACTTATATTCGAAAGAAAATCTCAGCAAAAATGAGTACAGTATACTATGGCTTACTGACCTTTGTATTTGTTCTCTCGAGTAATATGACACTGCCCCTCTTATCACCAATTGCAAGATGATTACCACTTTTATCAAACTCTGCGGAGATGATATGAACCGTGACAAAAAAAAAGAAAAGAAGAAGAAGCACTTGATCAGATACCGCAATCACAAAAGTGATATCTGATGGCAATGTTCGCACCTTAACCTGTCAATATTTCGGGTCTCCTATTTCAACGTACTCCCATTTAAAGACCTTTGACATAATACGGATATCATAAAGTTCATTTTTCACTTCATCATTGTCAAACATTATATCCAATTGTTATACAACCATTCCCGTCCTTATCAAGGAACGAAAATGCAGACGCCATATTTTCCTCATGCAATTCAGTAGTCACTAAATCCAAACAATAAGACTAACCCAATTCAGTAATCCGGATCAATACAACTATTAACATACTGAAATACAGATGGATACAACTATAATTTACAATTAAGAAAATAAGACCCAAATCAATATAAATTAAATCAGTTTACAAACACTTACCTGTTGTGTAAAAACTACCAAAATCATCATCTATCTGGATAGGTATCGCAACAACCTGAAAAGATAACACTAAATAAAAAAAACCCAAATCAATATAAATATAAATTAAAAAAAATAAACGAAAATGGAATACCTTTCTTAATAAATTGAATCAAAACACTATTATATTGATGATTAGAAAAAAAAACAACACTTCAAAATAACTATACTATGGGATTTAATTCCGATCCCTTATAAAACCTTCAATAAATGCGATAGGTACCAGCATAGATCGAATGTTGAAGGGGATGATACATTGAAGGAATGTTGTGTTTTGAATTGGTCGAATCATTGCATGATTCAAATATAAAGGGAAGTTGAAAGTGTAGTTTCTTGAATTGATTGAAACTGAATGGAGACGATTTTGAATTGAAACATAAGTGGTTTGTTGAAGAATAATTGGCTTGTTGAAGAAGATTTTGAATTGAATTGAAATTTTGAATTGAAAATTTTGATAGAGAATATGTGTAGTTGTATTGAATCAATTAAGATTAAATGGTGAATTGAAACTGTAAATTGAAATCCGATTATATCAAAGCGTATAGAGGAAGAATGAAGTGTTTAATGCCTTTCAATAGTTTACAAAAATTGGTTCAAAATGAGTTTAGTTTTTTCCTGGAGAAAATGTATGCATTGGAAA
Organism: Artemisia argyi; assembly: GCA_030686995.1. Classification (NCBI taxonomy): domain Eukaryota; kingdom Viridiplantae; phylum Streptophyta; class Magnoliopsida; order Asterales; family Asteraceae; genus Artemisia; species Artemisia argyi. The sequence continues at coordinate 4,557 of JARVZY010002064.1, forward strand.
CTTGTACAAAAGTTATATATAACGAAAGACACATCAGCACATTAAATTTTATTCAGCTTAAAGGGTGGTACAAAAGTGTGTTTTATTAGAATACATATATATATATATATATATATATATATATATATATATATATATATATATATATAGCCGTTATTATTAAGTATAAAAATTGACGTATGAAAACGGACGAAAACGTGTAAAAACGGATAAAAATGATGCAACGATATTTAACCAAAGGGGCTAACGTGTAAATTATAACGGAACTACTTAACGCCAGTTAAACTGAAGGACCGGTGGTGTTATTTGTTTACCAACTTAGGGACTACTAGTGCAACTTTAAAATTCGAGGGACGAAAGTTGTTATTTTGGACAAACCACAAGGACCATTCATGTAATTTACTATACAACATAATTAACACATTATTCGAGATCCAGCAGCAACCTAAAACTTAAATATGTTACTTTTGCTTTACGAGTGGCTTATGGTTTAAATTTATACAAATATTTGTGTAAGCACACAAATCAGATGATCAAGATGGACACGACCATCTTGAAAATCTGACTAACTCAAAAGCAGAATTAACACCATTTTGTACAGGGATCTTATCGTTTAACACCATTTTGTACTGGGATCTTATCATTTTCTTACAATAAGAAGAAATTGTTGGTAGTTGATGATAGATGAATAACTTATTCAACTATTCAAGTATTAATAAGATGTGCATGCCCAAATGTGCACAGGACTTTTTTTTTAATGCTTGGGCCAAGTTCCAATGTTACATAACAGTAATATATATTGTGTCTTTTTTCTGAACGACCATGTTTCCCTTTATTTATTTATTATTATTATTATTATTTTTTGAACTACTCGAATACAGTATTGTATTTTCTTTTCTTGAGCGACTCTAGTTCTTTTATTTGAACGACTCAAATATTGTTTCTTTTTTTAACGACTCTGTTTATGTTTTCGAAAAAATATTTATAATGAGATATAAATTGCAAAACTTTTATTCATATAACATTTTCTAAAAGCAAAAAAAGTCTCACAATGGTCAAGACAAATGTCGAGCAAAGTTATCAGTTTATGTTATGGACCTAAATGAATCCTTTAAGAGTCAAAACGCCAGCAAACAAGTTAGTCTATATACCATAATCAACATAAGCTATACATCCTACCCACCACTTCACAAAATGATGCAGTATTTATTTTGTATTGACATTAATTGCAAATTTGTTAAAAAAAAAAAGAAAAAGAAAAAAAAAAGAGAAACAACAAATATTGGTTTAGGACGAAACAAAATCAGATATTTAAAGTTATTATTATTATTATTATTATTATTTTATGTAGTGTGATATTTAAAGTTTATTAATCAAAATTAGATATGCGATGATATTAAATAATAAAGGGTATCAAATTCAGATATAAGATATTTGAATTAAACATTATATAACAAATTAAAAATTAATAATAACAAAAATGCGAATTCAACTAGATAAGAATAAAAATAAAAACATTAATTAACATTAGCCTAAGGCTTTAAAACATATAGACCACGTTGAATTCGTTTGTAAATGTTCACAATTTCTTGTCGACTCTCTTCTATCTTTTTCTTACGTTCATCAATTTTGTTCTGATAATCGCAAATCAACTTTTCATCATCTTTGTTTCTCACTTCATACTTCTCGATAATTTTGTTATAGCTGTCAATCAAAATTTGTTCAGCACCACAGTCACCATAATGAGAAAGTTCCCAAACTTTCTGCGAGATGCCTAACATTTTATATTCCTCTGGAATTTGAGGAATACAAGAATCTCTTGCATGTTTTCTGTTTGAATCAATTTGTGAAGATGATGTGGCCATTTGAATTTGTATAGAGAAATATGTAAAAAATGAAAAAATTTAAAATATACTAACGTTTAGTTATAGAGACTGAAAAGGCATGACGATACTGAAAAGTCATGACATTTATTATTAAATGCTATATAATGAAAAGGCATGACGTTTAGTTTTCAACCAAAATTCAAACTTACAAGAAAATGGTTAAAAGAAAAAAATAGGATAATAATTTATATCAAACCACTTTATGACATAATACTTAAATTCATTAATCTTTGCCATGATAGTTTGTCATAAACTCGAGTATGGCACACTAATATTTTGTATCTCGAGAAGTTCAATTAATATCAAACCACTTTTTGTCAAAATATATTTTCAACTTTTATAATCTTTATTAAATTAATTTCCAATTTTAAATTCATAATTGAATTAGCTCAAAAATAAATTTCAAAGAATTATAGTCAGATTATAGTCTATACTACATATAATGCACAAATTAATCTCTCTCCGAAATTTTCAGACTTACAAGAAATAAAGCATGGTTTACAACACTTTAATGCACCAAATGTTGAGAAGTAAAACAAAACAAGCATATGGTACAACAAAAATAAGCTTGGAGTCATTTTCAGACCACTTTTCTATCAAACAACATTAATGCTATTAAATAGTAGTCATTAAAATACCTCTTAAGTGAAAAATACTACCTTATAAGCATTATTTACAAGGATTCAAAGCACACATAAAACTAAAAAAATAATACTCACCTAATACAATTAATACACTATTAAAAACACCCCTTCATCAAAAAAATACAATTTTTTAACCACAAAGTACAATATAATTAACACATTATTCGAAATCCAGCAGCTGCCTAAAACATAAATATGTTACTTTTGCTTTACGAGTGGCTTATGGTTTAAATTTATACAAATATCATAAAAAATACGAAACAAAAAAGCTACAATAAAAAAAATGAAAAAAATACGTTGGCTAAAAATCAACCCCACTGCAACACGCGGTATAAATGAAAAATATTTACTCGCCACAAAATTAGTCACCAAGTACCGACCGCCGCATTGCGCGGGTACCCTGCTAGTTTATATATATATATATATATATATATATATATATATATATATATATATATATATATATATATATATATATATATATATATATATATATATATATATATATAGGTATGTTTGGCAAAATTAGCTGTAAGCTGTAAGCTGTAAGCTGTATGCTGTAAACTATAAGCTGTATGCTGCAAAGCTGTTAACATGAGCTGCAAGTTGTATCATTTTTTCAATAAAAGTGTTTGGTAAGTTAGCTGTTAAATGTAATTATAAAATATAAAATGACATAAAAGGACATATCTATAATTATAAATAAATGTTTGGAGGGTATATCAGTAATTTAAAGTTTTAACAGCTCCATGATAGTTAACAAGCTTCATGGATCAACTTTTCATTTAGGAGCTATTTGTTTGAAATAAAAGCTCGAAGTTAATGAGTTTATTAAATCTAATTTTCACACAAATCATTAAATATGTCTAACTATAGAAATAACGAGTTTATTAAATGTAATTTTCACACAAATCATGATGCTTAACGACCACCTTATGGGTTGTGGTCAAGGTTATAAAAGGCGTGAGGCGTGGCGTGGCGGCATGGCCTCGCATCAAGCCTTACGCGCCATGGCGGAGCCTTTGTGTTTCTTAAGGCGTCACTAAAACGGCAAAAAATATTTATAGAGTTATGTATTTTTAATTTTAGATCATATTACTCATACTATATTTGACATTTAGACTACTACTTACTATATATTTACCTGGCCCATATACCAAATATCCCGAATTCCAAATAATAGTTCAAAATAGTTCCAAAAAAAATTTTAAAAAAATAAATTAAAAAGTAAACATGTTCAAAAAGTGGTGCCACGCCTTACCAAAAGGCGCGCATTTTCGCACCTTAGGTCATGCCTTTTTGCGCCACACCTAGATCAGCCGCCAAGGTCCATTTCATAGCGTAAAAGCCATGCCTCGTGCCTTGGCGACGCCTTTACGGCGCCTTGGCGCGCCTTTTAGAACACTGGTTGTGGTTAACAAAACCTTTTTTTTTTAATTCAATTTTGTATACATCGCTACAATTGCTATGTGGGTTACATTTTTTTTAAATTCAAGTAGGTCCCATAAGTTAGTGATTCGCTTCGTGTATTATGTGAACGAGGTGGGCGACGATCCGCCGCGTTGCGGCGGGGTGTTGTTTCATGTCGTTGATTATTGGACGGTATTTATTATTATTATTTTTTTTAAGTAGAATGTAGGCCGGTTGTTCACTGGTCATAATAGCAGTCGATATACATATATAAAAAAAATACAGAAAAATTACTGAGAACAAGAAAAGTCATAAACATGTATTTTTCATATATATCATATTTGTACAATGGGTTTCAAAAAAAAAAAAAAAAAAAAAAAAAACTGGTCCAACATTTGGAAAGGGATGCTAAACGGGCCAGCAAGATGGGCTCCCAAACACTGACGCAAAAATGACGCAACCAATGTAGGCAACCTCTGCGAGTTTGTAATTCGCTGCAAGTATTATGTGAATTACATTTTTATTTTATTTTATTGTTTTTGGATTAACCAGAGCGCGACACGTGCAGGGTTATTATTTCGCTGCACGTTTTGCAGCGAAGTCAATGGCCTTTTTGGGAAATGAAAAAAAACCCACCCCTCTGCGAGGCAACCTCTTGTGATAGGTTCCTCTGCAGTACTTTTCGCATAGACCAACACCAAGTAATGATGACTGTCAGGTCATTACTACTGACAACCATACCAAATCAAATAATAGCCGCCTTGAAAAAGTGTGGACTGAAGTAAACAAGTGTTATTATTAGTCTCCTGTAATAGTCATTAACACAAAACACATGTCATTTGTGAAAATATTGGTACCACGTAATATAAACCCATTCTGTTTCTGATAACATACTAAAACAATTTGTAGCCGCCTGGAAAATGTGTGGACTGAAACAAACAGTGTCATTATTAGATTCCTGTAACAGTCATTAACACTAAACACATGTAATATATACCCTTTATTAAAATAACCATAACAATTTCTGATACATTAAAGATAATGTTTCTGATAAACACATTCTGTTTCTGATAAACATACTAACATGATATAGGCTACAAAAATTTATTTCTTACAAATTACGTTTCTCATACATAATCTGAATGTTTACTTCATCAGTATCATCAAATCTGAACTTTATCTTTTTCGCCAGCGTCATCTTCTTCCCAAATAATTAAATCCAATACACCTTCTTCAAAACCACAATAGTGCTTTTAACATTTTGATACGGAGTCGTGTGAATCGCGTTGCAACTCGAATGTGATGGAAGGTACCAAGGGGTGTCAAAAGAATCTAGAAAAAAAGGAATAATCAAAGAGGATGATCTTCAACCAAATTTCTGAGGAACGGGAACTGCACGACTCAACGAACACTCCAGGATACAGCATTTAAGCATGGGCTGAAGAAAAAAATTTGTGTAAGCACACAAATCAGATGATCAAGATGGACAAGACCATCTTGAAAATCTAACTAAATCAAAAGCAGAATTAACACCATTTTGTACAGGGATCTTATCGTTTAACACCATTTTGTACTGGGATCTTATCATTTATTTTTACAATAAGAAGAAATTGTTGGTAGTTGATGATAGATGAATAACTTATTCAACTATTCAAGTATTAATTGATCATCTACTAGTTGGTTTTATTTTAATAAAAGTTGTTTTTGGGGTTTCTTTGTTAATAGATGATTGGGAGATCTAGTAGGGTTCTTTTGTTGGTTAAATATATGTAACTTCCAATTAATAATGTTTATTTGTTAATATAGGTCTATGATGCCAAAGTAATGGTAAGGTCCGCAACACATCTGCTTCACTCTATTAGAGATCGTTTGGCTGAGACAACTATTAGAATTAAGTTGTTTGACCAAACTGTATTTTCAAAGTGGATAAACCTTATATCCTCAGACAATGATAACCATCTCTTGAATTACGTTCTTCAACATCAGCGATATGCTGAATCCATGAGTATAGAATCGACTCTCAAGTTTGATATCGGTGGACATACTGTAGAGCTTGGAAGAACTGAGTTTTGCTTGCTTACAGGTTTCTCTGCAGGCAAAGTTGTTTTTCCATAAGTAAATAAGCACAACATTCCTCCTTTAGTTCCCGAAAAAGTCCCCCAAAAGAAAAGAAAAAAAACCAAAACGTGTATCATACAATGTCATAGGCTCTGAACTCCTATCTTTCCTTAAGGATGAACGCAAGTGGAAAAAACTCACTGATGAGGACGCCGTTCGGGTTTGTTTGTTAATAATGTCAGAAAGCATTTTTATGGGCCGACAGCCAAGACATGTTATCGGCATGCCAATTATGATGTTAATAGAGGATCTTACAGCATGGAACAAGTTTTCTTGGGGTGACTACTTTTGGAAATAATTTTCTGAGAGGATGGTCAACCTGGTTGCAAATAATTGAAAGTCATACATTTTGAAACTACAATCTGACCCAAGTAGCAAGGCTGCATACACCATAAATGGATTTGTTGGGAACGAAGTTTTACCAAATTACCAAGTCTCGGTCATTTGTAATAATACTAGGTTGCTTAGTTATTACTTACTTTCATTTATGTATTAATTCAAGTTTACTAGACTTAAGTTAGATGGTCCATGGGCTCTAAGCCCATACGTTTGAATGAAGGGAAGGAGTAGGAGTGTTGCCCTATCTCTTTACCTATATATACCATGCTTAGGTCTCTTGTATACTTGGTTGGTTATTTGATATCTTAAAGAAACTATTGATCTTATATTTATCATATTCTCATAATCACCCAATTCCTTATATCTATCTCATTCTTCCTTGTGTGTTTACAATATGGTGACCTAACAAGTGGTATCATTCGCCATATGAAGGTGTAGTTATTGTTTTTATTGAAATTTGATCCTTAAACTTGTTTTAGAAATCGTTTTTTGTTAAAATTTTAGTACTTTCTTGCTTGTTTCTTGGTTTTTATCACATCTTTGCTTACAAACTTGAGCTACAAATCAATACAAACAAAAAAGCTCCAAAATTTAATCAAAACATACGATTTGGTTTTTTGTACTAAGTTTCGAAATCTTTTTCATTTTTGAAAAAGCTTATCAAGTTTTCAACTTTCTTAAAGATCTCTTCTTTTTATTACTTGAAGTACAAAAATCTTGGATTTAAAACTCGTTTTTGGATTGCTTTCCTTGAAAATAAAAAACTGCTAAGTTTCGAAATCCCATTACTACATAGTTTCGAAAACAACTCAAGTTGCTTTCTATTGACTTACGGTTCGTGAACTCAGTTTTTTTCTCTCTTGTATAAGAAAGAAAAGTACTTCGACTCTTGGATAAATTTCGAAATTGGATAATTTCGAAATTTTGTTAGTGAGTTTGTGTTTTCGAAAATCTCATTTTTTCGAAATCACATTGTTTTCGTAAACCTCTATAGTTTCGAAAACACTCATCCTTTAAAAAAGTTTCGAAAAATTAGTTTCGTAATTCACCTATTTCGCAATCTCTAAGTTTCGAAATCTCATATCTCACAAAGTTTCCAGAACCTTTTTCATACAAAGTTTCGAGATCACCTCTGTCCAAGGTTTTGCAATCACTAGTGGTGCACGTTTTCAAGATTTGGCTAAACCTATACCTTCTAAAAGATCCATTTTCACACAAGTTTCTTTCTCATATCTTCTTACTATCTTCTTGATCTTATCTTTATATAAAAAAAAAGAAAAAAAAAATGGCGGGAAAATTTGAGTAAAATTTAATTTTTACAGGCGACTAAACGTTCAATTTTTACGCGAAATTCGAATTTTGGTTTAATGGTGAAAATTTTGGCCCAAAATTCAAATTTTTATGCCAAAATTCAAATTTTTTCGGTGAAATTTGGCGGCAAAATTTTTTAAACTCAAAATTTTCCTGTGACATTAGAATAACATTTTACAATGATTTTCAAAATTTTGGAACACAAAATTTTTCAAATTAATTTTGGAGGGAAAATTCTGATATCACTATTTCGACCTTGAGTGTGACATTTTGGTTTGATTATTTCGATTACGTCGCAACAATCAAGGGGGGAGTGAAGTGTTTCATTATGTCTCAACCACCATACTACAACTTTAACCATCCTATGCAACATCAAAATCCGCAGTATCATCAGCAACAGCAACAGTTTCTACAATCACCTCAGTATCATCAACAACCGGTTTACTCTCAACAACATCTTCTCATGCAACAACATCAGATGGTTCCAATACAACAATCCTATCCAATGCCACAACAACAAGGCCAACTTCCATCAAAACAGACTCACTGGTTTGACAGGATGTGTGAAGTAATTTCAACTCGACAATCCAGGCATGAAGCATGATCTATTGACACTCCACCAATGCTTACACCGGGTAATTATGTTCAGTGGGCAAGTCGATTCTTAAGGTTTATGGAACTCAAGAAACCCAATGGTAAGTACATGAAGAAAGTTATCCTTGAAGGACCATTTCAGTGGCCTGTTAACTACATTGGGGTGATCCTTCTGCTAATCCTCTAGTAGATCCAACTGCTGTACCAGTTCCTGAGTCTGCACTCACTACTGAACAAAATCATCGTCGTGAAGCAGATGAGTATGCTATGGCGTACATACTTCAGGGAATACCAAATCCAATATTCAGAAGTGTTGATGCTCAGAAAACTGCGAAAGCTATGTGGGAACACATACATCTACTTATGGAAGGCACACAACTGAACAAAGAAGATATGGAATCTAAACTTTACTTGGAATACACTAACTTCATGACCGAACCAGGGGAATCTCTTGAATCCTACTATCATCGTTTCACCAATGTCATCAATGACTTAGAGAGACATGAGGTACCTCTTCCAAAGATCACAGTCAATACAAAGTTTGTTAGTAGTCTGGGTTATGATTGGCAAAAGTATGTGACATTTATAAGACAAGCTAAGAAACTCCATAATGCTCCATATGGTTTGTTGTATGACTATCTCAAGAACCATGAATCTGAAGTTGAAAGAGATAGAGCTGCACGAGGAGGCTATACACCACCACCAACTTCAAATCCATTAGCACTCATTGCTCAATCTAATGCTGCACAACCTCCAATGTCTAAACATGCTTATGATCAGGAACATAATTACTTCAGTTATCCACAACCTGCAACCTCACACCAAATGGTCTCATATGCATCATCCTCACAAAAGGCTTCTACTCAACTTGCTCCATATGACAACCGTGATATCATGTACTACTCAAATTACATTGAAGATGATGATGAAGATGTTGATACGTTGAATCAGGGACTTGCTCTTATTGCTCGTGCTTTCAGCAAATTCTCTAACAAAACAAACAATCGTCTTCGTTCTTCATCAAATACAAGGAATCAAGCTGTCATTCAAGATGGTCGAGTTGAGATTCATAACCGGAATTTTGGACGATCAGGTTCAGGAGGGTATTCAGGAAATTCTGGGTATGGACAAAGGTCTAACAACAATGGGGGATTCAGAAACAATTCAGGTGCTCCTCAGAGAAGAAATGACAATGTTGCAAATGGTAATACAGAATCTGGGAATGCAGTGTGGTGCTACAATTGCAACGAAAAATGTCATATTGCAACTGCATGTCCAAAACCGAGAACTCGGGGTAGTCAGTTTCACAAGCAGGCATTACTTATGACTCTCAAAGATGAAAAGGAAGGAACTTTCATTGAACAAGAGACTAATTTCATCGCCAACTCTTACAATGATGATGAAATGGAAGATCTTGAAGCCAATGCAGCTGTGATGCTTATGGCAAACATGCAGGAACTTAAGTTGAATGATTCAGGCCCAGTGTATGACACGGATAGCTTGTCTCAGGTACATGATCTTAACACATGTTCTATACAAGCAAATGCATCACCCTCTGCTTCTGAATCAGATACGGCGCAAGTTATTCCATCTGCATCATGTTTATCTTCTCAAAAGGATGAACAAATAAACATAGCTGTTATATTTGATGATGACACTGTCGTTTCATTTGATGATCCTAGTGAGGAAGACAAACATGATCATGTTGAACAACATGAACCTTCATCTGATCCAGATCAAGACTATCTTGTCATGTCCAAACTTCTTCAAGCACAAATTCTTTGTACTCTGGAAAAATACGAGCAAATTACTGTTTTGACTAATGCAAATGCAGTTTTAAAAAAGGACATTGAATGCTATTAAAAACAACTTTCATTTTTTCAAAATGAAGTTAAACGTGAAAAGCATTTTGAAAAGTCATTTCAGGTATCGTATGTCAATGAACAAAATCTTCAATTTAAAATGCAAGAGTTAATTGAGTCAAACGGCAAATTGGTTTCCAAACTGGAAAATGACAAAAATGATCTCACAAAACAAGTTGTACAACTTCAAAATGAACTTTCAAAAACACAAAAAGAATTGTCAAATTGCAAACAGGAATTTTATGAACACAAAGTGCAAAAAAGAAAAAAAGAAAATTCTTTAATTGAAGAAAATCTCACTCTCGAACGTCAAATAAAAGAATTTCAAAATATCATCTACAAACATGGGGAATCTGTAACAACGATTCAAAAGTTTACTTTAAAACCAAGACCCGATAAAGGTTTTGCCATTGGCGATTACAGATCAACTTTTCTTCACACTGCGTTCAAAACAATTCCTAAGCTTTACAGTATGGACCAATTGCTTGATAATAATATTGTGCGTGTTGTTGTATATAATACCGAGGAAGAAGAAGAACTTGAAGAACAGAGTCGATTAAAAATAAGTAAAATCAAATATTGCAAACCATATGATTACTTAAAAGTTCCTCACATTTCAAAATCTTTTGTTCCATCAAAAGAAATACCTGAGAAATCATGGTATGTTACTGAGTCATATGTTTCATCATCCAATGGGGCTCCTGTCAAACCCGTAGCACAAGTAAATGGACCATTACCATCTTCTAGTACTGTGACACCTTTACCAACACGTTGTCGAGTCTTAGAATATTTTAAAACTTTCATGAAAGGCATCGAAAACTTGGAAAAAGTAATTGAACATAATTCGGAAATAAAAATTGCTACTTTTCAATCAGCTTACGAGCGCGAAAAGAGAGAAATTTTTCAAAAACAATTTCTGCCATTAGTTCAACATTTGCGTCTTTGTGCTACTCGTTGGGAACAGGACCTCCAAGAAGAAGTTAAAACAATGAAAAACGTTTTCAATTTAAATGAAAATGCAATTTTGGTTCAACAACGCAATAATAATTTTTTGAAAACGGATTCTGATCGACTCTTGGAACAAGTTCTCACTGCTGATATTTTTTCTGTCATCATGAATGATCTTCACAAATCCAGCAATGATATGATGATTGATAATTACTGCGCTGACATTCTTTTGCTTAATATGGAAATTGAGACATTAAAACTAACATCGGGTAAAAACAGTGATGATGTGACAAACAATCTTTCAAATGAAAATTGTCAACTCAAACAAAGACTTGATTGGTGTCAAATTCAAAGTATTGCACGTGAATTGGAACTTCAAAATAAATATAAGTCTTTTAAAAATCAGTGTAAAGCACTTGAGAAGGAAATTGCGGATTTAAAAATTGAAAATGTTGAATGGCAACAAAACCGCGATCACATCAAATATTGCAATGGTTTACTTGATTCTGATATTCCGGATAAAAAACACATCATCATTGATTTGAAAGAGAAAATTAAGCTACTTCAAAAAGGAAAGTTTGTTGACACCACAGTGATAGCACCAGGAATGTTTCAAATAGACAAAACTGATAAGGGTAATAATGCTCAGAGTTCTAATGTTAACTCTTCCACTTCTACAAGACTAGTTTCCCCTAAGAGCGTTAGCAGACCTACGACAAAAAGCATTAAGCAGACTAAAAAGACTAGGCTCTGGCAATGTAGAAGAGGAACACTAGAAGTGCAAGAAGTATAAGCTCACCTTAGGAACTTGAATAAAACTCATGTTGCATTTGATTTAGATTCTAATCTTGCAAATTGTAATCAAAATCTTAATGTAACGACTGATGAACCTTTAAATGTTTTGAATATTAATGCATCTTGTGTGTTTTGTCGTCAAAGTGTGTTATCTGGTGATCATACTAAGCGTGTAGATAATAATCTCTTACATCGTCACAAGAAACGTAGATCAGGCATTCCTTCTAGGCCCACTACTGCCTCTAAGTCTACCTTAAGAAAACCGCCAACTACTGTTTCGAATGATGTTGTAGTCACCCCCATAGCAGAAATCAACAAATCTAGGAACAAGCCAAAAGCTAGTGCATTTACCATAAATAAAGCTAAAACTAGTTGGAACTGGCAACGTTGGTTACAATACAAACCAAACTTTAAATGGATTCATAAACTGTTGAATATTTGTGTTTCTAACCAACAGGAACCCACCATTTCTTCGGGTTCCACCCTTACCTCTATTCCATCCTTGTCGTCTTCTTGTGATGCAGGTGGTTCAGATTGTTCTATGGATTGTTGATAGCGGTTGCACCCGACACATGACAGGCAATCTCAAACTGTTAGTCAACTTTGTTTCAAATTTTATCGGAACTGTCAGATTCGGGAATGATATGGAATCTAAACTTTACTTGGAATACACTAACTTCATGACCGAACCAGGGGAATCTCTTGAATCCTACTATCATCGTTTCACCAACGTCATCAATGACTTAGAGAGACATGAGGTACCTCTTCCAAAGATCACAGTCAATACAAAGTTTGTTAGTAGTCTGGGTTATGATTGGCAAAAGTATGTGACATTTGTAAGACAAGCTAAGAAACTCCATAATGCTCCATATGGTTTGTTGTATGACTATCTCAAGAACCATGAATCTGAAGTTGAAAAAGATAGAGCTGCACGAGGAGGCTATACACCACCACCAACTTCAAATCCATTAGCACTCATTGCTCAATCTAATGCTGCACAACCTCCAATGTCTAAACATGCTTATGATCAGGAACAGAATTACTTCAGTTATCCACAACCTGCAACCTCACACCAAATGGTCTCATATGCATCATCCTCACAAAAGGCTTCTACTCAACTTGCTCCATATGACAACCGTGATATCATGTACTACTCAAATTACATTGAAGATGATGATGAAGATGTTGATACGTTGAATCAGGGACTTGCTCTTATTGCTCGTGCTTTCAGAAAATTCTCTAACAAAACAAACAATCTTCTTCGTTCTTCATCAAATACAAGGAATCAAGCTGTCATTCAAGATGGTCGAGTTGAGATTCATAACCGGAATTTTGGACGATCAGGTTCAGGAGGGTATTCAGGAAGTTCTGGGTATGGACAAAGGTCTAACAACAATGGGGGATTCAGAAACAATTCAGGTGCTCCTCAGAGAAGAAATGACAATGTTGCAAATGGTAATACAGAATCTGGGAATGCAGTGTGGTGCTACAATTGCAACGAAAAATGTCATATTGCAACTGCATGTCCAAAACCGAGAACTCGGGGTAGTCAGTTTCACAAACAGGCATTACTTATGACTCTCAAAGATGAAAAGGAAGGAACTTTCATTGAACAAGAGACTAATTTCATCGCCAACTTTTACAATGATGATGAAATGGAAGATCTTGAAGCCAATGCAGCTGTGATGCTTATGGCAAACATGCAGGAACTTAAGTTGAATGATTCAGGCCCAGTGTATGACACAGATAGCTTGTCTCAGGTACATGATCTTAACACGTGTTCTATACAAGCAAATGCATCACCCTCTGCTTCTGAATCAGATACGGCGCAAGTTGTTCCATCTGCATCATGTTTATCTTCTCAAAAGGATGAACAAATAAACATAGCTGTTATATTTGATGATGACACTGTCGTTTCATTTGATGATCCTAGTGAGGAAGACAAACATGATCATGTTGAACAACATGAACCTTCATCTGATCCAGATCAAGACTATCTTGTCATGTCCAAACTTCTTCAAGCACAAATTCTTTGTACTCTGGAAAAAGACGTGCAAATTACTGTTTTGACTAATGCAAATGCAGTTTTAAAAAAGGACATTGAATGCTATTAAAAACAACTTTCATTTTTTCAAAATGAAGTTAAACGTGAAAAGCATTTTGAAAAGTCATTTCAGGTATCGTATGTCAATGAACAAAATCTTCAATTTAAAATGCAAGAGTTAATTGAGTCAAACGGCAAATTGGTTTCCAAACTGGAAAATGACAAAAATGATCTCACAAAACAAGTTGTACAACTTCAAAATGAACTTTCAAAAACACAAAAAGAATTGTCAAATTGCAAACAGGAATTTTATGAACACAAAGTGCAAAAACGAAAAAAAGAAAATTCTTTAATTGAAGAAAATCTCACTCTCGAACGTCAAATAAAAGAATTTCAAAATATCATCTACAAACATGGGGAATCTGTAACAACGATTCAAAAGTTTACTTTAAAACCAAGACCCGATAAAGGTTTTGCCATTGGCGATTACAGATCAACTTTTCTTCACACTGCGTTCAAAACAATTCCTAAGCTTTACAGTATGGACCAATTGCTTGATAATAATATTGTGCGTGTTGTTGTATATAATACCGAGGAAGAAGAAGAACTTGAAGAACAGAGTCGATTAAAAATAAGTAAAATCAAATATTGCAAACCATATGATTACTTAAAAGTTCCTCACATTTCAAAATCTTTTGTTCCATCAAAAGAAATACCTGAGAAATCATGGTATGTTACTGAGTCATATGTTTCATCATCCAATGGGGCTCCTGTCAAACCCGTAGCACAAGTAAATGGACCATTACCATCTTCTGGTACTGTGACACCTTTACCAACACGTTGTCGAGTCTTAGAATATTTTAAAACTTTCATGAAAGGCATCGAAAACTTGGAAAATTAATTGAACATAATTCGGAAATAAAAATTGCTACTTTTCAATCAGCTTACGAGCGCGAAAAGAGAGAAATTTTTCAAAAACAATTTCTGCCATTAGTTCAACATTTGCGTCTTTGTGCTACTCGTTGGGAACAGGACCTCCAAGAAGAAGTTAAAACAATGAAAAACGTTTTCAATTTAAATGAAAATGCAATTTTGGTTCAACAACGCAATAATAATTTTTTGAAAACGGATTCTGATCGACTCTTGGAACAAGTTCTCACTGCTGATATTTTTTCTGTCATCATGAATGATCTTCACAAATCCAGCAATGATATGATGATTGATAATTACTGCGCTGACATTCTTTTGCTTAATATGGAAATTGAGACATTAAAACTAACATCGGGTAAAAACAGTGATGATGTGACAAACAATCTTTCAAATGAAAATTGTCAACTCAAACAAAGACTTGATTGGTGTCAAATTCAAAGTATTGCACGTGAATTGGAACTTCAAAATAAATATAAGTATTTTAAAAATCAGTGTAAAGCACTTGAGAAGGAAATTGCGGATTTAAAAATTGAAAATGTTGAATGGCAACAAAACCGCGATCACATCAAATATTGCAATGGTTTACTTGATTCTGATATTCCGGATAAAAAACACATCATCATTGATTTGAAAGAGAAAATTAAGCTACTTCAAAAAGGAAAGTTTGTTGACACCACAGTGATAGCACCAGGAATGTTTCAAATAGACAAAACTGATAAGGGTAATAATGCTCAGAGTTCTAATGTTAACTCTTCCACTTCTACAAGACTAGTTTCCCCTAAGAGCGTTAGCAGACCTACGACAAAAAGCATTAAGCAGACTAAAAAGACTAGGCTCTGGCAATGTAGAAGAGGAACACTAGAAGTGCAAGAAGTATAAGCTCACCTTAGGAACTTGAATAAAACTCATGTTGCATTTGATTTAGATTCTAATCTTGCAAATTGTAATCAAAATCTTAATGTAACGACTGATGAACCTTTAAATGTTTTGAATATTAATGCATCTTGTGTGTTTTGTCGTCAAAGTGTGTTATCTGGTGATCATACTAAGCGTGTAGATAATAATCTCTTACATCGTCACAAGAAACGTAGATCAGGCATTCCTTCTAGGCCCACTACTGCCTCTAAGTCTACCTTAAGAAAACCGCCAACTACTGTTTCGAATGATGTTGTAGTCACCCCCATAGCAGAAATCAACAAATCTAGGAACAAGCCAAAAGCTAGTGCATTTACCATAAATAAAGCTAAAACTAGTTGGAACTGGCAACGTTGGTTACAATACAAACCAAACTTTAAATGGATTCATAAACTGTTGAATATTTGTGTTTCTAACCAACAGGAACCCACCATTTCTTCGGGTTCCACCCTTACCTCTATTCCATCCTTGTCGTCTTCTTGTGATGCAGGTGGTTCAGATTGTTCTATGGATTGTTGATAGCGGTTGCACCCGACACATGACAGGCAATCTCAAACTGTTAGTCAACTTTGTTTCAAATTTTATCGGAACTGTCAGATTCGGGAATAATCAGTACGCTTTAATCATGGGTTACGGTGACTACGTGAATGGGAACATTGAAATTAGCAGAGTCTACTATGTTGAAGGATTGGGTCAAAACCTCTTTTCAGTCAGACAATTTTGTGATGGGGACTTAGAAGTAGCATTTTGAGAGAAAACTTGCTTTGTTCGTGATCTACAAGGAAATGATCTAATGTTAGGGAAGCGTGGCACTAACCTCTACACAATTTCAATGTCTGATATGATTGCTTCATCTCCGATTTGTCTTCTATCCAAAGCTGAAATGACTAAATCATGGTTATGGCACAAACGCCTTTCTTACTTGAATTTCAAAACGATGACTGAACTCGCTCGTCACAAATTGGTTGATGGCTTTCCAAGAATCCGTTTTGCCAAAGATCACTTATGTCCAGCCTGTGAACAAGGAAAAAGTACCCATGCTCATTTTCCTTCAAAACATGAACACAGTACTAATCATGTTTTACACCTGCTTCATATGGATTTGTGTGGTCCGATACGTGTTCAAAGTATCAACGGTAAACGCTACATTTTAGTAATTGTTGATGATTACTCCCGTTGGACTTGGGTTTATTTTATTCGAAGTAAAGATCAAGCTCCTCAAATGATCATCACCTTTCTCACCAAAATACAAGTTCAGATACGCAACACAGTCAGAATTGTTAGAACTGACAATGGCACAGAATTTAAGAATCAGATTCTAAGGTCGTATTTTGAGAAAGTTGGAATTGAACATCAAACATCCATTCCACGAACACCCAAACAGAATGGAGTAGTTGAAAGATGCAACAGAACGTTAGTGGAAGCTGCTCGAACGATGTTAATCAATGCTCAATTACCGGATTACTTATGGGCGGAAGCTGTTTCAACCGCATGTTACACTCAAACCCGTTGTATGATCACAAAACGCCATCACAAAACCCCTTATCAGATTGTTCACAAAAGGAAACCAAACATCAATTACTTTCATGTATTTGGAGCTCTATGTTATCCAGTTAATGATCGTGATGATCTAGGTAAACTTAAAGCAAAGGCTGACATTGGAATATTTGTCGGATACTGTGAAAATTCAAAAGGCTTTCGGATATGGAATCGTCGGACAAGAGAAATTCAAGAGACTATTCATGTTAATTTCGATGAACTCACTCAAATGGCTTCTGAGCAAAACAGCTTAGGACCCGAAACCAACCGTCTTAACTTTCCGGATTCTTCGGCTGAACCATTGTCTCTCACTCGTAAAGAATTGGAAACCTTGTTTGTTCCATTGTTTGATGATACGATTGTCAACCGTCCCTCTGAGGTCTCACCAAATTCCGCTGCACATCTTGATCAACATCAAGTACCTGATACACCTCAACATACATCATCTACTATTGGAAGAGACGGTCCTCCAATTGTATCTCCTACAACTACAGCACAAACCGGGTCCAACTCACGACACTCAGCTGGAGACTCCATACCTTTATCAGTTCCACAAACCACAGAGCATGACCCAGAACCATTCATTAACCCATTTGCACCAGCTCCACTTGTCCCAGACATTGCTGAGTCATCTACACGCAATTTGGATCCTACTCACCTGCGAGATTCTTATCAACTTCACCCTTCGATACACTAATGGACTAGAGATCACCCCTTAGTTCAGATTATTGGCCATCCAGATGCACCCATTATGAACAGACAACGTCTTCACACAGACGGTGAAACTTGCATTTACGCACTCACAGTATGTGAAACCGTGCCAAAGAACGTCAAAGAAGCTATGACTTACGAAAACTGGATTGAGTCTATGCAAGAGGAATTTGAATCCTTTCAAAGATTGGAAGTATGGGAAATGGTTGAAAAACCTGAAGGAATCATTGCCATTGGCTTAAAATGGATCTGGAAAAACAAAATGGATACAGAAGGAACTGTCATACGCAACAAATCATGCTTGGTAGCAAAAGGATACTCTAAAGAAGAAGGAAATGATTTTGAACAATCATTTGCTCCAGTAGCTAGACTTGAAACTGTACGAATCTTCTTAGCTTATGCTGCTCATCGAAATATGGTTGTTTATCAAATGGACGTGAAAACGGCTTTTCTGAATGGACAACTCCGTGAAGTGGTTTACGTCAGTCAACCTGAAGGATTTGTTGATCCAGAACGTCCTAATCATGTCTACAAGCTAAAGAAGTCTCTCTACGGTCTCAAACAAGCACCAAGGGCGTGGTATGACAAGTTATCTACATTCTTGTTGGCTAATAACTTTACTCTTGGCTTGGTGGACCCAACACTGTTTACTAAAACATACGGGGCGGACTTATTAATTGTCCAAATTTATGTCGATGACATTATTTTTGCTTCAACCAACAAACGTTACTCTATTGATTTTGCAAAATTAATGAAAGATAATTTTGAAATGTCCATGATGGGTGAACTTACATTCTTTCTAGGACAGCAAGTTCATCAATCACCCCGTGGAATTTTTCTAAATCAGCCTAAATATGCTCTTGAGATTTTAAAGAAACATGGAATGCAAAGCTGTGATACAATGAATACACCTATGGCCAATTCCACAAAACTAGATGATGATATACATGGGACTCCTGTTGACCCTACCTAATACCGTAGTATTATTGGGTCTCTCATATATCTCACATCTAGCAGACCTGATATTGTATTTGATGTCTTTATGTGTTCGCGTTATCAGTCTAATCCAACTGAAAAACACCTCAATGAGGCAAAAAGAATCCTTCGATACATAAAGGGAACCATCCATTTGGGAATCTGGTATCCGAAGGATTCTGGTTTTGAACTAATAGCTTTTTCAGACGCTGACCATGCAGGATGCTTAGACTCGCGTAAAAGTACATCAGGTGGATTACAGTTTATTGGAGATAAGCTTGTGTCTTGGCAATCAAAGAAGCAGGACTGCACTTCACTGTCATCAACAGAATCTGATTACGTAGCTATGTCTGCTTGTTGTGCTCAAGTCATTTGGATGAGATCACAAATTAAAGACTATGGCTACATATTCAATAAGATTCCGATCTACTGTGATTACAAAAGTGCCATTGCAATCTCCTGCAACACAGTCCATCACTGCAAATCCAAACACATTGATCTCCGATACAATTTCATAAAGGAGCATGTCGAAAAGGGTACCGTTGAATTATATTTTGTGGGAACTAAGTAACAATTGGCGGACTTACTTACCAAAGCCTTAGCTCCATCAAGGTTTGCTAGTTTAGTTCAGCAAATTGGTTTGCAATGTTTAACTCCAGAGGATCTGAAAAAGTTTTTAAAACACAAGTGAAAGTCAAACATCAAATACAATCTTTGTACAAAATGGCTTGTGCACACATTTCAGTGTACAACCCATTCTTGTAAAGAAAGGACCCTGAGGTACGCTTCAGTGCCTCAATCCTGATTTTCACTTGTTGAGGGGGAGCACTTGAAAACTCATTGTTCCCAAAATCAAAAGTTCTTGTTGATTTCTCCCCATAAGACTCAAAAAGCATATTTTAATCAAACGTTTCTCAAAAACAACATCTTATATGCTATTTTTGAGGGGGAGAAAAGAAAAGTGATTTAAATATGAACGTTAAAGCTGTACCTCAAGCAAGCTAGACTCAGAATTGACCCACGAATTGACGAAACAAAATGTTATTAATCGAAAAGACTTATCCTCGACGGGTAATGACATCAAGTTAGTTATTAGAGCTAGTTGTCACCTAAAAGCTGACAATGGAACTCTTTAACTAGCCACGTAAGAGTGTCTCGAAAAGGATTTGTTTAAGTAGAAATGTACCATTTCGAGAAACTTTATGTGGACTTGACCAGGCCGGGTAATAACTTCAAGCTAGTTTAACTAGTGATGTAAGTGTGTCTCGAATCGATCTCGTTCACTAAATCTGGATCAATTCAAAAGTGCTTTCTCCTCCCGCATGTGCAAATTTATTAATTACACATGAGCACATGTGAAGGGGGAGCCCTTCATAAGTTAACACAAAACTCTCAAAGTGTTAAACAAAATGTTTGATAATCACAAACACTTTAAGAGATTTTCAAAGGTTTCAATGGCAATTATAGGATAGTCATGGAGTTATAAGGTGACTAAGGTTAGGAAAAACCGTCCTATCATCCTCCTAAGCCAGAGGGATCTACCCAAGGACATCACCAATAGTTAGGACTAGAAGTCCTTAGGTATGATACGAGAAAAGGAGTAAAGAATGAAAGGAGAAAGATGGGGTTGAAGAATTAAAAAAAAAAAGTAAAGAAAAGGGTGAAAAGAAATAGCCCTCCATATTTTCAACCTTAGGGCAGACACCGGGTTCAATTTGTATGCTACTGGTTGTTGCTAAGGCGACGCCGGTATTGAAGATAAAGTCATCATGGACCGAGTGACGCAATGCACTAAACCTTCTTAACCACTCAAGTTCTCTTAAAAGAGCTTGTTTCATTCTCACGGGGAACCGGTGTAATCTATCAACTTATCTCTTAGAGACAGTTGATATTAAAGCAGGAGACCCCTCCCTAGTCTCCGCATAGGAAACCTAAGTGTGCACTTATCGAGTCTAGAGCCATGAGATACATCAAACATCTCTTAGGAACACTTAGTATTTCTACAACTGGTGTTCTACATCAATGGACACCAGCTGTAAATTATCGAGTCCTTCGCAGATCTTAGCAATCTGCCGAGAACGTTTATGAGAGAAGTACATAAGTATTTCTCAATGATTGAACGGAAACTCCTGCTAGGGTCAACATCAAACAGCCCTGACAGCAGGTCACTTCGGTAATCTCTCACGGGTTATGCTTAGTGTTTGCGGTAGTTTCTTAGTGGTCTACAGTCATAGAGTGATCCCCAGTGACTCACCGAGTCATTGAGCTACTTAGTAGGTCTTGTAAGCTCCTTTGGGGGTATCTGACATGGGAACAGCCTTGATAAGGCTTAGAAGGAGTCTTCACACTATGCTGTTGACAATTTCTAATTCCTTATCTATAAGTACCGGATGTTTTATTGCTAATTGTTTACCTGCAGGGACATATCATCTCCATGGCGACTGATTCCGCATGCTCCTACATACATCTTGAAGTCAACGAAAGCTCCCTCAAAGATCTAAGCAACACAATGTTCAAAGTAAGATTCTACGCCAAAAAGAAGAATCTTCAAAGTTTAAAGACTAAAGATCTAAGTGTTTGAAAGGGATCTACATGCATGTGAATGTCTAAGTTCAAAGATGTATGAGCATGTTGGAATGGCCGATGACCACCACAGACGCAGAACTGACGAAAGGCAGACAACTTCATAACTTGATCACTATCACAACAAGAATCAACAAAGCACAAAGAACGATGAATGATTTTGAAGACGTCTAAAGCTTTGAAAGTCAAAGATTAAGACGAAAATGTTAAGCAACCTTGATGACCGACCCTTAGGGGGAGATTGTTGGGAACGAAGTTTTACTAATTTACCAAGTCTCGGTCATTTGTAAGAATACTAGGTTGCTTAGTTATTACCTACTTTCATTTATGTATTAATTCAAGTTTACTAGACTTAAGTTAGATGGTCCATGGGCTCTAAGCCCATACGTTTGAATGAAGGGAAGGAGTAGGAGTGTTACCCTAGCTCCTTACCTATATATACCATGCTTAGGTCTCTTGTATACTTGGTTAGTTATTTGATATCTTAAAGAAACTATTGATCATATATTTCTCATATTCTCATAATCACCCAATTCCTTATATCTATCTCATTCTTGCTTGTGTGTTTACAATATGGTGACCTAACAGGATTTGCTTGGGCCCTTAAGGTTAGTATTTTATGCTTTTTACTTATGTATATTTGCCAATTAGTTTCTTGACTAACTGAAGAAATTAACAGGTTTGGATTTTGGAGACGTTTCCCAATAGTGATCGTTGGTGGGTTAAAGAGTCCGGTGTGTTACCAAGGTGTCTTGCGTGGAGCAATAAGATTAGATTTCGTAAAACCGACTACGATGAACTATATGGGAAGGTAAAAACAACTAGGTACCATCATGAAATTAAATATGAACACATGCTTTTATGTCCATGCATGTGTTTACAATACGACCATGTTTTTTTTTATTCTTTTTGGTTAGGTTTCATAACTGTTATGTAATATACTTTTCCAGAATAGTCTTCTTTTGTATTTTTTTATAATACGACCACATACTGTTTTTTTTTACTTGGTTAGGATTCAAATATAATACGTAGACTGACTGCGGCCAGCGAAGAGGTGAAACAGGCATGGTGGAGAAGACTTCGTGAGTTTTATAATGATCCGTCACCATCTCCACAGGTTGATAACTCGGAACATGAACAAGTGGGAGGTGCAAATATCGATACAGGGAAATCGAGTGGAGATGTGGCTACTAAAGAAAACAATCTGAGCAGGAGAGAGTTACAGCTTGAAAAAATGGTTTTTACGCTATCAAGTGAACTACTGACACTAGAGAAGCAAGTTGCTTATTTAATGAAGCATAATGATGCTGCTGCGAAGGTGTGTCTGATTTTATTAATTTGTATATCATTCATATTCTTATAATGACTGAAGTATTAAATAACCGCACTTATTTTTATAGGCATCAAATGTCCCAAATGACATGGAAGAACCTACAAACGCTGCTGATGTTGTTCAAGCTATGGATGTTGATAAGGTTGCCAAGGTGTGTATAGACGAGCAGCCGGAACCATCAAACGCAGTACATTCACCTTCAAATGTAGCTGATGTTCTTCTACATAGTGCTGTTGATGACTATACAATGGTGCGTATATACGAGCAGCCGAGACCAAGTGAGTATCATTCATATTCTTATGTAACTGAAGTATTTAATAACCACACTTATTTTTATAGCCATCAAATGTTCCAAATGCTACGGAAGAACCTTCAAACGTAGCTGATGTTGATGAGGATACAAAGCTGTGTACAGACGAGCAGCCGAAACCATCAAGCGCAGTACATTCACTTTCAAACGCAGCTGATGTACTTCAACACAGTGTTGTTGATGACTATACAACGATGTGTATAGACGTGCAGCCGAGACCAATTGTGTATCATTCATATTCTTATATAATTGAAGTATTCAATACCACGCTTATTTTTATAGGCATCAAACGTTCCAAATGACATGGAAGAACCATCAAACACAGCTAATGTTGTTCAATGTATGTATGTTGATAAGGATGCAAAGGTGTGTAATGACGAGCAGCTGGAACCATCAAACGATGTACATTCACCTTCAAACGCTTCTGATGTTCTTCAACATAGTGTTGTTGATGCGTATGCAATGGTGTGTATAGATGAGCAGCAGAGACCATCAACCGCAGTGCATCCTTCTGATGTATCTTCTGAGAAAGTTACTGTCGTTCCGACAACCTGTGAACCGAATTATATGAAGTACCTCAACAAAAAGGTGTTGTATGATAAGTATGTGAGAATGGTGAATCCAAATTGTAGATACAATCCTGAAAAAATAACGTCAGTTGACATCCGATCTACGAAAAATCCCGTTCGTGTAATTATTCACAGAAAAGGTTATATGAATTTCAAAATTCACACTCCTCTCAAACTAAGTGTATTCAGTATCAGTGAACTTGTTGAAATAGAGAAATGTGTATCAAAAAAGAAAAGCAGGCAGGCCAAACTTATCCTCGATGATTTGGGCAGAGTCTGGAATGAAATAACACATATTGAAAATTTACTTGGTATTGTTGATCAAGACGATATGACTGAGTTTAATCCCATGATTGAGTATCATGATATTTCGAAGAAAATAAAGTTGGATGAAATGGAAAAAGAAGGATCAGTGGTTGCTTGTATGGAACCAATTTCTGGTCCTTATGAGACAGAAATTCCGGACGAGCAGGTGGTGGATGCAAAACCACTCGGTAAGATAGAGGCTGAGACAGAATCAGCAAAAGAAAATAATATGCGAATGAGAAGGGAAAAGAAGCTGACTGCCGCTCTAAAATCGGCACTTCAGACACAACCTGTTACTACACGTTCCAAGGATAAGCAAGCTCGAGATAAGGCTATTGTAGATGAGATTCTGGGCGACAAAGTGGTAGTTGCAGAAAAACTTAATATGAAATGGAACAAGGAGTCGAATGCCGCTCTAAAACCAACATTTGAGAAACAACCAACAGATGCTAAAAGGCGTTCAAAGAAAAAGGAGGTAATTTACCCAGCTGTGATTGGAGATAACGTCGTAGAAATCCCGCTAGTAGGTTGGACCGAGGTATATATTTCTATAAAAGTAAATACTTTTAACTTCAATGGTTATTTAAACATTCCCAATCACACCCTACATTCATTTTTTACAATGTCGACGTCTTCAGGATCTGTTAAGATAGCCTGGGACGTCAAAGAGATTAGTAGTTGTCCCTGAGGAGATATTGAAATATCTGAACCGCGGTGGGAATGAAACTTTTAGGTTTCCTTAGGGTGACGAAGGCGTGTCCGTGGATAACCAGTTTTGGCGCGCTTTGTTGGGCTTAGGTACTGCTTATCGGGGTTGGCTACTGGATGAGGTATGTAATTACTGAATTTGAAATATTTGAACAACTTTTTTTTTTTAAATGTCTTATTTACGTTGTTTTTTATTATTTTATATCAGCACTTAGACCTATGGATAAACTACATGTGGAGATTTAGGGCAGAAAATGCCGATTGGGCTATGGTCTGTCCATTTTTTTGCCGTCAACTCTTTCGTGAATCCCTGCCGTCTAGCCATTTTGTCACCGACGTGAACTACCCAAAGGGTTGGTGGGACGTAGAGAAGGTTTGTTTTCAAAATAAGCATTATTATTATTTTAAAAGTTCATTTGCTCAAGGTTATTTTATGCGTTCTTAATATGACATTAGACAAAATATTTCGGTTGATTGTAGGTTTATTTTCCAGTAAATGAAACTGAAGCACATAGGTGTCTAGCCGAGTTGCACACCAAGTCTGGCGTCATTACCTTTTACGATACCCTTGGACAAGTTAGGAAGCCCAAAAATCGTAAATGGTGGTTGAATTTGAGGGACCGTCTGTGTGCCAAGATGCCATAGTTTTAGAAGACATACGATGTGTTTGATAAAAAGGGTATAGATCCGAAGCTTTATACAATCACCTTTAATAACGCCCAAAATGTGCCAAGACAGGGTGGTACATATGGCGATTGTGGCGTGTGGGTATGTATTCTTTTGTACCAACTTGCTTATAATAAATCATTTGATGTCCTTGATCCGGTTGAGACGGCCTTGGCTTATCATGAAAGAATGGCGGAATTTTTTTGGAGGTACAAGATCAGTGTGTAGAAACATGTTGTGCCTAGTACCTAGCTTTTTTAAATTACTTTTTACCGTTGAACTATTGTAACTATTCTAGTCATCATGTTCGTTGTTCCCATGCTTCGGCTTATATTCAGGCATGGGGTAATCCGGTATGGACTGGCATAGTTGATGCACTCCTTCCGTACCCGTGTCAATTAGTAAACTTAGGTGCTACCATTTTAGATATGATGGATTTTGCTTGTGATTTGGAAATTTCTAACTAGTTAAGACACCTTGGTTGATAGGAGAATAAAACTACTCGAGAAACACACACGCGCACAAAGCAAAAGTCAAGTTGTTACAACTTTTTTTTTTGGAACTAAAGTTGTTACAACTATTTGCCATTTGTTCAATTGTTCAAAAACATACAAACAACTGAAAACATACAAACTGCTATATAGGATATTATAAGATATTGGTTCTATTAGACATAACAACAATCTAACCACAGATCTAACGACCAGAAATAACATACAAATTATGTAGTAATATAGATTTGTGGTTTAAAAATAACGGCAATCAAGTCCTGCTTAGGAGTTAGGACATGCATGTGAGATAGATTTGTGGATTAAATATTAGTTAAAATTGCGGTTCTTAATATATATATATATATATATATATATATATATATATATATATATATATATATATAGAGAGAGAGAGAGAGAGAGAGAGAGTTAGGATCAAATAGGAAGAATAATTAAAATAGGAATTATAAGAAGTAACCACAACCACACATTTCAGATGCACCTACAAAAGTTGATGCATCTTCCTTCAAAATTTCCCTCTTAATTTGAAATGTGTGGCTAGAATTACTTCTTACCCTTCTTATTTTAATTATTCTTCTTAAATGAATCTCTCTCAAAAATTTTCAGACTTACAAGAAATAAAGCATGGTTTACAACACTTTAATGCACCAAATGTTGAGAATTTCAACAAAACAAGCATATGGTACAACAAAAATAAGCTAGGAGTCATTTTCAGACCACTTTTCTATCAAACAACATTAAGGCTATTAAATAGTAGTCATTAAAATACCCCTTAAGTGAAAAATACTACCTTATAAGCATTATTTACAAGGATTCAAAGCACATATAAAATTAAAAAAATAACACTCACCTAATACAATTAATACACTATTAAAAACACCCCTTCATAAAAAAAATACAATTTTTTAACCACAAAGTACAATATAGAGTAAATTACATGGATGGTCCCTGTGGTTTGTCAAAAATAACAATGTTCGTCCCTTGAATTTTAAAGTTTCACTGGTAGTCCCTAAGTTGGTAAACAAATAACACCATCGATCCTTCAGTTTAACTGGCATTAAGTAGTTCCGTTATAATTTATACATTAACCCCGTTATAATTTATACATTAACCCCTTTAAAGTTTCCATATATTTTTTTCCGTTTTTACACGTTTTCGTCCGTTTTCATACGTTTTTATCCGTTTTCGTCCGTTTTATAAGTTTTTACCGTTTTTTATGTTTTCATCCCTCTTTCTTACGTTTTATCTGTTTTCGTCCGTTTTTCATACGTTTTTATCCATTTTGTCCGTTTTTCTTACATTTTTATCAGTTTTCGTCCGTCTTTACATGTATTCATCGATTTTCATATGTTTTTATCCGTTTTATATTTTTTCATTTATTTTTATAAAGTTATCATCCGTTTTTATACGTTTCAGTCTGTTTTTATATGTTTTCTTCCGTTTTTATCCGTTTTCTTACGTTCTTTTTACAGTTTTTATATGTTTTTATCCGTTTTGGTATGTTTTTATATGTTTTCGTCCATTTTTATACATTTTGATCTACTATTTTATCCGTTTTTATACGTCTTCATCTGTTTTTAAACGTTTTTTTTCCGTTTTATAGGTTTTCTTACGTTTTTATCCATTTTTAGACAATTTCATCCCGGATAAAAACGTATGAAAACCTACAAAAACATATGAAAATGTA
The DNA here is from genome assembly GCA_030686995.1 of Artemisia argyi. Lineage (NCBI taxonomy): Eukaryota > Viridiplantae > Streptophyta > Magnoliopsida > Asterales > Asteraceae > Artemisia > Artemisia argyi. The sequence continues at coordinate 32,252 of JARVZY010002064.1, forward strand.
AGTAAACGAACGAAAATGTAAGAAAACGGGCAAAAAAATATAAAAATGTGTCGAAACGTATGAATATGGATAAAAGTGTAAGAAAAGCGGACGAAAGCGTATAAAAACGGTCAAAGACGTATAAAAACGGACAAAAACAGATAAAAATGTATGACAACTTAAGAACAAGGAAGAAAACGTAAAAAAAGGACGAAAAGATATAAAAATGGTCAAAAACGTATGACAAAGGATGAAAACGGATAAAAACTTAAGAAAACATATAAAAATGGATAAGAACGTATGACAACTTAAGAAAAACGGAAAAAATAATTATGAAAATGTATAAAGATTGATAAAAATGTATGACAATTTAAGAAAAATGGCCGAACACGTTTAAAAACGGAAGAAAATGTACGAAAACATATAAAAACAGACGAAAACGGATAAAAATGTATGAAAAATGGACGAAAACAGATAGACTGTATAAAAACGTAAGAAATACGGACAAAAACGGATAAAACGTATAAAAACGCAAGAAAAACGGACGAAAACGTATAAAAACGGTAAAAAAAAGCGTATAAAACGGGCGAAAACGGATAAAAACGTATGAAAACGGATGAAAACGTGTAAAAACGGATAAAAATGTATGGAACCTTTAAATTATAATAGCCGTTATTATTAAGGATAAACGATGCAACGATATTTAACCAAAGGGGCTAACGTGTAAATTATAACGGAACTACTTAACGCCAGTTAAACTGAAGGACCGGTGGTGTTATTTGTTTACCAACTTAGGGACTACTATTGCAACTTTAAAATTCGAGGGACGAAAGTTGTTATTTTGGACAAACCACAAGGACCATTCACGTAATTTACTCTACAATATAATTAACAAATTATTCGAGATCCAGCAGCAGCCTAAAACATAAATATGTTACTTTTGCTTTACGAGTGGCTTATGATTTAAATTTATACAAATATTTGTGTAAGCACACAAATCAGATGATCAAGATGGACAAGACCATCTTGAAAATCTGACTAAATCAAAAGCAGAACTAACACCATTTTGTACAGGGATCTTATCGTTTAACACCATTTTGTACTGGGATCTTATCATTTTTTTTACAATAAGAAGAAATTGTTGGTAGTTGATGATAGATGAATAACTTATTCAACTATTCAAGTATTAATAAGATGTGCAGGCCCAAATGTGCACATGATTTTTTTTTAATGCTTAGGCCAAGTCCCAATGTTACATAACAGTAATATATATATTGTGTCTTTTTTCTGAACGACCACGTTTCCCTTTAATTATTATTATTATTACTATTATTATTTGAACTACTCGAATACAGTATTGCATTTTCTTTTCTTGAGAGACTCTGCTTCTTTTATTTGAACGACTCAAATATTATTTCTTTTTTTAACGACTCTGTTTATGTTTTCGAAAAAATATTTATAATGAGATATAAATTGCAAAACTTTCTTTCATAGAGCATTATGTTATTAAACACGTTTTCTAAAAGCAAAAAAAGTCGCACAATGGTCAAGACAAATGTCGAGCAAAGTTATCAGTTTATGTTATGGACCTAAATGAATCCTTTAAGAGTCAAAAAGCAAGCAAACAAGTTAGTCTATATACCATAATCAACATAAGCTATACATCCTACCCACCACTTCACAAAATGATGCAGTATTTATTTTGTATTGACATTAATTGCAAATTTGTTAAAAAAAAGAAAAAGAAAAAAAGAGAGAGAAACAGCAAATATTGGTTTAGGAAGAAACAAAATCAGATATTTAAAGTTATTATTATTATTATTATTATTATTATTATTTTATGTAGTGTGATATTTAAAGTTTATTAATCAAAATCAGATATGCGATGATATTAAATAATAAAGGGTATCAAATTCAGATATAAGATACTTGAATTAAACATTTTATAACAAATTAAAAATTAATAATAACAACAATGCGAATACAACTAGATAAGAATAAAAATAAAAACATTAATTAACATTAGCCTAAGGCTTTGAAACATATAGATCACGTTGAATTCGTGTGTAAATGTTCACAATTTCTTGTCGACTCTCTTCTATCTTTTTCTTACGTTCATCAATTTTCTTCTGATAGTCGCAAATCAACTTTTCATCATCTTTGTTTCTCACTTCATACTTCTCGATAATTTTGTTATAGCTGTCAATCAAAATATGTTGAGCACGACAGTCACCAGAATGAGAAAGTTCCCAAACTTTTTGCGAGATGCCTAACATTTTATATTCCTCTGGAATTTGAGGATTACAAGAATCTCTTGCATGTGTTCTGTTTGAATCATTTTGTGAAGATGATGTGGCCATTTGAATTTCTATAGAGAAATATGTAAAAAATGAAAAAATTTAAATTATACTAACGTTTAGTATATATAGAGACTAAAAAGGCATGACGATACTGAAAAGTCATGACATTGGTTATTAAATGTTATAATGAAAAGGCATGACGTTTAGTTTTCAACCAAAAGTCAAACTTACAAGAAAATGGTTAAAAGAAAAAAATAGGATAATACTTTATATCAAACCACTTTATGACATAATACTTAAATTCATTAATCTTTGCCATGATAGTTTGTCATAAACTCGAGTATGACACACTAATATTTTGTATCTCGAGAAGTTCAATTAATATCAAACCACTTTTTGTCAAAATATATTTTCAACTTTTATAATCTTTATTAAATTAATTTCCAATTTTAAATTCATAATTGAATTAGCTCAAAAATAAATTTCAAAGAATTATAGTCAAATTATAGTCTATACTACATATAATACACAAATGAATCTCTCTCTAAAATTTTCAGACTTACAAGAAATAAAGCATGGTTTACAACACTTTAATGCACCAAATGTTGAGAATTACAACAAAACAAGCATATGGTACAACAAAAATAAGCTTGGAGTCATTTTCAGACCACTTTTCTATCAAAAAACATTAATGCTATTAAATAGTAGTCATTAAAATACCCCTTAAGTGAAAACTACTACCTTATAAGCATTATTTACAAGGATTCAAAGCACACATAAAACTAAAAAAATAATACTCACCTAATACAATTAATACACTATTAAAAACACCCCTTCATCAAAAAAATACAATTTTTTAACCACAAAGTACAACATAATTAACACATTATTCGAGATCCAGCAGCAGCCTAAATCATAAATATGTTACTTTTGCTTTACGAGTGGTTTATGATTTAAATTTATACAAATATCATAAAAATTACGAAAAAAAAAAATCTACAATAAAAAAAATGAAAATAATACGTTGGCTAAAAATCAACCCCGCTGCAACACGCGGTATAAATGAAAAATATTTACTCGCCACAAAATTAGTCACCAGGTACCCACCGCCGCATTGCGCGGGTACCCTGCTAGTTTATATATATATATATATATATATATATATATATATATATATATATATATATATATATATATATATATACTAGTTGTCGAAGCACGCCCGATGGGCTGGCATGCTTTGTGATTTTTCTTTGAACGAATTAATTTTGACTAATGACTTGTAATTTTACATTTTAATTTAATTTTGATATTTTTAATTTTAATTTACTTATGTATATATATAGTGTTCTTTTACGGTTATTGTTTTTCTTAAATATGGTATTAATTATGTTTATTATTATTTTTTATTGTTTAGTATGGGATATTTATTGGCTTTGTTTTGTTTTTATGATATCTGCTAACAGTAATTAATATTTGAGGAAGATATTTTCTAAATTGTATGTATTTTTTAGTACATCGCGGTGTTAAATCCAAGTGTTGCATTTGAAAGATAAGTTGTTGCAATATTTAGTGTAACTCTTTGTATTGTATACGGGGTATACAATTCAAATACATGTTAATTAATTAACTATAGTGTTGTATTTTGTTTATAGACAATCATTACTTCTATACATTATAGAGTTTTAATTTAAACACTTTAATGACCACTTATTTTTGTATTTTGTTGCAAAATACAAAGACATAAGACTTTAATTTTGTAATTGTCCTTGTGATTTCTATTTCGGCCCGCTCTTTATCCATGCGTCGTACCAAAACATCGCGTTGTAGTGCTTGCAGATGTGAATGCACCTCTCTAGCCTTAAATAAATCGATCGATGGTGGTCCTGAATCATAGATAAAGGATTAGGAAAAAGTAAAAGGAAAAAAAAGAGGAGGGAATGAATATAAAATAGAACTTAGACAGCAGGTGAAAATACTGTTAGTTCATATTACCTAAACACAAAGACCTTGTAGATGGGACATCCGTCTATGAAGTGAAACAGTTGTCTGCCCGCGCATTTCCAGCACCTATTGGAAAAAAGACATGTTTCGGCTTATATAGGCAACTTATGGCTTATTTGGTCACAACAACAACCACCCCCCATAAATAACCACGTACAAAATAAGCCACAAAAAGTGAGCTTATAAAAGTATAAGACCAAAACCAAAAAGCAAAATCATGTTTAAACACTATATCTCCAGTTCGTCTTATTACAGTTGATTATCCAGTTTTGATTATTCAAATAACATGGTCATATGATATAGCGCAATGAAGACGAAAAAAGGTAAGTAGTTACTGGCTTAAACGTACATCATTTACTTAACAAATCCGTATCAATACTAATGATTGAAAACGTGTAAGTTTAAACCTGTAATTTGGGGGCGGTTGATAAATAGATTCTTGGCACGGCCAATGTGGGTCATGTCAATTATAAATTGTCAAAACAGTTGTTTAAAGGGTAAAAAAGGAACGTTTTTTTTTATAAATAATCAAAGGGTAGAAATTCGGGCTTATAGCATGTTAAACCCATTCTACTTGTTTACACTTATGCTAAATTATCATATTCAACTTGTTACACCAATTAGAGAGAAAAGGTAACCCAAACTAACCCATTTATATATGATGAACCATTGGTGTCCCCAACTAATTTTCAAATAATAATAATAATAATAATAATAATAATAATAATAATAATAATAATAATAATAATTAATAAATAAATCATTCTTTAAGCAATACCCGAACATTGCCTCTTATGTTTGGTCCTAGGGTATGGGTTTGATAGTGTTTCATTATTTGACAGCAACTTAACTCCAATTAAACATCTTTGTTCACTCCATATTAGCTTGTATGTAATTTGTGAAACTTTCAGACCTTATATGATTCTTAGTATTTGAGTACTACCTGAAAATGACTGCGATCAAGAATGTGATCCCAGAAATCAAGTTTCCTATGGCACTTGCCATAGTTGGAGAGAGGTAGTATATACTTCCTTATGTAACTAACTGATCAAGACAAATTCTACAAAATATGAATAGAGTTGACTTTGTTAGAATTAATAACTTATAATGGGTCAACACAACCTATAATGAGCACAAAAAACAACTATATATCGGAAAAAGGCAACTTATAATGCTCACAAAAAAATCTTACAAATTAGCTTTATAGCAACCAAACAACCCTTAGAAGGAAGACACGTGCATAGCTTATGTTGAACAATAAAGATAAGTAGCTTATAATGGGTACAAAAACTGCTATACATTGGGCACTAAACAGATCGACTGATAACCTGTTTTTTTTTTTATATTTACTTTTAATAATTAATATGCTAAATACAATTTTTTGAAGTCAGTTATCTCTGTTGTAAGCCAATTTAGTAAGCTAACAAACACTTTTACTTAGACCGAAAACTTATAATGCACTTATTGTATTTGTTTCAGAAAAGCATTTAAAGTGGTCTGTAACTCGTTCATCTTTTTTAACGCGGATCTCTCTAGTCATTGAGTCCTTGACCACATCTCTGATATCGGGTGGCTATAGAAATTGTTTTTTGTGCAAGTTTGGGGATGTGGGTTCAAATGGAAGTTGCCATTCACTTTGAATTCTTTTACTGCAATCGAATGATGAGCCGGTGGTAGATGAGCAAGAAGAAGAAAATGAGTTTCTTGATGATTCAACAGAGGCTCGGTTCTTCTCTATCATCACTTTCTTTGGGTTCTTATCCTGTAGTAGTTAAAGTTCATGTCAGCAATTATATAATTTTACTCAGGTAAGAAATAGTAAGCTAGTAATTCCGTTCTTTGTCATTACCTTAGATTTCTCTGATGAATCTGTAAACTCCTTTTCACCTTGACCTAAACAAACGATTCATAAGTCTTTTTAGATATTGAAATCTGTAGTATTTGTCGAGTAGGAACTTCAATTACTGGTGGTGGATTAGCAAACATTTTACCACCAGCCACAAAGTCTTCAACTCGCATGGTGGCACTTATCAATATTTTATAAAAAAAATTGTATTGAATACTTAATAGATAATTGATTTTTTTAGCATTGAAGTACTTAGAGATCCCTTCTGTAGCTGTTATCGGTCCATAAAGTTCTGAGGTGGTTGGGGTGCTTTCAAAACTTGCAAATGGACTGCATGTCCCAGTATTGTTATTTACTGCTCTCGACCCCTCACTTTCACCTTTCCAGTAACCATACTTTCTCCAAATAGCGCCGAATGATCTTTATCAGATGAAAGCCTTTGCTGCTATAGTAAGCTACTTTCGTTATATGGAAGTCACTGCAATCTACACTGATAGTGATTAGTTTTGTAATGGTATCAATGTGTTTGGTAATGAACTTACAAAGAAACGTTGCAGGCTATCTGGTAAAGTTCCGGTTGATAGAAAATTAACTCGGGAGATTATCAAAGAAACCTTGATGAAGATCATGTCTATGGAATTAACAAAGATTGTCATTTTGTTTCAAGGTTGATCTTATTACGATCTGTTGTGAGGTTTTTGGCTAAGAAAGTATGAAAATGTGGGTATGTCATTTGAAGTTATGTATTCTTTTATTTATCGAGGGTATCATGATAATACTTTTCCATTATATATTGTTTTAGCATACTATACTTATATTTGAGTAAGGTCTATGATGCTCAAACCTGTCCGATTCTGGCCTGACTTGACGTACACTTACTTATGAATGAGATTTAGTGGGCTTAAGATTGAAATACAGTCACTGAGATAGCAATTAACTATAACAGAAGAGATTATAAGACTGTTCTTGTTGTCCCTTGTTCTAGCACTAAACTTTTGACAAATAGATAAAAGGCACTAAACTGATGACAAATAGATACAAGGAAAGCAGAGTTCTTAAACTAATAAGAAACCCGATTCTAACCTTCAGAAGTCAAACAACATTAGATTGGCCTGACCTGTACGGAGACAAGTTCGAAGAAGATTCAAAAGAAGCAACGACACAATATGCTGGTCTAACATATGCTATAATTAGAGGTTTAGTTGGCTTAAGATTAAAATGGACCTCAACATCTAGTATACGCTGCCAAATAATGTTTCTTTTACGGTACTAACTTGAAAAAACTTAGACATAGATTCCAAACATTATTTACTAATATTGAAAACAACCACCGCAAGCTGTCCACCTTCATCTCAACTGGGTTACTTGTCATTTGCGTGTAAATATGACCCTCTTCTTGTTTCTTAAAGATCTAAATTATGTACCTTTTGACTAAAGGTATTAGAATCTAAGATATGAAAATAATACAATACACAACGATTAATTATATGCATTAAACACGTGCCTCACTCTTAGTTAGTCAACTATGATACCAACTGATGTATCATCTAGGTTCATGTGAATATACAACTACTGACTTTTATATATACAACATTCTAACTATATATACTCCATGGAACAAAGATAAAAACTTATTTACTAACCCTTGTGACATCAAGCTTCTCATCAGATTACACAGCTATAGTTTCAAAACCATGAATATCGCGTTTATAACTTATCATTGGCTCTCCTTAAATGGTAATAAATAGTGTGCTTTCTTTTAGACCTGTGTGGACAAAAGTTTTTTGGAGCCGCACCAAAGATCATCTAGCAAAGAAACTAAGATTGCAGATAAATGTGGCAAAATGGGCATTGGGGGTTAGGTAATATGTATTGATTCTTATTAAAATTAAATTAAACAATAACCGTAAAAGATCACTAAATATATACATAAGTAAATTAAAATTAAAAATATTAAAAGATCACTTAAGATTCCTTGATTCATATTCCATGACGAATAGACCATCCAAGCATGATCAAGGTTTTGGTTAGGACGGACCACCACCAAGCCAGGGACCTCAGCATCACGACACGTCCCCAACCCATCACTCTTCTCCCCATAACGAAGTTGTAGGTGTAGAGCCGACACAACCAGTGCAGCAGAGACAGGAACCACCCAGGAAGGAAAGCTTTGGAAGGTCCACGTGTGCTATGTGGGACATCATTGAAATGACTCCAGGTCCCACATTTGCTTCGGAACGAAAGGATATGAGCGGAATCCCTTTTGGGAGCTTGTGTTGGCTGAGAAACTGCTTTCTTTTTTCGTAAGTTAGATCCTCTAGAGACTTTATGTCACCCTACATCGAAAGAACAAATTAAATTCAAAGTAAAGTCCAAGACAGTACTCTCCAACCGAAATACTCATATTACCTTTCAAAAAATTTAAGCCAAAAATTCCTTTAGCGAATTTTGTCCACAAATTAATATAGTAATCAGTTATTTTCCACTCACCAAACGGTCATTGTTAAATTTGAATAACTTGTAAGCAATTGGAATCTAGAAAGTCAAAAGGGACGTAAACCTTGATGATCTTGCATATTATGAGTTTCATGATCCTCCTTGTTTCTTTATCAGAGGCAATTGGGGTTCCACCATAAGGGCTCTGCACGAGCGCCAATCCTGCTACTTTTCCTTTCAAATCACTCCAATAAAGTGATAAAGCAACAGCAGCATCGACCCCGCCCTTGCTGTGACCAAGTAACATCACACGTTTCCCCGACCCTAATAGAGCTCTTCGATGTATTGCTTCAACACCAACGAATTGTACTCCACTGAGGCCTTGTGCACAAAAACTGACAATCAACAAAACCATGATCTCTCATCAATAAGTCGAGGACATGATAAGCAAATGAGACTTTTTTAGTTTTGAAATTGGAAAAAAGAAATATTGGTGGAAACTGAAAACAATATCATTCCTAAACATAAAGCATAGATTTATTGAAAATGATACTTCACTTGAGTTATTGAATTGAAAATCAGAAACATTTGATGAAACTGAAAATACGGTCATAAGGTAAACATAATGGCTAAGACTTTCTTAATTAATCAAAGATATGATACCTCACTGTGAATTTTTGCAATATGGCAAGCTAAGCCCATCTTCGAAAATAACCTCTTAGTGCTAACAAAGTATAAGGGACCATGGTTGCTGAATAATCCTGATAATTTCACAAACTATCTGAAATTAATAAAACTAACAGACGAAAAAAAAATCTAGTAAAAGAAGTTGAAAGATTTCTTACCTGTAATTAGTAAATACACGTATGAGTTGGGTAGCTTGTGCTCTCCGTTCCTTAAGAACAAAAATAGAACAATGTTTTTACATTCCTAACTTTATTGGGGATTTATGCAAATGCTGGAAGTACCCTATTTCGTTTAAAAGTTCAACAAATCTATCAGAACCGTCTTTGACTGGATCCATTGTTGGATCCCGTTAGATCCATCCAATGCCTGCTGACGAACCGTGGAAGGTAATCTGTACTCGAGATAGAGTGCTGACAATATCAAGAAATAAATGAAAAGTTATGGTTATGTGCATTTTTCTATATGACCTCGGCGAAAGGAAAAAAAACATGAGCAATGCCACGATATTGTTTTATACTAAAAAATTAAGCATGTTTTTTAAAGCTTACCCAAACACCCCTTTAAAAAAAATCATAGGAAATCAGAATGTACACCTGTGGTTATGTGGTTATCAGATAATATAGTTCAGTAGTTCAGTGCACGAGAAAATAGTTCGGTTAACAGAGTCATTATGTCTTTGACGGTCACCTAAATGCTTATGTGCAGCTTCATCAAAGAAAAATAACTCTAAAGTTACCCAAAGACAAAACTTGATAGAATTGTACTGTCAGGACGTTGCCAGTATTTTGAAATAGTTGTTGAGCTTGCTACTTTGGACGCCAGCTAGAACTTGTTTTGCAATTTCTGGCATTGTTACAGCTGCTGTTGGAGTCGGCTCATTAGTATTGGGAGCATGCACAGACTGGCTGGAGCCTCTGCATCACCTTTGCTGGGTTTTGGTTCATCTCCGCTACCAAAAAGGTAGTATAGTGAACATTGTCCCCCGCCACTGCTGACACTACAACACAACCCATGATTTCTGCTTCTAACTTCTGTATACCCTGCTTGCCATAATAACGAAATAAATCACGATGCAAGTCTGAAGTCCATTGTCTATGTTGCTTAGTACTTGTACCTAAAAAAGAACAAACGAATAAATTTCAAGTTTACAGATCAAGGATAACTAAATATAAAGGTAGTTTGATTCTTACCCTATCTATTTTCATTAACTGTTGTCTTATTTTTTTGTTTACTGAAATGAGAATAAAAATTCTATCAAATTAATAGGTACTTCTTTTTTACCATTAGTTGTTAAAGTTTGTTGCAATTGGTATGAAGAGATTATCAAAATATCATTATCCAAACCTAGAACAATAAAAAAAAAACATATAAAAACTCCGTATGTTGACTTCAAGTTGCAATAAACAGGTATTCAGATCTAAAACGTAAATCCAAACATCCCTTAAAATGGTTTTTCTCTAAGCCTTGATCAAATTCAATAATTGGTTTCTTGTTTCACTTATCATAGGATAAGCTTCACGAATACCTTCGAGTGATGTTAGTAGCCTGTGAATAATGCATATGCAGATCGATCAAAATAAACCATAACTTCTATCATATCAGTACTTAGTTCATAAGTTAAATAAGAAAACAGTAATTTATAAAATAAAAATACAGTAATCGACCCTGTGGTTTGGTGAAAATAACATAAATCAATCTCCAATCAATTAATTGTTACCTGTGAGCTAACAACGAAAGGAATGTCCGTTTTGGTGAGCTGCAGAAATAGAGAAATTGTAACTCAGTATCTAAAGACAACAAATTTGGCACCCAAGAAACTACTAAATATATAGCAAAAGTAGCAGCCATGTAACAGTGACGGGGAGTTTTTAGGTAAGAAATACTACACGTGGAATTAGAAGCTGCAAATACTGAAGCTGTCGGCGCGTGAATTGCCAGAGGCGGTGGTCGAATAATGTGTGATTCAGCAACGAATGTTGTCCATCCTCTAAGCCGGTATAAAATACCGAGCTCAATTGATCAGTTGAGTATATAATCTATCAAATCCCAAGCCATAGTCTTATGCGTCCATCGGCTGTATTATGGCGCTTCTTGTGCATTTCCTTTTGAGAATATGTTGTAACAGAAAAAGTGTCAACATATCATAAAAACTATAACAAAATGACGATGAAAAGTTACATGTATACATTCATCAGAAATCCTAATGCCCCAAGAAGATAGTAAACCATCACCAGAGTCCATATTGAATTTGCATATGAAGTTGACGGTTTCAGCAAACATAATCAACCTGTTAAACGACCCAAAAAAATACACGGCTGAAAGTAGTAACTGTAACGTAAATTGCAAGCAATTATTATTAAACTAAGCCACATTTAAACATCAACTTCTAATCAAAAACAAAAAATTGCAAATGAAATTCAATAATCGGGTTGATTTGGCTAGAAAAGGTCATGAACAACCTGTGACACAGCCCATGGCTGACACAAACCTGCAACAACATTGTCCTTAAAACCCTGTTGACAAAAAAATATAAGACACATACCTGGATAACAGATTGGTGCTGTAAAAAAAAAGAAAGAAAAAAAACATACAATTAAATAATTGTTTTATGTATACATGAAGCCATTATAAACAACATATCTGGATACATATTGCTAACAAAGAAGACGAACAACCTGCAATCAAATCAGAAAAGAAAAAAAGATTGTGTGTGTGATAATGAGAATAATGAGTGATATTAGGGTTTTGGGGAAAAATATACTACGTATAATGAATGGTGTGGGCTTTATTTTACATTTGTTGTAGATTAGGAACCAATCGTGATTTGGCATGAATCATATCTAAATAATCAAAATCTGAAAATATTAAAAAAATAAACTGAATCAAACCCCAATAAAGTACATCAATATACAAATTATACCGAAAAAAAATTAGGGACAAACAAAAGATAACCGTAAATCATAATGGGTTGAATTGTTTTTTAAAAGAATAAAGAATTTATGAACCTGGTTGTTGATTGATGAAGCTCTCAGTCTGCTTAATGATGATCCGATAAAACAAACATATTATGAGATATTAGGGTTTAGAGAAAAAAGATAGAAAGTCGACACCTTTATTTCTGTTGTCGCATGTTTTTCTTTTTCTACAGGCCTTATGTATTAAATCGAATTTAGGGTTAATTATATTTAAGGAGATTTAGCTTGCTAAATATTTTCCGTATATTTACTTTGTTTTTTATTCTTGATCACAATCAATGGCTTAGCTCCATTGGTTGGGACGTTTGCATTGTAATCAGAAGATGTAGGTTCGAATCTTGCTATGGTAATTTTTTAAATCCGGATTTTATGAATTATTGAGGTGGCATTGAGAAATTCGACTTTAATAATAAAAGTTGCTTACATGCTAACACTACTGATGACATGGCACTCAAAACTTGATGACTGGGCATTCACCATGCTTATTTGGCATAAAATGGTCAAACACCTCCAGTTATACATAATATAAGATATATATATATATATATATATATATACTAGACGAATACCCGTGCATAGCAACGGTTCCTAGCGGCAGATAATTAACGATTTGTGATATTGTGGTGAGTGTTTTATGTAGCGTTCAAAATAAAACGTGAACCGATCAGAAATTGCAAACGGTTGTACTACACGATAACTAAAGTCTATCAAAAATTCTTAACATCTATCAAAGAACATATAAAAATATTTAATGAAACTGAAAGTAAAACATTACATCAGTTATGAGATAAAAACTAACACACGTTACTCGTCGCGTAAAACTTCTTGATACACGACACTTGAGGTGTAGATTCCTGCTTGACGGAACTCTTTGACTGGTTTAACCAATACATTTGTTATTCTACATGATATCCCTCTGGACAACGGACATAAAGTTGGCCATGTGAGGAAACATAATCGACACACCCACATTTGAAATTGTTTGGCCCTGAGCTTTATTGATAGTCATTACAAAACTAAGAGGCACATGAAATTGTGTTCTCTTTAGTTTAAAATGGAGCATGTCTTCTTCAGATAGAGCAAGAGAAATTAAGCATCATCACGGCCAATTCTAGGATTCAAAAAAATCATACCTGACCAAAACACACATTTGAACAAACAAACAGTAAGAACTTAAATAACAAATTTAACCAACAATTTTCATTAGCTTTGAGAAGAAAAAAACTTATATACTCTTTATACACAAAAAATGTCATATGTTATATTCTTTTTCTTTGGTTATTAAATTAATATGTTAGATGCATTTTGGATTTAATTGACAAGCTATTCTATAATTACATTGTTATAGCGCCAAATGCTTACTGTCGTTGGAGGTTACGAATTATTAGCAATTTAGCATGTAAGTCGATCGTTGAAGTTAATGTTTAGCTTATTGCCATTGTACCATGTTGGCCAAAAGAAAGCTTAGTGTCATGTTGGTCCAATTTGAAATCTTTGTCATGCAAAACAGTATGTTACGGTAATAAATTAGGTAAATTGCATATTGAGATAAGCATGTAACCCGATAGACCTGATTCACAATTCCCTATAACTTAAAAAATTTCATTTTAGCTACCTTCTCGTAATGGTTTCCGCCTTGATATCTATCATATGCCACAATAATTCAAAACTGGCTCAAAAGATTCAAAACAGTCAAGTATATAATCTTTTCATCAAATAAATTGAGTGATTTTTTAACATTGTTCCAAAGATTTCTACTTTATACATGTTCGCCACATAAATTACAACAATGAGTGAATATTTCAAATTTCAATCAAGTCTTTTTACCCATCAGGAAGTGATTTATTTGAGACCATCTTTTCCTTTTCTTTTTTAATTTTGTTATTTCCACATGCCAAGTCAAACTTCTCATTCCTTTGGTTAAGTCGCAAAACATTTCTACAAGCCCACCACATGCCTCTAGTCCATCAAAAGTGATATTTACACAAGTCTACGTGTCTCGAGCCATCAAAAGTAACAAACTTTTTAAATTTCATACAAATTCGAAATTTTCAAATTTTTAAAAATTTCAAAATATATCAAATTTACAAGTTTAAAATTTCAAAATATTCAAAAAAATCCGTATTTTTATAAATTCCAAATTACTTTAATTTTCCATATTATCTCAAAATATTTCAAATTTTAAAGTTTAAAATTCAAATATTTTAAATTTCGAAAATTTCAATTTTGGGAATATTTGTATAAATTTCGAAAGTTTAGAAAAATTAAATTTTGGGAATATTCCAATTTTTTTTTATTTCAAAATTAAGAAAAAAAAATTTCGAAGTCAATTTAAAAAAAAAATCAAAATATTTGGAATTTAAAAAAAAATCAAAATAATTTATTTTTTAAATTATTTCAAAATTAAAAAATAAATTCGAAGTCGAATAATGAAAATTTTCCAAAATATTTCAAATTCAAAACATTTTTGAAATATTTCAAATTCTAAAAGTTCAATATATTTCAAATTTCATACAATTTTAAAATATTTCCAATTTTTAAAAATTTCAAAATATATCAAATTTCCAAGATTAAAAGGAATAATCATTCCCCATGGTTAATGTGCTAAAGTAAAAGATATTATTGGGAGCTGTGTTCATATGATGGTCAGAAATATGCCCCTTGGTTAATGTGCTAAAGTAAAAGGATTCACTTAATCGTTTTTCGCATTATTAATGGTTCAAAAAAGGCATGCTTGATAAGCATTAGCATTTGTGTCATTTTCAACTTTTATTTATGAGGCTTCATTGGGTCTCTCGAGAGTACTTTTTATATGTCCAGTAGTCCAATGTCCTTTAGTGCAATATTCCAAATTTCAAAATATTCTAAATTTCAATAAAATTATAACGTTTTATGCTAACTACACAACAAAATATTCAAAACTAATTTATAAGAAATACTACACAATATTTACAATAACATTTATACTGAGAAAAAAAATGTTAAAAGTCATAAATAATGTTCAAAATTTCAAACATGAAAAAAAAAACAAAAAAAACAAAAAAAAAAACTTGTTAACAAATATGAAAAAAAAATACGGATCTATGAAAAAAAACATACCGTATGGATCTTTAAAAAAATGAAAAAAAGGAAAAAAAATGTATTTACTTACAAAAAAATATAGATTTCCAAAAAAAAACGGATCTATGAAAAAAAAACAAAAAAAAAATACGGACCTCAATACCACACCAAACGGACCTCAAAATTATTAGTCCAAATTTTCCCAAGCTCAATAACAACAACAATAACCAAAGTGACCATATGCCGAGACCATAGGATCTCGGCTTGGCTTTAACGAGCAGCCACCAACCCCTCGGCACTTGACCGGATTCCACAACAACAACAACAATAATTCATCATCACCACAACAATCCAATCATCCATTACTCTTTACCAAATCCAATCTAAAGTCCAAGAAACTCAAAATCTAACAAAGAAATAAAATGAACAAAAAGAATAACAACATCAAGACTCGACCATGAATTAATCATACCCAAAACCACTCGGCCGTGAGCCTAGGCTCACGATTTGGACCCAAACCAATCGACCTCATCATAAACATGGTACCAACCCTTGTTTTTATCAATAAAAATTATTTTCCCACGAGTTGTATTAAGAAAATATCAAAACCCATTTGATTTCATCCATGTGTTCACGGATTTAGTGCACATCGAGACCAAAAAAGGCATACACTCGATACTACTCACCTTCTTTTTCTTTAAAACTTACGGATCCAACAACAAGAATAAAGATGGTGATGATTTGAGATGAAAATAATTTAGATTCGTGTGTCTTTGGTGGATTAGAGGCGCGTGTAGTAAACCAAAAGAAAGATAATAATATCGGGATTAAGATGGTGGTATTGGTTTTCAAGGGTGGCCGCCGGTGGAGTGGTGGTGGCCGGTCAAAGGCAGCGGTGTGTGTGGTGTGTGTGTGTGTCGGCTGCACAAGGGGAGGAAGAAACACAAACCCTAAATGGGTAAATGGTGGTGATATAATAAATTTTGAGAGGGAGAGAGAGTGCAGATTTAATTAAATGAAAAAAAAAAGTAGATAGTGGTTGATTAAATGGGGATTGGTTGTGGGTATCCAAGGGCATTTTGGGCATTGACCAAAAATTCAGTTTTCACTTTCCACTTTGACCAAATCTCCATTATAAGTAGTATATATATATATATATATATATATATATATATATATATATATATATATATATATATATATATATATATATATATATATATATATATATATATATATATATATATATATATATGGGTATGTTTGGCAAAATTAGCTGTAAGCTGTATGCTGTAAACTATAAGTTGTATACTGCAAAGCTGTTAACATGAGCTACAAGTTGTATCATTTTTACAATAAAAGTGTTTGGTAAGTTAGTTGTTAAATGTAATTAAAAAGTATAAAATGACATAAAAGGACATATCTATAATTATAAATAAATGTTTGGAGGGTATATCAGTAATTTAAAATTTTAACAGCTCCATGATGGTTAAAAGCTTCATGGATCAACTTTTCATTTAGGAGCTATTTGTTTAAAATAAAAGCTCAAAGTTAATGAGTTTATTAAATGTAAGTTTCACACAAATCATTAAATATGTCTAACTATAGAAATAACGAGTTTATTAAATGTAATTTTCACATAAATCATGATGCTTAACGACCACCTTATGGGTTGTGGTCAAGGTTATAAAAGGCGTGAGGCGTGGCGTGGCGGCATGGCCGCGCCTCAAGCCTTACGCGCCATGGCGGAGCCTTTGCATTTCTTAAGGCGTCACTAAAACGGCAAAAAATATTTATAGAGTTATGTATTTTTAATTTTAGATCTTATTACTCGTACTATATTAGACATTTAGACTACTACTTAATATATATTTACCCGGCCCATATACCAAATATCCCGAATTCCAAATAATAGTTCAAAATAGTTCCAAAAAAAATTAAAAAAACAAATAAATTAAAAAGTAAACATGTTCAATAAGTGGCGCCACGCCTTACCAAAAGGCGCGCCTTTTTGCGCCTTTTCGCGCCTTAGGTCACGCCTTTTTGCGCCACACCTAGATCGGCGGCCAAGGTCCATTTTATAGCGGAAAAGCCACGCCTCGCGCCTTGGCGACGCCTTTGCGGCGCCTTGGTGCGCCTTTTAGAACACTGGTTGTGGTTAACAAAACCCTTTTTTTTTAATTCAATTTTGTATACATCGCTGCAATTGCTATGTGGGTTACATTTTTTTTTAAATTCAAGTAGGTCCCATAAGTTAGTAATTCGCTTCGTGTATTATGTGAACTAGGTGGGCAACGATCCGCCGCGTTGCGGCAGGGTGTTGTTTCATGTCGTTGATTATTGCACGGTATTTATTATTATTATTATTATTATTTTTAAGTAGAAAGTAGGCCGGTTGTTCACTGGTCATAATAGCACTCGATATACATATATAAAAAAAATACAGAAAAATTACTGAACAACAAAACTCATAAACATGTATTTTTTGTAAATATCATATTTGTACAATGGTTTTCCAAAAATAATAGTTGGATCTGTATATACAGTCATGAGAGAAAAAATAATAATAAAAGGAAAAAAAACAAAAATTGGGCCAATATTTGGAAAGGGATGCTAAACGGGCCAGCAAGATGGGCTCCCAAACACTGACGAAAAAATGACGCAACCAATGTAGGCAACCTCTACGAGTTTGTAATTCGCTGCAAGTATTATGTGAATTATATTTTTATTTTATTTTATTGTTTTTGGATTAACGAGCGCGCGACACGTGCAGAGTTATTATTTCGCTGCACATTTTGCAGCGAAGTCAGTGGCCTTTTTGGGAAATGAAAAAAAACCACCCCTCTGCGAGGTAACCTCTTGTGACGGGTTCCTCTGCAGTAATTTTCGTATAGACCAACACCCAGTAATGATGACTGTCAGGTCATTACTACTGACAACAAGTGTTATTATTAGTCTCCTGTAATAGTCATTAACACAAAACACATGTCATTTGTAAAAATATTGGTACCATGTAATATAAACCCATTCTGTTTCTGATAACATACTAAAACTATTTGTAAAATGTACACACGCATAGTGCCATAAACTACACGGCACAAATGTAATAAGTATAGACCAAAACCCCAGTAATGATGACTGTCATGTCATTACTACTGACAACCATATCAAATCAAATAGTAGCCGCCTGGAAAATGTGTGGATTGAAACAAGCAGTGTCATTATTATATTTCTGTAACAGTCATTACTATATATACTAAAAATCATTTTCTTAAGAATAGTGATATGTATTGTTACTAAGGAATTTACTTATATGTTGACATAAATAATGTCTAAAAACATTGTTAGCATATTAATAATATCTCTATGTTTTGATAATTACAAAGCATAAACTCATTAATCTAAAACTTATGATGTAAACAAGTTTTTAGTGCTTAATATTTGTCTTTACATCCATATCACTTAAGGTATGAATAAAAAAAGTGTTTATTGCATTTTATGATCAAAGGAAATTTTTCTAATCACTAGAATTTTTATAAAATGTATTAAACATTCTATATCTTTTACAAAATTACATTTGGAATTAAAAGAATATGTTTAATTCATTATAAATATATGATTTCAAGTTTCCAACCAAAAATGGCAAATTTTATCCAGAAAAATCTTCCCCACTAGAAGACAAGAAAATCCAACGTTCTGAAGGGGCGGCCTGCTTAATTCCTTAGGCGGCCCCCTTAATCATTAAGGGGACCGGCCCCTAATTAAGGGGACCGGCCACGCTCCAGAACAGTAAAATTTTCCATTATAAATACTGGTTCATCCCACAGAATTTTCTCACCTTTTGCACTCCTAAACTTTATGTTCTAGATCCCCATTTCCATTCTCTTAAACACATTCTGTTTCTGATAAACATACTAACATGATATAGGATACAAAAATTTATTTCTTACAAACTACGTTTCTCATACATAATCTGAATGTTTACTTCATCAGTATCATCAAATCAGAACTTTATCTTTTTCGCCAGCGTCATCTTCTTCCCAAATAATTAAATCCAATACACCTTCTTCAAAACCACAATAGTGCTTTTAACATTTTGATACGGAGTCGTGTGAATCGCGTTGCAACTCGAATGTGATGGAAGGTACCAAGGGGTGTCAAAAGAATATAGAAAAAAGGGAATAATCAAAGAGGATGATCTTCAACCAAATTTCTGAGGAACGGGAACTGCACGACTCAACGAACACTCCAGGATACAGCATTTAAGCATGGGCTGAAGAAAAAAATTTGTGTAAGCACACAAATCAGATGATCAAGATGGACAAGACCATCTTGAAAATCTAACTAAATCAAAAGCAGAATTAACACCATTTTGTACAGGGATCTTATCGTTTAACACCATTTTGTACTGGGATCTTATCATTTATTTTTACAATAAGAAGAAATTGTTGGTAGTTGATGATAGATGAATAACTTATTCAACTATTCAAGTATTAATTGATCATCTACTAGTTGGTTTTATTTTAATAAAAGTTGTTTTTGGGGTTTCTTTGTTAATAGATGATTGGAAGATCTAGTAGGGTTCTTTTGTTGGTTAAATATATGTAACTTCCAATTAATAATGTTTATTTGTTAATATAGGTCTATGATGCCAAAGTAATGGTAAGGTCCGCAACACATCTGCTTCACTCTATTAGAGATCGTTTGGCTGAGACAACTATTAGAATTAAGTTGTTTGGCCAAACTGTATTTTCAAAGTGGATAAACCTTATATCCTCAGACAATGATAACCATCTCTTGAATTACGTTCTTCAACATCAGCGATATGCTGAATCCATGAGTATAGAATCGACTCTCAAGTTTGATATCGGTGGACATACTCTAGAGCTTGGAAGAACTGAGTTTTGCTTGCTTACAGGTTTCTCTGCAGGCAAAGTTGTTTTTCCATAAGTAAATAAGCACAACATTCCTCCTTTAGTTCCCGAAAAAGTCACCCAAAAGAAAAGAAAAAAAACCAAAACGTGTATCATACAATGTCATAGGCTCTGAACTCCTATCTTTCAATAAGAATGAACGCAAGTGGAAAAAACTCACTGATGAGGACGCCGTTCGGGTTTGTTTGTTAATAATGTCAGAAAGCATTTTTATGGGCCGACAGCCAAGACATGTTATCGGCATGCCAATTATGATGTTAATAGAGGATCTTACAGCATGGAACAAGTTTTCTTGGGGTGACTACTTTTGGAAATAATTTTCTGAGAGGATGGTCAACCTGGTTGCAAATAATTGAAAGTCATACATTTTGAAACTACAATCTGACCCAAGTAGCAAGGCTGCATACACCATAAATGGATTTGTTGGGAATGAAGTTTTACCAAATTACCAAGTCTCGGTCATTTGTAATAATACTAGGTTGCTTAGTTATTACTTACTTTCATTTATGTATTAATTCAAGTTTACTAGACTTAAGTTAGATGGTCCATGGGCTCTAAGCCCATACGTTTGAATGAAGGGAAGGAGTAGGAGTGTTGCCCTAGCTCTTTACCTATATATACCATGCTTAGGTCTCTTGTATACTTGGTTGGTTATTTGATATCTTAAAGAAACTATTGATCTTATATTTCTCATGTTCTCATAATCACCCAATTCCTTATATCTATCTCATTCTTTCTTGTGTGTTTACAATATGGTGACCTAACAAGTGGTATCATTCGCCATATGAAGGTGTAGTTATTGTTTTTATTGAAATTTGATCCTTAAACTTGTTTTAGAAATCGTTTTTTGTTAAAATTTTAGTACTTTCTTGCTTGTTTCTTGGTTTTTATCACATCTTTGCTTACAAACTTGTGCTACAAATCAATACAAACAAAAAAGCTCCAAAATTTAATCAAAACATACGATTTGGTTTTTTGTACTAAGTTTCGAAATCTTTTTCATTTTTGAAAAAGCTTATCAAGTTTTAAACTTTCTTAAAGATCTCTTCTTTTTATTACTTGAAGTACAAAAATCTTGGATTTAAAACTCGTTTTTGGATTGCTTTCCTTGAAAATAAAAAACTGCTAAGTTTCGAAATCCCATTACTACATAGTTACGAAAAATCCTCAAGTTGCTTTCCATCGACTTACGGTTCGTGAACTCAGTTTTTTTCTCTCTTGTATAAGAAAGAAAAGTACTTCGACTCTTGGATAAATTTCGAAATTGGATAATTTCGAAATTTTGTTAGTGAGTTTGTGTTTTCGAAAATCTCATTTTTTCGAAATCACATTGTTTTCGTAAACCTCTATAGTTTCGAAAACACTCATCCTTTAAAAAAGTTTCGAAAAATTATTTTCGTAATTCACCTATTTCGCAATCTCTAAGTTTCGAAATCTCATATCTTACAAAGTTTCCAGAACCTTTTTCATACAAAGTTTCGAGATCACCTCTGTCCAAGGTTTTGCAATCACTAGTGGTGCACGTTTTCAAGATTTGGCTAAACCTATACCTTCTAAAAGATCCATTTTCACACAAGTTTCTTTCTCATATCTTCTTACTATCTTCTTGATCTTATCTTTATATAAAAAAAAAGAAAAAAAAATTGGCGGGAAAATTTGAGTAAAATTTAATTTTTATAGGCGACTAAACGTTCAATTTTTACACGAAATTCGAATTTTGGTTTAATGGTGAAAATTTTGGCCCAAAATTCAAATTTTTATGCCAAAATTCAAATTTTTTCGGTGAAATTTGGCTGCAAAATTTTTTAAACTCAAAATTTTCCTGTGACATTAGAATAACATTTTACAATGATTTTCAAAATTTTGGAACACAAAATTTTTCAAATTAATTT
Source organism: Artemisia argyi (assembly GCA_030686995.1). Classification (NCBI taxonomy): domain Eukaryota; kingdom Viridiplantae; phylum Streptophyta; class Magnoliopsida; order Asterales; family Asteraceae; genus Artemisia; species Artemisia argyi. The sequence goes on from JARVZY010002064.1 coordinate 54,365, forward strand.
TGGAGGGAAAATTCTGATATCACTATTTCGACCTTGAGTGTGACATTTTGGTTTGATTATTTCGATTACGTCGCAACAATCAAGGGGGGAGTGAAGTGTTTCATTATGTCTCAACCACCATACTACAACTTTAACCATCCTATGCAACATCAAAATCCGCAGTATCATCAGCAACAGCAACAGTTTCTACAATCACCACAGTATCATCAACAACCGGTTTACTCTCAACAACATCTTCTCATGCAACAACATCAGATGGTTCCAATACAACAATCCTATCCAATGCCACAACAACAAGGCCAACTTCCATCAAAACAGACTCACTGGTTTGACAGGATGTGTGAAGTAATTTCAACTCGACAATCCAGGCATGAAGCAGGATCTATTGACACTCCACCAATGCTTACACCGGGTAATTATGTTCAGTGGGCAAGTCGATTCTTAAGGTTTATAGAACTCAAGAAACCCAATGGTAAGTACATGAAGAAAGTTATCCTTGAAGGACCATTTCAGTGGCCTGTTAACTACATTGGGGTGATCCTTCTGCTAATCCTCTAGTAGATCCAACTGCTGTACCAGTTCCTGAGTCTGCACTCACTACTGAACAAAATCATCTTCGTGAAGCAGATGAGTATGCTATGGCGTACATACTTCAGGGAATACCAAATCCAATATTCAGAAGTGTTGATGCTCAGAAAACTGCCAAAGCTATGTGGGAACACATACATCTACTTATGGAAGGCACACAACTGAACAAAGAAGATATGGAATCTAAACTTTACTTGAAATACACTAACTTCATGACCGAACCAGGGGAATCTCTTGAATCCTACTATCATCGTTTCACCAATGTCATCAATGACTTAGAGAGACATGAAGTACCTCTTCCAAAGATCACAGTCAATACAAAGTTTGTTAGTAGTCTGGGTTATGATTGGCAAAAGTATGTGACATTTGTAAGACAAGCTAAGAAACTCCATAATGCTCCATATGGTTTGTTGTATGACTATCTCAAGCACCATGAATCTGAAGTTGAAAAAGATAGAGCTGCACGAGGAGGCTATACACCACCACCAACTTCAAATCCATTAGCACTCATTGCTCAATCTAATGCTGCACAACCTCCAATGTCTAAACATGCTTATGATCAGGAACAGAATTACTTCAGTTATCCACAACCTGCAACCTCACACCAAATGGTCTCATATGCATCATCCTCACAAAAGGCTTCTACTCAACTTGCTCCATATGACAACCGTGATATCATGTACTACTCAAATTACATTGAAGATGATGATGAAGATGTTGATACGTTGAATCAGGGACTTGCTCTTATTGCTCGTGCTTTCAGCAAATTCTCTAACAAAACAAACAATCGTCTTCGTTCTTCATCAAATACAAGGAATCAAGCTGTCATTCAAGATGGTCGAGTTGAGATTCATAACCGGAATTTTGGACGATCAGGTTCAGGAGGGTATTCAGGAAATTCTGGGTATGGACAAAGGTCTAACAACAATGGGGGATTCAGAAACAATTCAGGTGCTCCTCAGAGAAGAAATGACAATGTTGCAAATCGTAATACAGAATCTGGGAATGCAGTGTGGTGCTACAATTGCAACGAAAAATGTCATATTGCAATTGCATGTCCAAAACCGAGAACTCGGGGTAGTCAGTTTCACAAGAAGGCATTACTTATGGCTCTCAAAGATGAAAAGGAAGGAACTTTCATTGAACAAGAGACTAATTTCATCGCCAACTCTTACAATGATGATGAAATGGAAGATCTTGAAGCCAATGCAGCTGTGATGCTTATGGCAAACATGCAGGAACTTAAGTTGAATGATTCAGGCCCAGTGTATGACACGGATAGCTTGTCTCAGGTACATGATCTTAACACGTGTTCTATACAAGCAAATGCATCACCCTCTGCTTCTGAATCAGATACGGCTCAAGTTGTTCCATCTGCATCATGTTTATCTTCTCAAAAGGATGAACAAATAAACATAGCTGTTATATTTGATGATGACACTGTCGTTTCATTTGATGATCCTAGTGAGGAAGACAAACATGATCATGTTGAACAACATGAACCTTCATCTGATCCAGATCAAGACTATCTTGTCATGTCCAAACTTCTTCAAGCACAAATTCTTTGTACTCTGGAAAAAGACGAGCAAATTACTGTTTTGACTAATGCAAATGCAGTTTTAAAAAAGGACATTGAATGCTATTAAAAACAACTTTCATTTTTTCAAAATGAAGTTAAACGTGAAAAGCATTTTGAAAAGTCATTTCAGGTATCGTATGTCAATGAACAAAATCTTCAATTTAAAATGCAAGAGTTAATTGAGTCAAACGGCAAATTGGTTTCCAAACTGGAAAATGACAAAAATGATCTCACAAAACAAGTTGTACAACTTCAAAATGAACTATCAAAAACACAAAAAGAATTGTCAAATTGCGAACAGGAATTTTATGAACACAAAGTGCAAAAAAGAAAAAAAGAAAATTCTTTAATTGAAGAAAATCTCACTCTCGAACGTCAAATAAAAGAATTTCAAAATATCGTCTACAAACATGGGGAATCTGTAACAACGATTCAAAAGTTTACTTTAAAACCAAGACCCGATAAAGGTTTTGCCATTGGCGATTACAGATCAACTTTTCTTCACACTGCGTTCAAAACAATTCCTAAGCTTTACAGTATGGACCAATTGCTTGATAATAATATTGTGCGTGTTGTTGTATATAATACCGAGGAAGAAGAAGAACTTGAAGAACAGAGTCGATCAAAAATAAGTAAAATCAAATATTGCAAACCATATGATTACTTAAAAGTTCCTCACATTTCAAAATCTTTTGTTCCATCAAAAGAAATACCTGAGAAATCATGGTATGTTACTGAGTCATATGTTTCATCATCCAATGGGGCTCCTGTCAAACCCGTAGCACAAGTAAATGGACCATTACCATCTTCTGGTACTGTGACACTTTTACCAACACGTTGTCGAGTCTTAGAATATTTTAAAACTTTCATGAAAGGCATCGAAAACTTGGAAAACGTAATTGAACATAATTCGGAAATAAAAATTGCTACTTTTCAATCAGCTTACGAGCGCGAAAAGAGAGAAATTTTTCAAAAACAATTTCTGCCATTAGTTCAACATTTGCGTCTTTGTGCTACTCGTTGGGAACAGGACCTCCAAGAAGAAGTTAAAACAATGAAAAACGTTTTCAATTTAAATGAAAATGCAATTTTGGTTCAACAACGCAATAATAATTTTTTGAAAACGGATTCTGATCGACTCTTGGAACATGTTCTCACTGCTGATATTTTTTCTGTCATCATGAATGATCTTCACAAATCCAGCAATGATATGATGATTGATAATTACTGCGCTGACATTCTTTTGCTTAATATGGAAATTGAGACATTAAAACTAACATCGGGTAAAAACAGTGATGATGTGACAAACAATCTTTCAAATGAAAATTGTCGACTCAAACAAAGACTTGATTGGTGTCAAATTCAAAGTATTGCACGTGAATTGGAACTTCAAAATAAATATAAGTATTTTAAAAATCAGTGTAAAGCACTTGAGAAGGAAATTGCGGATTTAAAAATTGAAAATGTTGAATGGCAACAAAACCGCGATCACATCAAATATTGCAATGGTTTACTTGAGTCTGATATTAAGGATAAAAAACACATCATCATTGATTTGAAAGAGAAAATTAAGCTACTTCAAAAAGGAAAGTTTGTTGACACCACAGTGATTGCACCAGGAATGTTTCAAATAGACAAAACTGATAAGGGTAATAATGCTCAGAGTTCTAATGTTAACTCTTCCACTTCTACAAGACTAGTTTCCCCTAAGAGCGTTAGCAGACCTACGACAAAAAGCATTAAGCTGACTAAAAAGACTAGGCTCTGGCAATGTAGAAGAGGAACACTAGAAGTGCAAGAAGTAGAAGCTCACCTTAGGAACATGAATAAAACTCATGTTGCATTTGATTTAGATTCTAATCTTGCAAATTGTAATCAAAATCTTAATGTAACGTCTGATGAACCTTTAAATGTTTTGAATATTAATGAATCTTGTGTGTTTTGTCGTCAAAGTGTGTTATCTGGTGATCATACTAAGTGTGTAGATAATAATCTCTTACATCGTCACAAGAAACGTAGATCAGGCATTCCTTCTAGGCCCACTACTGCCTCTAAGTCTACCTTAAGAAAACCGCCAACTACTGTTTCGAATGATGTTGTAGTCACCCCCATAGCAGAAATCAACAAATCTAGGAACAAGCCAAAAGCTAGTGCATTTACCATAAATAAAGCTAAAACTAGTTGGAACTGGCAACGTTGGTTACAATACAAACCAAACTTTAAATGGATTCATAAACTGTTGAATATTTGTGTTTCTAACCAACAGGAACCCACCATTTCTTCGGGTTCCGCCCTTACCTCTATTCCATCCTTGTCGTCTTCTTGTGATGCAGGTGGTTCAGATTGTTCTATGGATTGTTGATAGCGGTTGCACCCGACACATGACAGGCAATCTCAAACTGTTAGTCAACTTTGTTTCAAAGTTTATCGGAACTGTCAGATTCGGGAATGATCAGTACGCTTTAATCATGGGTTACGGTGACTACGTGAATGGGAACATTGAAATTAGCAGAGTCTACTATGTTGAAGGATTGGGTCAAAACCTCTTTTCAGTCGGACAATTTTGTGATGGGGACTTAGAAGTAGCATTTTGAGAGAAAACTTGCTTTGTTCGTGATCTACAAGGAAATGATCTAATGTTAGGCAAGCGTGGCACTAACCTCTACACAATTTCAATGTCTGATATGATTGCTTCATCTCCGATTTGTCTTCTATCCAAAGCTGAAATGACTAAATCATGGTTATGGCACAAACGCCTTTCTCACTTGAATTTCAAAACGATGACTGAACTCGCTCGTCACAAATTGGTTGATGGCTTTCCAAGAATCCGTTTTGCCAAAGATCACTTATGTCCAGCCTGTGAACAAGGAAAAAGTACCCATGCTCATTTTCCTTCAAAACATGAACACAGTAATAATCATGTTTTACACCTGCTTCATATGGATTTGTGTGGTCCGATGCGTGTTCAAAGTATCAACGGTAAACGCTACATTTTAGTAATTGTTGATGATTACTCCCGTTGGACTTGGGTTTATTTTATTCGAAGTAAAGATCAAGCTCCTCAAATGATCATCACCTTTCTCACCAAAATACAAGTTCAGATACGCAACACAGTCAGAATTGTTAGAACTGACAATGGCACAGAATTTAAGAATCAGATTCTAAGGTCGTATTTTGAGAAAGTTGGAATTGAACATCAAACATCCATTCCACGAACACCCAAACAGAATGGAGTAGTTGAAAGATGCAACAGAACGTTAGTGGAAGCTGCTCGAACGATGTTAATCAATGCTCAATTAACGGATTACTTATGGGCGGAAGCTGTTTCAACCGGATGTTACACTCAAACCCGTTGTATGATCACAAAACGCCATCACAAAACCCCTTATCAGATTGTTCACAAAAGGAAACCAAACATCAATTACTTTCATGTATTTGGAGCTCTATGTTATCCAGTTAATGATCGTGATGATCTAGGTAAACTTAAAGCAAAGGCTGACATTGGAATATTTGTCGGATACTGTGAAAATTCAAAAGGCTTTCGGATATGGAATCGTCGGACAAGAGAAATTCAAGAGACTATTCATGTTAATTTCGAAGAACTCACTCAAATGGCTTATGAGCAAAACAGCTTAGGACCCAAAACCAACCGTCTTAACTTTCCGGATTCTTCGGCTGAACCATTGTCTCTCACTCGTAAAGAATTGGAAACCTTGTTTGTTCCATTGTTTGATGATACGATTGTCAACCGTCCCTCTGAGGTCTCACCAAATTCCGCTGCACATCTTGATCAACATCAAGTACCTGATACACCTCAACATACATCATCTACTATTGGAAGAGACGGTCCTCCAATTGTATCTCCTACAACTACAGCACAAACCGGGTCCAACTCACGACACTCAGCTGGAGACTCCATACCTTTATCAGTTCCACAAACCACAGAGCATGACCCAGAACCATTCATTAACCCATTTGCACCGGTTCCACTTGTCCCAGACATTGCTGAGTCATCTACACGCAATTTGGATCCTACTCACCTGCGAGATTCTTATCAACTTCACCCTTCGATACACTAATGGACTAGAGATCACCCCTTAGTTCAGATTATTGGCCATCCAGATGCACCCGTTATGACCAGACAACGTCTTCACATAGACGGTGAAACTTGCATTTACGCACTCACAGTATGTGAAACCGTGCCAAAGAACGTCAAAGAAGCTATGACTTACGAAAACTGGATTGAGTCTATGCAAGAGGAATTTGAATCCTTTCAAAGATTGGAAGTATGGGAAATGGTTGAAAAACCTGAAGGAATCATTGCCATTGGCTTAAAATGGATCTGGAAAAACAAAATGGATGCAGAAGGAACTGTCATACGCAACAAATCATGCTTGGTAGCAAAAGGATACTCTAAAGAAGAAGGAATTGATTTTGAACAATCAGTTGCTCCAGTAGCTAGACTTGAAGCTGTACGAATCCTCTTAGCTTATGCTGCTCATCGAAATATGGTTGTTTATCAAATGGACGTGAAAACGGCTTTTCTGAATGGACAACTCCGTGAAGTGGTTTACGTCAGTCAACCTGAAGGATTTGTTGATCCAGAACGTCCTAATCATGTCTACAAGCTAAAGAAGTCTCTCTACGGTCTCAAACAAGCACCAAGGGCGTGGTATGACAAGTTATCTACATTCTTGTTGGCTAATAACTTTACTCATGGCTTGGTGGACCCAACACTGTTTACTAAAACATACGGGGCGGACTTATTAATTGTCCAAATTTATGTCGATGACATTATTTTTGCTTCAACCAACAAACGTTACTCTATTGATTTTGAAAAATTAATGAAAGATAATTTTGAAATGTCCATGATGGGTGAACTTACATTCTTTCTAGGACTGCAAGTTCATCAATCACCCCGTGGAATTTTTCTAAATCAGTCTAAATATGCTCTTGAGATTTTAAAGAAACATGGAATGCAAAGCTGTGATACAATGAATACACCTATGGCTAATTCCACAAAACTAGATGATGATATACATGGGACTCCTGTTGACCCTACCAAATACCGTAGTATTATTGGGTCTCTCATGTATCTCACATCTAGCAGACCTGATATTGTATTTGATGTCTTTATGTGTTCGCGTTATCAGTCCAATCCAACTGAAAAACACCTCAATTAGGCAAAAAGAATCCTTCGATACATAAAGGGAACCATCCATTTGGGAATCTGGTATCCGAAGGATTCTGGTTTTGAACTAATAGCTTTTTCAGACGCTGACCATGCAGGATGCTTAGACTCGCGTAAAAGTACATCAGGTGGATTACAGTTTCTTGGAGATAAGCTTGTGTCTTGGCAATCAAAGAAGCAGGACTGCACTTCACTGTCATCAACAGAATCTGAATACGTAGCTATGTCTGCTTGTTGTGCTCAAGTCATTTGGATGAGATCACAACTTAAAGACTATGGCTACATATTCAATAAGATTCCGATCTACTGTGATTACAAAAGTGCCATTGCAATCTCCTGCAACACAGTCCATCACTGCAAATCCAAACACATTGATCTCCGATATAATTTCATAAAGGAGCATGTCGAAAAGGGTACCGTTGAATTATATTTTGTGGGAACTAAGTAACAATTGGCGGACTTACTTACCAAAGCCTTAGCTCCATCAAGGTTTGCTAGTTTAGTTCAGCAAATTGGTTTGCAATGTTTAACTCCAGAGGATCTGAAAAAGTTTTTAAAACACAAGTGAAAGTCAAACATCAAATACAATCTTTGTACAAAATGGCTTGTGCACACATTTCAGTGTACAACCCATTCTTGTAAAGAAAGGACCCTGAGGTACGCTTCAGTGCCTCAATCCTGATTTTCACTTGTTGAGGGGGAGCACTTGAAAACTCATTGTTCCCAAACTCAAAAGTTCTTGTTGATTTCTCCCCATAAGACTCAAAAAGCATATTTTAATCAAACGTTTCTCAAAAACAACATCTTATATGCTATTTTTGAGGGGGAGAAAAGAAAAGTGATTTAAATATGAACGTTAAAGCTGTATCTCAAGCAAGCTAGACTCAGAATTGACCCACGAATTGACGAAACAAAATGTTATCAATCAAAAAGACTTATCCTCGACGGGTAATGACATCAAGTTAGTTATTAGAGCTAGTTGTCACCTAAAAGCTGACAATGGAACTCTTTAACTAGCCACGTAAGAGTGTCTCGAAAAGGATTTGTCTAAGTAGAAATGTACCATTTCGAGAAACTTTATGTGGACTTGACCAGGCCAGGTAATAACTTCAAGCTAGTTTAACTAGTGATGTAAGTGTGTCTCGAATCGATCTCGTTCACTAAATGTGGATCAATTCAAAAGTGCTTTCTCCTCCCGCATGTGCAAATTTATTAATTACACATGAGCACATGTGAAGGGGGAGCCCTTCGTAAGTTAACACAAAACTCTCAAAGTTTTAAACAAAATGTTTGATAATCACAAACACTTTGAGAGATTTTCAAAGGTTTCAATGGCAATTATAGGATAGTCATGGAGTTATAAGGTGACTAAGGTTAGGAAAAACCGTCCTATCATCCTCCTAAGCCGGAGGGATCTACCCAAGGACATCACCAATAGTTAGGACTAGAAGTCCTTAGGTATGATACGAGAAAAGGAGTAAAGAATGAAAGGAGAAAGAAGGGGTTGAAGAATTAAAAAAAAAGTAAAGAAAAGGGTGAAAAGAAATAGCCCTCCATATTTTCAACCTTAGGGCAGACACCGGGTTCAATTTGTATGCTACTGATTGTTGCTAAGGCGACGCCGGTATTGAAGATAAAGTCATCATGGACCCAGTGACGCAATGCACTAAACCTTCTTAACCACTCAAGTTCTCTTAAAAGAGCTTGTTTCATTCTCACGGGGAACCGGTGTAATCTATCAACTTATCTCTTAGAGACAGTTGATATTGAAGCAGGAGACCCCTCCCTTGTCTCCGCATAGGAAACCTAAGTGTGCACTTATCGAGTCTAGAGCCATGAGATACATCAAACATCTCTTAGGAACACTTAGTATTTCTACAACTGGTGTTCTACATCAATGGACACCAGCTGTAAATTATCGAGTCCTTCGCAGATCTTAGCAATCTGCTTAGAACGTTTATGAGAGAAGTACATAAGTATTTCTCAATGATTGAACGGAAACTCCTGCTAGGGTCAACATCAAATAGCCCTGACAGCAGGTCACTTCGGTAATCTCTCACGGGTTATGCTTAGTGTTTGCGGTAGTTTCTTAGTGGTCTACAGTCGTAGAGTGATCCTCAGTGACTCACCCAGTCATTGAGCTACTTAGTAGGTCTTGTAAGCTCCTTTGGGGGTATCTGACATGGGAACGGCCTTGATAAGGCTTAGAAGGAGTCTTCACACTATGCTGTTGACAATTTCTAATTCCTTATCTATAAGTACCGGATGTTTTATTGCTAACTGTTTACCTGCAGGGACATATCATCTCCATGGCGACTGATTCCGCATGCTCCTACATACATCTTGAAGTCAACGAAAGCTCCCTCAAAGATCTAAGCAACACAATGTTCAAAGTAAGATTCTACGCCAAAAAGAAGAATCTTCAAAGTTTAAAGACTAAATATCTAAGTGTTTGAAAGGGATCTACATGCATGTGAATGTCTAAGTTCAAAGATGTATGAGCATGTTAGAATGGCCGATGACCACCACAGACGCAGAACTGACGAAAGGCAGACAACTTCATAACTTGATCACTATCACAACAAGAATGAACAAAGCACAAAGAACGATGAAGGATTTTGAAGACGTCTAAAGCTTTGAAAGTCAAAGATTAAGACGAAGACGTTAAGCAACCTTGATGACCGACCCTTAGGGGGAGATTGTTGGGAACGAAGTTTTACTAATTTACCAAGTCTCGGTCTTTTGTAAGAATACTAGGTTGCTTAGTAATTACCTACTTTCATTTATGTATTAATTCAAGTTTACTAGACTTAAGTTAGATGGTCCATGGGCTCTAAGCCCATACGTTTGAATGAAGGGAAGGAGTAGGAGTGTTACCCTAGCTCCTTACCTATATATACCATGCTTAGGTCTCTTGTATACTTGGTTAGTTATTTGATATCTTAAAGAAACTATTGATCATATATTTCTCATATTCTCATAATCACCCAATTCCTTATATCTATCTCATTCTTGCTTGTGTGTTTACAATATGGTGACCTAACAGGATTTGCTTGGGCCCTTAAGGTTAGTATTTTATGCTTTTTACTTATGTATATTTGCCAATTAGTTTCTTGACTAACTGAAGAAATTAACAGGTTTGGATTTTGGAGACGTTTCCCAATAGTGATCGTTTGTGGGTTAAAGAGTCCGGTGTGTTACCAAGGTGTCTTGCGTGGAGCAATAAGATTAGCTTTCGTAAAACCGACTACGATGAACTGCATGGGAAGGTAAAAACAACTAGGTACCATCATGAAATTAAATATGAACACATGCTTTTATGTCCATGCATGTGTTTACAATACGACCATGTTTTTTTTTATTCTTTTTGGTTAGGTTTCATAACTGTTATGTAATATACTTTTCCAGAATAGTCTTCTTTTGTATTTTTTTTATAATACGACCACATACTGTTTTTTTTTACTTGGTTAGGATTCAAATATAATACGTAGACTGACTGCGGCCAGCGAAGAGGTGAAACAGGCATGGTGGAGAAGACTTCGTGAGTTTTATAATGATCCGTCACCATCTCCACAGGTTGATAACTCGGAACCTGAACAAGTGGGAGGTGCAAATATCGATACAGGGAAATCGAGTGGAGATGTGGCTACTAAAGAAAACAATCTGAGCAGGAGAGAGTTACAGCTTGAAAAAATGGTTTTTACGCTATCAAGTGAACTACTGACACTAGAGAAGCAAGTTGCTTATTTAATGAAGCATAATGATGCTGCTGCGAAGGTGTGTCTGATTTTATTAATTTGTATATCATTCATATTCTTATAATGACTGAAGTATTAAATAACCGCACTTATTTTTATAGGCATCAAATGTCCCAAAAGACATGGAAGAACCTACAAACGCTGCTGATGTTGTTCAAGCTATGGATGTTGATAAGGTTGCCAAGGTGTGTATAGACGAGCAGCTGGAACCATCAAACGCAGTACATTCACCTTCAAACGTAGCTGATGTTCTTCTACATAGTGCTGTTGATGACTATACAATGGTGCGTATATACGAGCAGCCGAGACCAAGTGAGTATCATTCATATTCTTATGTAACTGAAGTATTTAATAACCACACTTATTTTTATAGCCATCAAATGTTCCAAATGCTATGGAAGAACCTTCAAACGTAGCTGATGTTGATGAGGATACAAAGCTGTGTACAGACGAGCAGCCGAAACCATCAAGCGCAGTACATTCACCTTCAAACGCAGCTGATGTACTTCAACACAGTGTTGTTGATGACTATACAACGGTGTGTATAGACGTGCAGCCGAGACCAATTGTGTATCATTCATATTCTTATATAATTGAAGTATTCAATACCACGCTTATTTTTATAGGCATCAAACATTCCAAATGACATGGAAGAACCATCAAACACAGCTAATGTTGTTCAATGTATGTATGTTGATGAGGATGCAAAGGTGTGTAATGACGAGCAACTGGAACCATCAAACGATGTACATTCACCTTCAAACACTTCTGATGTTCTTCAACATAGTGCTGTTGATGCGTATGCAATGGTGTGTATAGATGAGCAGCAGAGACCATCAACCGCAGTGCATCCTTCTGATGTATCTTCTGAGAAAGTTACTGTCGTTCTGACAACCTGTGAACCGAATTATATGAAGTACCTCAACAAAAAGGTGTTGTATGATAAGTATGTGAGAATGGTGAATCCAAATTGTAGATACAATCCTGAAAAAATAACGTCAGTTGACATCCGATCTACGAAAAATCCCGTTCGTGTAATTATTCACAGAAAAGGTTATATGAATTTCAAAATTCACACTCCTCTCAAACTAAGTGTATTCAGTATCAGTGAACTTGTTGAAATAGAGAAATGTGTATCAAAAAAGAAAAGCAGGTAGGCCAAACTTATCCTCGATGATTTGGGCAGAGTCTGGAATGAAATAACACATATTGAAAATTTACTTGGTATTGTTGATCAAGACGATATGACTGAGTTTAATCCCATGATTGAGTATCATGATATTTCGAAGAAAATAAAGTTGGAGGAAATGGAAAAAGAAGGATCAGTGGTTGCTTGTATGGAACCAATTTCTGGTCCTTATGAGATAGAAATTCCGGACGAGCAGGTGGTGGATGCAAAACCACTCGGTAAGATAGAGGCTGAGACAGAATCAGCAAAAGAAAATAATATGCGAATGAGAAGGGAAAAGAAGCTGACTGCCGCTCTAAAATCGGCACTTCAGACACAACCTGTTACTACACGTTCCAAGGATAAGCAAGCTCGAGATAAGGCTATTGTAGATGAGATTCTGGGCGACAAAGTGGTAGTTGCAGAAAAACTTAATATGAAATGGAACAAGGAGTCGAATGCCGCTCTAAAACCAACATTTGAGAAACAACCGACAGATGCTAAAAGGCGTTCAAAGAAAAAGGAGGTAATTTACCCAGCTGTGATTGGAGATGACGTCGTAGAAATCCCGCTAGTAGGTTGGACCGAGGTATATATTTCTGTAAAAGTAAATACTTTTAACTTCAATGGTTATTTAAACATTCCCAATCACACCCTACATTTATTTTTTACAATGTCGACGTCTTCAGGATCTGTTAAGATAACCTGGGACGTCAAAGAGATTAGTAGTTGTCCCTGAGGAGATATTGAAATATCTGAACCGCGGTGGGAATGAAACTTTTTGGTTTCCTTGGGGTGACGAAGGCGTGTCCGTTGATAACCAGTTTTGGCGCGCTTTGTTGGGCTTAGGTACTGCTTATCGGGGTTGGCTACTGGATGAGGTATGTAATTACTGAATTTGAAATATTTGAACAACTTTTTTTTTAAAATGTCTTATTTATGTTGTTTTTTATTATTTTATATCAGCACTTAGACCTATGGATAAACTACATGTGGAGATTTAGGGCAGAAAATGCCGATTGGGCTATGGTCTGTCCATTTTTTTGCCATCAACTCTTTCGTGAATCCCTGCCGTCTGGCCATTTTGTCACCGACGTGAACTACCCAAAGGGCTGGTGGGACGTAGAGAAGGTTTGTTTTCAAAATAAGCATTATTATTATTTTAACAGTTCATTTGCTCAAGGTTATTTTATGCGTTCTTAATATGACATTAGACAAAATATTTCGGTTGATTGTAGGTTTATTTTCCAGTAAATGAAACTGAAGCACATAGGTGTCTAGCCGAGTTTCACACCAAGTCTGGCGTCATTACCTTTTACGATACCCTTGGACAAGTTAGGAATCCCAAAAACCGTAAATGGTGGTTGAATTTGAGGGACCGTCTGTGTGCCAAGATGCCATAGTTTTAGAAGACATACGATGTGTTTGATAAAAAGGGTATAGATCCGAAGCTTTATACAATCACCTTTAATAACGCCCAAAATGTGCCAAGACAGGGTGGTACATATGGCGATTGTGGCGTGTGGGTATGTATTCTTTTGTACCAACTTGCTTATAATAAATCATTTGATGTCCTTGATCCGGTTGAGACGGCCTTGGCTTATCATGAAATAATGGCGGAATTTTTTTGGAGGTACAAGATCAGTGTGTAGAAACATGTTGTGCCTAGTACCTAGCTTTTTTAAATTACTTTGTACCGTTGAACTATTGTAACTATTCTATTCATCATGTTCGTTGTTCCCATGCTTCGGCTTATATTCAGGCATGGGGTAATCCGGTATGGACTGGCATAGTTGATGCACTCCTTCCGTACCCGTGTCAATTAGTAAACTTAGGTGCTACCATTTTAGATATGATGGATTTTGCTTGTGATTTGGAAATTTCTAACTAGTTAAGACACCTTGGTTGATAGGAGAATAAAACTACTCGAGAAACACACACGCGCACAGAGCAAAAGCCAAGTTGTTACAACTTTTTTTTTGGAACTAAAGTTGTTACAACTATTTGCCATTTGTTCAATTGTTCAAAAACATACAAACAACTGAAAACATACAAACTACTATATAGGATATTATAAGATATTGGTTCTATTAGACATAACAACAATCTAACCACAGACCAGTTATCTAACGACCAGAAATAACATACAAATTACGTAGTAATATAGATTTGTGGTTTAAAAATAACGGCAATCAAGTCCTGCTTAGGAATTAGGACATGCATGTGAGATAGATTTGTGGATTAAATATTAGTTAAAATTGCGGTTCTTAATTAAAAGTTTATATTAAAACAAGAGGAAAACGGCACCGTTTTGCCAAGGTTTTTCCCGCCAATGTTAGGCCCAGGTCTTGCCCAATTTGTGTGTGGCCCGTTTGCTCATGTATGCTGGCCCATATCCATATCCAGATGTAATGGAGCGATAATAACTATAGCCTTAATAACTATCACACGCCCTAATCGCTAAACACGCAGCCTACCTAACCACACGCACACTTCTGCTACTGATGATGATGATCATCCTGAGCTATGCTGGGTTTGGGTTTACATGGCGTATTTCCTATACGGGATGAGTGAAGGTATGTTTGCCGTTACGTCGATCAATTATATGTGTGTCTTTTGTTAATTAGGGATTTTGATCGTTAGGTTTTGATAATTAGGGTTTGATTGTTGATTGATTTTTATAATTATTATTAGGGTTTGATTGGGTCGTTTGATAACTGGGTTTTTCATAGTTAGGCTTTTGATTATTGGGTTGGGCTAAAAGCAGTCAGATTTTGTGATCAATCATGTGTATGTCTTTTAATGCCTGGGGTTTTGATAATTAGGGTTTCGTAGTTGTTTGATTTTAATAATTATAATTAAGGTTCGATTTGGGGGTTTCATGGCTGGGGTTTTCAGCATTTCAGTGGAAATTATTTTACCGAAATTTTTTTTTACGTCTGTCATGTTTGTTTTCAGATTCGAATAGCAGGTGCAGGTTCGTGCGGTTGATTCTTTGCCTCTAAAAATGGGAAATTAGCTGACGGGAGGGTGAGCTAAGCGTTTAAAAGGTTCGTAAAGTCGGGGCCTAAACCTTTTCGTGTTCACAGTTTTTGCAACAAACTTACTTATATATTTGTCTTTCGTTTTGCTATTAGACATTTCGATTGTCTTATGTTAGTGTTAAATGTGGGTTTCATCCAGGATACAGGTGTATTGGAATCTCGCAATCAGCCACATTCCATATGCATGTCGAGTTTCTTTGTGCTTACGATGTGTAAAAGTAAGGTATTTTCGATTTCAGATACTTACTCATACTCCATATGCGTTGCTGGTAGTGGAATATGTCTCACTAACACTTTTGATTGTTCAATCAGAAACTGAAGATGGAAGGGACAAGTAAGCTGTTGGAGGGGAGTATTGTAACGCGAAGAGGTCAGAGGAGAACGGAAAGAAAGAAAGAGGCGTAACAAGAAACGCGTAAGGTTAGTGTAACCTGATTATGTGTGAGGCTGTCATTTGAAAATGCGATAGACAAATGGTAGTCACTTATATAATGCAATGACTTTCTATAATTTTTTTGCTATCCAGAAAATGTTGAAACTGTAAACATTAGCAAGGAAGATCTCTTTGGTATCATTTTTTTCGTTGTTTGATGAATAAAATTTTCTCTGTTGTAGTGACTATTGCCATGGCGGACCAGCATTACCTGAGCCTGTCGATCCGTAATAATCAAGATGTATGATGATGATCGAAGATTTGTTTCCCGTTTTTCAATGGGAATGTCAGCAACTGCATTGGAAGTGGCCATGTGATGATGATCTTGCCAATCTTGATGGGTCTTAGGTGTGGAAAGGAACTGCTGCAATGTCTGGAGTCGGTTATTGTAGGTGAGGCGCGCTAATGATTCTTTGTACGCACATATTTACAAGTTCTTAAATGTGGTTAAGTGTTATGTCATTTGCAATCCAAAATGATCTTTCAAGTCAACCTATTAAAGCTGAAATACTTTTGTAAATTGTATTTCCAGTAAATTATTGGTTTCCCTGGCTGTCATTGTGTCACTTACTTTTATCTTTTAAATGTTATAAACGCACTTTCATGTTGTTGCAGGATGTGCTCCCAGCCCTTCTACCTCTTTTCATGGTCATGCCTGCTTTTCATGGTCATGCCTGCATTACTATGTTTTTAGCAATAATCCAGCTTTGCTGATTGAATGGCATGTCACGCCTGGCCTCATCCAGTTGATTAACGGTTGTCTGACATCCATTCAATCAACAGAGCCAGATTTTACCTAAACACGCGATTTCTGCTGATTGTAAAAGAAGAATACCAATGATAGACTTGCAGCTACCCGGACTATAACTCAGATAAGTTCTACATGCTTAGTGTTTTTCTATGCCTTTTCATGTCTTAGTAATTTAATCTGTGTAGTTTTAGATCTCTGGAATGATTTTTAGCTGTTTGGCCTGTTTTTGCTAGCTTATTTTATGACAATTATAGCTTTATTTGAAAAGCCTGTGATCTTCAGTTTATTGGCTTACGGCACTTCCAAAATCAAAATAAACCGCTGTTACTAATGCAGTGATTACAAAGGCAAGTTTTTATCAAGTAAGATTGACTTTTAATTGGCCAGAGGCATTGTTGTTGCCTTATTTGTTTACCACAAGTTGTATCAATTAATATGTGCACGTAATCAGATATAAGAACAATTAGATTCGATGCAGTACAACATAAGGGATCTCATATAAAGTTTTAACATTCTTTAAGTATTTATCCACGGAGTGCATTACTTTTATAGACACGGGCTGTAAAAGTAATTGTACTTTATTTTACTCTAAAATTCGGAAACATTCTAAATTGGAATTTTTTAAGTGACGGAATAATACTCAAACACTAATACTTTTTTTTCGGATATTGTAGGTATACCTGATTCACAAACCTGGTCTACAACAGCCGCCGATGGGCTGCAAGTCACACCAGCAGCATCGCGCCAAGGTTAGCCAAGCATCTTTATCCTATCCATTAGAACGTACTTTGTGTTTGGGAGATTTCAATCAAACACCTTAAATTAAATGAGTTAGCCATTTGAAAGTATACTATTTCGAGGAATTGCAGTTTGTGACCTATTGATACTTCTGTTAATTTTTTATGCGTTCAGTTTCATGCTGAAATGGCCAATGTTAGATGGATGTGTGGGCATCCTCACTTATACTCATCTTAATAGTCTGTTCCATTGTATTCTGTCATGGATCAAGATCTCTTAAAAATATGGAGTTTGGAGTAAGCACTTACCAATATTTTAGGTTTGCATATGTATTTTATGTATAAATAAACAATGGATGCGAATCATTAAGATGAGTATAAGTGAGGATCATTGCGCAAGAAAACAAGGCGATGATGGCTCTTTCTGCAAGCTTGCTTTTCCATAAGTAAAGGCAGATCTGAGCCTCTGTCCATTTCCACACAGCAGTTCATGGCACGGTGTTGCTCCGACTAACTAGATATGATAACAAAGACAGATGACTGGAGAGCAGGTTTGATATATATGATAACGAAGACCTCACAATCTCCCTGAGATGTTAAATACTATTTTGTGAGACATACATCTCATGTTACATGAGGTTTATGTGTCACAAAATAGCATTTAACATCCCAAGGGCATTGTGATTCTTTTCTTTAACGTATATATGCCATGTCTGCTTCGTTAATACAAGGTATACGGCCTTTTCTTTGTATAAACAGATATCTAGCTTGAGATCTGTTTTTTATTTATCTTATTAGTTATGTATATTTTTTGCAGGAAGCCAAGACGGTTTGATTTTTTTCATATTCTAGACACTGCTGGTCCCGTAAGATCAAAATATCAGATGGATATTCACGTTAACTGTTCTCTTTCAAGAGGAGAACATCAGAAAGGCAGGTCACATACAAACAAGGGAATTCAAGTAAAGCTGCTCACTTTTTCAATTAGTCTCTTGAGATTTAAAGTTCCAACTTTGCACACCAAAGCTTTCTTTACTAATGTGAAACATGAATTACTGATTATAGGATCTAATTTTGTTGCTTTTTTCTTTAATTTTGTTACTGTGTATTTATCTAATACATTTTACTGAACAAACCCAACACTTTACTTGATATGAATTTTCGTGAACTTTATTGTTAAACCTTTTTTGCTACTGTCATGAACCATTTATATTGTAAAATGGTGATCCTGTGGCTTATGTTTATTTAACGTCGGGTCCATGTACATTGTCGTCCTTCGATGTGCTCTCAATTGCCTTCTTATTCTAACTTTTACATTATTGTTGTCTTAGGCGAGTGTCATTCTCATATGATACGTATGACAAGACATACCGCGCAGAGAGCAAGAACAACACTAACAACGGTTCCGACAACAGTACCAACCAGTGACCACAGGACAACGCGTGCGCGTGCAGGTTAGCAATGTGCAGTTAACTTATGAAAGTTACGTATGTTATTTTCTGATATGTATTTGCGTATACCGTTTCCTCATTGGTTTGTTGTCCAACGTGCAGGCCTCCCTACTGAGTATAAAGTGTTTAAACCTTGCGACTGCATATGTTCCAGCTGCCAGGCTCACTTTTGGTATGAGAGGCTAAGTACTTCCACCCTATGCTCAGGTCCTTGGTATCAGCGGTGTTGTCTCGGTAGCAGGGTTTGTTTGTTCATACCTTGGGGTGATTTCATGATGTCTTTCCCATTGACTGTATGTTGCAGCCTGGCAACAAGCAATCCAATATCCACCATCACCAACCAAGGTAATTTCATGGCTGTTTATTTCGTTAACGCTTATAAGTAATTCACAGGCCCGGCCTTGAAAAAGGATTCTTTCATGCTCTCTTGAAATTGTTACATATGGTAATGACAGTTGGCTTATCTCTTATGCAGGCCTTATAAAAATTTTGTCACATGTTCCGTTACATCTGACTTCCATATGATCAGTCGAGGTAATTTTACAGTTATTTGTTTCGATTATGCTTATAAATGTTGTACACTCTTGCGGTTCAAAAAAAAATGTTTCGTACTGCTTTTTTAAAGTGACTGCTCTTATTTATAGATTAGATTTGGTTTGTAGTTTTATTTTAACAAAGGCGCTCTGCTTATGTACTAGGTAACGCGGTGCGCATTTATATCAAATAGCTCCAGCGACCAGATCACATGATGCTATGGTGCTCGCTAAAAAACAGACGGTCTGCTTATCTACTGGGTCACACAGCACACGTTTATATCGAATAACTGCACGAAACAAATCACATGATGCCATGGTATTTGCTAAAAAACAGGTACGTTACGAGAATGCGTTTTCATTCATTCGATAAAACTAGACACAATATGTAATTAGTCAACTGTTTACATGCAAAATATCCACAGAATTAGACCATAAGTAAGGTTCGATTACATGATACCCCCATACCTAACCAGACCACCAAAAGACTATGCCCAAAAAACTGCATTTGTGAATACCAGCCAACAAAAGCTTAGTATGGCTGCCCGTTAAGCCATTTGATGAACCTCCGGACCTCAGCTGCCCGGGTCTGTTTCTTCGAAACGGTTGCCAAAATCTCTGTGATTTCTGCTGAGTCCTGGATCTGCATGTTTGTCAGCTCCGCAATGCTAATCATAGCAGAATCAAAAGGGAACAGCTGTTTTAGCTCTTCAATCACAAAGTCCCTTTCAGCTATCCGGGACCGGATATCTTGCCCTTTCTTCCTCAGCTCAAGCTCAGCCAGCTGCAAAGCACTTTCTTCTCTTTTAAACTTTTCCATCATCATATCCTTCACATAGCTTGACCCAGCAGCAGCAGCAAGCTCTTTGCAAAATGGCAAGGAAGTTGTCATGCCTTTTTTTTAAATTTTTTTTATATTTATGGGACAGTTGGGGTTTCTCTGTGTTTGTGTGTTTAAATAGCACTTGAAGGTGTCTTAAAATTCGTGATTTGGCTGCTAATACAACATTTAAAACCCTAAAATCTTTAATTGCAAATCTTGAGCCACTCCCCATGAATGGTGAATCATCATTGCCAATGCATGAATGTGTCCCATCCTTTCACATCTCCAACAGTTTGCCCAGTGCATTAATGAAACACAATATACAATGATCACAAGCAAAATAGATAGATAGATACATGCAAACTGTTTTCTGAAAATAAGCAACAAACATAACCTTTTGTTTATTTATTTTTTCCATCTAAATGTTCAGCCTTCAATTGCAGCAAAATGGTGACCGAGTATTTCGATGCAGCAGGAAAAGCATGGCAGCAGGATTATTCAATGTTGCATGTTGGCAAGGATGATAGCTAATGACTTAAGGGAAAGCTGCCAACCATTCTCAAGAACCAAAAATGCTTAGCTGTATATGATTTCCAGAAAACAACTCAAATGCCTGGATCTCATTTGTATTACGCAATAATAGTCATGAAAAAAAAAACATCATTACTTGGTATTGCTTCAATGGTAGTATTACTTTTCTGCCGCAAACTTTTGTTGAATGTTAAATGAGTCGTTTTATACGGATGTATGTTTATTTACGACCATGTAAAAATTCTTTAATACAAGCATCGTTATGTATTTTAATAAATGGCAAAAATTGTTACTTCGTGCTGTCGATTATTCACTAAAAAAATAGTTTGCCACATAAACAGTCCCGACGACAGCGCAAAAAAAAAACAAAAATTATTATAGGACTTCTTTGACAAGTAAATATTGCGTTACATATGACACAAAATAAATGTAACATAAATATCACACGAACAATAATACGTGACAAATTGCAAACCGCTTAACTACAAATTTACAAAATTAACAACCGCGCAATCACTGAAAAAACATTTATCCGGGTAAACAGGCACGCCGGCAACGCGGCGTTCGTCGCGATTCTCGTATATATATATATATATATATATATATATATATATATATATATATATATATATATATATATATAGAGAGAGAGAGAGAGAGAGAGAGAGAGTTAGGATCAAATAGGAAGAATAATTAAAATAGGAATGATAAGAAGTAACCACAACCACACATTTCAGATGCACCTACAAAAGTTGATGCATCTTCCTTCAAAATTTCCCTCTTAATTTGAAATGTGTGGCTAGAATTACTTCTTACCCTTCTTATTTTAATTATTCTTCTTAAATGAATCTCTCTCAAAAATTTTCAGACTTACAAGAAATAAAGCATGGTTTACAACACTTTAATGCACCAAATGTTGAGAATTTCAACAAAACAAGCATATGGTACAACAAAAATAAGTTTGGAGTCATTTTCAGACCACTTTTCTATCAAACAACATTAATGCTATTAAATAGTAGTCATTAAAATACCCCTTAAGTGAAAAATACTACCTTATAAGCATTATTTACAAGGATTCAAAGCACATATAAAATTAAAAAAATAATACTCACCTAATACAATTAATACACTATTAAAAACACCCCTTCATAAAAAAATACAATTTTTTAACTACAAAGTACAATATAGAGTAAATTACATGGATGGTCCCTGTGGTTTGTCAAAAATAACAATGTTCGTCCCTTGAATTTTAAAGTTTCACTGGTAGTCCCTAAGTTGGTAAACAAATAACACCATCGATCCTTCAGTTTAACTGGCATTAAGTAGTTCCGTTATAATTTATACATTAACCCCGTTATAATTTATACATTAACCCCTTTAAAGTTTCCATATATTTTTATCCGTTTTTACACGTTTTCGTCCGTTTTCATACGTTTTTATCCGTTTTCGTCCGTTTTATAAGTTTTTACCGTTTTTTATGTTTTCATCCCTCTTTCTTACGTTTTATCTGTTTTCGTCCGTTTTTCATACGTTTTTATCCATTTTGTCCGTTTTCTTACATTTTTATCCGTTTTCGTCCATCTTTACATGTATTCATCGATTTTCATATGTTTTTATCCGTTTTTATATTTTTTCATTTATTTTTATAAAGTTATCATCCGTTTTTATACGTTTTAGTCTGTTTTTATATGTTTTCTTCCGTTTTATTACGTTTTTTTTTACAGTTTTTATATGTTTTTATCCGTTTTGGTATGTTTTTATACGTTTTCGTCCATTTTTATACGTTTTGATCTACTATTTTATCCGTTTTTATACGTCTTCATCTGTTTTTAAACGTTTTTTTTCCGTTTTATAGGTTTTCTTACGTTTTTATCCATTTTTAGACAATTTCATCCCGGATAAAAACGTATGAAAACCTACAAAAACATATGAAAATGTAAGTAAACGAACGAAAATGTGTCGAAACGTATGAATATGGATAAAAGTGTAAGAAAAGCGGACGAAAGCGTATAAAAACGGTCAAAGACGTATAAAAACGGACAAAAACAGATAAAAATGTATGACAACTTAAGAACAAGGAAGAAAACGTAAAAAAAGGACGAAAAGATATAAAAATGGTCAAAAACGTATGACAATGGATGAAAACGGATAAAAACTTAAGAAAACATATAAAAATGGATAAGAACGTATGACAACTTAAGAAAAACGGAAAAAATAATTATGAAAATGTATAAAGATTGATAAAAATGTATGACAATTTAAGAAAAATGGCCGAACACGTTTAAAAACGGAAGAAAATGTACGAAAACATATAAAAACAGACGAAAACGGATAAAAATGTATGAAAAATGGACGAAAACAGACAGACTGTATAAAAACGTAAGAAATACGGACAAAAACGGATAAAACGTATAAAAACGCAAGAAAAACGGACGAAAACGTATAAAAACGGTAAAAAAAAACGTATAAAACGGGCGAAAACGGATAAAAACGTATGAAAACGGATGAAAACGTGTAAAAACGGATAAAAATGTATGGAACCTTTAAATTATAATAGCCGTTATTATTAAGGATAAACGATGCAACGATATTTAACCAAAGGGGCTAACGTGTAAATTATAACGGAACTACTTAACGCCAGTTAAACTGAAGGACCGGTGGTGTTATTTGTTTACCAACTTAGGGACTACTATTGCAACTTTAAAATTCGAGGGACGAAAGTTGTTATTTTGGACAAACCACAAGGACCATTCACGTAATTTACTCTACAATATAATTAACAAATTATTCGAGATCCAGCAGCAGCCTAAAACATAAATATGTTACTTTTGCTTTACGAGTGGCTTATGATTTAAATTTATACAAATATTTGTGTAAGCACACAAATCAGATGATCAAGATGGACAAGACCATCTTGAAAATCTGACTAAATCAAAAGCAGAACTAACACCATTTTGTACAGGGATCTTATCGTTTAACACCATTTTTTACTGGGATCTTATCATTTTTTTTACAATAAGAAGAAATTGTTGGTAGTTGATGATAGATGAATAACTTATTCAACTATTCAAGTATTAATAAGATGTGCAGGCCCAAATGTGCACATGATTTTTTTTTTAATGCTTAGGCCAAGTCCCAATGTTACATAACAGTAATATATATATTGTGTCTTTTTTCTGAACGACCACGTTTCCCTTTAATTATTATTATTATTACTATTATTATTTGAACTACTCGAATACAGTATTGCATTTTCTTTTCTTGAGAGACTCTGCTTCTTTTATTCGAACGACTCAAATATTATTTCTTTTTTTAACGACTCTGTTTATGTTTTCGAAAAAATATTTATAATGAGATATAAATTTCAAAACTTTCTTTCATAGAACATTATGTTATTAAACACGTTTTCTAAAAGCAAAAAAAGTCGCACAATGGTCAAGACCAATGTCAAGCAAAGTTATCAGTTTATGTTATGGACCTAAATGAATCCTTTAAGAGTCAAAAAGCCAGCAAACAAGTTAGTCTATATACCATAATCAACATAAGCTATACATCCTACCCACCACTTCACAAAATGATGCAGTATTTATTTTGTATTGACATTAATTGCAAATTTGTTAAAAAAAAAGAAAAAGAAAAAAAGAGAGAGAAACAGCAAATATTGGTTTAGGAAGAAACAAAATCAGATATTTAAAGTTATTATTATTATTATTATTATTATTATTATTATTATTATTATTATTATTATTATTATTATTATTATTTTATGTAGTGTGATATTTAAAGTTTATTAATCAAAATCAGATATGCGATGATATTAAATAATAAAGGGTATCAAATTCAGATATAAGATACTTGAATTAAACATTTTATAACAAATTAAAAATTAATAATAACAACAATGCGAATACAACTAGATAAGAATAAAAATAAAAACATTAATTAACATTAGCCTAAGGCTTTGAAACATATAGATCACGTTGAATTCGTGTGTAAATGTTCACAATTTCTTGTCGACTCTCTTCTATCTTTTTCTTACGTTCATCAATTTTCTTCTGATAGTCGCAAATCAACTTTTCATCATCTTTGTTTCTCACTTCATACTTCTCGATAATTTTGTTATAGCTGTCAATCAAAATTTGTTGAGCACGACAGTCACCAGAATGAGAAAGTTCCCAAACTTTCTGCGAGATGCCTAACATTTTCTGTTTGAATCATTTTGTGAAGATGATGTGGCCATTTGAATTTCTATAGAGAAATATGTAAAAAATGAAAAAATTTAAATTATACTAACGTTTAGTATATATAGAGACTAAAAAGGCATGACGATACTGAAAAGTCATGACATTGGTTATTAAATGTTATAATGAAAAGGCATGACGTTTAGTTTTCAACCAAAAGTCAAACTTACAAGAAAATGGTTAAAAGAAAAAAATAGGATAATACTTTATATCAAACCACTTTATGACATAATACTTAAATTCATTAATCTTTGCCATGATAGTTTGTCATAAACTCGAGTATGACACACTAATATTTTGTATCTCGAGAAGTTCAATTAATCTCAAACCACTTTTTGTCAAAATATATTTTCAACTTTTATAATCTTTATTAAATTAATTTCCAATTTTAAATTCATAATTGAATTAGCTCAAAAATAAATTTCAAAGAATTATAGTCAAATTATAGTCTATACTACATATAATACACAAATGAATCTCTCTCTAAAATTTTCAGACTTACAAGAAATAAAGCATGGTTTACAACACTTTAATGCACCAAATGTTGAGAATTACAACAAAACAAGCATATGCTACAACAAAAATAAGCTGGAGTCATTTTCAGACCACTTTTCTATCAAAAAACATTAATGCTATTAAATAGTAGTCATTAAAATACCCCTTAAGTGAAAACTACTACCTTATAAGCATTATTTACAAGGATTCAAAGCACACATAAAACTAAAAAAATAATACTCACCTAATACAATTAATACACTATTAAAAACACCCCTTCATCAAAAAAATACAAATTTTTAACCACAACGTACAACATAATTAACACATTATTCGAGATCCAGCAGCAGCCTAAATCATAAATATGTTACTTTTGCTTTACGAGTGGTTTATGATTTAAATTTATACAAATATCATAAAAATTACGAAACAAAAAATCTATAATAAAAAAAATGAAAATAATACGTTGGCTAAAAATCAACCCCGCTGCAACACGCGGTATAAATGAAAAATATTTACTCGCCACAAAATTAGTCACCAGGTACCCACCGCCGCATTGCGCGGGTACCCTGCTAGTTTATATATATATATATATATATATATATATACATATATATATATATATATATATATATATATATATATATATATATATATATATATATATATATATATATATATATATATATATACTAGTTGTCGAAGCACGCCCGATGGGCTGGCATGCTTTGTGATTTTTCTTTGAACGAATTAATTTTGACTAATGACTTGTAATTTTACATTTTAATTTAATTTTGATATTTTTTTTACTTATGTATATATATAGTGTTCTTTTACGGTTATTGTTTTTCTTAAATATGGTATTAATTATGTTTATTATTATTTTTTATTGTTTAGTATCGGATATTTATTGGCTTTGTTTTGTTTTTATGATATCTGCTAACAGTAATTAATATTTGAGGAAGATATTTTCTAAATTGTATGTATTTTTTAGTACATCGCGGTGTTAAATCTAAGTGTTGCATTTGAAAGATAAGTTGTTGCAATATTTAGTGTAACTCTTTGTATTGTATACGGGGTATACAATTCAAATACATGTTAATTAATTAACTATAGTGTTGTATTTTGTTTATAGACAATCATTACCTCTATACATTATAGAGTTTTAATTTAAACACTTTACTGACCACTTATTTTTGTATTTTGTTGCAAAATACAAAGACATAAGGCTTTAATTTTGTAATTGTCCTTGTGATTTCTATTTCGGCCCGCTCTTTATCCATGCTTCGTACCAAAACATCGCGTTGTAGTGCTTGCAGATGTGAATGCACCTCTCTAGCCTTAAATAAATCGATCGATGGTGGTCCTGAATCATAGATAAAGGATTAGGAAAAAGTAAAAGGAAAAAAAAGAAGAGGGAATGAATATAAAATAGAACTTAGACAACAGGTGAAAATACTGTTAGTTCATATTACCTAAACACAAAGACCTTGTAGATGGGACATCCGTCTATGAAGTGAAACAGTTGTCTGCCCGCGCATTTCCAGCACCTATTGAAAAAAAGACATGTTTCGGCTTATATAGGCAACTTATGGCTTATTTGGTCACAACAACAACCACCCCCCATAAATAACCACGTACAAAATAAGCCACAAAAAGTGAGCTTATAAAAATATAAGACCAAAACCAAAAAGCAAAATCATGTTTAAACACTATATCTCCAGTTCGTCTTATTACAGTTGATTATCCAGTTTTGATTATTCAAATAACATGGTCATATGATATAGCACAATGAATACGAAAAAGATAAGTAGTTACTGACTTAAACGTACATCATTTACTTAACAAATCCGTATCAATACTAATGATTGAAAACGTGTAAGTTTAAACCTGTAATTTGGGGGCGGTTGATAAATAGATTCTTGGCACGGCCAATGTGGGTCATGTCAATTATAAATTGTCAAAACAGTTGTTTAAAGGGTAAAAAAGGAACGCTTTTTTTTATAAATAATCAAAGGGTAGAAATTCGGGCTTATAGCATGTTAAACCCATTCTACTTGTTTACACTTATGCTAAATTATCATATTCAACTTGTTACACCAATTAGAGAGAAAAGGTAACCCAAACTAACCCATTTATACATGATGAACCATTGGTGTCCCCAACTAATTTTCAAATAATAATAATAATAAGAATAATAATAATAATAATAATAATAATAATAATAATAATAATAATAATAATAATAATAATAATAATAATAATAATAATAATAATAATAATAATAATTAATAAATAAATCATTCTTTAAGCAATACCTGAACATTGCCTCTTATGTTTGGTCCTAGGGTATGGGTTTGATAGTGTTTCATTTGTTTGACAGCAACTTAACTCCAATTAAACATCTTTGTTCACTCCATATTAGCTTGTATGTAATTTGTGAAACTTTCAGACCTTATATGATTCTTAGTATTTGAGTACTACCTGAAAATGACTGCGATCAAGAATGTGATCCCAGAAATCAAGTTTCCTATGGCACTTGCCATAGTTGGAGAGAGGTAGTATATACTTCCTTATGTAACTAACTGATCAAGACAAATTCTACAAAATATGAATAGAGTTGACTTTGTTAGAATGAATAACTTATAATGGGTCAACACAACCTATAATGAGCACAAAAAACAACTATATATCGGAAAAAGGCAACTTATAATGCTCACAAAAACATCTTACAAATTAGCTTTATAGCAACCAAACAACCCTTAGAAGGAAGATACGTGCATAGCTTATGTTGAACAATAAAGATAAGTAGCTTATAATGGGTACAAAAACTGCTATACATTGGGCACTAAATAGATCGACTGATAACCTGTTTTTTTTTTATATTTACTTTTAATAATTAATATGCTAAATACGATTTTTTGAAGTCAGTTATCTCTGTTGTAAGCCAATTTAGTAAGCTAACAAACACTTTTACTTAGACGGAAAACTTATAATGCACTTATTGTATTTGTTTCAGAAAAGCATTTAAAGTGGTCTGTAACTCGTTCATCTTTTTTAACGCGGATCTCTCTAGTCATTGAGTCCTTGACCACATCTCTGATATCGGGTGGCTATAGAAATTGTTTTTTGTGCAAGTTTGGGGATGTGGGTTCAAATGGAAGTTGCCATTCACTTTGAATTCTTTTACTGCAATCGAATGATGAGCCGGTGGTAGATGAGCAAGAAGAAGAAAATGAGTTTCTTGATGATTCAACAAAGGCTCGGTTCTTCTCTATCATCACTTTCTTTGGGTTCTTATCCTGTAGTAGTTAAAGTTCATGTCAGCAATTATATAATTTTACTCAGGTAAGAAATAGTAAGCTAGTAATTCCGTTCTTTGTCATTACCTTAGATTTCTCTGATGAATCTGTAAACTCCTTTTCACCTTGACCTAAACAAATGATTCATAAGTCTTTTTAGATATTGAAATCTGTAGTATTTGTCGAGTAGGAACTTCAATTACTGGTGGTGGATTAGCAAACATTTTACCACCAGCCACAAAGTCTTCAACTCGCATGGTGGCACTTATCAATATTTTATAAAAAAAATTGTATTGAATACTTAATAGATAATTGATTTTTTTAGCATTGAAGTACTTAGAGATCCCTTCTGTAGCTGTTATCGGTCCATAAAGTTCTGAGGTGGTTGGGGTGCTTTCAAAACTTGCAAATGGACTGCATGTCCCAGTATTGTTATTTACTGCTCTCGACCCCTCACTTTCACCTTTCCAGTAACCATACTTTCTCCAAATAGCCCCGAATGATCTTTATCAGATGAAAGCCTTTGCTGATATAGTAAGCTACTTTCGTTATATAGAAGTCACTGCAATCTACACTGATAGTGATCAGTTTCGTAATGGTATCAATGTGTTTGGTAATGAACTTACAAAGAAACGTTGCAGGCTATCTGGTAAAGTTCCGGTTGATAGAAAATTAACTCGGGAGATTATCAAAGAAACATTGATGAAGATCATGTCTATGGAATTAACAAAGATTGTCATTTTGTTTCAAGGTTGATCTTATTACGATCTGTTGTGAGGTTTTTGGCTAAGAAAGTATGAAAATGTGGGTATGTCATTTGAAGTTATGTATTCTTTTATTTATCGAGGGTATCATGATAATACTTTTCCATTATATATTGTTTTAGCATAATATACTTATATTTGAGTAAGGTCTATGATGCTCAAACCTGTCCGATTCTGGCCTGACTTGATGTACACTTACTTATGAATGAGATTTAGTGGGCTTAAGATTGAAATACAGTCACTGAGATAGCAATTAACTATAACAGAAGAGATTATAAGACTGTTCTTGTTGTCCCTTGTTCTAGCACTAAACTTTTGACAAATAGATAAAAGGCACTAAACTGATGACAAATAGATAAAAGGAAAGCAGAGTTCTTAAACTAATAAGAAACCCGATTCTAACCTTCAGAAGTCAAACAACATTAGATTGGCCTGACTTGTACGGAGACAAGTTCGAAGAAGATTCAAAAGAAGCAACGACACAATATGCTGGTCTAACATATGCTATAATTAGAGGTTTAGTGTGCTTAAGATTAAAATGGACCTCAACAACTAGTATACGCTGCCAAATAATGTTTCTTTTACGGTACTAACTTGAAAAAACTTAGACATAGATTCCAAACATTATTTACTAATATTGAAAACAACCACCGCAAGCTGTCCACCTTCATCTCAACTGGGTTACTTGTCATTTGCGTGTAAATATGACCCTCTTCTTGTTTCTTAAAGATCTAAATTATGTACCTTTTGACTAAAGGTATTAGAATCTAAGATATGAAAATAATACAATACACAACGATTAATTATATGCATTAAACACGTGCCTCACTCTTAGTTAGTCAACTATGATACCAACTGATGTATCATCTAGGTTCATGTGAATATACAACTACTGACTTTTATATATACAACATTCTAACTATATATACTCCATGGAACAAAGATAAAAACTTATTTACTAACCCTTGTGACATCAAGCTTCTCATCAGATTACACAGCTATAGTTTCAAAACCATGAATATCGCGTTTATAACTTATCATTGGTTCTCCTTAAATGGTAATAAATAGAGTGCTTTCTTTTAGACCTGTGTGGACAAAAGTTTTTTGGAGCCGCACCAAAGATCATCTAGCAAAGAAACTAAGATTGCAGATAAATGTGGCAAAATGGGCATTGGGGGTTAGGTAATATGTATTGATTCTTATTAAAATTAAATTAAACAATAACCGTAAAAGATCACTAAATATATACATAAGTAAATTAAAATTAAAAATATTAAAAGATCACTTAAGATTCCTTGTAAGGCGGCCCCCTTAATCATTAAGGGGACCGCCCCCTAATTAAGGGGACCGGCCATCTGATGGTCGGGTTTACAGAATCTTTTCTGCTTTTTAGCCCATTTCAACCTACATTTCCCATTTTTCACCAACATATTTTGTCCTAATATCCCAAACAAACCTTATCCATCCTTAAACACACAAATCTAACACTATAAATATCCCCAATCCTCAAAACTCTCCATTCATCCCATCATGAACTCTCCAAACAAACCAAAATCAAAAGCCTCAAGGCTAGCAAGGATGACGGAAAAACCCGTTTGGCGAAGAAAAAGCCCCCGAAATAAATCCATCATCACCAATGAAGTTGGAAGTCATTCCACACCTCCAACTTCTTACTTCCCAAACTTTGCATCAAACCAACAAGGTCATTCATTTGACCCTCTTTACAAACCATACGACATTGGCCAAACATCTTCCTTCAAGCCAAACTACACATCTCAACCTCCAACCACTTATAATGATCCATACAAGTTTGATCAACCATCAAACTACAATTCCAACTACACAAACCCAATTCATCCTTATCAACACTATGACCCTCTCCACATTGCCACGGAAAAACAAAAGTTCCGTGATGAAATTAACCAAATCCATGATATTAGTGATCTCCTTGCTATGCATCTTGCACAACGCAACAAATGGCAACCTCCATCATCACCCTATGCAAATTGCCTTCCCCACTGTCTCAACTTGGATCAAGTTACAAACCATACTCATTTTTGCCCTTGTTGCATATTCCTTCAAAAACAAATCCTCTACTTGAGTGAATATATTTCTTGGATTGAATATCTTCTCACTCGTAATCATCCAATACCACCCTTAACATGATATAACATCGTGAGATCCACCTCTTCCGCTCCATACCCCACTCCATTTCCCTCTCCATCAAACATCTAAGCTTTATGCTTATGTTACCCTCAAGCAAATAAAACACTCAACCATGGGTTGCAAGCAAGTTCAAATGCTCTCTTCGGCAATTTAGAACTATGTTGTTTATTTTGTTTTATTATAATCAATATGCTTCAAGCGTATTGAATGTTGTAATGATGACATTTTTATGATCATCTCATGCTTGAATGAATCTATTTATATTTGAATAAATGTTGTTTTGCATATATATATATATATATATATATATATATATATATATATATATATATATATATATATATATATGTCTTGTTCTCCTCACATATTTTTTGTAGCCAATATTTCCATAGCTAGTTTCCTTGGTGCTCTCAAATGAGGGGGAGCATACATCAAGAGGGAGCTCTCTACCCGTTTAACTCTTTTTTATGAAGTTTAAACGGCCTAACCTTTTTGATTTTACAAAAAGGGGGAGAAGAGAATGTTAAACACTAATAATACTTGTCTAAAAATTAATTTTTAGACCTAATGAGTTTAAGGTTTTGTAATCATCAAAAAGGGGGAGATTGTTGACATAAATAATGTCTAAAAACATTGTTAGCATATTAACAATATCTCTATGTTTTGATAATTACAAAGCATAAACTCATTAATCTAAAACTTATGACGTAAACAAGTTTTTAGTGCTTAATATTTGTCTTTACATCCATATCACTTAAGGTATGAATAAACAAAGTGTTTATTGCATTTTATGATCAAGTGCAAGAGAATAATACTTCTATCCTCCAAGACAAGAAGTATTATAACTTGTTGTAATCTCCACATCCAAGTTGTTGGTGCATCAAGATTATTTACATTATTCTTTGTGGAGTTTGTTGTGAATATTTGATTGTAGATTGTTGTGCTAGGTATATAGATTGTGTGATTAGTTAGTAGTTTGGTGTGAAGGAGAAAAGTTAGGAATTAGATTGTAGTGAAGAAGCTAGGTGTGAAGTAGATAGTTGTGAAGAAAATTGGTGTGAAGAAGATAGGTGTGAAGTAGTTAGTTGTGAAGTAGATTGGTGTGAAGAAGTTGTGTAGTAGTTGTGATTTAGTTGTGACGAAGTTGTGGTGTGTTAATATGTGTGTAAGGTTTTCTCCGCCATAAGGGAGCTTGTTGATATAGTGAAGAAAACTCTCGAGTTAGGTGCTCGTGGAGTGGAGTAGGGCAAGGAAGGTGTCCTTGTAGCCGAACCACTATAAATCTCTTGTCTCGCGGTTTGATTTTTCCATCTCTCATTTATTTCTTTACTTACATTATCATTGCTATATTTTACTTATTTATAGTTGTTTATATTGTGCAAGACTTGAGATCATATATTATCGAATCTAAATTTTGAAAAATAAGAAAACACTAAAACTATCTTTTATAACAAATTAAAAAGACGTAAAACTATTCAACCCCCCTTCTAGTTTTCCACATTATATATACTAAAAATCATTTGCTTAAGAATAGTGATATGTACTGTTACTAAGGAATTTACAAAAATGGTCCCTCAGGTTATATATAAATCGCACCGTTAGTCCCCCGTTACCTATCTTTTGCAAATTTAATCCTTAATAACAAAAATACATTTTTTTACAATCGTTTTATTCCGAGTCTAAATTAAACACAACATTCACGCAGCAACGCGCGGGTGCCCAGCTCGTTAACACTAAACAGACGTAACAATTTCTGATACATTAAAGATAATGTTTCTGATAAACACATTCTGTTTTTGATAAACATACTACCATGATATAGGCTACAAAAAATTATTTCTTGCAAACTACGTTTCTCATACATAATCTGAATGTTTACTTCATCACTATCATCAAATCTGAACTTTATCTTTTTCGCCAACGTCATCTTCTTCCCAAATAATTTATATATATACTACAAATCAAATGCTTAGGAACAGTAACCCGCTTAGGAACAGTAACCATACTGTTCATAAGGAATTTACAAAAATGGTCCCTCAGGTTAGCTTTAAATCGCACCGTTAGTCCCCCGTTACCGATCTTTTGCAAATTTGGTCCTTAATAACAATTTTTTTTTTTACAATCTTTTTATTATGAGTTTAAATTAAACACAACATTCCCGCAGCAACGTGCGGGTGCCCCCGCTCGTTAAATCCAATACACCTTCTTCAAAACCACAATAGTGCTTTTAACATTTTGATACGGAGTCATGTGAATCGCGTTGCAACTCGAATGTGATGGAAGGTACCAAGGGGTGTCAAAACAATATAGAAAAAAGGGAATAATCAAAGAAGATGATCTTAAACCAAATTTATGAGGAACGGGAACTCAACGATTCAACGAACACTGCAGGATACAGCATTTAAGCACGGGCTGAAGAAAAAAATTTGTGTAAGCACACAAATCAGATGATCAAGATGGACAAGACCATTTTGTACAGGGATCTTATCGTTTAATACCATTTTCTACTGGGATCTTATCATATTTTTTTAATGCTTGGGCCAAGTCCCAATGTTACATAACAATAATATATATTGTGTCTTTTTTCTGAACGACCATGTTTCCCTTTATTTATTTATTATTATTATTATTATTATTATTATTTTTTGAACTACTCGAATACAGTATTGTATTTTCTTTTCTTGAGCGACTCTGCTTCTTTTTTTTGAACGACTCAAATATTGTTTTTTTTTTGAACGACTCTGTTTATGTTTTCGAAAATATATTTATAATGAGATATAAACTGCAAAACTTTCTTTCATAGAACATTATGTTATTAAACACATTTTCTAAAAGCAAAAAAAGTCGCACAATGGTCAAGACAAATGTCGAGCAAAGTTATCAGTTTATGTTATGGACCCAAATGAATCCTTTAAGAGTCAAAAAGCCAGCAAACAATTTAGTCTATATACCATAATCAACATAAGCTATACATCCTACCCACCACTTCACAAAATGATGCAGTATTTATTTTGTATTGACATTAATTGCAAATTTGTTAAAAAAAAGAAAAAGAAAAAAAGAGAGAGAAACAACAAATATTGGTTTAGGACGAAACAAAATCAGATATTTAAAGTTATTATTATTATTATTAATATTATTATTATTATTTTATGTAGTGTGATATTTAAAGTTTATTAATCGAAATCAGATATGCGACGATATTAAATAATAAAGGGTATCAAATTCAGATATAAGATATTTGAATTAAACATTATATAACAAATTAAAAATTAATAATAACAACAATTCGAATTCAACTAGATAAGAAAAAAATAAAAACATTAATTAACATTAGCCTAAGGCTTTGAAACATATAGACCACGTTGAATTCGTTCGTAAATGTTCACAATTTCTTGTCGACTCTCTTCTATCTTTTTCTTACGTTCATCAATTTTCTTCTGATAGTCACAAATCAACTTTTCATCATCTTTGTTTCTCACTTTATACTTCTCGATAATTTTGTTATAGCTGTCAATCAAAATTTGTTGAGCACCACAGTCACCAGAATGAGAAAGTTCCCAAACTTTCTGCGAGATGCCTAACATTTTATATTCCTCTGGAATTTCAGGAATACAAGAATCTCTTGCATGTTTTCCGTTTGAATCAATTTGTGAAGATGATGTGGCCATTTGAATTTGTATAGAGAAATGTGTAAAAATGAAAAAAATTTAAATTATACTAACGTTTAGTATATATAAAGAATGAAAAGGCATGACGATACTGAAAAGTCATGACATTTATTATTAAATGTTATATAATGAAAAGGCATGACGTTTAGTTTTCAACCAAAAGTCAAACTTACAAGAAAATGGTTAAAATAAAAAAAATAGGATAATACTTTATATCAAACCACTTTATGACATAATACTTAAATTCATTAATTTTTGCCATGATAGTTTGTCATAAACTCGAGTATGACACACTAATATTTTGTATCTCGAGAAGTTCAATTAATATCAAACCACTTTTTGTCAAAATATATTTTCAACTTTTATAATCTTTATTAAATTAATTTCCAATTTTTAATTCATAATTGAATTAGCTCAAAAATAAATTTCAAAGAATATGTGTCAAATTATAGTTATTTTTTTTGGAATGAAAATGAAATGGAAAGTGAAAGTATAATATGATAGTGTAATTTTTTTTTCTTTCTTTAAAAAAAATTGACATTTTTGATCTTCAATGAAACAAATTTAAGAATATTCGAATTTGAATTTCGAAAACAATAAGTATCACTATTAGAAAATAAGATATGAGTTTAATAAAAACAAATATGTCAAATTATTATACAAAATTAATTTGTATATATAAATCGAATATTTAAATTGATTAAATATTGTGTCATAAACTTGAGGCCAAAAGTTCTTTATAGATCTAACTTTTACCATAGATACTATCAAGCAATCCTAGCCACTCATTGTTTTTATCAAAATAAAAAAATAAACTTCCACCCTTTTTTTAAAACTTAAATATTTTGCAAACCGTAAATCGTCAAGCTACAAAAAAAATACCATCGCGACGAGAATTAAATTATCTTTCTATAGACATGCATTGTTATATACTTTCAACGATTTTTTTTTTAATTTACGCCCAGAAAGAAATCATATATGATTCGATTCTTACGAATCATATATGATTCTTACGAATCATATATGATTCGTAAAGAATCATATATGATTTGTTTTACGAATCATATATGATTCTTTCTGGGCGGAAATTAAAAAAAAAAATCGTCGAAAGTATATAACAATGCATATCTATAGAAAGATTATTTAATTCTCGTCGCGATGGTATTTTTTTGTAGCTTGAAGATTTACCGTTTAAAAGATATGTTGTTTTGAAAAAAAAAAGTGGAAAATATAAATGGGTGGTTATGATTGGTTGATAGGTTCTATGGCATGTATGGGTTCTTCATGGATCTCAACTCTAAACTTGATTATGACACAGTAATATTTGGTGTCTCGAGAAATTCATTTAAAGTCATAGTACTTTATATGAAACCATTTTAAAGTGTCAACTTTTAATATCACAGAATATGTGTCAACTTTAAATAAATATCACAGAATATGTGTCAACTTTAAACACCACACTAGCTAAAAAAAATTAATAATTTTTATATTAAAAATGTAATGTCA
Source organism: Artemisia argyi (assembly GCA_030686995.1). Taxonomy (NCBI): domain Eukaryota; kingdom Viridiplantae; phylum Streptophyta; class Magnoliopsida; order Asterales; family Asteraceae; genus Artemisia; species Artemisia argyi. The sequence goes on from JARVZY010002064.1 coordinate 91,097, forward strand.
AAATATTTAAATCATTACAAAATCCAAACAAAATATAAGAATCATCTTCATGCTTATCTCCTTGATAATCTTGTTCTTCATCAACATCTTCATGCTTAAGAGATCAACATAATCTTTATTTCTTAGAGACAGTAATTAAAACTAATGCCAATGCCATCTTCATCAACATCTTCATGCTTACGAGATCACCATAATCTTCATCCATTGTTCTACCAATGCCATAAAAACTTTCAACACAAATTTAAAAAGATGTATTGCACAACTTCTTTTAAACTTGCTATCTCTGTTTAAATTTTGCATCTATCGTCCAATATTCGGTAAAATATCTAGGCTCCATACCATGGTGACAAAACGCACATGATAGACGAAGAAAAAGGGTTTCAAATAAAGTTAGACATTTGGAAATATCCCTTTCTTGTCAATATAACTTTCGATAAAATATCTAAGTTTCATATAAAAAAATTACTATTATATATCCTCCAGGATATTTAAAAACATATATACGTAAAAAATACATAATTGAAGTTTTCCGATAATGAATTAACTTTGTGATGCAATTTTAAAATTTTAGGTAAAATGATGTATAAATTGTAAAATGACACATATTTATAATAAGAGTAAATGAGTTTTTTTATTTGGTTGATGGTTTCAATCTCGAGAACTTTGTCTAAAGCTATATCTAGTTAACGATGTGATTGTTGTACTTGTTTTCCCTATCTTTTTTCTAGTTAACGAATAATTTTATTTTAAGTAAACTGTTGATATAAATAATGTTTAAAAACGTTATTAATATTTCTCAATAAATCCATGTTTTGGTAATCACAAAACTCAAATCAAATTAAGTCAAGATTAAGACGTAAACAAGTATTTAGTAACAAATATTTACCTCTACATCTAATATCACTTAAGGTATGCATAAACTAAGCATCTTATGCATTACATGATCAAAGGAAACCTTGTCTTAAGACATAACATTTTATAAAATGATATTAACATTTTATATATATTAGTAAATCATTTTTGGTATTGTTGTATTAAACTACAAAGATATGATTTCAAATTTCCAACCAAAAAGGGCAAATTTTATCCAGAAAAACTTTCCCAACGTTCAGTAGGGTGGCCCCCTTAATTATACTAGGCGGCCCCCTTAATCATTATGGGGACTGCCCCTAATTAAGGGGACCGGCACGCTCCAGAACAGTATTTTCCGGCCATTTAAATACTGGATCATTCCACATATTTTTCTCACCTTTTTGCACAAAAACTTTCTGATCTAAACATCCATTTCCATCCTCTAAAAAATCCTTTGATCTTATATACATTGATCTTTGTTTCAAAGTGATTTAAGCCTCAACACTCAAGTGCAAAGAGAAGAATACTTCTATTAGAAGTATTACAACTTAGTATCATCTTGCTATCTAAGTTGTTTGCTTATTTCATCTTTCAAATTCTTCTTATTTTGGTGAATAAGGTGTATGTATTAGTTAGCTAGATTGTGTTATAAAATCTAGAATTGTTGTAAGTGTGAAGTGGAACTTGAAGTGAAGAAGTAGTGTTTCATAGTAGTGGTGATAGGAAATATTAGCAATAGTGATTAGTAGTGAAGAAATTTGAGCTTCCAAGTTAAGAAGACATTGAAGTCTAGAAGTTGTGAAGACGTTAGAGACTAGAAGTTGTGAAGACGCTAGAGCCTTGAAGTTGAGAAGAAGTTAGAGCCTTGAAGTTGTGAAGTTGTTAGTTCTTGAAGTTGTGAAGAATTTGTGAAGGCGTGAAGATACTTGTGGTGTGAAGAAGTATAGAAGAAGTGAAAAGGTGTGAAGAAAGTGTGGTGTGAAAATTGTTGTGAGATTGGTTCTAGCTACGATTAGAACTCGACATTTTTCTTAGTGTCATAAATCGGTGTAAGCTTTGGTGTGTACGGTTTTCTCCGCCATAAGGGAGGTTATTGACTTAGTGAAGAAAAATCTCGAGTTCGGTGCTCGGGGAGTGGAGTAGGGCAAGGAAGGTGTCCTTGTAGCCGAACCACTATAAATCCTTTGTCTCTCGGTTTGATCTTTCCATCTCTCACTCTTTGCTCACTTACTTATTAGCTTTTCGTATATAGTTATAATTGTGTGTTGTGCATATATTGATTTCACATAAAGATCAAACTAGGTTCCATTCTCAACATTAATTTTACATAAGTAAACTATAAGTATATACACTTTTAAAACACATATACATATATAAATACAAACATATATTTATAAGAGATATATGATTTTATAATTTCTACTCAACATTTTAAATAAGTAATGTTTATATGATAAGTGAAAATAAACTTGTATCTACGCTTTAGCTTCAAAGGTTTTACGGTTATCATCAATTCTTTAGAAGCAAAACTTTTATTAAACGAAAAAGACGTAAAACTATTCAACCCCCCCTTCTAGTTTTCCACATAAACATAACAAAATAATTGTATAAACAGGCTTATAAAAATTACCTGAATGATCCTTGTGGTTTGTCCAAAATAACAATTTTCGACCCTGGAATTTTAAAGTTGCACTGGCGTTAAGTAGTTCCGTTATAATTTACACATTAACCCATTTGGTTAAATATCGTTGCATCGTTTATCCTTAATAATAACGTCTATTTATAATTTAAAGTTTCCATACATTTTTATCCATTTTTACACGTTTTCATCCATTTTCATACGTTTTTATCCGTTTTCGTCTGTTTTGTACGTTTTTATATGTTTTCGTCCGTTTTTCTTGCATTTTTATACGTTTTATCCGTTTTCGTCCGTCTTTCTTACGTTTTTATACATTCAATCCGTTTTCCTCCATTTTTCTTACATTTTTATCCATTTTCGTCTGTTTTTATATGTTTTCGTACATTTTCTTTCGTTTTTAAACGTGTTCTGCCATTTTTCTTAAATTGTCATACATTTTTATCAGTCTTTATACATTTTCGTAATTTTTTTCCCTTTTTCTTAAGTTGTCATACGTTCTTATCCTTTTTTATACGTTTTCTTACGTTTTTATCCGTTTTCACCCATTTTCATATGTTTTTTACCAATTTTATACGTTTTTGTCCTTTTTTTTACGTTTTCTTCGTTGTTCTTAACTTGTCACACATTTTTATCCGTTTTTGTCCGTTTTTGGTACGTCTTTGACCGTTTTTATACGCTTTAGTCCGCTTTTCTTACACTTTTATCCATATTCATACGTTTCCACACATTTTTATATTTTTTCGCCGTTTTCTTACATTTTCGTTCGTTTACTTACATTTTCATATGTTTTGTAGGTTTTCATACATTTTTATCCGGGATGAAAATGTCTAAAAATGGATAAAAACGTAACAAGACCTATAAAATGGAAAAAAAACGTATAAAACCAGATGAAGACGTATAAAAACGGATAAAATAGTAGATGAAAAGGTATAAAAACGGACGAAAACGTATAAACACATACCAAAACGAATAAAAACATATAAAAACTGTAAAAAAACATATAAAAATGGAAGAAAACGGATAAAAACAGAAGAAAACGTATAAAAACAGACTAAAACGTATAAAAACGAATGATAACTTAAGAAAAATAAACGAAAACATATAAAAAAGGATAAAAAAAACATATGAAAATCGATGAATACATGTAAAGACGGACAAAAACAGATAAAAATGTAAGAAAAACGGACGAAAATGGATAAAAACGTAAGAAAAACAGACGAAAACAGATAAAACGTATAAAAACGTAAGAAAAATGGATGAAAACATATAAAAACGGTACAAAAAATCTTATAAATACGGACGAAAATGGATAAAAACGTATGAAAACGGATGAAAACGTGTAAAAACGGATAAAAATATATGGAAACTTTAAATTATAAATAGCAGTTATTATTAAGGATAAACGATGCAACGATATTTAACTAAAGGGGTTAATGTATAAATTATAACGGAACTACATAACGCCAGTTAAACTGAAGGACTGGTGGTGTTACTTGTTTACCAACTTAGGGACTACCAGTGTAACTTTAAAATTCAAGGGACGAAAATTGTTATTTTGGACAAACCACAGGGACCATCCATGTAATTTACTCTAAAATTAATAATAAAACAATTCAACTTATTTAATTTACCATACAAGATAAGTCTTTGGTCTATAATATAATTCACCTTTTGCACCAAAAACTTATTTAATTTACCATAAAAATAGAAAAGATATTTTACAATATATTTATTAAACGTCATAAGAATAAATAAAAACAACTTTTGATTTTTAATATCACATTTACTATTAAACGTAATGCCTTTTCAGTGTCTATATATAGAAAACAAAAAGTTGAAATGGCATCATCATCTTCTCATTCTTCTTTATAAAAAATTCAATGGGATCATCATCTTCTAAAAACGATAAAAAGAAAAAACGGGTTAGAGATTCATCTCCACCTCAATGCCAGAAAAATATAAAATTTTTGATATCTCGACAGAAGTTTGGAATACAGGTCATTCTAGTAAGTATGGTGCTGAAAATCATATGATTGATATACATAACAAACAGATCAAGAAATTTGAAGAACAAAACAAAGATGCTGAAAAGATGATATCCGAGTAGCAAAACAGAATTGATGAACGTAATATTTTGATAGAAGAGCTTTGACAAAAAATAGTGAAAATCTACCAACAAATTGAAAATGGTTTATATGTTTCGAAGCCTTAAGCAAAATAGAAGATAGTTTATTTATATGCTTTTGCAAAAAACATTAAGTTTTAATTTGCAATGTAATGTTTTTATCATAATATTATTATACAATGTTTATTTATGTTTTTATGATTATATTAATCTTTATTTTATGTTTTAATTATCATAGTTATTTATATTTTTTATTTAATAATTGTACGAGTTCAATATTAATTATGTAATATCATAGTATATGCATGATATTTAAATAAAATTTTATAAATATTTATTTAAAATTATAAAAAAACGTTCAATAAAGTTATAATTTTGAATGTAAAATCTTTTATATTATAAAATAAAACCCCTATTGGGAATTTTGCATTTCAAAAAAATCAATTCATACCTGATTTAGTAATAATTTTATTAAAAAAAAATTATTTTCCTATTAGGTAATATTTTATATTTATCCATAACACAAGTAGAAGATAAATAAAAAAAATATAGATAAGATATTTAAAAAAAAATATTATTTATTTTATATTTATCCACAACACAAGTAGAAGATAAATAAAAAAAATATAGATAAGATGCAATTAACAATAGGATTAAAAATTTTAAATAATTATTTCAAAAAACTTTAAAAAAACTCCGCGCGTGCGCGGGCATTATAACTAGTATTATATAAAATTATAAACGTTTGATACATTCAAATTTTTTTATTTATATTTAATTTATGAATATTATGTAAATATTAAGAGTCAAAAAGCCAGCAAATAAGCTCAGTTGGCCCCCAAGGTGATCTTGGAGAGGTTGTTACCACATGCGAAAGGTCTCGAGTTCGAGTCTCTCCGTGGGGGTTTTCCTTCAGGGTGGGAATCTGCCCCATAGATGCGTCGATTTGAGTCTGGCAGGGACTACCTTCTTGGTGTATTGTGGAATCGAATCACTAATTTGAAGCATATGAGTTCATAAATTCATTAATGGAGTGAAATTGTTAAAGACTGCAACATGGCTAGAGAACATCAAGTCTGTTAATAGAAAAGAAGCATTGATTGTAAAAATTAGAAAATATTATGAATGATCACGTAGTTATTGGTTTTCTGTTGGTCTTTGGTTTTTGTATTATGTGTTTACATTATTATGATGATGGTTAAAATCTTAAATGAAAAATAAAGTAGAAAATAGTCGTATAGCAAATATAATATATAAATCTAGAAAAATCTTTCTTGGTTGTGATGATAATATAAAAAATAACGCCATATCTGTACAAGTCATGTCAAAAAATATATAGCTACGATTAGGCTATAACAGCGAATAATTGTTTTATCACCATGTTCATTTAACGTTATGTCAGTGGTATATACTCAAGTTCTTTTAATGTAATCTTTTCGCAATCTTTTGTTAGAGACACAATAACAAATTTGATATTAATTTTTTTTATACAATAAAACAATTTCTACACCCACGATATTTGTATGTTGTGTCCTTTTCAGTCTATAATTATCTAACCCTATTAGATGTTTTGTCCTTTTGAGTCTATAATTATCTAACCCTATTTGATGTTTAGGGTTTGTAAGATTAAGGTTATTATTATTATTATTATTATTATTATTATTATTATTATTATTATTATTATTATTATTATTATTATTGAAATGTATATGATGTATAAAATTGCAATTATTCTCTTATTTGTGTTATTGTTTGTATATGATGTTTTAAAAAAAAGTTTTTGCTAGAGTATAAGGTATCATCACCTGACTTAAACATTAACTCAGTGTCACGTCTTAACACAACTATGAAAATGAAAATGAATTGTAATTAGACATTTTGCGAATTTTTGTTTAGGAAAGTACGGAAACATTTATCTACAAACATTAAAAAAAAGAGAATATATTACAGGATACGTAAAGTACATTAAAGAGTAACTAGGTGTTAAAGATCGTTTAAGCCCAATCTAGGATAATAGCAACAATGATTAATCATACACAGCGGAATAGTAAAGAACACAATCAAAGTTACCAACAAGGTTTTTCTATATAAGAATGATCCTCTATGGATCTCTATTACTGAATAATGAAAATGTTTTCAGAAGTCTTTTTAGAAGTGGTACCTAATACAATAGCCACCTGCTCCTTTTATAGACAAGGAACCATAATTTGACAATTAATATAAAATCAATGCATATCACTACCTAATATAGCTCATGCATATCCTAACAAATAAATACTAAAGATACGGATTCATAATATCCGTAGTAATAAGTCTTCAACAGGAACACTATGTCAGCAGGAACACTATGTCAGCAAAAACCATCTATAGCTTCAGCAGAATCCTGTCAATATAACTTCATCAGAAGGAACTTCCAAAATTCCTTACAATCCTCCCTTAATCTTGAATTTGACATGGTTAAGTTCAAGATTCCAGATAGAGCTTTAGCTTCGAAAGTCTGAGGATTGAAACTTGAACATCTGTAGCAAAATTAAGTAACCAGCAGCAACCGAACCTATATATCAGCAGCAACTAGTAACTATCTTTGAAGAACAAGGAACGAGTAGCAACGTCAACCTATCAGCAACAACAGGAACCAGCAGCAACATGAGTAGATTTGATAAGCCTTTACCAAGTAGCTACTCACTCTTGGGCTAGCTAGTCATTTGATGGAATCGTGGCATCACCCTGGTTAACTAGAAACCAGTTCAACACTTTGAACGTGAATCATCGGTGTGTTGAAAAACCCTAATGATTTTTGGCAAATCATCACAGCCATAAACGGATTTGACATGTCTTTACCTGTAGTCGTTTGCTCAGGACTAGCCAATTCTTTGGTTACCCAATAGGGCATCACCCATGGTGAATTGATGACCATTTCAACTCTCAGCAATGAAGCATGGGTGAGTTGAGTACCCTATGATTTTTAGCAAACCATTACAGCTATCAACGGAATTAAGATGTCTTTACCAAAAACCGTTTGCTTTTGGACTAGCCAACTCTGTGATGGAATGCGTCATCATCATGGTGAGTTGATTACCATTTATTGTGTGGTAATGAACCAAACATCAAAACCTACAAACAAGTTAAAACAAAAACTATACATTTTTTTTCTTTAATAATAAAAGAAAGAAAGAAACAGAAATACAGAATATGGAAAATATACCATCAAGCATCAGTAGAAACCAAAGAAACATGTAGTGTCAGTAGAAAAACTAAGCCTCCCCTTAGGCGTATGAGGATCCAACAGCTGCAAAAATGGTTAGTATACATAGAATACAACAATAAGCCTCCCCTCAATCAGTGCACCTGACAAGGACTATTGCTCTTGGGTACCCAGAATGAACATGTTCTTTTATTTGTCCAAGAACAACCTGTTGAGGGCTTAACACCATTATCCCATCTTGTCCCCCACCCCATATACATAGGGTCAAAATAACTAGGCCAAAAAGCATTTTGAAAGTAAGTGCTAGTAGGTCTGTAAAATGGTCTAGTAACATGTCCTTTCCAACCGGCTGGAAAAGGTCTACCATTAGAAACTGGCTTACCAGCAGGAATGTGTCTGCTGGTTTTCACATGTGTTGCTTGTGGAACATATGGGGGAATAGCACTAACATTGGTCTAGATCTCTTTTGGTCAGCACACACACCTATTCTCTTCTCATGAAAATCACAATCCTTAATGAGATGAGACTTACTACCACACACAAAACAAGATTTCTTCTTAACATTACCAGCCTTTTTATTAAAACAACCATTTTTATTACAAGAAGTCCTAGAATTGTAAGTATTCTTATCAGATTTATTACAACTGACACTAGGTAAATCTTGAACAACAATGGGTTCTTGCTTGGGTGCCCTAACTTTGGATTTAATCTCAACTTTACTCTTGGATGTGGAAACACTAGAAGTAGAATTAAAGGAGGTAGACTCAGTTGAGATGGACTCTGAGCTTTTAACATTAAAAACACTGGGGGCAGAGACATTGACCTTGGAAGACTTGTCACTTGAATCACATGAGGCATAGTCAGTAGACTTACAATCAGGGTCTGGCAAGTCACTTGATCTTTTGCCATATAGATGGTGTGATCCATCAAAGTCTTTTTGAGGAGAGCTAGGCATAAACTCACCTCTAATAGGTCCAGGGACAGCATGCAATTCTCCTTCTTTAACATAATTTGCTAAGCCTGCCGGTGTAGATTTACCCATATCATTCCTTGCCTCTAAACCAGCATATTTTTTAAAACCTAAACCTATCCCAGAGTTTACAGCTTGACTACCATAAAGATAGCTAGCTAAATTATCTCCTGAAATGAACAATTTTTATGTAATGCTACTTCTTTATCAAACTTCTCTTGTAGTTCTTATTTCTCTAACTCTACTTTAGCCTTTTCTCTTTCACAAAACTTTAACTCATTACTAGTATTCTCTAGGTCTCTTTTTAGTACTCTAATTTTCTCCTCATAAGCAAGTTGATTCTGTTGAAACCACACCTTCTGTTTTTCTAAAGTTTTAAGAGCTTCTTTGTATGTATGAGCTTCAATAAAACAAGTATTATATTTTGGTTTCATATCATCATAAGCTTCTTTAAGAATTTCATATTTAGAATCACAATCACAAGGAGAATTATGTACCTGAGAAATGCCCATAAAGGCAACTTGATCAAGCTGATCCTCTGTAGTACAGCTTGCCAGCAATCCACTCTGCTCAGAACCAGAAGCTTTATCATTATCAGGCTCATGTTCCTCACCTTGTATCTTATGTCCAGCAACCTTTTCCCTCACTTGAGTGGCACATCTTTCCTTATCATTTCCTTCATCCTGTGACCTGTCTACCCTAGAACGAATAGGTAGCAAGTTTCTAAGTTTCATGACAAATGTCTCAAGAGAATCATCTGATCCGAATGAAGTCATTTTACGAAAATAATAATAACACACGTTTTATTCCCAGTTGAGTACCACAGATTTGTCTCACGACAAACCACAAGCACAAGCAGCAATAAATTCAACCAATCAAAAGTTTAGTGATCAGCAGCAACCAATCACAAAGCTTCAGCATAAACGAAAAATATAGTAGCAGTGATACTAACTCGAACAGTAGAAACGATCAGCAGAAATCGATAATCGGGAGAAACAGAAAGTACATCAGCAGAAACAAAGAGCCAACTCGAACCTCAAAATAAGCAACAGTACAGCTCCACATAATAACACTTCCACGAACACCAATATAATCAATTTAATTAACAGGAATAACACGACAAACCTTGTTGCTTATGGAGTTTGCTGTCCCACCGAACAATCACTTTCAGATAGCTCTCAAAGTCATGAGTTTCTTTTGTATATTTTATGCACGTGTACTAATCCAAGGACCTCTCGACCAATTTAATAATCCAAGGATCAAGAAAGCGACAATCAAAGCAATCTATCGACCAATAAATTAGAAGTACCGTCCCACTATATTGATATACCAATAAGATCAAAAACTCATTATAATACTTAACAAACAGCAGCAGCTATGCGACAAACCAGATTCATATTCACCATTTGAATAGTTTATAAATAATCAGGCATGAATTTAAGAACCCCTTTTGTCTGATTCTCGTTCAAGAATAGTCACAATCAAAGACTTTGAGATAACAGTAGCCTAATGCGCACGTGTAACCTCTGAACTACACGTACCTCAAAAAGAAATTGATCACCGACCCATGATACTCACTTTGACCAATAAATTCAATATAGTTTCTCTACTACCACGTTTTTCCACCAGATCAATTTATACACAAACAAAAATCTATGTGAATAGCACCGACCCACAAAAAAATTCCAATTCATTAAATATATACTCCGTACTTATGCACAAAAATCAATAAGTACATCAGATCCACATGCCATTATTTTTCGAAGTAATATAATAAATCAGTAGGATGTTACCTTTGTCGCTATGCTTCCTCATAAATTTAGTACGAGATTAAACCTTTAAAATTAAAATCGTACCTTCAAACTTTTTCAGATCTGCTTCAAAAACTGCTCTTGATTCACAATAAAAACCTTGTATGAACCCTAGATATCAAGAGCCCCCGCTCTGATACCAATTGTTAAAGATCATTTAAGCCCAATCTAGGATAATAGCAACAATGATTAATCATACACAGCAGAATAGTAAAGAACACAATCAAAGTTACCAACAAGGTTTTTCTATATAAGAATGATCCTCTGTAGATCTCTATTATTGAATAATGAAAATGTTTTAAGAGGTCTTTTTAGAAGTGGTACCTAATACAATAGCCACCTGTTCCTTTTATAGACAAGGAACCCTAATTTGACAATTAATATAAAATCAATGCATATCACTACCTAATATAGCTCATGCAAATCCTAACAAATAAATACTAAAGATACGGATTCATAATATCCGTAGTAATAAGTCTTCAGCAGGAACACTATGTCAGCAGGAACACTATGTCAGCAGAAACCATCTATAGCTTCAGCAGAATCCTATCAATAGAACTTCATTAGTAGGAACTTCCAAAATTCCTTACACTAGGAAATATTAAAATCATGGGGCTTGTGGTCTAGTGGTAAAGGCTTAAGTAGTTAAGCGAGCCCAAGTGAGAGTAGTACCGGTTTGGGTGACCGACCGGGAAGTCCTCACTTGGGAACCACAAGCTCAAATGATATCAGGCGAATCAGGAATAGGAGTGGGGTTATCCCCTAAGGAGAGGCTCGCGGTTGGTATCTCTGCCCGAGGATGCGACACTAACTCGAGCCAACAACTAAAAACTAACATCTAACAACTAACCTGCCGTTCAAAAAAAAACTATGAAATATTAAAAACACATAAATTGTTCTACTTTCATAAAAACCAAGGGTGATTAAACCAACTATTTGAACCTTGCATGTTGTAATCATCTAGATGTTGAGAGGCGTATTGCTGGGAATCGTATTGTTGATACATATGAGATTTGGGAGAAAGAGATGAAGATCGCTGCAAGTTTTATGTTAACTCTTTTTTTTGGGTTTTGATAACCACAACCCAATGGGTTTTGATTAAGCTTTCCATAAATGAAAATTTAGCATTTAATTAACTTCAAGCTTTCTGTGTATAACAACACTTTTCATAATTATAATCATTAAATATGTCTAGCTATAGAAATAATGAGTAATTAAATGTAATTTTCACACAAATCATGATGCTTAACCACCACCTTATGGGTTGTGGTCAAGGTTATAAAAGGCGTGAGGCGTGGAGTGTCACAACTCACCATTTCAGGTCATTTCAGGTCATTTCCCGAACTTTGGAAAAACACTATTCATCAAACACTATTCATCAAAACACTATTCATCAGTTTACTATTCATCGTTTTCAAGGTCAATTTGATATTCTGAGAAACTTTTGGAAAATTTACTATTCACGGAACACTATTCATTGCGGGAAAAGATTTCATCATTCACGTGCATTACACATTTCATCGTAAATTTAGTTTACGGATATTCAAATTCGCGTAACCGGATTGGGTTAGGTGCGAATTCATTTCATTAGTGTTGAGAACACTGCATACGGACTGGAGATAGTCTGCATATCATCATAACAGCATTTTCATGTTATACCACTCTCAGGATTTTCAAATTTCTATATTCAGTACATTTAACGTTTTTACGTATAAGTATTTATAGTAAACGTTAACACCCGGTTTATACACGACGAATATATCTAAATATTCCCACGATGGTCCCGACATATTTTTATATCTATTTTAACATCATAAAAGTTATAACATTCAGTTACCCAGTATTTTGGAAATTTATTTTATTTTTAACGTACGCGTATGAATATAACGTCGGTTTTCGTTAAAACTAAACATTAATCACCCGATCACTCAGTAAATGTACCCAACATATTTTTAACATATTTTCAACATTATTATGACTTTATTTCATCCCGGTAAACTTCGTGAACATTTATTTCTATTAAAACCGTTACCCGATTTTGACGAATAACGCGTAATAACACTTAACGCTACACTATATTTTCTAAGTGATCAAAACCGTTTTGGCTACTCCCTTTTCACACCAAAACCGGCCCATGAGACACCCCTTAACCTCAAGTATTGATTTCTTAATATAAAACAATAAACCTTAAAAACCATACTTTACCAAAAACTTAGAATCATAATTCACTTTTAGCAAGAACAATTTTCATCTCATCTTCCCCATTTCTCTCTTCAAACCCACGACCATAAATCAATCTCCATGATCAAGTGATCATTTTTCATGAAGTAAAACACAAAAGTTGTTCATTTTACAAGTCTAATCAAGAATCAAGCAACAAAAACACAAGAACATCAAGCATAATCATCCAATAATCATCTCATTTTGTCAAGTAAATTTTCATCTTTATTTTTTCATGGATCATCCTATTTTTACATGTATTACATAAGAATCATGCTAAAAACCATGTATAAGTAGCTAAACTACACTTTATTTTGGCTAAAAACAAACATACAAACCCTAACTTATTTGTTATGAATCCCCTAGCTCTAATAACTTGGTTAGGAGTCCATGGCACCCTAAGAAGGTGTATGGTAAGATTAGATTAGTCATGTGGTGATTACAAGAGGTTTGGTGATGGTAGAAATTGGTTTTTAACCTTGAAAACATGATTTGGAACCTATTTTAGACATGCTGTCCCGTTTTGTAAAAATCTGGAAAATCAGTAAACACCAAGGAAACTTTGGCAAAATTTTTAGAAAATACTTTCAAAAACGAATCCGTAGGCGAAAGAACGGATTAAAAAGAGTCTATAACGAAGGAGTTATGATTTTTGCAAGATTGTAGACGAAAAGTATTTTCTGGAAATTTAGTTGCTGTTGGACGTTTTTCATGGTACAAAAAGAGACTTTAAACGTAACCCGGAGGAGCCGAGCTTTCCAAAATATATTACTACATACTAAGACGTAACCGTGGATATAAAGAACAAGTAAAACGGACAAGTAACGACAAAGATATACTCGTTTGAATATCGGCTAAAACCCTTTTATAATTGACAGCTTTTAATATAATTTGGCGCAAAAACTACGAAGTACATTTTCAAGCTAGAAGTAATATCAAGTACCGAGCTTTATAACTAACGTAGTATTAGTTATTATGAGTATGTTTTCATCATTTCAAAGATTACAACCCGAGTATTTCAACGCTAACATGGAAACTTACGATATATATATATAAGTATATATATTATAACTAGCCATTTATATTTTCTAATAGCAATATTTTCCAAATTCTTGGATTATATATTTTTGGCAATACAAGTGTTTTTCCAAAGAGTAGAGTGGTATAGTAAACATGTGCATGGACATTCATAACATCATTTCATGATCTAAAGTAGATCGTATATCATTCATATTAGGTTGCGGCTAGTATGCGCGCCTTGTTTTTCAGCTCAGTACATGTTCATGGTACCATCATATTGGGTTACGACAGCAAATTGTTCATTGGTGTTCATTTCATTTCATCACGGTTTCATCAGTTAAGGTGAGTTTTCATAGCCCCGTTTTCAATTCAACATTTTTGATTGTTTTCAAATCCCACGGGGGGGAATACATTGCATCAATTATTTCAGTACGAGCCCAAGTATTCAAACATGTACATAGCTTAAGTTACCTTGCCATGTGAAAAGTCCCCTGTAACATCATGAACCGTTAATTTCAAGTACTAAGCGAGAGTGAGTGGATAGATCTATCGAGGGTGACGCCTCCATCCGTGGTAGTGGATACCAACAGTAAGCGGATGCATGTCATGTCTTTTACATTTGAATGTTTCGGCAGAACATTCGGGAGGGGCATAGAATTTCATCAGTCATAGCTTCGGTGTCATGAGCTTAAGGCTATTGTACAATTTTCACGAGATTTTTATCTTGCATTTTTACTTGTGGTGGCCGTACATCAGTACATTTTACAAACCTATGGAATTCACCAACATTCGTGTTGACGTTTTAGCAATGTATTTCAGGTTATTAAGGTAGCTCATGTGACATGCATTTGGACCTTCATGGAGTCGCGGAGTCGACGCGTCTCATCATTATTTCATGCACTTATGTAAACGTTTGATCTAGTATGACTTGTTTTCATAAACTTGCAACACATTTTGGGGACCTCATGTTGTAAACTCTGAATTATTTCAATGATCAAATGCAGTATTTTCCAAACGACACTTTAGGTCGTTCAATGTAACTGTAACTGTGGTGCTATGACAGACACCCCCAGGTATTCCATTCCGCTGCAAGTCAGGTAAATTGGGGGTGTGACAGATTGGCATCAGAGCTAAGGTTATAGCGAACTAGGATGTATCTTGGACCCTAGACTATAACCGCATCATCATAGCATCTCATCAATTCATCATAAGTGCATAATCATGATACATGTTGTTTCATACATACCCTGTGCGAGTTATTTATACTCATATCCGTATATGTATATCATTTTATTGACCTGGTTCACAAGTGACATGTCTTCAGATACTCACCCTGACATCCTTTTATCGTATTCCAACATTGAAGATGCCTTGTCATTTTACACTACCATTATACCACCAGTTGCATTTACACCACCATTAGTACTATTGATTTGCCATAGGAACAGGGTTTTCCTATCATTCAGCCCGTACATAGAATGCCTTTTGGTAGTGTATTCAGAATTAATCTTAATGGACTTATTAGGATGCTTATTGCAAGGAAGATAGTGTGTTTTCTTTCCATCACTAGTAGGGCACTTACTACTCAGGTACTATCACCACCATCAGTTACTTATTACACTATTGGTCTTCCCACAGTGTGTACTTTAGTTTTACCTTTTGGATGTCGCGAGGTAGCGCGAAAGAGGGTGGTATTCCATACACTAGTACCATCATTGTCATTTCCTTTTCCATTCCCACTTGCCATGAACTAGATGACATCTAGTAGACTATTACCATTCGACAAGATTCACCCACGTATCCAATACACCATTCAAGCTATTTTACTATCATATGGGGAAACCGTTTTACAGAAAAATTTTCTGAAGTAAGCTATTTTATTACCATCCTATACATTGATTTTTCTGTCATTACACCAAGTATTTACTATTGTTACGCGAAGCAATTTTCATGTTACTTGAAAGAAAACATCAGGATACCATTTTAATAACAATGCGTTGAACACCATCTAAAACTTTTGAGAAAAGTTATGATATTTTGACAAAATCCAACATCGCATCATTAGTCCTCAATTATACATAGCCTGATCACCTATGTAAAATTCAGGAAGGATTATGCCATGAAGGAAATAATTACCTTTTCAAAGGATTGTTAATAACAATCTTCATTCGAAAGCTTTGTAAACAAAGGAACTCTTTCATAAACATCCCTTTTGCCGAACTATCTCTGGATACTTACCCCACCAGTCACTCATTCAGACATTAAGTTGGATTTTCCCATTGACTTTCCTAGAAGAGACTTTCCATATCAATTACATGCAGGATTCCTTTATATAATAAAAGCAATGAAAGGATTACAGAACTACTAACCAGAACTAGAAGTATATACAGAGAGAATTCATAACTCAACAACAATCCTAAGATACTACGAGACCATCTGAATCACCATCTCTGACTTAGTTGTCAAATTCTATCGTTTAAGGGTACTAGCTAGACTGAGCTACAGGATGGAACTCAATATAAATGTCCGCAGGACAACACAATAGAAATAAACCAAGCTTCTAATTGAGACTGTAGAGCATTTCATTTAAACATGGCCTCATCCATACATGAACTTTCCTGCAGTAAGTTTTCACAAAGGACAATTGTTTGAAACAAGAATATCGAAGTAATTTCCTCTAAGGCCTTATGTCACTAGAAATTTCAGATAACCTCACCTTCATACCAAGCAAGGGATCAAACCAGAACATATCCTCTCATCTACATGGGAAAACAGAATAGACATTCATCGACACAACATCAAGTGATACATTCGTCTTGCCAATTACAACGATAAACAATTTCAGGACATAAGTTAGTCTAAATACCTATGCTTGTAGTTATGCCAGATAACCATCAATAGACATTATCCAACTTCAGGAACTAAGTGTTAGACATCTATGCATTTAAGCGAACATTTCCTATTCTACCATTTTATCCTTTTCAGTGTTTTCACTTTTAAATAAAGTTGATGCGTTTACATAAATCACATACCTTGTGGAAAAATGATTTCTGAAATTCCTATTTTGAACAAGTGCGATCCTTTTTGGTCAAACTTTAACAACACTATTGTACAATGAGAAATATACATAAACATCAAACTTTGGTAAGCAGTCTTAATCACAACATGTTTGAAAACAGTTCCTATTTCATAACTACTGGATTTTGAATCATCAAGAAAAAATATTACCCAGTAAATCATTTGCTCCATTTTCTAAATTCGTTTATTTAGAAAAGGATTTCAACTAAAACTCATAATCGCGAGACAAATTTCCATAACGAATTTCCATACAACATCGCTTATGCATTTAGGATTTGTGACTTGACAATAGAGAATATTTGGATTATGTGATGAAGGAATTAGGAGGAACATCACAAATTGATCACGAACTTCAGTAGTGAAGACCAAACCCACTATACAAAGAAGGACATATGTCTTATCATCAGTTGGAACAAAACACAAGGAATCAAATTCTTACCTATATGTTATCCCTTCAGATAACGCCAAGTTCGAAGGACCGAACGTTATGGAATTAGTCACAAAGGTTTATTGTACCCATTTCAGTTATTCCTGTTAAGGAAACCATTTCAACTTGGACTTCAGATAATCAATTCAGGATTTCCTTCAGAAACCCATTTAGATGTGAACATCACCTATCACCCTCAGAACGATGGTCAAAGCAAGAGAACAATTCAAACATAGGAAGGTATGCTCAGAGCATGAGTGATTGACCCTAGAAATGGTTGGACTAATCATTTAACATAAATCAAATTCATCTACAACAATAGTTATCACACCAACAACGGGAAACTGGCAGAAGTTAGATTGGTACATAACACACATCATTTGGATTGGATATCCTGAACAACAAACCAACCAGATTCAGGTAGGAGAACAAACTAAGTTAAAAGCATTGCCTTGGATTGGCATGATACAAATTGGATAACAAGAAAGGTTGAACCTTTAGCATATTGGACTATTTAAGATTCATTTTAGAATCGACCAACTAGCATACAAACTTGAGTTCTGGCAGAATTCAGCAGTATATATTACCAGTACCACATTTAAAACATCAAGAAGCGCAGACCATCGATTGATGGGCCAAACTTGGAAAAAGCTTAACTCATTAGTTCAGTAGGCATTCATGAGATAACCAGAAATTTTCTACAAGTCAAGAATCAGTTACAAGTTCAATAAGTCGTAAACCATTAAAACTTCAAGTTCTGCAGAGTTATGCAGAAAGTTCTACCTAGGAAAGGCATGTTATCGTTCAGAAAACTTGGAAAGTTACACCAATATACACTGGATCATTTATATTTCAGACAGGGTAGGCCTAGTGGCCGTCAGATTTGAACATTGCCAGAGAACAACAGGATTACACGAACATATTTCACATTTTCAGATCCCCAGAAATGACTTTCAGATGAGTCACTCATGATTCCATTGGAAGGGATCCAACCCAAATGACAATCTCAGACCTTGTAAGAGAACCAACAGAAATCATGGACCGTGTGGTCAAACAGTTGAAACAGAGTCGAATTCCTATCGTTAGAGTTCGCTGGAATTCTCGAATATCATCACCTTTTCACCAATACATTCTCAGAGACCAACATAAACTGAACTTCGGGACGAAGTTCCTTTTAGGGGGGAAGACTGTCACAACTCACCATTTCAGGTCATTTCAGGTCATTTCCCGAACTTTGGAAAAACACTATTCATCAAACACTATTCATCAAAACACTATTCATCAGTTTACTATTCATCGTTTTCAAGGTCAATTTGATATTCTGAGAAACTTTTGGAAAATTTACTATTCACGGAACACTATTCATTGCGGGAAAAGATTTCATCATTCACGTGCATTACACATTTCATCGTAAATTTAGTTTACGGATATTCAAATTCGCGTAACCGGATTGGGTTAGGTGCGAATTCATTTCATTAGTGTTGAGAACACTGCATACGGACTGGAGATAGTCTGCATATCATCATAACAGCATTTTCATGTTATACCACTCTCAGGATTTTCAAATTTCTATATTCAGTACATTTAACGTTTTTACGTATAAGTATTTATAGTAAACGTTAACACCCGGTTTATACACGACGAATATATCTAAATATTCCCACGATGGTCCCGACATATTTTTATATCTATTTTAACATCATAAAAGTTATAACATTCAGTTACCCAGTATTTTGGAAATTTATTTTATTTTTAACGTACGCGTATGAATATAACGTCGGTTTTCGTTAAAACTAAACATTAATCACCCGATCACTCAGTAAATGTACCCAACATATTTTTAACATATTTTCAACATTATTATGACTTTATTTCATCCCGGTAAACTTCGTGAACATTTATTTCTATTAAAACCGTTACCCCGATTTTGACGAATAACGCGTAATAACACTTAACGCTACACTATATTTTCTAAGTGATCAAAACCGTTTTGGCTACTCCCTTTTCACACCAAAACCGGCCCATGAGACACCCCTTAACCTCAAGTATTGATTTCTTAATATAAAACAATAAACCTTAAAAACCATACTTTACCAAAAACTTAGAATCATAATTCACTTTTAGCAAGAACAATTTTCATCTCATCTTCCCCATTTCTCTCTTCAAACCCACGACCATAAATCAATCTCCATGATCAAGTGATCATTTTTCATGAAGTAAAACACAAAAGTTGTTCATTTTACAAGTCTAATCAAGAATCAAGCAACAAAAACACAAGAACATCAAGCATAATCATCCAATAATCATCTCATTTTGTCAAGTAAGTTTTCATCTTTATTTTTTCATGGATCATCCTATTTTTACATGTATTACATAAGAATCATGCTAAAAACCATGTATAAGTAGCTAAACTACACTTTATTTTGGCTAAAAACAAACATACAAACCCTAACTTATTTGTTATGAATCCCCTAGCTCTAATAACTTGGTTAGGAGTCCATGGCACCCTAAGAAGGTGTATGGTAAGATTAGATTAGTCATGTGGTGATTACAAGAGGTTTGGTGATGGTAGAAATTGGTTTTTAACCTTGAAAACATGATTTGGAACCTATTTTAGACATGCTGTCCCGTTTTGTAAAAATCTGGAAAATCAGTAAACACCAAGGAAACTTTGGCAAAATTTTTAGAAAATACTTTCAAAAACGAATCCGTAGGCGAAAGAACGGATTAAAAAGAGTCTATAACGAAGGAGTTATGATTTTTGCAAGATTGTAGACGAAAAGTATTTTCTGGAAATTTAGTTGCTGTTGGACGTTTTTCATGGTACAAAAAGAGACTTTAAACGTAACCCGGAGGAGCCGAGCTTTCCAAAATATATTACTACATACTAAGACGTAACCGTGGATATAAAGAACAAGTAAAACGGACAAGTAACGACAAAGATATACTCGTTTGAATATCGGCTAAAACCCTTTTATAATTGACAGCTTTTAATATAATTTGGCGCAAAAACTACGAAGTACATTTTCAAGCTAGAAGTAATATCAAGTACCGAGCTTTATAACTAACGTAGTATTAGTTATTATGAGTATGTTTTCATCATTTCAAAGATTACAACCCGAGTATTTCAACGCTAACATGGAAACTTACGATATATATATATAAGTATATATATTATAACTAGCCATTTATATTTTCTAATAGCAATATTTTCCAAATTCTTGGATTATATATTTTTGGCAATACAAGTGTTTTTCCAAAGAGTAGAGTGGTATAGTAAACATGTGCATGGACATTCATAACATCATTTCATGATCTAAAGTAGATCGTATATCATTCATATTAGGTTGCGGCTAGTATGCGCGCCTTGTTTTTCAGCTCAGTACATGTTCATGGTACCATCATATTGGGTTACGACAGCAAATTGTTCATTGGTGTTCATTTCATTTCATCACGGTTTCATCAGTTAAGGTGAGTTTTCATAGCCCCGTTTTCAATTCAACATTTTTGATTGTTTTCAAATCCCACGGGGGGGAATACATTGCATCAATTATTTCAGTACGAGCCCAAGTATTCAAACATGTACATAGCTTAAGTTACCTTGCCATGTGAAAAGTCCCCTGTAACATCATGAACCGTTAATTTCAAGTACTAAGCGAGAGTGAGTGGATAGATCTATCGAGGGTGACGCCTCCATCCGTGGTAGTGGATACCAACAGTAAGCGGATGCATGTCATGTCTTTTACATTTGAATGTTTCGGCAGAACATTCGGGAGGGGCATAGAATTTCATCAGTCATAGCTTCGGTGTCATGAGCTTAAGGCTATTGTACAATTTTCACGAGATTTTTATCTTGCATTTTTACTTGTGGTGGCCGTACATCAGTACATTTTACAAACCTATGGAATTCACCAACATTCGTGTTGACGTTTTAGCAATGTATTTCAGGTTATTAAGGTAGCTCATGTGACATGCATTTGGACCTTCATGGAGTCGCGGAGTCGACGCGTCTCATCATTATTTCATGCACTTATGTAAACGTTTGATCTAGTATGACTTGTTTTCATAAACTTGCAACACATTTTGGGGACCTCATGTTGTAAACTCTGAATTATTTCAATGATCAAATGCAGTATTTTCCAAACGACACTTTAGGTCGTTCAATGTAACTGTAACTGTGGTGCTATGACAGACACCCCCAGGTATTCCATTCCGCTGCAAGTCAGGTAAATTGGGGGTGTGACATGGAGTGGCGGCATGGCCGTACCTCAAGCTTTACGCGCCATGGCAGAGCCTTTGCGTTTCTTAATGTCACAACTCATAAATTCTGGTCTTTTCCAGAACTTTCACATTTACTATTCATTGGTTACTATTCACAGAACACTCTTCATCATTTTACCATTCATCATTTTCGGAGTCAGTTTGTGATTCTGAGAAGCGTTCAAAATTTTTACTATTCATAAAACACTATTCACCCCCGGAGAAAATTTGTCATTCATGCGTGAGTTGCATCATTTCTGTATACGTACGGTTATCTACCTAATAAACGTATCCTATAAACTATTACTATGAATAACTGATCCGACAATCCCAACTATGGTCCTAACATATTTTCATACTCATTATAATGATATAAAAATTATATTATTAATTTACCCGGTGTTTTCTAATCAATTACTATATTTTACGGTCGGAGCTTATTACTCCGTCGGGTTGCATCATCTCAACACGATAATTATTCTAACACCCGATTCTTGCAAGGGATAATATTTTACAACTTTTACAACTTCGTCGTATTTTATTTCACTGCGTTAACATCTATTTCAAGATAACTCGGTACCCGAAAACACCCAATACACAACTAAAACTAAACATATACATGTGTTTTGAAGACAAGATCATTAATTAGTCCCCAAATTCTTCCTTTTCTTCCATGGTTGCCCCCCCCCCCCCCCCCCCCCCCCCCGCAGCCCCCTAGTCCATGTGACATTAAGATTAACAAAGACCAAAGACCAAAGACCAAAGAAAATATCTTATCTTCATCTCATAATTAATTTAACACACATACACATTTTTCCTTCTTTCTTTCAAGTTCAAGTAAACTAAAAATGCTCTCTTCTCCTTCCTTTTGGGTATGGTTCGGCCATGTCAAGAACACAAGAGCTCATCCATCAATTTTTCAAGATCAAGTGCTTAAACAAGTCCTAGTAGTGCTCTAGCTTAGGTTTTGAAATAAAAACCTCAAAGATTAATAGGGTTTTCATCACCATCTTTTAATAATCACTCAAGTAAGTGTTCTAGACATTTTTCCAAATCTTACATAATATTATTTGATCTATTTTTATGCTCTAGATACAAAACATGCAAATATACTTAAGTTGTCATACCACTTTTCAAGTATCTTTACTTATTATGAGTTTATAATTATCATATGATCTTTCTCTTAAATCCTACTAATTTTGATGAAGACTAGGACCCCATGACACCCTAAGAAGGTGTATGGTTGGATTGGTACCTGTGGAGTTGATTTGAAGTAGATTGGTTAAGCTTTGAACAAGTTACAAACAAGAAAAATGAGTTTTAAACACTATTAGAAAGTTGCTGTCCATTTTTGCAAAACGTGGAAACATCAGGGGTTCCTGGGTAAATTTGGCTTAAAGATTCAGAAAATAATTTCAAAAACGAAGCCGTGGGCGAAAGAACGGATTAAAACGGGTTTATAACGAAGGAGATATGATTTTTCCTAGTCTAACGACGAAAACTATTTTCTGAAAATATACTTGCTGTCCCACGATTTTCAAGGGCAAATCGGAGGTGTAAAACTTGATCTAGCCGTCCCGACTTATCAAAAATATATTAGTATGTTGTCCCACGATTCCGGGGATATAAAGAACGTAGAAAAAGAGCTTATAACGAAAAAGATACAAGCGTTAGAACATAGGCGATTTATATATATATTTACTCAGCTTTTACACTAATAGAGTTTTGACGTAAAATGACTTTGCAAAGTGCCATGTTCGCTACCATTTTTCTCCATATTCGGCTCAGTTTGAGTCCTAGCCGTACTTAAGTAATTTCAAGTATTCCCGACACACTATCCAAAACACTTGACCGTTTACCCGTTGGCCTTGTAACGAGTAAGTTACAACCTCATTTATATTACCCGAAAACCACACCAAAAATGGTTATTTTCACTACGGACCAACTAAACATATTTTTCTATCGAGGGTCGGAACTCGATGAGATCAAAACTTAATAACACGTCTTTAGAGCATGTTACAAACTTACTAAAATCGTCAAATTCGTTTTCCAGAACTTAATATTATTCGTTCACGACTAGCTTTTTGAGGCTATATATTAAGGATTACAACTATTAGTTAAGGATAATACTTTACGACGAAAAACTCTATTTTCGTAATAAATCACTAAACAACTACAAGGGATTGTCACTACAACGTAAATACGCGTGAATTAATTTATATTTATACAAGACGTCAAAAATGTATTTTTTGACGATAAACGTTATTTTAAAAACTACAAGTGGTATTGATAACGTACGTATACGCATGTGTAGCATCATTTCATTTCTTACATTATAACCATATCATTCATAATAGGTTGCGG
Source organism: Artemisia argyi (assembly GCA_030686995.1). Lineage (NCBI taxonomy): Eukaryota > Viridiplantae > Streptophyta > Magnoliopsida > Asterales > Asteraceae > Artemisia > Artemisia argyi. The sequence goes on from JARVZY010002064.1 coordinate 115,068, forward strand.
TTAAGGAATCGAGCCTATCTCTGTTCTGTCACTAGCATTATTATAGTTGTTGCATCAGGTGAGTCATAGCCCCTACTCTTTTTATACTTGTTTTAACTCTTTGGGGGAAGATACATGCTCAACTACTTGCTTACTTGTACAAATACTGAAAAAATTTATACTTGGTTGTTTTATACTTGATTGTCTTATACTTGATTACATTTATACTTGATTTCATACATACGTGATTGTGCTATACTTAACTGCGTTATACTAAACTGTGATTGTGTATTCTTGAACAACTTATACTTTGGGAAATGGCACCCAGTAATCTTTTATACTTTGGAAAATGGCACCCAGTAATCTTTTATACTTTGGGAAATGGCACCCATGTGATACTGCCAGTGGCTCCAGATTAAGTTGCTGGATGACCATTGAGACTGCCAGTGGCTCCAGATTAAGTTGTTGGATGACCATTGAGACATACAACAAACGTGAGGTCTTCAGAGATGAAGTGTAGACTCACGACTAATTGCTTAACTGTTGTGATGAACTTATACATGTTTTACTCATACTATATATGTTAGCAGTGGGTTGTGAACACACAGGTTGCAAGTCTCTTATGGCGGGACTTGCAACTGAGTGGATTTACGATGCCTTTGCTGTGTGATCATTTTCTATATACTTTATTTGTTAAACAAACTCTATGAACTCACCAACCTCGTGTTGACACTTTAGCATGTATTTTCAGGTTTTAACCAATGGCACGCTACAGGAGGTTTTGGCAGGGCATGGCATGGTCATAGAAGACTCTGATTATTCATTTGGGGACCGTTTTAAACTATTTTAAGGGCCTACTTCCGCACTATTTTTAACAATGTAAATTCAACATTTTTGATTAAACTATTTTATTCTAAATGATTCAAGTGAAAACCATTTTTGAGCTTGTGTTGTAATAACAATTGAGTTACACCACAGCTACATGTATGCTTCCGCTGGACCCAATTTTGGGGGTGTGACACTTAAGGCGTCACTAAAACGGCAAAAAATATTTAGAGTTATGTATTTTTAATTTTAGATCATAGTACTCGTACTATATTAGACATTTAGACTACTACTTACTATATATTTACTAGGCCCATATACCAAATATCCCGAATTCCAAATACTAGTTCAAAATAGTTCCAAAAAAAATTAAAAATAAAATAAAAAAGTAAACATGTTCAAAAAGTGGCGCCACGCCTTACCAAAAGGCGCGCCTTTTCGCGCCTTAGGTCACACCTTTTTGCGCCATGCCTAGATCAGCCGCCAAGGTCCATTTCGTAGCGGCAAAGCCACGCCTTTTTTTTAATTCAATTTTGTATACATCGCTGCAATTGCTATGTGGGTTACATTATTATTTTTAATTTTTTTAATTCAAGTAGGTCCCATAAGTTAGTAATTCGCTTCGTGTATTATGTGAACGAGGTGGGCAACGATCCGCCGCGTTGCGGCGAGGTGTTGTTTCATGTCCTTGATTATTGCACGGTATTTATTATTATTATTATTTTTAAGTAGAATGTAGGCCGGTTGTTTACTGGTCATAATAGCACTCGATATACATATATAAAAAAAATACATAAAATTTACTGAGAACAAGAAAACTCATAAACATGTATTTTTCATATATATCATATTTGTACAATGGTTTTCCAAAAAATAATAGTTGGATCTGTATATATAGTCATGAGAGAGATGGGCTCCCATTTGGAAAGGGATGTTAAACGGGCCAGCAAGATGGGCTCCCAAACACTAACGCAAAAATTACGTAACCAATGTAGGCAACCTCTGCGAGTTTGTAATTCGCTGCAAGTATTATGTGAATTACATTTTTATTTTATTTTATTGTTTTTGGATTAACGAGAGCGTGACACGTGCAGGGTTATTATTTTGCTACACGTTATGCAGCGAAGTCAGTGGCCTTTTTGGGAAATGAAAAAAAAAACCCACCCCTCTGTGAGGCAACCTCTTGTAACAGGTTCCTCTGCAGTAATTTTCGCATAGACCAACACCCAGTAATGATGACTGTCAGGTCATTACTACTGACAACCATACCAAATCAAATAATAGCCGCCTTGAAAAAGTGTGGACTAAAGGAAACAAGTGTTATTATTAGTCTCCTGTAACAGTCATTAACACAAAACACATGTCACTTGTAAAAATATTGGTACCATGTAATATAAACCCATTTTGTTTCTGATAACATACTAAAACAATTTGGAAAATGTACGCACACATAGTGCCATAAACTACACGGCACAAATGTAATAAGTATAGACCAACACCCCAGTAATGATGACTGTCAGGTCATTACTACTGACAACCATATCAAATCAAATAGTAGCCACCTGGAAAATGTGTGGACTGAAACAAACAGTGTCATTATTAGATTTCTGTAACAGTCATTAACACTAAACACACGTAATATATACCCTTTATTAAAATAACCATAACAATTTATGATACATTAAAGATAATGTTTCTGATAAACACATTCTGTTTTTGATAAACATACTACCATGATATAGGCTACAAAAATTTATTTCTTACAAACTACGTTTCTCATACATAATCTGAATGTTTACTTCATCACTATCATCAAATCTGAACTTTATCTTTTTCGCCAGCGTCATCTTCTTCCCAAATTATTAAATCCAATACACCTTCTTCAAAACAACAATAGTGCTTTTAACATTTTGATACGGAGTCGTGTGAATCGCGTTGCAACTCGAATGTGATAAGGTACCAAGGGGTGTCAAAATAATCTAGAAAAAGGGAATAATCAAAAAGGATTATCTTCAACCAAATTTCTGAGGAACGAGAACTGCACGACTCAACAAACACTCCAGGATACAGCATTTAAGCACGGGCTGAAGAAAAAAATTTGTGTAAGCACACAAATCAGATGATAAAGATTGAAAAGACCATCTTGAATATCTGACTAAATCAAAAGCAGAATTAACACCATTTTGTACAGGGATCTTATCGTTTATCACCATTTTGTACTGGGATCTTATCATTTTTTTTACCATAAGAAGAAATTGTTTGTAGTTGATGATAGATGAATAACTTATTCAACTATTCAAGTATTAATTGATCATCTACTAGTTGGTTTTATTTTAATAAAAGTTGTTTTTGGGGTTTCTTTGTTAATAGATGATTGGAAGATCTAGTAGGGTTCTTTTGTTGGTTAAATATACATAACTTCCAATTAATAATGTTTATTTGTTAATATAGGTCTATGATGCCAAAGTAACGGTAAGGTCCGCAACACATCTGCTTCACTCTATTAGAGATCATTTGGCTGAGACAACTATTAGAATTAAGTTGTTTGACCAAACTGTATTTTCAAAGTGGATAAACCTTATATCCTCAGACAATGATAACTGTAACAATTCGCAATTTCAGGTTAATTACCATTCCCGGAAAATTTCACTATTCACTTTTACTATTCATTTTTCCTGAAATTTTCCCGAAAGTTGATTTTTATTTCATATTCTCAAGTGATAAATCATTTCCATGACAAATTAAATGTTTGACATTCATTAGATCATTTTCGTGAAAGTTATTAAGGAATTACACGGAATTATACGTTTTAGGGTAAAACGTCATTCAAAAATTCTACGCACAACGAAACTCGACCGCGTTAAGTGACCCCGCATCAGAAAAATGTTTAGTACTTTCATGATTAATTAGAGAATTAATCGTGACTGAGAAAAACATGACCAAAACTTCCCAGCAGGTCACCCATGCCTGTACTAATCTCGCATGAGCACGCTTAACTATTTGGGCGATTAACCGGTAGACCACAAACGCGTTTCTAAGAAGATTTGAGTTTTCAAACTCATTAGAAAAAGTCAACATATTCTTTCCCTCCTCCATTGACCAAAAACCATCCCTGGATGTTATAAGTCATTTCGTGATTTTTAGGCTTACGGTTTGATGTCTAAAAGACATTTAATACCAACCGACACTAGACTAAGCCCAGTCTAGACATTATAAGTCATTTTAAATCATTTTTATCACATTAGAAAAGTAACATTTTACTTTTCTCAATTTTACGTAATATTCGTACATTTTACGTATTACGCGTTTTAGACCCGTGTTTCCAGTTTTTAGCAGGGTTTTAGCACCCGATGGATCCTACCACTCATTTTATATTTTATTATGGACTATATTGACATGTTTAACAATACTTTCAAGTTTCATATTTTTACGATACCCGGTTTTACGTTTTGAGGCTTAATCATTTACGGTTAGCATTTTACGGAGTCAAAATGCACAAACTAAGCAAGATAACACCAAGACTCATCATCTAGTCATCTTATCTCCATGAAACCGCCAATGTGGGGGGGGGAGTCACCATGGGTGGTCAAATCTTGACCATTGATCTCTAGGATGTTTACAAGTGTCTAAATTAACCATGGTTACATTCTAACCCAATATATAGTTAACTATTTTTCTCATCCTATAAATAGCCAACTAATAACACATAAAAACCTTGAACCACACCTTCTTATAACCTTCAAGTCCTAAAACCTAAGGCACTTCTCTTATATTTTGTAAGAAAGTTAACTAGTTTTTGAAAGAAAACTAGTGTTTGATCTTCAATCTTGGAAATTTTCTAAGAAAAGTTGTTATAACTTTAAAGTCTCCAAAAAGACGTCGTTATAATCTTCAAATAGCTTTGGACTTCAAGAAGGCGTCGTTATAATCTTCAAATAACCTCGGTTTATCATAGGTTGCAAAGGAAGAAAGCTTATTCAATCAAAGTCCTAGTTCTTGTCCTAGTTTCCCTTTTCATTAAGGCCAAAAGTTGTAAGCAAACCCTAACATACTTTCTTGCTTAATTATCATTTACATGCTCTTTGTGTTCCTTTCATGCTATATATGTTCTTGTTATTATGTTCATGATGTTTAAAAATGGATAAAACAAGTATTGATATACATATGTTAACTTATGACAAGTAAACTAGCAAACTAGTGATTTTTATGGAGAACCACGACCAAAATAGTATAACTTTGATATTTGACACTTACTTAATGTTAAAGAGGACTTAACAAGGAAAACATAGCAATTTGAATCACCCAAAACGAGTATACGAGTCAAAAGTTATGGCGATTTGAAATTACCAAAGATTTCCGGCAAAACTGCCAAATAGCTTCCTGATCAAATTTGGGTTTTGAAAGTCCTACTTCTGGTCCGATTCATCAAAAAGTTAAAACACGAAAGTTGTCCGGAACGACGTTTTCGTTCAGGAACAAAGAAGCTCGAGACCTAAAAATGCTTTCCGAGTGATAAAATTCTTCAAAATTTTAAACAGCCCATTTTAGACCAAAGTCACTATATTATAGTTATGATTTACTAAGACCAAGAGGTCTAATGACCTAAAGCCGAGACCACAACCATGGCTAAAGCCAAGGTTGAGTCTCAAGACCATGGAAAAATGACCAAGGTCACGGCGAAGCCATGACTAAATGACCATATAAACTTACTTAGGCGAAAACATGAAACAAGGAGTTGACGATAACTTGAACAAACAATTTGGATCTACTCCACCTAAAGAAACATGAGATACAAGTTATAATAAACTACCCCTAATAACAATCTTCATGTACTAATAAACTTTCCTAAGTTTATTCAAATATCGGACATGTAACTTTTCGGATCAAAACTTATATCTATATATTTCATCAACTACTACAATAGTAGGGAGCCTCATGTGAGGAGTTCATTATGTAAGCCGTCGAGATGAGTTGTGGATTTACGAGTTAAAGTGTCCTGGCTCCTCGAACGTTTACTCCATGACTTCTGAATTATGTCGGCCCGAACGGTAGTAAGAGATATACAACTTATACATGTTTCATAAACCATTTATATTCAATGACTTACGCTATATACTAAGTACTACATCATGAACATTATGCAAGACATATATAGGCAATTCTTCGTATTCTTAGACGATACTCAAAACCTAAGTCGCAACGTTCTATTATAGGCTGCTCTTAGAGACTTTCACAATTCGACTACCACTTTGATTTCACATCACTTAAGCTTAAGGTGAGTCATAGCCCCTACTCTTTTCATAATTGTTTTAACTCTTGGGGGGGATACATGCTCAACTACTTGCTTACTTGTACAAATACTTGATCGCATTATACTTGATTGTTCTATACTTGATTGTCTTATACTTGATCGCATTATACTTGATTTCATACGTACATGATTATGTTATACTTAACTGCGTTATACTTGATTGTGTTACTGCCAGTGGCTCCAGATTAAGTTGCTGGATGACCATTGAGACTTCCGGTGGCTCCACATTAAGTTGTTGGATGACCATTGAGGCTATTGATACATCCTAACATTTGCGAATGTTGGATACATCATAAACGTGAGGTCTTCGGAGATGAAGTGTAGACTCACGACTAATTGCTAAACTGTTTTGATGAACTTATACATGTCTTTATTATACCATATATATTAGCAGTGGGTTGTGAACACACAGGTTACAAGTCTCTTATGGCGAGACTTGTAACTGAGTGGATTCACGATGCCTTTGCTGTGTGAACATTCTTTAAGGCTTTTCAACTATTTTAAGACAAACTCTATGAACTCACCAACCATTGTGTTGACACTTTAGCATGTTTATCTCAGGTCTATAAGGTGATAGCTGTTGCATGGAGCATAGAGTCGCTTGGCATGTTTTGAAGACTTATGCTTTTATCTTTACCATTCGATTTGTCTTAAAACTCTTATGTATTGTATTATGGAACTCAAGTTTGTATTTCGGAATTTATTAATCGAATGGTCACTTTTCAAAACGTCTCATTTAGAGTTCGTTTTCTATACCTTGTTCTTTGTATTATGAAGTAGCACCCTTATGACACAGTCTTCCGCTGCGGTATTTTGGGGGTGTTACAGATTGGTACCAGAGCCTTGGTTATAGAGAACTAGGTTGCATTTAGTGCCTAGACTATAACTGATATAAACATTAAGACTCTTCTCTTTATTTTGCCTTACACACACTTCATGTGCATATGCTTATTGCTAATTGTTTGTTTAGGAGAAACCCGAGACAATAGTCAAGTCATCAAAAATTTAGAGCTAAGTAATAATTGTTTAATTAACTTAATCTTGTGACAGTTCTTGTTTGATAAGACATAAGATTAAGTTAAATAAAGGTTATTAGTTTCCTGTAGAGATTTGATGATTTGCCTTATACTTTATATGATTCTAATACCTAGAAGTGGTTCATATGTCCTAGTACGACACTCAAACCTTTCTACAAGCGTGGCTAGTCCATTTCGTCATATCTCTAGATACCCAGACTACGTTACCCTTTCACAACTTAAGAGCAGATGATAGAAAGTCTACCCAATTATGTAGTACCAATTGTTGTGTTATGTGTGCCTGGTAAATATGTATACGTGTGAAAGGAAGCAATTATAATTATGGTGGCCAACATAATTATAAATGCGTCATGACTCACGTAGACATATGTGACCATGCTTACATTAATCAACGATTGACTCAAATTGACAAGATTTAAGACTAAGTAGTCCAGGAATATCACCTCATATCTGACGTCGACAAAATATCCCTCCTTGTAGATATCATGGCACCAAAGAGAGTAACTCGTAGCACTAGCCGAGGTGGTGCAACACCAAGAGGTGGAAGAACTGGTGGTCGTGGAGGTAGAGGAACTACTCACGACACTAGTAATGATAGTGGAAGAACTGGTGGACGTGGAGGTAGAGGAGATGCTCACGACACTAGTAACCCTAGTAACGATGGTGGAAATCCAGATGTCTCCGCCATTATTGCCCAACAACTACAAAACCTACTTCCCACTATAGTCACACAAGTTGGCAATCACATGAACAATTCGGGAAACCACGGAAGCATAAATGACGCTACAAATAATGGAGGAAGGAATGATAACAACAACAACAACAACAACAACAACAACAACAACAACAACAACAACAACCATAGGACTGGATGTACGTATAAGGAATTTACGTCATGCAAACCAATTGAGTTTAATGGCAAAGGAGGTGCATTGGCATATACACGATGGGTCGAGAAGATGGAGTCAGTGATTGACATCAGTAACTGTGCAATCCACCAGAGAGTGAAATATTCTGCATGCTTACTATCAGAAAAGGCATTGACATGGTGGAACATGCAGATTCAAGCAAGGACTAGAGAAGCAGCTGTAGGCATGGCATGGGACGACTTTAAGGGACTACTGAAGGAAGAATACTGCCCGGTTAATGAAATGCAAAAACTAGAAGACGAGTTTTGGCATCACTCTATGGTAGGGGCTGGTCATGCAACCTACACAGACCGGTTTCATGAACTAGCTAAACTAGTTCCTCATCTGGTTACCCCTGAATCCAAAAGGATTGAGAGGTACATTTATGGCCTTGTTCCCGAGATTCGTGGGATGGTGAAAACAACCGAACCTCCCACGATTCAAAGTGCAATATTAAGAGCAGGGACCCTAACAGATGAGATGGTTAGGAATGGAACTTTGAAGATTAGTGACAAAAGGAAGGGAGCAGGTGAATCAAGCGAGCAAAAGGGTACAATGGTTGATAATAAGAGAGTAAGAGGATTTGCGGCAACAGTTTATGATCAGGGAAAGTATGAAGGTCCACATCCTAAGTGTAATAAATGTGCTTATCATCATCAGAGGTCAGAGCCCTGTCGAATGTGTACTAATTGCAATCAAAAGAGCCATTTTACAAATCAGTGTAAAGCAACGGCAAGGCAAGTAGCACCGGTGAATGCGGGCAATATAAGAAACAACCAAAAGACATGCTTTGAGTGCAACAGCCCAAACCACTTCCGAGATACTTGTCCTAAGTTAAATAGGGCACAGGGACAAGTGCTGGACAACCCAACTTTAGCTGTTATGCTTGAAGAAAATAACCCAAACCGTGGATACAATGTTAGTCCACCTCGGGGTCGAGCATACTATTTGGGTGCTAAGGAAACCCGCAATGCGTAACGGGTACGTACCTTATCCTACCATATTATTCTATTCTAGTTCAAAATCTAGCTTTATTATGCCGTTATTAAGATAAGAAACCTAGACACACTAAACTTCGGGACGAAGTTTCCTGAAGGGGTAGAGACTGTAACAATTCGCAATTTCAGGTTAATTACCATTCCCGGAAAATTTCACTATTCACTTTTACTATTCATTTTTCCTGAAATTTTCCCGAAAGTTGATTTTTATTTCATATTCTCAAGTGATAAACCATTTCCATGACAAATTAAATGTTTGACATTCATTAGATCATTTTCGTGAAAGTTATTAAGGAATTACACGGAATTATACGTTTTAGGGTAAAACGTCATTCAAAAATTCTACGCACAACGAAACTCGACCGCGTTAAGTGACCCCGCATCAGAAAAATGTTTAGTACTTTCATGATTAATTAGAGAATTAATCGTGACTGAGAAAAACATGACCAAAACTTCCCAGCAGGTCACCCATGCCTGTACTAATCTCGCATGAGCACGCTTAACTATTTGGGCGATTAACCGGTAGACCACAAACGCGTTTCTAAGAAGATTTGAGTTTTCAAACTCATTAGAAAAAGTCAACATATTCTTTCCCTCCTCCATTGACCAAAAACCATCCCTGGATGTTATAAGTCATTTCGTGATTTTTAGGCTTACGGTTTGATGTCTAAAAGACATTTAATACCAACCGACACTAGACTAAGCCCAGTCTAGACATTATAAGTCATTTTAAATCATTTTTATCACATTAGAAAAGTAACATTTTACTTTTCTCAATTTTACGTAATATTCGTACATTTTACGTATTACGCGTTTTAGACCCGTGTTTCCAGTTTTTAGCAGGGTTTTAGCACCCGATGGATCCTACCACTCATTTTATATTTTATTATGGACTATATTGACATGTTTAACAATACTTTCAAGTTTCATATTTTTACGATACCCGGTTTTACGTTTTGAGGCTTAATCATTTACGGTTAGCATTTTACGGAGTCAAAATGCACAAACTAAGCAAGATAACACCAAGACTCATCATCTAGTCATCTTATCTCCATGAAACCGCCAATGTGGGGGGGGGAGTCACCATGGGTGGTCAAATCTTGACCATTGATCTCTAGGATGTTTACAAGTGTCTAAATTAACCATGGTTACATTCTAACCCAATATATAGTTAACTATTTTTCTCATCCTATAAATAGCCAACTAATAACACATAAAAACCTTGCACCACACCTTCTTATAACCTTCAAGTCCTAAAACCTAAGGCACTTCTCTTATATTTTGTAAGAAAGTTAACTAGTTTTTGAAAGAAAACTAGTGTTTGATCTTCAATCTTGGAAATTTTCTAAGAAAAGTTGTTATAACTTTAAAGTCTCCAAAAAGACGTCGTTATAATCTTCAAATAGCTTTGGACTTCAAGAAGGCGTCGTTATAATCTTCAAATAACCTCGGTTTATCATAGGTTGCAAAGGAAGAAAGCTTATTCAATCAAAGTCCTAGTTCTTGTCCTAGTTTCCCTTTTCATTAAGGCCAAAAGTTGTAAGCAAACCCTAACATACTTTCTTGCTTAATTATCATTTACATGCTCTTTGTGTTCCTTTCATGCTATATATGTTCTTGTTATTATGTTCATGATGTTTAAAAATGGATAAAACAAGTATTGATATACATATGTTAACTTATGACAAGTAAACTAGCAAACTAGTGATTTTTATGGAGAACCACGACCAAAATAGTATAACTTTGATATTTGACACTTACTTAATGTTAAAGAGGACTTAACAAGGAAAACATAGCAATTTGAATCACCCAAAACGAGTATACGAGTCAAAAGTTATGGCGATTTGAAATTACCAAAGATTTCCGGCAAAACTGCCAAATAGCTTCCTGATCAAATTTGGGTTTTGAAAGTCCTACTTCTGGTCCGATTCATCAAAAAGTTAAAACACGAAAGTTGTCCGGAACGACGTTTTCGTTCAGGAACAAAGAAGCTCGAGACCTAAAAATGCTTTCCGAGTGATAAAATTCTTCAAAATTTTAAACAGCCCATTTTAGACCAAAGTCACTATATTATAGTTATGATTTACTAAGACCAAGAGGTCTAATGACCTAAAGCCGAGACCACAACCATGGCTAAAGCCAAGGTTGAGTCTCAAGACCATGGAAAAATGACCAAGGTCACGGCGAAGCCATGACTAAATGACCATATAAACTTACTTAGGCGAAAACATGAAACAAGGAGTTGACGATAACTTGAACAAACAATTTGGATCTACTCCACCTAAAGAAACATGAGATACAAGTTATAATAAACTACCCCTAATAACAATCTTCATGTACTAATAAACTTTCCTAAGTTTATTCAAATATCGGACATGTAACTTTTCGGATCAAAACTTATATCTATATATTTCATCAACTACTACAATAGTAGGGAGCCTCATGTGAGGAGTTCATTATGTAAGCCGTCGAGATGAGTTGTGGATTTACGAGTTAAAGTGTCCTGGCTCCTCGAACGTTTACTCCATGACTTCTGAATTATGTCGGCCCGAACGGTAGTAAGAGATATACAACTTATACATGTTTCATAAACCATTTATATTCAATGACTTACGCTATATACTAAGTACTACATCATGAACATTATGCAAGACATATATAGGCAATTCTTCGTATTCTTAGACGATACTCAAAACCTAAGTCGCAACGTTCTATTATAGGCTGCTCTTAGAGACTTTCACAATTCGACTACCACTTTGATTTCACATCACTTAAGCTTAAGGTGAGTCATAGCCCCTACTCTTTTCATAATTGTTTTAACTCTTGGGGGGGATACATGCTCAACTACTTGCTTACTTGTACAAATACTTGATCGCATTATACTTGATTGTTCTATACTTGATTGTCTTATACTTGATCGCATTATACTTGATTTCATACGTACATGATTATGTTATACTTAACTGCGTTATACTTGATTGTGTTACTGCCAGTGGCTCCAGATTAAGTTGCTGGATGACCATTGAGACTTCCGGTGGCTCCACATTAAGTTGTTGGATGACCATTGAGGCTATTGATACATCCTAACATTTGCGAATGTTGGATACATCATAAACGTGAGGTCTTCGGAGATGAAGTGTAGACTCACGACTAATTGCTAAACTGTTTTGATGAACTTATACATGTCTTTATTATACCATATATATTAGCAGTGAGTTGTGAACACACAGGTTACAAGTCTCTTATGGCGAGACTTGTAACTGAGTGGATTCACGATGCCTTTGCTGTGTGAACATTCTTTAAGGCTTTTCAACTATTTTAAGACAAACTCTATGAACTCACCAACCATTGTGTTGACACTTTAGCATGTTTATCTCAGGTCTATAAGGTGATAGCTGTTGCATGGAGCATAGAGTCGCTTGGCATGTTTTGAAGACTTATGCTTTTATCTTTACCATTCGATTTGTCTTAAAACTCTTATGTATTGTATTATGGAACTCAAGTTTGTATTTCGGAATTTATTAATCGAATGGTCACTTTTCAAAACGTCTCATTTAGAGTTCGTTTTCTATACCTTGTTCTTTGTATTATGAAGTAGCACCCTTATGACACAGTCTTCCGCTGCGGTATTTTGGGGGTGTTACAATAACCATCTCTTGAATTACGTTCTTCAACATCAGCGATATGCTGAATCCACGAGTATAGAATCGACTCTGAAGTTTGATATCGGTGGACATACTCTAGAGCTTGGAAGAACTGAGTTTTGCTTGCTTACAGGTTTCTCTGCAGGCAAAGTTGTTTTTCCAGAAGTAAATAAGCGCAACATTCCTCCTTTAGTTCGACGTCTATTTCCCGAAAAAGTCCCCCAAAAGAAAAGAAAAAAAACCAAAACGTGTGTCATACAATGTCAAAGGCTCTGAACTCCTATCTTTCCTTAAGGATGAATGCAAGTGGAAAAAAACTCACTGATGAGGACGCCGTTAGGGTTTGTTTGTTAATAATGTCAGAAAGCGTTTTTATGGGCCGACAGCCAAGACATGTTATCGGCAAGCCAATTATGATGTTAGCAGAGGATCTTACAGCATGGAACAAGTTTTCTTGGGGTGAATACTTTTGGAAAGAATTTTATGAGAGGATGGTCAACCTGGTTGCAAATATTAGAAAGTCATACATTTTGGTAATCATGGGTTTCCGACTCGACATTGCGAGCCGACTAATCCCACGGCGACTACCCTTTTTGGATAGCCCGGAGTCGGCGCAGGTGAACCTCCGTGGCCACAAGGGGATTAATTTTCTCCCCGTTGGACTCGAACCCTTGACCTCCTCTTTGGAAGGCTGGTATTCTTACCGCTGGGTCACCCCTTGTGGTTTAGAAGATATTTAAGTTAAAACTAAGTAAAACACATATGATAATTTAAAACAAATATTAAAAAACACTATAAAAATACAATGCTGTACTACTATATTAAAATGTTGGGATTTTTTGTTTTAACTTAATTCTTTAAAGCATAAACACAAAATACTAATTTCATACAAAATATAAAATCCAAAATATGAACTTTCAAAATACAAATATTATTTGATTATATCTTAAAGGAAAATACAAAATTTGAAGCTTTCAAAACCCAAATGTTTAGTCAATCTTCATCAGAATTGCAATTGTCTTGTGAATCTTTATCATCTTCTGATCCTTGATCACGCATTCTTTCAAATTTGTTTTCTTCGGCACTTATTCTCGTCATTATATATCTAAGTTGTGATGGTATCACACCTTTTCTAAGTATGAGTTACATTTAAAACAATTTATTTCTACATGTTATTTACATTTGTTATTAGAGTTATTTTATGTTAAACGAATGTTTATTTACATTTTATAAAGTAGTTTGTGTCATGTTATATAAATACCTATTATTAGTCGATTTAATGTGTTGATTTTGTTACATATTATAATTAAATTGTTGAGTATGTTAATTTTTTTCTATTTTGTATGTCATGTTATACACATTTTATAATTTTATATGTTGTTGAAGAAGTGAAATGGGAAGAAGTTATGGAGAACGATTATAATTTCAGTTATGGAGAAATGGGAAGAAGTTATGGAGAACGATTATAATTTCAGTTATCAGGCCAATTCATATATGAGATCTCGACAACGAATTGTTAATCTGCTACATTGTAAATCGAGAACAGGAGATAAGTGTTTATTTATGTTTCTTTAAGAAATCTGGCAATATGTTTGTTTGTATTTATATCATTAATTGATTGTCAATGTTTTTATTTTGTTTTTCTAATGAGTTGATTTATTTTATTAAATATTTTGTACATCTATTATAGGGTCATTTGATTGAACATTTTGTGGAAAACTAGAAGGGGGGTTGAATAGTTTTACGTCTTTTTACTTCGTTATAAAAGTTAGTTTTAAAGTTTTGCTTAGCTTTTAAAAAATTTAGATTCGATAATATGTGATCTCAAGTCTTGTACAATATAAACAATTAATACTACACAATATATTATAATGATAAGTAATGAAATAAGCAAGAGATGGAAAGATCGAACCGGGAGACAAGAGATTTATAGTGGTTCGGCTACAAGGACACCTTCCTTGCCCTACTCCACTCCCCGAGCACCTAACTCGAGAGTTTTCTTCACTATATCAACAAGCTCCCTTATGGCGGAGAAAACCGTACACACCAATATACACACCAATCTACACACCAATCTACACACCAATCAACTTCGTCACACCTAAGTCACAACTTCTACACAACTTCTTCAAATCTATCTACTTCACAACTAACTCCTCCACACCTATCTTCTTCACACCAATCTAGTTCCTAACTTATCTTCTTCACAACAAGCTACTAACTAATCACACAATCAATATCTAACACAACTATCTACAATCAAATATTCACAACAATCTTCACAAAGAATAATGTAAATGATCTTTGATGATACACTAACAACTTGGATGTGGAGATCACAACAAGTTGTAATACTTCTTGTCTTGAGGGATAGAAGTATTCTTCTCTTGCACTTGAGAGGATGAAGGTTGGATCACTTTGAAACAAAGAATTTATAAACTTATGATCAAAGGATAAAAGGATGGAGATTTGGATCTAGATCAGAAAGTTTAGTAGTGCAAAAGGTGAGAAAAAAATCCAGGTTTAAGGTGGTATTTATAGGCAAAAGAATCTGACAGAGGAGCGTGGCCGGTCCCCTTAATTCATGTCCGGCCCCCTTAAAATTAAGGGGACCGCCCTTTATAATTAAGAGGGCCGCCCAGCTGAAACGGCCAGATTCTTTGTCTTTTAGTGGGGAAAGTTTATTTGGTGAAAAAGTAACTATTTTTGGTTAAAAATTTGAATTCATATATTTAGTATGAATAAAACATTTTTCTTTATTACCAAAAGTATTTTTCAAAAATATATAATATGTTTATATAATTAAATAAACTTTGCATTAGTTAATTAAATACCCCTTTGATCATAAATTGCACTAAACACTTTGTTTATTCATACCTTAAGTGATTTGGATGTAAAGAGAAATATTAATAACTAAATACTTGTTTATGTCACAAGTTATAGTTCTATGAGTTTATATTTTGTGATAATCAAAACATAGAGATATTGATAACATGTTAATAATGTTTTTAGGCATTAATTTATGTCAACAATCTCCCCCTTTTTGATTATTACAAAACCTTAAAGTCAATATAACTATAACTTGTTTTTAGACAAGTATTATAGAGTTTACATTTCTCTTCTCCCCCTTTTTGTAAAATCAAAAAGGTTAAGCCGAGTAAGCTTCACGAGGGAAGTTTAAACGGGTAGAATGCTCCCCCTTGATGTATGCTCCCCCTCATTTGAGAGCACCAAGGGAACGAAATATGGAGATCATTGCTACAAAAATATTTGAATAGAGCAAGATGCACATATATGTAGGGCAACAATTATGCAACTAAACAAAGATTCATTCAAGCATTATAAAAAGCATTACAACATTCAATATGCTTGAAGCATATTGGAAAGAAAAAAAATAACACAAAAGAAGAGACATAGTCCTATATTGCCTAAGAGAGCACTTGCACTTGCTTGCAACCCATGGTTGATTGTTTTATTTGCTTGAAGGGAAACATAAGCATAAATCTTAGATGTTTGATTGAGATGGATATGGGGTGGAGTATGGAGCGGAAGAGGTGGATCTCACGATGTTGTATCGTGTTAATGGTGGTATTGGATGATTACGAGTGAGAAGATATTCAATCCAAGAAATATCTTCACTCAAGTAGAGGATTTATTTTTTAAGGAATATGCAACAAGGGCAAAAGTGAGTGTGGTTAGCAACTTGATCCAAGTTGAGAGAGTGGGGAAGGCAATTAGCATAGGGTGATGATGGGGGTTGCCCTTTGTTGCGTTGTGCAAGATGCATAGCAAGGAGATCACTAAGATCATGGATTTGGTTAATTTCATCACGGAATTTTTGTTTTTCCGTGGCAATGTGGAGGGGATCATAGGTTTGATATGGAAGAGTTGGGTTTGTGTAGTTGGAATTGTAGTTTGATGGTTGATCAAACTTGTATGGATCATTATAAGTGGTTGGAGGTTGGGATGTGTAGTTTGGTTTGAAGGAAGATGTTTGACCAATGTTGTATGGTTTGTAGAGAGGATCAAATGAATGACCTTGTTGGTTTGATGCAAAGTTTGGGAAGTAAGAAGTTGGGGGTGTGGAATGACTTCCAACTTCATTAATGGTGATGGATTTGTTTCGAGGGCTTTTTCTTCGCCAAACGGGTTTTTCCGTCATCCTTGCTAGCCTTGAGGCTTTTGATTTTGGTTTGTTTGGAGAGTTCATGATGGAATGAGTGGAGAGTTTTGAGGATTGGGGATATTTATAGTGTAGGATTTGTGTGTTTAAGGATGGATAAGGTTTCTTTGGAGGATTAGGACAAAATGTGTTGGTGAAAAATGGGAAATGTAGGTTGAAGTGGGCTAAAAAGCAGAAAAGATTCTGTAAACCCGTCCATCAGATGGCCGGTCCCCTTAATTAGGGGGCGGTCCCCTTAAAATTAAGGGGGCCGCCTTACATAATTAAGGGGGCCGCCCATCTGGTGATTTCCAGATTGCCAGAATTGGGTTTTTGGCATAAAATTTGCAGAAAGGTTGTGTTTTTGGACTTGGATTCAAGCAAGTTCAATTCCTTTAGGCAATATAGCATCTAATTTAATCAATAAATATCATGCAAAAACACATAGGCAAAAGAGCAAATAAACAACACATAATAAGCAATAGGAGGTAAGTAAAAGCAAGCACACTTAAGCTTCCTAAGGCACCTATCTTAGATTAAAGGCAAGGGCAATTAGTGAGTGAAAGACTAATGATGGATCAAGATGACACCATTACTAGTGAATTTATCCTAGTGAGTGTCTATATGCAACAAATGTGGAATTGTGATAGTTTCGACACCTAGAAGCAAAAAAGAAATAACGATCCTAAGAAACAATCCAAATGATCTCCTTGATTCAATTTTTGCTCGATCATGAATGTCAAAGACATATATTAGATTATATACCTTGACAATTTATGTGAGAGTTTATGCATGATTTTGAAATACAATGTTTTTAGAATTAGTCAACAATGCAAGGAAAATGATTTTCATGTGATTCCTAGATTGTGAGAATAAAGATTAGAGAAAATTGATTGAGTTTTAAAAAAAAATTATGCAAAGAAAATAAATCTTCTCAATCTTTAGTTTTGTGCAAAATAGATTCCTAGACTCAGAGAAGATGGAATGAAAGAAAAATAAATTTTCATGCAAGTATAAATTAGAATTAGTTCAATGTAATTTAGACAACTTGTTCCATCATTCCTAATCCTAAACGCAAGTGGTTGAATAATTCACGCTTAAGGGGTTTTGTGAATATATCCGCAATATTGTCTTCCGATGCAACCTTTTCTATAGATATATTTCCTTTTTGTACATTATCCCTAAGAAAGTGGTGACGTATTTCTATGTGTTTAGTCCTAGAGTGTTGCACCGGATTTTTCCTTAAATCTATCGCACCTTTGTTATCGCACATAATGGGGACATTTTCTAACCTAATGCCATAGTCTACGAGAGCTTGTTTCATCCATAGTGCTTGTTGACATGCCTTTCCAGTGCTTACATATTCGGCTTCGGTGGTAGAGATATCAAGAGCGGTTTGCTTTTTCGAAAACCAAAACGTTAGACAACATCCCATAAATGTGCAAATACCGCTAGTACTCTTTCTATCTACGTAGTCTCCCACATGATCCGAATCCGCATAGACAATGGTTTCTATGCCGGATTCCTTAGGATACCATAATCCTAAGTGTATAGTGCCTTTAACGTATCGGAAGATACGCTTAACCGCTTCTAGGTGAGAGGTTTTGGGATCCTCTTGAAAACGGGCACAAAGGCAGACACTAAACATGATATCGGGTCTACTTGCCGTCAAGTATAGTAAACTACCTATCATTCCTCTATACTTGGTGTTATCTACGGACTCACCTTCATCATCCTTTGTGAGCTTTACCTCCGTAGACATGGGTGTTTTCATGGGTTTTGAGTCTTCTAGGCCAAATTTCTTAAGTATTTCCTTAATGTACTTAGATTGGTTAAAGAATATTCCATCTTCTAATTGTTTTATTTGTAGTCCTAAGAAAAAGTTAAGTTCACCCATCATACTCATCTCAAACTCATCATGCATGATTTTGGAAAATTCATCACACATGTCTTGACAAGTCGATCCAAATATAATGTCATCAACATATATTTGAACAATGATGAGATTTGGGTCTTTCCTTTTAGTGAAAAGAGTGTTATCTACCGTTCCCATGGAATAATCATGTTTAATAAGAAAAGCTTTTAATCGATCATACCAAGCTTTGGGAGCTTGTTTGAGTCCATACAAAGCTTTCTTTAACTTATAAACATAATCAGGTTTTGCGAAGTCAATGAATCCTGGAGGTTGTGCCACATATACCTCCTCATTGATAAAACCGTTAAGGAATGCACTTTTCACATCCATTTGAAATAACTTAAAATCTAGGGCGCAAGCATAGGCAAGTAATATCCTAATTGATTCTAGTCTAGCTACGGGGGCATAAGTTTCATCATAATCAATTCCTTCTTGTTGATTATAACCTTGGGCAACTAACCTAGCTTTATTCCTAGTAACTATTCCATTCTCATCTAACTTATTCCTATATACCCATTTGGTTCCTATGATGGTCATATCCTTTGGATTTGGGACTAGTTCCCAAACATCATTTGCCTTAAATTGATTTAATTCTTCTTGCATAGCTATAATCCAACTTTCATCCTTTAAAGCCTCACTAATATTCTTTGGTTCTATTGCTGAGAGGAAACAAAAGAAGTTGTTTTTATCTTGGGCTTGTGACCTAAGGGTTCTTTGGTTAAGATGTCCTATTATATTATCTAATGGATGTGATCTAGATTCTTTAATATTAACAGTTTCGTTATTTTCTAAGTGGATGTCATCATTATCATTTCCTATGGGTTTTGTTTTACTAACCTCAATAGCTTCATCTTCGACTAAATCATCATCTTCTAAAGGTAGCGTTTTAGGAGGTGGTGGTGTTTCATCAAATGTTACATTTAGTGATTCCTCTACTTTCATGGAGTGTTTGTTAAGTATTATATATGCTTTACTATTTTGTGAGTATCCTAAAAATATTCCTTCATATGATTTTGGATCAAATTTAGTGAGGTAGTCCTTAGTGTTTAAAATATAGCATTTACTTCCAAATACCCTAAAGTAGCTTAAGTTTGGTTTTCTATCTCTTAATAACTCATAAGGAGTTTTTCCTAGAATTCTTCTAATTGATACCCTATTTAAAATATAAGTCGATTTATCTACGGCGTGACACCAAAATTTTTGTGGAATGGATTGTTCATTTAACATAGTTCTACTCATTTCTTATAGTGACCTATTTTTTTCTTTCTACTACCCCATTTGATTGAGGAGTACGAGGAGCGGAGAAATTGTGAGATATTCCATTTAACTCACAATATTTTCCGAATTGTATTTCGTTATCAAATTCCCTACCATGGTCCGTCCTAATGGCAACTATTGAGCATCCTAATTTATTTTGAATCATTTTACTAAATATTTCGATTTTTTCAATGGCTTGGGTTTTGTCACTTAAAAACCTAGTCCACGTGTATCGTGAGTAGTCATCTACTATTACTAAGGTATATTTGTTTCCTCCATAGCTCCGCACAGCGGATGGACCAAAAAGATCCATATGTAATAATTCTAGGCACCTAGTAGTGGATACTATATTCTTAGCTTTGTGACTAGCATGAGCTTGTTTTCCAATTTTGCATGCATCACAAAAATGCTTGTCATATTTTAGATTAGGCAAGTTTCTAACTAATTCCTTAGAGGCCAAAGATTGTATTTGTTGCATGTTAGCATGTCCTAATCTCCTATACCACAATGTAGAGTTTTCATCTAGGGTCGTTAGGCATATCCTATCTTCAGGTTTGTTTCCTAGTTTCATAACATATACTCCTCCTTTCCTAATACCTCTACCTATAATTTTTCCATTCTTAACTATTTTGCTATCTTCTTCGGAAAAGATAACTCTACATTTATTATCGCATATTTGGCCTACACTAAGTAAGTTATATGTTAAATTATTTACATGTTCAACATTTTCAATAGTAAGTGAGTCTTGAGAAATCGTACCTTTGCCAATAATTTTTCCACGCAAGTCACTACCGAAAATAACGTTACCTCCATTGTATGCTTTGTATGTAGAGAATAGCTTGCGGTTCCCCGTCATGTGCCTCGAACATCCGCTATCCTTGATCCATTCGTCAGGCTCTAAGTCAATTCCAAGGCATATTTCGTCGGTTGCATTTGCCACAAAACACTTTTCTTCTTTTGGTTTTTCCACTTCTTCTTTATCACTATCACTCCATGTTCCACTAACAAATGCTCTCTGATTTTCATAACCCGGCGGCTTTAGACATTCTCCAACGAGATGATTTGGACTTCCACATCTAAAGCACTTTCTTTTCACGTAATTATCACTTCTATTTCTTTGGAACAACTTTCTTTCGTCATGTGGTGATCTAGTGAATCTTCCTCGTCTCTTGAAGAATTTCTTGAATTCTCTTACGGCCATCGCATATTCTTCATCTTCACTCTCGTCACTTGAATCATCATCGTCACAAGGTTCCTTTTTGGCTTTTAGAGCAATGGATTTGATTTGTTCTTTCTTGACTTTGACCGTTTCCAAATCTCTTCTTATAATTTCTTCATGGACCTTCAAGTTGCCAATAAGCTCATCTAGTGACAATGTCATCAAATTCTTTGATTCTTCAATAGCCGTGACTTTAGCTCGCCATTTCGGATGTAATGCCCTAAGAAATTTCCTAACACAATTTTTACTAGAAAATGTCTCATCAAGTGCTTTTAAACTTGTGATAATGGTGTTAAATTTAGCAAAAGCATTATCGATTGATTCCTCTTCCGGAATCGTAAATTGTTCATATTGTTGTACAAGAAGATCTATTTTGTTATCTTTAACTTGACTATTACCTTGGTGAGTGATTAGTAAAGAATCCCAAATTTCTTTTGCGGTTTTACACATAAAAATTCTTTCATATTCTTTGCGTGGTAACGCATTATAAATAACCATTTTAGCCTCATTATTTTTTGCTAGTTTCTTTTTCAAATCATCATTCTGTTTTTCAAAAACTACAATTTCATCCATTTTAGTTTCAACATTATATTGAGTAGGAGGAAAATCACCAAAGGTAATAATATGCCAAAGATCAAGATCTTTTGATTTCACATAAGTTTCGAATCTATTTTTCCAATATAAAAATCCATCACTTTCAAATAGTGGTGGTCTTTGCATAGATTGCCCTTCTAAATATTTTTCAGATTCCATAGATCGTTACAAGTTTTAAAATACAATATATTTTAAAAATCTTGCTAGACGTGGCTCCTGATACCAATTGTGGAAAACTAGAAGGGGGGTTGAATAGTTTTACGTCTTTTTACTTCGTTATAAAAGTTAGTTTTAAAGTTTTGCTTAGCTTTTAAAAAATTTAGATTCGATAATATGTGATCTCAAGTGTTGTACAATATAAACAATTAATACTACACAATATATCATAATGATAAGTAATGAAATAAGCAAGAGATGGAAAGATCGAACCGGGAGACAAGAGATTTATAGTGGTTCGGCTACAAGGACACCTTCCTTGCCCTACTCCACTCCCCGAGCACCTAACTCGAGAGTTTTCTTCACTATATTAACAAGCTCCCTTATGGCGGAGAAAACTGTACACACCAATATACACACCAATCTACACACCAATCTACACACCAATCTACACACCAATCAACTTCGTCACACCTAAGTCACAACTTCTACACAACTTCTTCAAATCTATCTACTTCACAACTAACTCCTCCACACCTATTTTCTTCACACCAATCTAGTTCCTAACTTATCTTCTTCACAACAAGCTACTAACTAATCACACAATCAATATCTAACACAACTATCTACAATCAAATATTCACAACAACCTTCACAAAGAATAATGTAAATGATCTTTGATGATACACTAACAACTTGGATGTGGAGATCCCAACAAGTTGTAATACTTCTTGTCTTGAGGGATAGAAGTATTCTTCTCTTGCACTTGAGAGGATGAAGGTTGGATCACTTTGAAACAAAGAATTTATAAACTTATGATCAAAGGATAAAAGGATGGAGATTTGGATCTAGATCATAAAGTTTAGTAGTGCAAAAGGTGAGAAAAAAATCCAGGTTTAAGGTGGTATTTATAGGCAAAAGAATCTGACAGAGGAGCGTGGCCGGTCCCCTTAATTCATGGCCGGCCCCCTTAAAATTAAGGGGACCGCCCTTTATAATTAAGGGGGCCGCCCAGCTGAAACGGCCAGATTCTTTGTCTTTTAGTGGGGAAAGTTTATTTGGTGAAAAACTAACTGTTTTTGGTTAAAAATTTGAATTCATATATTTAGTATGAATAAAACATTTTTCTTTGTTACCAAAAGTATTTTTCAAAAATATATAATATGTTTATATAATTAAATAAACTTTGCATTAGTTAATTAAATACCCCTTTGATCATAAATTGCACTAAACACTTTGTTTATTCATACCTTAAGTGATTTGGATGTAAAGAGAAATATTAATAACTAAATACTTGTTTATGTCACAAGTTATAGTTCTATGAGTTTATATTTTGTGATAATCAAAACATAGAGATATTGATAACATGTTAATAATGTTTTTAGGCATTAATTTATGTCAACACATTTTTTTTCAGTGGGTGTGATATGAAACTATAAATAAAGAATGTATTTTGGAGTCAATCTATGGATATGTCGCATGGTCATTTTATATGTTATACACACATAAAACTTAAATGATAGCAATATTAGACTTAATAAATACTATGTTATAAATATATTGAGACACATGCGTTTATTTTGCTGATGAATTAGATCTCTAAAGAATAGTGTTTTCTGATGATATAACTTATTAACAATTTAGATTTCTAATGAATTCAAATTGTACGTATCAAGTTATGACTTCAAATTTTATATGGAAGTGGCCTATGTTACAGTATTTATTTTCGTTGGAATTTGTATTCCTTTTATTACGAATTAATATGGTATATATATTAATAATAGGCTTAAATTTTGGTTTTTTGAGTTATTTTAAAATGTCAACATTAATTTTTTGGGTTAATGTGTTGGCCCATTGGGTTGTTGCCAAGTGGATTCCATTAACTGCCTCTTTTTGACTATAAATATAGCATGAAATTAAAGGGTCGTTAAAACTGAATTGTGTAGGTTATCACATAAATATAAAATAAATAATATAAGTTTTATTCTATATTATTTACATTTATTTGATTACATAATTGTCAAGGTATATAATGTGGCGATGATATTTGCTTCACTTATTGTTGAGGCTGGTATTTCCCAGTTTTTTTTTATCCCGGTGGATTCCTCATATATGTGCATGAAGTGGATGGTTTTGAATTTGAAGTTGTAAAACGTTTTCTAAGTTCTGCAAATGTGAAATTGGTTAAGTTGATAAGAAATTTAAATGTTCCATCGAATATACAAGGTGAGTTTATTCACCTTGATGTGAAACTTAAATGTTTCACCCAACGTCCGGGAATCAATTGTTTCTCTAAGACGTTCATTACATGGCGCTGGTATGTCTTTCATGTTTTATGTATTTTTTTAACGTTCGCCGTGTTATGGTTTTATTAACGTTTACTGAGAACAGGAGATATCAAAGTCTGTACACACGATCGTGACGGAAATAATCAACACAACAAAAGGAAAAGGGAATCTCAATGAAGTTCTCTCGAAGGCAGAAAGTTCGAATATGTGTAAAAAGACAGAAGAATTTCTTATCTATATTCGTAACGAAGAATTTAAAATTCTTGAAGATCTTGTTGAGATTCAAATAGACACATCAGAATATATGAATGTAAAGTTTCAGTTCTCTGAAATATAAAGGATATGTGAAAGATTATTAATGTAACTTTAATTTTATATGTAATAGAATATGGCTGGTCTATTAATGAAATTTGTGTTTTTATTATTATTAAAATGGAAGAATGATAAACAACCACCAAATAGTTCCGTCAGTATCATAGTTAATTCATCAGAATATATGAAGAAATATAAATATGGGTTTTACATAACAATAACTGTTTCTGATATGGAAAGTTTCCGAATAACATAAGCATTTTCTTAAAAATAAATTATTAAACAACCATAAATAACCACAATAACTTTAATCAACTTTTATAATGATTAAAGTCTCACACCATGCACTTGATGAGAAAGTAATTACGTGTATCAGAATCGAGACGACACACATCACATATGAAATACAATCCTTGCAAAGAACAATTAATCAATTATAACATTTGGGAATATAAATAAACTCAACACGCCTAGCCAAACCTTAAATTTTATTAATTCCATTCCAAATCTTGTTACATTTAAGTCATTTATTTAATGAATAAATGTATTAGAGAATATAAACAAACTCAAAAAGCGTGCCCTCAACATTAACTTAACATCTCTAGCATTTATGGACAATAGTCAATACTTGTTTTACTTTAAATGGTTCTTAGCGACATGTTGTTTCCAAAAAAGAGAATAAATTCATGGGTTTTGTTAACCACACCCATAAGGTGGTGGTTAAGCATCATGATTTGTGTGAAAATTACATTTAATTAACTCATTATTTCTATATTTATACATATTTAGCGATTATAATTATGAAAAGTGTTGTTATACATAGAAAGCTTGAAGTTAATTAAATGCTAAATTTTCATTTATGGAAAGCTTAATCACAACCCATTTGGGATGTGGTTAGCAAAACCCTAAATTTATATATTAATTTTATTTTTACACATATTAATTTTATTTTCACACATTTTAATATATAAAATTATTTTCTCTCTCTGACTTCAAAATCAAATCCAAATCCTAATACAAATTTAATTCCAAATCCAAATCCAAATTCTAAACCCACCAACCAACCAAACGGGCATTTAAATAGTTAAACCAATACAGTATTTGCAATTAATGTCTTCCGGCGTAGGCGTAGTAATGATTATTTTTGTTCAGTTGGAGTGAAATTAATTTAGAAAAACGTGTAAATTGATGGTGGATCTTTTAAAAGGTTATAAAATGGCCACCTCTTACATTGTCATTAATTCTTAAACATTTTCATATTATGAACCTATTCCCATTATGGTTAAAACTTTTAAAATTTATAAATTGTTCATGATAATAAACACGTCTTGGACCTCTCCAAAATCATAGACCTTTTCATGCAACCTAGACATTAAATGGTTCCTCACTGTGGTACACAAAATCTTAGACCTCTTTATAATTTTTTAGACCTATTCTTGAAATACCATAATGGATGCTTTTAGTTATGTAATCTTTGATTCCACCTAAACCAATATTTGCAATTAATATATCTCTCTCTCTCCCTCCTTTTTTTTTTTTTTTTTTTTTTTTTTTTTTTTAACTTATTCGAAATTAATGTCAATACAAAATAAATACTATATCCATTTCCTTCATTATTTATTTATTTTATTTTTTTGAACGGCAAGTTAGTACAGTTACTAAGTTAGTTATTCGATTCTACAAGGTAGTCCCCGCCGCCTCGAATAATAATTAGTGATTCGATTCCACGGTACACCAGAAGGTAGTCTCTGCCAGCCTCAAATCGACGCATTTATGGGGCAGATTCCCACCCTGATGGAAAACCTCCCCGGAGAGACTCGAACTCGAGACCTTTCGCATGTGGTAACAACATCTCCATGATCACCTTGGTGGCCAACTGAGCTAGCCCAGTTGGTTACTGTAAGATGATATTAAACTAATTAAAATACATCTAGCATGTCAGTGTCTTCTAATATTTTTATGTTATTTTCATTCTTTATGGTGCAAATTTAATATGACAAACATAATATATACTACATATAAAGTGTATGGTCAAATCTTGAAAAGTGAAATCTTGAAAGTCAAAGGTGAGAAAAATGCATAGTGTAATTAATACTTTTAGGGTTCGTTTTGTTTATAAGTGGGTTTTTATCAGGATTTGGATTTTGTTTAAGATTTGGATTTGGTGTAGGTTTAGGAGAGAGAAATTATATTTATTTTATTAATTTAATAATAAGATTTGGTTTTAAAATATTATTTAAAAATAAAATAAGGTATATGTGTGTGAGAGAGAAAAAGTAATATGTTGTAATAAAAGTATGTGAGAGAAAAAACCCACCATCCCCCTCTACTTTTACTTTTGGTGGGCCCTCTCCACTATTTAAATGCCAAACCCTTAAAACAAACAACAACTTTCACTATCAATATCAAATCCAAATCCAAAACCTAACAACCAAACGGGCCCTTATTAAAACACATCATAACTTAAAAGTACAATAATTTACTCACATTGTACAACCAATTAAGAGCATATATATCAAATTAAAAACAAACAAATAAAACATCCCTTACTAAAAAAGTACAATAAAAGTTTCACAATGTACAATTTAAACAAGCTACAACATACTCTAAAATATAAAATAATTAAACACACAAAGTTTCATACAAACTAACAAGTTGATGGTACATATGGTTTTGAAAACTGGACAGGACCAACGGGTTCAACCGGGAACCGGTGTTGCCACCGGTTCGGCTAAGCAATAAAAGCCTTACGAAAAATTATATTTCAAAAGGAAACTATTAATACACATCGAAAACCGGGTTGACCGGGATGCTTCAAACCCGGTGGGTTGACCCGATTTAATTTGACCCGTTTTCAGCCCAACTCGTCAGGTTGACTCGGTTTAAATCGACCCGTTTTTCGACTAGAACGGTTCAATCGGTTGAACCATCGGGGTCGATCCGTGTTTCAAAACATTATGTTTAACCCCCAAATATTCAAACTTTTATTATTTTTCGTTTATAACCCATAAACTTTTTTTTATTACTAAACGATCTGTCGCTATAAAATCCTGTTGGTATGCATGGGTACTTGTCTATGTAGTAAAATAAAAAAGAATTTGTCATTTTTTTATTTTTTTTACGGTGCAACTTTAGCACTTGTGATAATAAAAAATTATGCAACACCATTCCAAAAGTCATAATCCGTTCCAGGATCAACATTGAAGAAGTGAATAATAATCTTCGAAGACCTACAAGAAAAAGATGGTCCAAAAAAAAAGGAACAAATGTCACTAGCTAAGTCTCACGTCAAGCTCTTCCATTTAAAACTAATGGTAATATGACATGTGAAAGTCATATGACTATATTAATTAGAGCTCGGGTACTATATGAACCAAATAACCATATATGAGGTACTATAGGGTACCAATAATACTTTAGGGTAGTAGGAGTTCCACTTAATCAAATCTTCGCTCTATGTGTGAAAACCCAAAATGTTTCTACTGTTTATGTGTTGTGTATGAAAACATAAAATAGTTGATCTTCGTGTTCATAACAATATCACAATTTATAAACCTTAATCCAAATCCAAAGTTGATCTTCTATTGTTTATGTGTTGTGTATGAAAACATAATTAAAAGTATATTAGATACTTACAAGAATACCAAATCCTTTATATGACAGCTTAAAACGTCCTTGCTGTCGGTCGTAATATGTGTTATGGTGCCTTCGTTTGACAATTTTAAATTATGAAAGTTTAAAATGCTTCCCATGAAAGTTTACTTCTCAGAAGCGGTAACCAAGCATGAGGTGGTGTGATTTGGTTATTTTACTCCTGTTATGGTGCCTTCGTTTGATCCCGGTAATTGCAAATGTAGTGTTTTTATGTCGCGAAACTTAAAAGTGGGTAACGTAAAAATATTAAACTCGTAAAAATGTTAAAACTTGTTAAAATAACTACTTTTAATATATTAGTTGAGTCATGGGTTTATCGGAGTGTTTAAACATCGTTAAAACTGAAACTGTGAGTCGAAAACGCGTTTGGTGACATCGGTTCTTGATAAAAGTGACGTAAGCTATAAAAATGACACGACAAGTAGAAAACTCATTTGTAAACATGAAATAGTTTAAAAATTCATAAAATATGTAAATTATCATAGTCTAGGGTTGATTCACTTTGTTAAAACTTTAAAACGTAAATTTTAAATTGCGTAAAACGTAAAAGGTGCAAAGTTTACTTAAAATTAGAAAAAGTAAATTACGATTTTAAAATAGGATTGTAAGGAAACAAAAATGCATAAGAAGTGTAGATTGAACATAGACTAGTCGCGGTTGAATTAATTGAATGTGTCATGACGTACACGGATAACTTTCGACGAAGTTAATTATTTAAAAAAAATAACAGATAAATAATAAAATATTAAAATTAATGACATAAAATTTTTGAAATGTCACAGTACGTACCCCTTAAGAGAGCGGTGTCCCGGAGCTCAACTAGCTTTATCTCTAGACGGTTAACTTGCGAAAAGATGAGGATACTCGTAAGAAATAAAGTCTAGAATAACTAACGACGCGGTTTGATTCTTGTCGTCTAGAAATATGGTGCAGAGTAAGGTTGACTATATGCGATAAAGATAGAATGAGGATTTGTTTAGTTGTTTTGCTCGATCGTATGAATACTGCTGAATTGTTATACTCACATAAAAATTTTGTGATTCTCGAAGATCAAGTAGAAGATCAATTAGACATAACCCATATATAACTATTCTTAGTATTTGAAAAATCTAAGTCGAACATAGGTAGTCAGACTATGTTTGTTGAGATTCTTGATTTGATGAGACAAAGTAAATATAAGAATGAAACAAAAGGACTGAAAGTGACAAGTTGGGAAACTACAAAAAGATGGAGATTTTGGAAGATTCTAGAAGAATATTTAGTTTCCTAATTGTATTATGATTCCTCTTGTAAACTCTAATCCTCTAGTATATAAAGAGGACATAGGGTCATTAGTTTAAAAAGGACGTACAAGATGTAGTCGACTAAAAGGTGTGTGTGTGTGTAACCTAGACGTGAGTTATAAACGTCTAGGGTTAGTGATTTAGTTTAAATAACGTGTTCTACTTGATCAAGGTAGAACATGTTAAGTGGTTTGTTAGTTAGTAGTTGTAAGTGAATGATAATGAAAAACCTTGTTCATGATAACGTTAATTCAGTGTTTGAATATCCGCTTTCGTTATTATAGTTTATCCTAGATCAATGTCTAAACAACATGGAGTCCAAAACGGTCTTAGAACAAATAAAAGATGGCATGCACTAGTTCTATCAAGTGGTATCAGAGCAAGGGGGCTCTCGATCTAGAGATCTACAAGGTTTTTCGAAGAAAAAGAAGAAAATTCGACACTGGTGCATATGTTCGTATTTTTCTGCAGGGCTGTTTTCAAACGACGATATCTCCTTCGTTAACCGTTGGATCGGGCTGAAATTTTTATTGGAGGTTCTCAACATATCAAGGAAGAGTTCCGCGTGAGGGATCTGCGATCTGAGCTCTCAGTAAAAAGTTATAAATTATCGAAGTTTGCTGCTGCAGCAGGTGAAAGTTTCGAAATTTTAGGGTTTTCATGATTCAACTTCTTGAATTTGGTTCTTTTCTTGTTAAATCATTGTGGAAGTTGGTTATTTGCTGATTGGTGTCGGTTATACGTGTTTGAAAGTTGGTTTGAACCGGATTTAATTGCTTTGTTTATGGAGATTACTTGTTCAAGTACCTGATGGTGTTTAGGGTTTTTCAAAACTCTAGATTGGTATCTCTTGGTTCAAATTCTTTGGCTATTGTTACTAATCAGTATGTTCAAGCTACAAGTTGGTATATATTTGAAGTTAATTCAAAGTACTTCTGCTGAATCAAAGTACTTCTCCAAAGTACTTCTGCTGATTCAAAGTACTTCTATTTACCAAAGTACTGCTCCGTTCAACAACGTACTGCTCCAAGGAAATATTTGTTCAAAGTACTTCTGTTCGATTCAACGTACTGCTTGGTGAATGTTCAACGTACTGCTTTGTCCAAGGTGCTGCTCGTATATATTTCAAAGTACTGCTAGCTATTTGAAAGTACTACTAGTTTTATGAAAGTACTGTCGTTGAATTTTGACTCTACTGCTACGAGTATGTTTAACCTACTGCTGCGTTTAGATGATTTATGAAGACAATGCATGATTTACAAGCAGTGAGGGGAAGTCGCGATGAGTTTGATTGATGTTAGATTACACACACAGGTTGTTAGTTTCACACACACAAGAAGTTTAGTTTATGTTCTTAAAGGATTCAAAAGGCTCGTCATTTGGTTTCTTATGGATTAATTGATTACGAAGAAGGTTGAATATCGTTTATTTGATGTTTTAGTTGAGTTTCACAGGTTTGTGTTCTTATCATATAGCTTGATGAATCTAGCAATGTGTGATTTTTCTTATGATGCTCTATGCACACATTGGCTATCACTTAAAGGAGTTACATTGTAGTTCTCAGTGTCTCATATTAGTTGAGGATTTTGTCAAGGGATTGCGGTCTACTTATATTTAAGGTTCGGTATAAGTATAGAGTTCCGTGGATAGTACAAGATTTAAGACACAAGTTTGGGAAATTCTACTTCTTCATCAAATTCGTTATACTCGGTTTTCTTCATCAGTGATCATTACAAGGAGCTTACAGATTTGAAGAATCATGAAGATGATTAGCACATTGATTTTAGGGGAAGTATCTTCGTATGTGTTTTAATCATTTGATGTACATGCACCACTCAAGGGGAAGTTTCTATTGCTTATATGTTCCCTATTTGTTGATAACAAAAAAGGGAAGAGATGTTAGAAGAAATCTTGGAGTGGCATAGCATAGCTTAAGGGGAAGACAAGATTGTTTCCTTCATGGTGAGATTTATTTATCTCAACTTCTCTACTTCGTCTAGGGAAGTTCGTACATGACTTTGTTTATTTTGTCATCATCAAATAGGGGAAGAATTGAAGCCTTTATGTGTAAGATATAGAGTGTCGAAAACTGCTGCAGAGAAAAAGTTTTTACTGTTGTCGAAGAAAGCATGTTTGAAAAAGGAACGATTTGTTTTTAAAGGTATATTTAAGTTATCGTTTTTAATGGCTTCGTGTATATTGCTGCTGTAACATGAATTCAACTTGGCGACAAAGACTGACTTGCTGCGGTTAAGTATTTTATTGTCGACATGAGCATGGGATATGGTACGATAGTTTATGATTTACAATTGGCTCAATAAAGTAAAATATTAAGTTGATAGATCTGGTTTGTATGCACATGTGAAGATATCAATTTGCATAGGTCGGTCATAGGATATATTGTTTGGTCAAATATGGGGTAAAGGTTGCGTTATTAATTTTGTTTGTCAAGTCTTGCACATGGTTGACCACGTACTTGGTGATTGATCGAGCTAAGGTGATTTGTCGTTTTCTGCATATGATGATTGGTTTTGATCATGATTTGGGTTACGAGAAAAGGGATTAAATACAAGCTTTGATATTCTTGTCGTCTACTGTTTTTATAAAGTGGATAAGAAAGCATATGGTTGTATGTGATGAGCAGATAAATTGAATAAATGGGTCGGTGGATTTTCAATGTTAGTTTGCAATTGTCGTGTATTGGCAAGAGGTAATCAAAGAATCATGTGGGTCGAATATTTAAAAGTTACCTCGTATTGCATTAATAAAGTGGGTCTGTGTTGAGTTGGATGTTTGCTACTGTGTGACGTATCACCTCAAATACAGAATGATTATTAAATGCTGATTGATTATTTTCTTGATCGTGGGACGGTGCAAGGGTTATTTTAATTGTGATTGAAGCTGCTGATTGGTTCTCGATGTACTGGCTGCTATGATATCGTCTTATACTGGAATAAGTGGGCTTGCTGATTCTTTTTTTAAAGGTATGATTAGTATTTTCCTTTAAAGTACTGCTGCTACGCTTATACCTCAACGTACTGCTTGAATGATAGTGCTGCTCCTCATTATATTCAAAGTAATGCTTCACCTTATTGAAAGTACTACTTGTCCTAGTCATTCAAAGTACTGCTGCTTGTGTACTGCAAAGTACTGCTCCAAGGTAGTATTCTTTCAAAGTACTGCTCGTATTCTTTCAAGGTACTGCTGCAACGTACTGCTACAAAGTACTGATGTTCATTCAAAGTACTACATAACGTATAATATGTTTCGAATTTAAATTAAGAGAAATACTTGTTAGTGTAATTTTAGCGCCAAATTTAAATTTTTTTACAACATTTAGGAGTGAAACTTTAGCCTTAACAAGCGTCTCATGGATAGGAGTTATATGACTAGCACAAAAAACCTTACCACTTAAAAATTTTATCAATAAAGTAGTGACCATCCGATTATTAGATTAATTGGCTAACGCGCCAGCGCTAGTGTATGACTTGGTGACCAGCCGTTATGTAAATAACGCACCAGCGATCCAAGAAGTGCATTAGTTAGCATCTGTTAGTTGAGGCGTCAAAGACTCATACCGGCCTTCTACTAAGTGAGGTTCGCCCCTAGACTTGTTAGGAGAAGCCTTAGAGCTTATGAGTGTACCGGTAGTACTTAGATTCTAGAACTTGCGTTAGTGATGCATCCCGAGTCCGCTAGTGAGACTACATTCGTGTAGTAGGATTTACTACATGATAAGAGGCATTAGGATCACCCTTTTGTTACACCCGTATCATAATTACTTGACCATTTAAGTCATATTACTTGACTAGTAAAGTCAATTGATTTTCCCACACCTTAGCGTTGTACTCATCTTTTGTACACGAAACCCCTAGTACACCCCTCCGAGCCTATCTTTTCGTTTCTAACTTTAAGCATTTTACTTAAAGGAAGAATTTGTTACAACCCACCCAAATGTGCAACCAAATAGCCTTAGCCTTCCGTGTATGCACTCATCTTTAGTGCATTATTGTTATATGTGTAAACCCTTAGTTAATTATCTAATTGATTACATGTTTGCTAAGTCGATTCATATCTTGTACATATTGTTTTGGGACGATTGGGACTCATGGGTAAAGTACTTATGTTATGGATTAATGGGGAAAAACATCAAATTATTACCCCCATATGTGCGTTAATCTTAAAAGTACTCCAAGTGTTTTGATTATCTTGATTCGAGTCATTAGAATAGTTTATTGAAAAGTATGTAAAGATTCAAGTGTAAAGAAAATGTACATTCCCTATGACGTATTATTTTGGATGGTAGGGCAAAAGTGTATGCAAAAAAAAAAAAAAAAAAATCGAGAAAAAGAAAAAAAAAATATAGAAAAAGAAAAGAGAAAAAAACATACGGACAACCATCCCGTTTCATTCTATGTTTGTTTTATGTTTTTGTTATTTTTGATTCATTAGCTTAAGTCGAGTCTAGTCTTGGCTTAGCAACATCATATAGTACATGTAATTAACTAAGATGATTAACTCGCCACCGGTAAATATTGCCTTTATCCAACAAAACCGTGTATTCCATATCCCTACACCTGACGTTATAACCCTTTAAAAGACCTCTTTGATAGTTTATCCTAGGTGCTTACGCCAAGTGGTGGAGGTTTTATCCTTTCCCAAGCCTATGGTAATCTATTTTGCTATGACACGTAGTGAGAGATGTTTTCCATATCCTTATTGTGATATATACTTTATTACACCCGTGAGATGTGAGTATCTAAACACTATTTGTGAGGTGCTAGTGTATGACCTCCGTGCTTGTCTTTGGTTTTTAGTGGAATGATTATTTGTTGTAATTACTTTTATATTAGTGTTAAATGACCCCTAACTTGTATTTTCATTAGAATAAAAGCGCATTTACTTGAGGACACGCAAATCTCAAGTGTAAGAGTATTTGATGAGGCAAGAAATGGATATCTACATGATAGCTCATGTTTTAATAAAAAATTTTCATTCGATAATGTTTCAAACTTTTAAACTTATGTAACTTTGGATTATGTTAAAACCTTTGGGGACCTTTGTTGACTCTGATAAATTATCGAATGTGTAGTATGAACTTTTATTAAAAACGACTTTGTTTTAAAGTTGTTTACTATATTTGTACAATGTGACTAGTATATAACATCTCATGTCCCTTTCCGTGGCGATCCGAAAATAGGGGTGTTATATTAGGGTTCAAAATGTAAATTATTATTATTAATGACCAATCTAAGGTTTAGCCGATTTTAATAAACACTTGAGCGAAATTCGAATTAAACAACTTGGAACATGACTCACTCACACGTACACATAAACAAAAACATATGTATAGGGCTCATTAAAAATACCACCAATATATTATATGGTCCATTTAAAAGAGTTTCATCATAATCATGAGCAGTCACTCAACACACCCACACGACAACATACATGCATTTTTATATTGAGTTGTAGATCGACAAGGCCACGAAACAAGAACACAAACAACACCACACAAATACGACTCAATAACAGAAACCAAAACGACATGTGGGTTACGTTTTAATACATATTGGATTTCATGCATTTACAAGTCTCCATTTGTATAACTATAGTTTATCCAAGCAAAGATCACACATCATGCCTTATATTATCCCACGTATAAATGTATAGACCCACATTTATACGATGCCTTATTTTATACCAACTTGACCTGCACCGGTTCAACCCTAACAGCCAACAATACACGAGGCCTGATTACCAAGTTCTATCTCACGCTACACATGCACGTAAAAGAAAAAAAAAACGAGACACATGCTCTCTATATTTATCTCATTTAAACTCTATTTTCAAACACATAATCACATGTTTCCATTTTGTAAAAATGCTCTGTACACATGCATGCAAGAAAGTTCTAAATGACGACTCACAAGTCACTCACATAAGGGGCAATTCCATATATACCCAAAATAAACACCATAAT
The DNA here is from genome assembly GCA_030686995.1 of Artemisia argyi. Taxonomy (NCBI): domain Eukaryota; kingdom Viridiplantae; phylum Streptophyta; class Magnoliopsida; order Asterales; family Asteraceae; genus Artemisia; species Artemisia argyi. The sequence goes on from JARVZY010002064.1 coordinate 150,593, forward strand.
TCCATATTTCCCCAACACATGCTTTAAAAGCATTGTATTCATGCATTGAAAACTTGTTATTTGGGTAAATATGGAATTTTGAAGTTTCTTTTGGGTATATATGGAATTATCCCCTCACATAAACATACTCCAATATAGCATTTATATATTTTGTTATCTCGAATCGAAACGTAAACCGAATGAACATGCATGCAACCTTCTTATTAACTCGTACCAGATTAGTTCACAACAGCTTTTAGATCGTGATTCAAAGAATCAAAACCATTAGTATAACATGAATCGAAAGACAAAACATAAGGATCAATTATATAAGGCTTTAAATCATGATTTCATGTAACTTTCTAAATCGTATACATGCACAGGCTTTTAACCGATTCATAATAATTTATATTGGACATATTATACGTTATGTAGTGAGATTGAAAACGAAAGAGAAGAGGTCGAACTCAAATGACAAATGGAACCCGAACAGTGATTACATCGACACATGACCAAACCTGACTTTAATCTCCTACCCACGAAATAGCAGCCCATAACTCCATCGAATGCCGACCCAAACCTCGAGCATGAAAACACCCTTCGAACCAATCCACCACACACGATCACACCAAGAGAATGAACACCAATGATCACCCCCTTAGCTAAACTCCATTCGTACTTGGTCTTCTTGAGAAAACAGAAATGGAGGCTGCCGATTTGGTTTTGTAGTTTAGGGTTTCTTGAGTTTGGAATTATGATAAAAATTTGGTTGATGAAATAACAGTGGCTGAGGCAAAATAAAAGGGATGGTTGCCGAGACTTACGGAGATAGGGGAGGACTACTTCTCTTCAAAATTTTCAAAAGTATTTACCATATCTTCAAAGTAAATATTGTGCACAATTTAAAAGAAATGGGACCGTATAGGACCTCTTAAACGTGTAATATGTATTTAAGAACTTAGGAGTTATAGTTTGTGCCAACTCCCATGGTACTTAGTCTAATAGTTTCGAATTATGTAAAAAGTTCACAAGGCTAGAGTGGCGAAATTTTAAATATAATTAGGTTAGAGTTTCGTATTTTGTGGTTCTAAATTCATAACATATAGTTCACTTTAGGTTATAAACGTATTCAAATGTTCAAAAATCTTATAACATATTTGTTTTAAATGTTTAAAGGTTACTCAGATTTTAGGTCGTTATATAATACGTTGTAATTAATTACCGAAACACATAAAATTGAATCGTTTATGATTATTACATGTTTATGGTGTTCTTAAGTTTTTATAATTTTGTAAACCCTATTTTTTTGGTCGATTCCTATTTTTTAATTATTAGGGTTTTAGGATTTGTAAAAACTTGTAGAAACCCTAGGTTGATGTAATCTTTTATGTGTATTTTAATTGATATGTGTTATATGCTATTTATTGATATGCGGTTCTAAGGCTTTATTATTGTTATAATAAATGCAATGTAGGAATCCATTACAAATCTATGCATGCTTTGTCATGGATTATGTTGATTTTGATTGTTTCGAATTAACATGCTTATTATGCGATTTGATTTAATTAATTAGGGTTCTAGTAATAAAATTGTTAAGACTTGTTTAATTACTAAAATTTAATTAATTATGATATTGGGGAAGACCCCATAAATCGCTATTTATAAATCAATTATGTGTGTTATTGATTTATTTTGCATGTTCATTATTTAAGTCATTTATTTTTTATTTAATTTCTATTTGTTTATATATTTTTGTGACATGATATTAAGCAAAAGGGTAATTTCATAATAAAATTATAAACTGGACTTAATAATGGTAAAATCATGTTTTGAGCTTTAAAAATCATGAACTTTTGATTGATTGATGTGACTGTACATAATGGTTGGACGGTAAATCTAATTTTGACAAACTCTAAAGTGGGTATAAGGTGGCTTCGCATTAAATTGTGGCCTTAGAGAGACTCCATTATGTCTCTACGCTCGCCTGTGCGTCAAATTAGTCTTACCCAACAACCATTATCTACGAAGTATCTTAAGGCAAAGTTGTAAGTTTCTCAACGCCTCAATTAAAACTTTGTTGATTTTGCTCAGTAAAGAAACTAATGAGTAAAAGTTTTTTACATGAAAACATATGATACAAGATGAATGCATGATATCTTTGTACATATTTTGATAAATACACATCAAAATTACTACCCTTAAAATTTAAGTTATATGCCATCCAATGAAATGGAAACACCTAAAGTTGTGATTTACGTCAGGGTGTAACCTGGCTAGATTACAATGGAAGGTCAAATTACATGATTTCACCACTAGCAGATCAACTGGTGTGATGAAATTATGTGATTTAGCAGTTTTTTAAGTTGGTTAACTTAATTGAGTTGATAGTGAGAGCTGATCAGTCAAGGCATAAGATGGGGATAAAACATGCGTACATTGCAACTACGGTTGGCAAATATGTAAATCCCATCCTTTCTAGGAATTGCAATTGAATATTGGCAATTGAGGCTCGACTCGTACCTTATTGAATACAGTCATCACTAGCAGATCAACTTATTTGATGAACCTATGTCAATTTGGATCCTAGTTTTTCAGTGAAAATTAAATGGTTATATGATTATGAACCATGGGTATTTAATTTTCTTGAAAATTTATTTATCGAAAATACTAAAATTGAATTTTGTAATTCTTTTTAATGAATTAATGCAACATTAAAACAGTAAACTGGTTTGGTCTTAAATTGGTAAATTCATCTAACTCCGCTTTTTAATATAATGTTTGATTGAGAAAAAATTTACTGAAAAGACACAAAGTCTATTTTCAATGAGAGAAGAATGAGACTCAATCCTATTCCTTTTCATGATTGAGAAAAGGTATGATAGGAACATTAGAATTTTCTACATTCTAATATATAACTCGTAGCAATCTTTAATACTTAAGATATTGCACATTTTATTTCCCTAAAAATTTCATTACCCTAATTTGGTAAATGAATTCTTCTATAACAAACATGACATTTGGTTAAATGGAAATATGAGTTATTAGAAGCTAGACGGATTACCGCAAAATTGGTAAATGGCAAGCTAGCATTTTTTATCTAGTTGTTGTGCTTTAAAGGTGCTACATACCATTATGGGGATGGTAGGCCTATTAAGGAAGAAGTTGCATGTTAAAATTCTTCAAGTGAATATCATTGATTAATAATCCATCATATACATAGTAGAATACACATTTTAGAACCCGAGTATTTATTACGTATGGGTTTTTCAAAAATTGTAGGAAAGTAAAAAACAAGCAAATTGTTTTCACTGGTTATGAAACAATTACAATGTTCTCAAATCCAGTTGGAGCGTTGTGTTGTGTCACTGAATATGGAGTTATTGTTATGTTCTCTAATTCAGTGGGAGCTATAAGCTTTAATTCCTGTGTAGTAGCCCAGATTATCTTCAAGATAATTACTTTCCAATTGTAGACACTCATGTTTTTAGGATGGCCATGTGCGTTTCCTGACAAGACATAGTAGTCATACATCTACTTGTTATTTTCTGACACAAATCATATTAAATCACATAAACAAACCTATGTTGTGTTGTTTATATACTACATTATATTGTTCCATGCACAAGTGGAAAATTGTTTATTTTGTGCAAAGGAACAATACACATAATTATGATTATAGGATTCTCTTAATTGCAAGGTAAGAGATCTATGTTCTAATAGGACTTATACATTTAATGTGTAAGATTATCTTATGTAGAACATGTGTAAAGATTATAATAAAGACTAATTTTATGTCTTATGATATCAAATTAAAAGAAACACTAGAATTTACAATTTATGTCAGGGTGTAACCTGGCTAGATTGCAATGGAAAGGTAAACTACATGATTTCATTACTAGCATATCAACTAATGTGATGGAATTATGTGAGTTTACAGTTTCTTAAGTTGGATAATTCATAAAATGACATAAACAAATGGAGTAGTAAATTAACTTGAAATTACCATGAAACCGAATGGTGGTGTTCACAAATACTTTAGTTATATATTTTGATATCTTCTTATAAACATGAAGCCTTTTAACTATTACAAGACTTATAATAAAGTTAGACGTTAACTTGTTATGTTTTAAACAAGAAATCATTGAGTTAATCAATGATTAATAACGTATAGTGGGAATATAACAATTTATGTCTTCTTAAGGCATGAATATAAAGTGACTTGTTCAAACAGTACTTATGTTATATAGCATGCAATTGGCTTGGAAATTCTATTATACCATTAAGTTGACTTAGTTGGTAAATAGGTGATGAGGCGAAAAGTGAACCGCTTTTAAGGGGTCATTTAAGCCCGAATTCAAGATTATTTGATCAAATAATGCCCTAAATTGTTCCTTTTGTCATTTATGTACTTTTGGAGAGAAATCTGGAAAAGGAAGCATTTCGGACGTTTTTGGAGCATAAAAGTGAAGAAAACGACAAAGTCTCAATTTTCCTTGCTGGGAACAGTACCGGACGGCATCCCAACTCTCCACATGAGGGCGTCAAGAGTTACAAAAGAGGTGGATGTGGAAAATACACGTGACGATCCAAAGAGTTTTTGTGCATAGGAGATGACGGCGTCACCCAAGGCCGTCATGGTCCAAGTATTAGTGACGACCCAGAAGAAAATCCTACATGATGGCGTCACAAGCAGATCTAGGCAATACGATTTCATTATGGCGGCGAGTTGACGGCGTCACAACTTAACACATGACGCCGTCACCTTGTAAAATCTATATGTAGTTTTCCAAATTTCATTCATTAGTGTGCAACTTTGAGGGAAAAAACCCTAGGTCGAATTTTCCAGCTTTTTCAAGGGTTTCAACCCTTTGAATCTTTCATGTTCAATTAGAGATAAGTACTCTTTCAAATCAATCAATATGTCTATGTGTTGTTTGATTATATCTTACACTTGTCTTCTATTTAACATGCTAGGCTAGATTTCATTTGTGTTTGCTTAGATGTAGTGAAACCTAGATGTTAATTATGGGTTGATTGTTTGTTTATAATTGTTACGAATGATTGTATTTGATGTTAGGCTTAAGAAAACTGGCAGACTTCCATTGGTAACTTGCTTGAACGTCTTAAGAAACATGATCGGAGGTGTACTATGATTTTTTGTTGTATTTAATGCGTAGGAGAATTCTAATGATCCCATGTTAGGAGCTTCTAACGGCTCGACATAGGAGTGAAGTAGGATCCTATAGAGTTAGGGAATATTGTACACGGCCTTACGACTAGTATTAAGGAATATGGCCCGTCATCCATGCAACGAAAGTTACGTGATCTAAGTGCGGAAGAATCATGGGAACTCATAGAAGATCTTGCTCTCTATGACAACGTAAGTTGGAATGATCCCCGTGATTTAAACAAAATGGTAAAGGAAATATCTTTGCCTTCGAACAATTCTAGCACTCCCGACCGTAGGATCATGGAACTTGAAGACCAAGTCAAATTTCTTATGAAATCTTACGAAGCTCCTAAGCCTTCAAGCCAAGTGAACAAAATCACTTCCTCATGCGAATTATGTATTGGTCCCCATGACACTCGTGATTGCATGGAACTCCCCGGACAAGCTTTGTAACACCCCCAAAATACCACAGCGGAAGACTGTGTCATTGGGGTGCTACTTCATAATACACAGCACAAGATATAGAAAACGACCTCTAAAGGAGACGTTTTGAAAAGTTACCATTCGATTAATGAATTCAAAGTTACAAACATGAGATTCCAAAGTATGATACATAAATGTATACAAAATGTTTGAATGGTAAATGACAAAAAGCGTAAGTCTTCAGAATATGCAGCTTGACTCTATGTTCCACGCACTAGCTATCGCCTTACTAACCTGAGATAAACATGCTCAAGTGTCAACACAATGGTTGGTGAGTTCATAGAGTTTGTCTTAAAATAGTTGAAAAGCCTTAAAGAATGTTCACACAGCAAAGGCATTGAGAATCCACTCAGTTGCAAGACGGAGACTTGCAACCTGTGTGTCCACAACCCACTGCTACAATATAATATGAGTAAGACATGTATAAGTGCAGCATATATGTTTTGAGTATGAAAATAGTATAACGATCATGTATCATCCAAATAAATGGCCTTCCAACAACTCACGGTTGGGATGTATGTCCGTATCCAAATTAATGGCCTTCCAACAACTCACCGTTGGGATGTATCCAAATGAATGGCCTTCCAACAACTCACGGTTGGGATGCATACTTGTATCAAGTCTAGTCACCTTTGCCAATGCAATCAAGAATAACGCAATCATGTATGTATGCAAGCATTTATGTAAATGCAATCAAGTATAAGCCAATCAAGTATAAAACAATCAAGTATAAGCCAATCAAGTATTTGTACAAGTAAGCAAGTAGTTGAGCATGTATCCCCCCAAGAGTTAAAACAAGTATGAAAAGAGTAGGGGCTATGACTCACCTTAAGTCTATGTAATGAGAAATGAAAGTGGTAGTCGAATCGCGAAAGTCTCTAAGAGCAGCCTATAATAGAACGTTGCGACTTAGGTTTGAGTAATGTCTAAGAATACGAAGAATCGCCCATATATGTCTTGCATATAGTTCATGATGTAGTACTTAGTATATAGTGTAAGTCGTTGAATAAAAATGGTTTATGAAACGTGTATAGTTTGTATATCTCTTACTACCGTTCGGGCCATCATAATTCAGAAGTCATGTAGTAAACGTTCGAGGAGCCAGGACACTTTAATTCGTAAATCCAAAACTCATCTCGACGGTTTACCCATATGAACTCCTCACATGAAGCTCCCTACTATTGTAGTGTTCAATATGTAAAACATGTATATTAGTTATAATGATTTCGGTTTAGAAAGTCTTAAGGTCTTAGCCGTGGCCTTGCCGTGGCTTTGGTCATGGCTACCATGGTCTTGAGACTCAGCCTTGGCCTTAGCCATGGATGTGATCTCGGCTTTAAGGTCATTAGACCCCTTGGTTATACTTAGCCATAACCAATAATATAGTAACTTGGGTAATTAATATGGCTGTTTAAGAAATTGAAGATATCTAATTCATTATTGGTTTTCTGGATACGTGCCCCTGAGTTTTTGAAGAAAACATGATTCTGAACAACTTTCATGCTTTAACTTTTTGATGAAACGGACCAGAAGTGCCTCTTTTTGCGTGTTTAGTGTTCTGTCACAGAAAGTTTAGGCAGTTTTGCCGTAAAGTTGTGGTAACTTCAAATGGTCATAACTTTTGACTCGTAAGCTCATTTTAGGTGGTTCAAATTGCTATGTTTTCCTTTTGAAGTCCTCTCTAACAGTAAGTAAGTGTCCAATATCATAGTTGTACTATTTTGGTCGTGGTTCTCCATAAAACTCACTAGTTTGCTTGTTTACTTATCATAAGTTAATATATGTATATCAATACTAGTTTTACTCATTTTTAAACATCATGAACATAATACAAAGACCATATATAGCATGAATGAAACACAAAGAGTATGAAAATGATATTTAAGCAAGGAGTATGTTAGGGTTTGCTTACAACTTGTGAAGAAACTAACTAGAACCAAGATCAAAACCAAGAACCACTACTTAATCTTCCTAAACCTTTCCAACCATAGCCATGCTTCCAATATTTAACCACCCTTGCTAATATTGTATTCTTGAAGGAGTTGTGATGAAGATTTAGGTGACTTGAGTGGATCTAAACTCAAGAGAATCACCAAAGTATATAAGGTTTGGAAGTGTTTGATGAATGAAAACCTAACTAGGGTTTTTTTATGTTTATGTTGCACTTGAATCTTGCTTGTAACTTGGAAGAGAATGAGCTAAGGATGAGATGATGGTGAGGGCTGATATGCACGGCACAAAGGGGATGGGGGGGGGGGGGGCTTTTATAGGGTCTTAAGGAGGTTAGTTTAGTTGACTTGTCAACCCTTGGAGGCCAAGGTTAACACATGTATGTAATCTAAGCTTCCTAGCATGAGATCAAGCCACCTATGGGCTGAATTCCCCCCCCCCCTAAGTCGGTTCATGAGCTTGGAGAGCAAGTATTGACTTTTGATGATATTATCCAAGCTTATGTAACTAGTTTTGACTCCGTAAATTGCTAGCCGTAAACTGTTAAGCCTCAAAACGTAAAACCGGGTATCCTAAAAATATGAAACTTGAAAGGATGACTAAACTTGTCCATATACTCCATAATAAAATATAAAATGAGTCGTAGGCTCTATTGGGTTGCTCAAACCCTGCTAAAACTGGAAACACGGGTCTAAAACGCGTAATACGTAAAACGTACGAATATTGGGTAAAATTGAGAAAAGTAAAATGTTACTTTTCTAATAGAATAAAAATGAACTAAAATGACTTATAATGTCTAGGCTGGGCTCAGTCTAGTGTCGGTTGGTAATTAATGTCTTTTAGACCTAAAACCGGAAGCCAAATCATTCAAAGAATGCCTTATAAAATCAAAGAATGATTTTTGGTCAAAGGAGGAGGGAAAATATGTTGACTTTTCCAAAGAAAACAGTTGAAAACTCAAATCATCTTAGAAATGCGGTGCAGGTATAGGCTAAGGTTACGGCTAAGTAAAAGTGCTTGAAAACCTAAATTTCTGTTTCTCACGGTCCAGGGTCTATTTGGTAACATTTTTCTTAGTCACGATCAATTCTCTAATTAATCATGAGCGTATCAAACATTTTTCTGATGCGGGGTCACTTAACGCGGTCGAGTTTCATTGTGCGTAGAATTTTTGAATGACGTTTTACCCTAAACGTGTATTTCCTTAATAACTTTCACGAAAATGATCTGATGAGTGTCAAACTTTTAATTTGCTATGGAAATGATTTATCACACGAGAATATGAAATAAAAAATCACATTTCAGGAAATGAATAGAGAAAGTGAATAGTAAAATTCCGAGGATGAATAGTGATCCGAAAATGCGAGTTGTTACAAGCTTTTTCTAACGGCTCGACATAGGAGTGAAGTAGGATCCTATAGAGTTAGGGAATATTGTACACGGCCCTACGACTCGTATTAAGGAATATGACCCGTCATCCATGCAATTGTAACAAGCTATCAACCTGTAAAAGATATCTAGGGAGTAATGAAATCTAAGTAAACACAATTTTCCTCATTATTGTCACCACCACATTAGTATAATTAGGATGCGTTTGGTTTGAGGGTGTCACCGGGTATGGAATCAAAGAAGAAACAAAAACTTTGTTTGGTTGGTTTTGGGCCCACCACTTTGGGAATCAAGGAATGAGATTTCATTCCACCCAAATTTGGTGGGTTTCTCCCAATCCAACCAATCATTTTTTTTTTATTTGATAAATTTTTTTCAACCACACATTGTTTATTCTTTTTCTTATTTTATAATTTTTTCAACCATAAATTATACATAATAATATATTTTCTCTCTCCTACTTTTTCCCCAAACCTTTCCCAAATCTTTCAAACCTTTCCCAAATCCAAATCCAATTCCAATCCCACTTGCGAACCAAACGCACCCTTAGTTTATTTTCATTTCTGTTATTTTATTTTGATTGCATCTTTAGGTTAATTGGGTTAGTTGGCTAGCAACTAATTCCGCCCACTCCTTCAAAACCCAAGATTTTAATTGCTTTTATAAAAATATAAAAATACAAAAAGAATCATAACTCACCTTTAGACCTAGTTTAGTAGGCATTCTACTCCTAGCGACACTATTCCTGAGTTGAATGATCAATCCCCCGTTACTTGTCACTATACTATACTACAACGATCAGGTACACTGCCTGGCGGGGTTTGAAAGCTTCTCGAGATCCCTTGAGAGGTAAAACCTTTTGTGAGGGCGCAATCCCGCACATCAAGTTTTTGGCGCCGCAGCCTGGGGAATAGTTATTGTCTAGGTTAGGATTTCTTTTTATTAGGTCTACTTGCTAGATTCCTTTCTAGTAGGATTTTATTTTTATTTTTAGGTTTTTCTTTAGTCTATCTCATTTCTTCATATCTCTGTTCGTAACCTTAACCATCCGACATCATGGAAGGTGGAAACATCTTTGAACCCATCAACCCACCAATTCAAAACCACCCACAAAACCCACCACTAGCAAACCAACCTCCTAGGCCCCGAACTTTAGGAGAGTATTCCCATCCTAGCCACCAAGGCTATCGAAACACTATTGAGCTCACTCTAGGAGCCAATGTGCCCCCCTTGCGATCCGACACTATCTGTTTGTTGCAAAGCGGATGTGCATTCCATGGACTTCGTTCCGAAGATCCTAATCAACATCTCAAGGATTTCCTTAAAATCGTAGATTCCATAGACGTTGATGTTGCAAGTAGAGAGTCGACCTGATTACGCCTATTCCAATTCTCTCTACGTGATCAAGCTAGTCAATGGCTTGAGCGTTTACCCGCGGGATCCATCACCTCATGGGATGATCTCACCACTCGTTTCCTTGCTCAATTTTTCCCACCGGGGAGAACTACCAAGCTTAGAAATGATATCTTGATGTTCCAACAACGTCAAGGTGAAACTCTATATGAAGCATGGACTCGTTTCAAGGACTTACTCCAAAAAGTCCCTCATCATGGCATAGATCTTTGGCTCCAAGTACAAATTTTCTATGACCATATCGATCTCTCCACAAGGCGAACCATTGACTAATCGGCCGGTGGCAAGCTACGTGATCTAAGTGCGGAAGAATCATGGGAACTCATAGAAGATCTTGCTCTCTATGACAACGAAAGTTGGAATGATCCCCGTGATTTAAACAAAATGGTAAAGGCAATATCTTTGTGTTAGCATTAAAATTATATTAGAAAGTGATGGTCATTCTTATTTATTGTAACGTTGTAATGTGTCGTAGTTTTTGTTATTAGAATAGTCAATGGGCTTTGGACTTGGTAAGCTAATATGTTAAGTGACATGTTATATAAGCCTTTTATATAACTAGTAAACCAAGCCCAAGCCCAAAGCCCATAGGAAAGCCTTTAGGGCATCCTATCTCTTGTAATATATAAACACCTCAAAGCTCATTTGAGGTGTGTGCTTGTGTGTGTTTTATGTGTGTTTTTATTAATAATATTCTCTCATCTTTTTCATCTCTTTCTAAAGTATACGATCCACATATATCACCAAGTCACCATCCTTACTTCATCTTGTTCTTATATTGTGATTAAAGTTGATATATCTAAGGTCCAACAATTGGAATCAGAGCCACGGTGTTTTGTTTTGATGATTTTATGGTGGTTCGTACTATTTGTTTAAGCTGTTTAACCAATATTTTTGGATCTGAAAATTTTTTTTCTTATCTTTTTTATGGTTTACAATTTCTAAATAATTTCATGTATCAAAATAGTCATAAAGTCACAATCTTTCAATATTTATTTGTCATATCTGTTACACTTGTGGTTAGTTTTCACCTCGTTAACAGGTTATGACATACTTGTGACTTATTGTGTACTATAATCGTGAATCTGTGGTCAACGTGGTCATTACACATATTTATGGTCTCAACCTGTTCAAACTTGGTCCATACTAATATTTCTGGTCTTCAAAATGGGTTGTATGCTGCTCGGATTTTTCTTGGCCTGAATCTGAACGGAAAAGGTCATCGGAAAGTGGTCAAAGGGTCAAAACCCTGTTCCTACGCGTATCTTCAGTTTTTGTACGCATAACTTGGATAAGTTATGCGTAAGGTGCAACTTTACGCAAAGATATAGGCTTCTACGCGTAAGTTTTTCTACGCGTTAGATTTCTACGCGTAAGATCTCTACAAGTCTACGCATAACTTTATGCGTAAACGGGTCAAAAGAATAAATGTTACGCGTAAACTTGTCCAAAAAGAAAAAAAACAGAATAGAAGATGAAGCAGAGACCTTGACCACTAACCTAATACCAAACTCAGTTGGACCTCAGTCTAATAAACATCATCAGTCCAACGATAATAAAGATATAAATCGAAATGAAAAGACGATGAACATAGCTGGTCCTCGTTCAAAACCATAACATACTAAACTGAAACCAAAATCCAATAACACCAAATCCTACATCTAGACACAACCATCATATCCTCACCTCACTCCTCAATACTCAAACACAAACAAAGACTCGGATTGGAAAAAAAATAATTACAAGATCTCAGCTACTCAACTCGTGGGATTCAAAGTAACATCAAACCATCCAAGGTATAAGCCACGAAATGAAAATCATCATTGATTCGCCTCAAATAGTCAACTAAGTTTACCAGGTGATGGTCAACCAAGTCAAACGTCTAAAACAAATGCTTCTGAGGAATACAGTGTTTTCCCGGGTCGTAAGTCCCAACGAGGTGTGCGATGTGATATTATAAACGAATCTGTGATTAGTGAATGTGAACAGGGAAGGTATAAAAGTGTGTGTGTGTGTGTGATTAAACTAGGGTTTTATAACTTAAATTAACTATTAAAACGATTACGTGAGACCTAGGTAGTTAAAACGTATAAACGTACACCAATTTAAAATCAGACGCGACTGCGTACTGAGAAAAAGGTGAGTTTTAAGAAAAATAAACTACAGGGGTTAAAATTAACAATCCTATAAACTTAAACTTAAAATAAAGTTAAATTAAAAAGAAAACTATTTTTAATATTATTTTATTAATTATTATTAATTATTTAATTAAAAACTATTTAACTAATTAATTAGAAAATTATAAATACTACAAACTAAACTAAAAACTTATAAAAATATTTTCTAAACCTAAAATAGAACTTGAAGAAAGTATAAAAAATAAAAATAAATATTTTTGTCTTTTTATGAATTTCTTATTAATTAAAAACTATTTATATTATTTATACTAATTAAACTATTTTAAATTACAAATAATATTAAACTAACTTAGAAAATTATGAAAATTTTTATATAACTAATTAACCATCATAGGAATCCTAAAAAAATTATAAAAACTTTATTTTATGTATTTTAAACTAGTTTACTATTTATTATTCTATTTATTATTTAATTACTATTTAAACTATTTAAATTATAAAAACTATTAAATGAACAGTATAAATCACAAGAAAATTTATAAAATTATCTTATGACTTATATAAGCTAGGAAAAATATAAAATATAGGTGTTACTATGTAAAAATTAATTATGCTATTTATAACTTACTTATTAATTAATTATTAATAAAACTATTTTTAAATCTAATAAATATCAAATGACAATATAAAAATCTAATAAAATTATTTAAAATACTTTAATATATAAGGAAATTAATAAAAATATAAAAATACAGATTACTTAATAAAAATATAAAAATGAAAATTAAAATTAAATTGTATTAAATAGAAACTATCACTTAATTTTATGTTGTCTTTTCTTGATTTTTCTTTTACAAAACTTTATTATACATAAAAATAAGTAACTTTAATAAAAACAATAATTTTAGAACTTAAAAATAAGCTAGTTATAAGCTATAATCCTAGACAGTTGACTATTGTTGACTTTAATGAGAAATAAGCTCAAATGAGCTTATATGGGACCCACCTTGGATATTTCTGGTACTAATAAGTTGTTTGAACTTGTCAAAGCTTAATTTAGCTAAATAAGCTCAGTAGATAAGCCAATAAACCAAATAAGCTAATCCAAAAACCTGAAAAGCACACAGAAGAGGGACAGACTTGAGAGCTTAATCTAGGTGGGGTCCACTTGGATTCAAGTCAAACTTCTGGTCAATACTTAGAGTCTACTATGAGGGGGGTTGGGAAAATCTGATTAGAGGTGGTGGGGCCCACTGAGGTGGCTGGAAAACACCTCAAAAGAGTGGTGTTTGGTTGTGCAGCTGCTGAGACAGAGCAGGGGTGTGCCCTGCAAGTCACTTTGTGGCTTTGTGGGGCCCACAAGAAAAATGCTAAAAATATAAGCTGTATGGGACCTTGAAGATAAGCTGGTAAACTCCAATTCCACAAAATCTTAAAGCTTGAATCCTATTCCTAAATTCTACAAAAATCACCCAATATTTGAGATTTTCTGGAATTGTAACTTTTGACTTTTTGAAAAACTTACCTAGTTTGACTTTTACCAAATTCTAAGCTATCTAACTGATTACTTAAGTTAATAGAAGCTATGTAGAACCTATAATAAGCTAAATATACAACTTATAAGTTAATATAATGGTTTGTGGATCCTAAATCCCTAACAGTTAACTGTTAGGGAATTAAGATGTGGATTTTGACTATTGGTTGTTAAACCTAAGTATTTTATGTTTAAACTAACCTAAAGGAACATAGATAAGACTGTATTAACTAAAAATAACAACAAAAACAACCTGTGACTGGGTCAATTCAAACAATCCAAACACCCCCTTATATGGCTGTTATGACAGATTTTCAAAGCAATTTTGCAACTAATTCCTAAAACATGAAATCTAATCCTACATTAACTCTAAATAAACATGTTTAAACTGAAATAAACACTAAATCACTTATGCTACAGTGAATCACAAAGAAATTGTAAGAGGCTTACATTGAGATCAAAGTTGAGCCAGAGATACCAAGGTAACCAAAGTAACCACAACCTACACCTCCCCTGAGGTTCTAAAACTCAGGTTCATCCATTTCTAAACCTGCTCCAAGCATCTTCCCACAATTACACTCATTTTTAATTTCCATTAATTTTTATAGTATTTTTTATAATTTTATGAATTTATAATCTAAACTGACCACAAAGGTCTGAAAGCTTTTAAAAACTTATAATTAAGCTAGTATGAAGTTAATGAGACAAGCTAATCAATATTTAACAACAATTAAGCAAAGATGTCAAATTTTGCCTAAAATTGCTAAATGTAATTTCTGTAAATATAACTTGAAATTGATAATAGAAAAGGTTCAAATTACATTCTAATAACTGAATACCACTAATTTTAACTAAAAATTACAACTGGAATTGAGACTAAAAAAAATGTCGACACTAAAACTACACTACTTATTCTAATATCTCCTCTCTTCCTTCATTCTTCTTTTAAATGGACTTTTGAGGTTCCCACTAGTGTTCTGACACAATCCCACTTTAGTTTACAGCCCTTTGATCACTACAACACATCTCCACCGTTTAAATGCAAGTTGGCGCCAAAATAGTCTTGGGACAGAGGAGGTTGCGTGAGAGGGTTTTAAGGGTTTAATGGGGACTTGGAGTATGTGTGAGGTGGAGGGGAGTGGGTAGTGACTGGGGGTGTGAGGTGGAGGTGATACCAGGCTAGGTGGAGGTGGTGGTATTGGTTTGTGAGTGAGGGAGGTGAACAGTGGGACGGGGGAGTGGTATTTGGGGAGGTTTGACCGGGTCAAAGGTAGGGGATGGGAGTGGGCTTATGAGATGGGCCATGTGGACTGGATCACAAAAACAAAAGGGTTAAAAGGGTGGGCTGTTGTGGTATATTGGGTAATGGATTTGGATTTGGTGTTATATTAATAAAAAGGTCCGGATTTGGTTTTAATAATTCACAAGGACCAAAGTTGTAAATTGGTCAAAGTTGAGGGCTGGGTTTGGTACTTATCCAAAGTTTATAATAAGGGTTAAAATTGTCATATGTGAATAGTACAAGGGTACTTATGATAATTTTCATTTTTTTATGCCCAGGGACTAAAACTGACAAATGTGAAACTTTAGGGACCAATTCTGCCATTTCTCCAAACTTTATACCCAAGGACCATTCCTGCAAAAGATGATTAGTACAAGGACTAAAATTGAATTTCTCAAAGTTTTTACATCCCAGGGACCATTTCTGTCAATTTCCAAAGTACAGGGACTAAACTTGTAATTTTATGAAACTTTGCACCAAAGGACTAAATATGTAACTTTATGATTAAAAAGGACCTTTGATGACATTTTCATGTTTATAGAATAACCAGGGACTAGTTTTGACAATTTATGAAACTTGAGGGACTGAAACTGCCAATTATGCAAACTTTATACGTTTTTCATCTGTTTTTGCATATTTTGCATTTGAAACATATAAAACACACCTTTAAGATATTTTAAGTATTTTGATACATATTTAAGTGTTTTTGTATGTTTTGGCAGTTCAGATTAGTATAAAATGGTGAGTATTTAGACACTCATCAATCCCCCACACTAAACTATTGCTAGTCCCTAGCAATCTATTGAGAAAAACTTAATGGATTTGAAAAACTCTTTACCAAAAGCCATCACTTCTGGAGTAGCCAGGTGTAAGAACTGTGGCACACCTGATAACCGTGTGATTTTGAGCAAATCACCAGCTGTCAACGGATTTGATTAGTCTTTACCAAAAGCCGTTTGCTTCTGGACTAGCCAACTCTTGATGGAATAGTCAACATCTTGGTGAGCTGATTACCAATTATGGTTTTTCCACGGCCTTTACCACAAGCCATAATCTTGTGGGCTAGCCAACTCATTAGCTTTTGAGGATAATGGGGAGTTGAGGAACCATACAATTTTTGGCAAATTGCAAGCCATAAACGGGTTTGAGTTATCTTTACCAAGAACCGTTTGCTCCTGGATTAGCCAATCCTGTTGTGGGTTAGACATGGGGGATTGATACCATTTATTGCGTTCTAAGTGAGAAAAAATTTTAAAATTTTGGCTAAAATGGGGGTTCTTGATGGAACATGTGTTTAAATTCGTTAGAATAACGAATCTCCCCCCACACTTAGAACTGAATATTGTCCTCAATATTCAAAGTACCGGGTGTTAAACCAACACTTAGAACGTAAGAAGAAAATATTCCATAGCCTTTATTTATTTAAGATGTATATACATACAATTTATTATTTTTTTTTTTATTTTTTATTTTTTATTTATTTTTTTTTTTTTTAAAGATATATATATATATACAACATGTGGGGCATCTCCCCCACACTAGGGTGTTACACACGGGTGAAAACCCATGTTTTTGCTAATGTTTTTGATTCCCGAGTCACTAGCTTGACTCGACCCCGTATTTGATTTGTCCATGGGGAAGCAAGTGGAAGAGACAATCTCAATCGGACTTTCATTCAAAACGTTTGGATAAACATTTGAAGCACGTGAAAGTTCCACACCGATGAGACAAGTAACCGGCTCATAATTTATAAATGAGAATGCCGGGGTCAAAGATTATATCCTCACTCCCGAAAGAGTGAAGAACAGGATAAGGAACAGAATATATGAAGAAAAGAAAGAAGGTCATGATGAAAATCATGATTAACTCCTCATCTTCAATAGGAGAATTCATTGTTTCATGAATCTCCTCTTTTAAGCTCGTTTGATCAAGACATATTATGGGTATGTCTAGATCAAAATAGAAAGTATCATACTCCGGTGGAGATATGATATGAGTGAGTTCAAAGGAGAACTCCTCGTAAAGAGAATCATTCACAAGATGTAAATCCGTGAACTCATGTTCCGTTGTGAACTCATCACAATCCTCATTCTGAATATCAAAGAGTGGATTATCAGAAATCAAAGTGAATTCGGATTCGAATTTATATAGAGGATTGGTGAGAGTAGTCTTGACTACTTCGGGAACAAAGTGATTATCATTCTCTTCTTCTGAGTTGACAAGCTCAGAAGGTAATTCCTCCACATAACTGATGTCTCCAGAAGATAAAGAATTTTCATCAGTATGTGAAGTACTAAGCTCGATGTTGGGATTATTGTTTAAAAGATTTTCAGTTTCTCCCATATCGGCTTCAAAATCAAGAATATCATCATTACTTCCAGATAGAAGCGGAATGATGTGAGTGAGTTCCTCTGTGAAATCCTCAAGAAGAGGATCAACATCAGAATGAGGCAGTGATGCCTCAACATACTCAATGTCTCCATAAGATATATAATCATTACTGGAATTAGAGACATTCTCAATTTGATCATTTGGATTATCAGGGGAGGTAGGAATATCACACATATGATCAAGAGTTCCCTGTGACTCACTTGGGATTGAGACAAGGTTCTCAACACTAGACTTTATGAATTCGTCCGATTCCTTTGCAGGAATAGTGTCAAGATGCTCGTCCCCCATGCTCAGAGAGTGAGTGGGAACCTCGGGTATGATAACAGTAGACTCAGGGAGTTGAGAAGGACTAGCATACATGGATTTTATAATTTTCGTTTGTTCAGCTGCTAGTAATTCTCCCATACTCTTTTCTCCCTGAATATCCATGGAAGGAGTCTCAACTGATGAACTTGATGAGGTATCATCACTTTCATCATCCTCATCGAGAAAAGCAGCATTTTGAAATTTGGTACGTGTTATAGCTGCTTGTTCTAAGACTAGTAATTCTTCCATGCTTCTTTCGTCTCTAGCAGCATGTTCTTCAGCAAGTAATTCCGCGATAGATTTATCACGAGAATATTGAGTGAGTGGAGACTGTGGGGGTGTGAATGTGTCAAAACCGGATATATCAGAACTAGAACAATGTTCAGGTTTATAATACGGTTGACATTTGAAATCATCATGAGGACCCCCACAATATACACAAGAAGAACTTGGTGCATTGTGAAACGACATATTAGCCAACTCCTCCTTAAGGTCTTTAAGTTTCTCAAGAACCTCTAGACAAAGGTCTTGCTGGTTTTGAGGAGTTGCTTGGTTCATTTGGTACTGTGGAGGTGGGTCTTGAAACGAATAGTCGTAATTGTTACAAGGAAATGAATTCCTTGTTTGACAATCAGAGCTAAAGTGAGGACCTCCACAGTACTCACAACAGTTGAACTGATGTGTCTGTGAGTCGTATGTGTTTGAGTCATAATTGTTATCAGGAACCTGCTCATAGACAAACTGATTCCTAATTTGACAATCAGAACTGTAGTGTGAACCACCACAGTACTCACAATAGTAAAACTGCTGAGTCTCATGGTGTGGAAGCTGGTGGAATGAATCAGTCATGTCAGGGTAGGAATAGGGATTCTGGTTATAGACAGACCCGTTTCTTGACTCTACCATGCCACAATTGGGGCAATTACCACCATTATAAGGACTACCACACCCTTGACAGACAAGAAGGTGAGAATAAGACATAGAAAGAATCAAAGGGTTTAGGGGTGAGAAATGAAGAATCAAATAGGTAGGAATGTAAAGGTGAATATTTTTGGTGTTTTTGAATAAATTTTGTAATATTAATAAGAAGGAAAATATTTTTGGTTTTTTGTGTTCGTTGAAAACTGATTTTAAAAAGTTTTCGGGAACTGTTTTTGGTTTTATATGATAATAATATGAACAAAGGTGGATAAATGTACAATGAACGTGCATTCAGGTTCACAAATACGCAAAATCGTTTAGAATAAGCGCACAACCTCCCCGGCAGCGGCGCCAAATTTTGATTCGCCTCAAATAGTCAACTAAGTTTACCAGGTGATGGTCAACCAAGTCAAACGTCTAAAACAAATGCTTCTGAGGAATACAGTGTTTTCCCGGGTCGTAAGTCCCAACGAGGTGTGCGATGTGATATTATAAACGAATCTGTGATTAGTGAATGTGAACAGGGAAGGTATAAAAGTGTGTGTGTGTGTGATTAAACTAGGGTTTTATAACTTAAATTAACTATTAAAACGATTACGTGAGACCTAGGTAGTTAAAACGTATAAACGTACACCAATTTAAAATCAGACGCGACTGCGTACTGAGAAAAAGGTGAGTTTTAAGAAAAATAAACTACAGGGGTTAAAATTAACAATCCTATAAACTTAAACTTAAAATAAAGTTAAATTAAAAAGAAAACTATTTTTAATATTATTTTATTAATTATTATTAATTATTTAATTAAAAACTATTTAACTAATTAATTAGAAAATTATAAATACTACAAACTAAACTAAAAACTTATAAAAATATTTTCTAAACCTAAAATAGAACTTGAAGAAAGTATAAAAAATAAAAATAAATATTTTTGTCTTTTTATGAATTTCTTATTAATTAAAAACTATTTATATTATTTATACTAATTAAACTATTTTAAATTACAAATAATATTAAACTAACTTAGAAAATTATGAAAATTTTTATATAACTAATTAACCATCATAGGAATCCTAAAAAAATTATAAAAACTTTATTTTATGTATTTTAAACTAGTTTACTATTTATTATTCTATTTATTATTTAATTACTATTTAAACTATTTAAATTATAAAAACTATTAAATGAACAGTATAAATCACAAGAAAATTTATAAAATTATCTTATGACTTATATAAGCTAGGAAAAATATAAAATATAGGTGTTACTATGTAAAAATTAATTATGCTATTTATAACTTACTTATTAATTAATTATTAATAAAACTATTTTTAAATCTAATAAATATCAAATGACAATATAAAAATCTAATAAAATTATTTAAAATACTTTAATATATAAGGAAATTAATAAAAATATAAAAATACAGATTACTTAATAAAAATATAAAAATGAAAATTAAAATTAAATTGTATTAAATAGAAACTATCACTTAATTTTATGTTGTCTTTTCTTGATTTTTCTTTTACAAAACTTTATTATACATAAAAATAAGTAACTTTAATAAAAACAATAATTTTAGAACTTAAAAATAAGCTAGTTATAAGCTATAATCCTAGACAGTTGACTATTGTTGACTTTAATGAGAAATAAGCTCAAATGAGCTTATATGGGACCCACCTTGGATATTTCTGGTACTAATAAGTTGTTTGAACTTGTCAAAGCTTAATTTAGCTAAATAAGCTCAGTAGATAAGCCAATAAACCAAATAAGCTAATCCAAAAACCTGAAAAGCACACAGAAGAGGGACAGACTTGAGAGCTTAATCTAGGTGGGGTCCACTTGGATTCAAGTCAAACTTCTGGTCAATACTTAGAGTCTACTATGAGGGGGGTTGGGAAAATCTGATTAGAGGTGGTGGGGCCCACTGAGGTGGCTGGAAAACACCTCAAAAGAGTGGTGTTTGGTTGTGCAGCTGCTGAGACAGAGCAGGGGTGTGCCCTGCAAGTCACTTTGTGGCTTTGTGGGGCCCACAAGAAAAATGCTAAAAATATAAGCTGTATGGGACCTTGAAGATAAGCTGGTAAACTCCAATTCCACAAAATCTTAAAGCTTGAATCCTATTCCTAAATTCTACAAAAATCACCCAATATTTGAGATTTTCTGGAATTGTAACTTTTGACTTTTTGAAAAACTTACCTAGTTTGACTTTTACCAAATTCTAAGCTATCTAACTGATTACTTAAGTTAATAGAAGCTATGTAGAACCTATAATAAGCTAAATATACAACTTATAAGTTAATATAATGGTTTGTGGATCCTAAATCCCTAACAGTTAACTGTTAGGGAATTAAGATGTGGATTTTGACTATTGGTTGTTAAACCTAAGTATTTTATGTTTAAACTAACCTAAAGGAACATAGATAAGACTGTATTAACTAAAAATAACAACAAAAACAACCTGTGACTGGGTCAATTCAAACAATCCAAACACCCCCTTATATGGCTGTTATGACAGATTTTCAAAGCAATTTTGCAACTAATTCCTAAAACATGAAATCTAATCCTACATTAACTCTAAATAAACATGTTTAAACTGAAATAAACACTAAATCACTTATGCTACAGTGAATCACAAAGAAATTGTAAGAGGCTTACATTGAGATCAAAGTTGAGCCAGAGATACCAAGGTAACCAAAGTAACCACAACCTACACCTCCCCTGAGGTTCTAAAACTCAGGTTCATCCATTTCTAAACCTGCTCCAAGCATCTTCCCACAATTACACTCATTTTTAATTTCCATTAATTTTTATAGTATTTTTTATAATTTTATGAATTTATAATCTAAACTGACCACAAAGGTCTGAAAGCTTTTAAAAACTTATAATTAAGCTAGTATGAAGTTAATGAGACAAGCTAATCAATATTTAACAACAATTAAGCAAAGATGTCAAATTTTGCCTAAAATTGCTAAATGTAATTTCTGTAAATATAACTTGAAATTGATAATAGAAAAGGTTCAAATTACATTCTAATAACTGAATACCACTAATTTTAACTAAAAATTACAACTGGAATTGAGACTAAAAAAAATGTCGACACTAAAACTACACTACTTATTCTAATATCTCCTCTCTTCCTTCATTCTTCTTTTAAATGGACTTTTGAGGTTCCCACTAGTGTTCTGACACAATCCCACTTTAGTTTACAGCCCTTTGATCACTACAACACATCTCCACCGTTTAAATGCAAGTTGGCGCCAAAATAGTCTTGGGACAGAGGAGGTTGCGTGAGAGGGTTTTAAGGGTTTAATGGGGACTTGGAGTATGTGTGAGGTGGAGGGGAGTGGGTAGTGACTGGGGGTGTGAGGTGGAGGTGATACCAGGCTAGGTGGAGGTGGTGGTATTGGTTTGTGAGTGAGGGAGGTGAACAGTGGGACGGGGGAGTGGTATTTGGGGAGGTTTGACCGGGTCAAAGGTAGGGGATGGGAGTGGGCTTATGAGATGGGCCATGTGGACTGGATCACAAAAACAAAAGGGTTAAAAGGGTGGGCTGTTGTGGTATATTGGGTAATGGATTTGGATTTGGTGTTATATTAATAAAAAGGTCCGGATTTGGTTTTAATAATTCACAAGGACCAAAGTTGTAAATTGGTCAAAGTTGAGGGCTGGGTTTGGTACTTATCCAAAGTTTATAATAAGGGTTAAAATTGTCATATGTGAATAGTACAAGGGTATTTATGATAATTTTCATTTTTTTATGCCCAGGGACTAAAACTGACAAATGTGAAACTTTAGGGACCAATTCTGCCATTTCTCCAAACTTTATACCCAAGGACCATTCCTGCAAAAGATGATTAGTACAAGGACTAAAATTGAATTTCTCAAAGTTTTTACATCCCAGGGACCATTTCTGTCAATTTCCAAAGTACAGGGACTAAACTTGTAATTTTATGAAACTTTGCACCAAAGGACTAAATATGTAACTTTATGATTAAAAAGGACCTTTGATGACATTTTCATGTTTATAGAATAACCAGGGACTAGTTTTGACAATTTATGAAACTTGAGGGACTGAAACTGCCAATTATGCAAACTTTATACGTTTTTCATCTGTTTTTGCATATTTTGCATTTGAAACATATAAAACACACCTTTAAGATATTTTAAGTATTTTGATACATATTTAAGTGTTTTTGTATGTTTTGGCAGTTCAGATTAGTATAAAATGGTGAGTATTTAGACACTCATCAATCATCA
The DNA here is from genome assembly GCA_030686995.1 of Artemisia argyi. NCBI lineage: Eukaryota > Viridiplantae > Streptophyta > Magnoliopsida > Asterales > Asteraceae > Artemisia > Artemisia argyi. The sequence goes on from JARVZY010002064.1 coordinate 173,806, forward strand.
ATCTTTTTTATCCGAAGACTATGCTTCAATTCATATCTGAATAAAAAAGAAAGTACAATAACAATTATGTTATTATCCTTCTTTATTTCGTTGAATGGGACTCAAAACTAAAAGAGATACCTACCGTGACCTCTCATGGTCGTGAAGCCTACAGAAGTTGAAAATCATAAGTGAATCGTCTTTTGTTTTTGGGGTTTGTAGTAGTAAACGAGATAGAGGAGTATCAGTTGTTATGTTTCATTGTTATTTAGATGATGATGGAGATGAGTTTTAATCAGATCTGAGTTTGGTGAGAGAGTTTAGGAGGGGGGCGGTATTTTTAAGAGAAATGTGTTTAGGGTAGGCTATTATATCAGATTTTTTTTAGGATTGGGATTTTGGATTTTGGGCTTCAAAGATTAATGGACCGCAGTGATCACTCATTGAACTGGGCTATGATACGGACTGAGGATTATTGAACTTAAAAGATGATATACGAATTATTTTGTGGATATACAAAGTTTTTGATATATTATTGGGATATGAGTGGTATTTTGGTATATAATTTTTCACGGGGATACATATATTCACGGCTAGAATTGTTATGGTTTGACAAGAAAATGACTACGGAGTTCGTGTACGGTATTATTGGTTTGACTTTGAAGTGGCATTTCATCAAGTGTACTTATTTATCTCAAAGTCTAGGGGTGGTTGGATGCACGACTTTTGAAGATAACTTGTCTGCGCAAATTAAAAAATTCAGTCTTGACAATCTAGTTATTACTGATGTAAGGAGTTACGTTGTAGTGCTCACAGTATAACTATCACTTTAAGGAGTTACGTTGTAGTACTCAGTGTCACGCGAAGCAGTGGATTGTTCAAGTGGCGAATATTTCGTGCAACCTCATACTTAAAGGAGTTACGTTGTAGTGCTCAGTATAGGTATTAAGTCACATCTATCGTACAAGCATTAAGTCACAAGTTGGGATGATTACTTCTTTTTCAAGCTGGTCATATCGGGCTGTCTCCAAATGTGGTCATTACTATTAGCCGGTGAATTCAAAGGAGGTTTGATTACAGGTTGATTTGAGAGACAAGTATTGAGAGTATTTTTGCGACATATACTCACAAATTATGCTAACACGGTCTATCTATATTGCATCAGAAGTGTAAAGTACGGGTAATTATGGCATATACACAAAATAGTATCATGATTTCGATAAATCGCAATCAGCAGGAGGGAGAAGAACATGCCAAAAGAAGTAGTGTTTCATCTCTAGTACGTTGGTTGTTCGAGGGAATTGTGCTTACACTAAAACCGAAGAAGTACTAATGATGTGTACATCGGTGCGTATTACCAACCTTCTGTGCAATGTTATGTGAGTTATACTGTCATAATGCTCCCTGAACGACAACCATGTGCCTACACGGTTGATTTCTACTTTATCCGCTGCGTGATGAAAAGAGAGTTGTCGGTTCAGGAGGGAGCAGGAAAAAGAATAAAGGCTCACTAGTTAGGAGGGAGTAATAACCTAACTAGACCATTACAGTTGAAGTTCAGAGCTACAAAGACCTTTACCGTCAGTGTCAAAGATCATATGCCGAGATCGTCGGAAGAGAGAACTTCAAGTCTGCCTCAGTATCTAGACTACAGAGACTCTGCGCTTCAACAACGTCAACATAGTTTACTATTGTTGTATTTTTACATTGTTAATGTATTTATAGGTCTCATTGTAACCATTCACGTGTGACGATATCTTGGAGGGAGATTGTTAGCCTCGCTCTTTTATAAAGATAACGTCACATACGTGAAATGGACTAGATTAGTAACAAGTAGTACCTTTAGGGACTATTATTGTACTCTAGGCATAGTAATGTTTAGATGAGCCTATAAATACCCCTCATGACTCTCCATGAGGGGTGTGAGAAAGTGTGTAACCTTATTATTTCATTTTAATCATATCCTTTTCTTCACCCTCTCTCTACTTTATCTCTCTAAAACCAAACATGGATTTCATCTATAATCATCAACCTCGACCTCCCGAATCACATAAAAATCATCACTTTTCGGTCCTACACTTTGCCTTCGAACAATTCTAGCACTCCCGACCGTAGGATCAAGGAACTTGAAGACCAAGTCCAGTTTCTTATGAAATCTTACGAAGTTCCTAAGCCTTCAAGCCAAGTGAACAAAATCACTTCCTCATGCGAATTATGTATTGGTCCCCATGACACTCGTGATTGCATATAACTCCCCGGACAAGCTTTTTTTAACGGCTCGACATAGGAGTGAAGTAGGATCCTATAGAGTTAGGGAATATTGTACACGGCCCTACGACTAGTATTAAGGAATATAACCCGTCATCCATGCAATTGTAACAAGCTCTCAACCTGTAAAAGATATCTAGGGAGTAATGTAATCTAAGTAAACACAATTTTCCTCATTATTGTCACCACCACATTAGTATAATTAGTTTATTTTCATTTCTGTTATTTTATTTTGATTGCATCTTTAGGTAAATTGGGTTAGTTGGCTAGCAACTAATTCCGCCCACTCCTTCAAAACCCGAGATTTTAATTGCTTTTATAAAAATATAAAAATACAAAAAGAATCATCCCTCACCTTTAGACCTAGTTTAGTAGGCATTCTAATCCTAGCGACACTATTCCTGAGTTGACCGATCAATCCCCCGTTACTTGTCACTATACTATACTACAACGATCAGGTACACTGTCTGGCGGGGATTGCAAGCTTCTCGAGATCCCTTGAGAGGTAAAACCTTTTGTGAGGGCGCAATCCCGCACATCAAGTTTTTGGCACCGCAGCCTGGGGAATAGTTATTGTCTAGGTTAGGATTTCTTTTTATTAGGTCTACTTGCTAGATTCCTTTCTAGTAAGATTTTATTTTTATTTTTAGGTTTTTCTTTAGTCTATCCCATTTCTTCGTATCTTTGTTCGTAACCTTTACCATCCGACATCATGGAAGGTGGAAACATCTTTGAACCCATCAACCCACTAATTCAAAACCACCCACAAAACCCACCACTAGCAAACCAACCTCCTAGGCCCCGAACTTTAGGAGAGTATTCCCATCCTAGCCACCAAGGCTATCGAAACACTATTGAGCTCCTTAAAATCATAGATTCCATAGACGTTGATGTTGCAACTAGAGAGTCGACCTGATTACGCCTATTCCAATTCTCTCTACGTGATCAAGCTAGTCAATGGCTTGAGCGTTTACCCGCGGGATCCATCACCTCATGGGATGATCTCTCCACTCGTTTCCAACAACGTCAAGGTTAGAAATGATATATTGATGTTCCAACAACGTCAAGGTGAAACTCTATATGAAGCATGGACTCGTTTCAAGGACTTACTCCAAAAAGTCCCTCATCATGGCATAGATCTTTGGCTCCAAGTCCAAATTTTCTATGACCATATCGATCTCTCCACAAGGCGAACCATTGACCAATCGGCCGGTGGCAAGCTACGTGATCTAAGTGCGGAAGAATCATGGGAATTCATAGAAGATCTTGCTCTCTATGACAACGAAAGTTGGAATGATCCCCGTGATTTAAACAAAACGGTCAAGGGAATATCTCTGCCTTCGAACAATTCTAGCACTCCCAATCGTAGGATCATGGAACTTGAAGACCAAGTCTTGTTTCTTATGAAATCTTACGAAGCTCCTAAGCCTTCAAGCCAAGTGAACAAAATCACTTCCTCATGCGAATTATGTAGTGGTCCCCATGACACTCGTGATTGCATGGAACTCCCCGGACAAGCTTTTTCGGACTACGCATCCTCGCGTACCAACGAAGCGGGAGACAAGTGGTACACTTTAAAACCCGAGCGAAACCCTTACGGTGATTCCTACAAATCTTCTTGGAAAAATCACCCGAACTTTAGGTGGAAGCAAAACCAAAACATGCCCCAAAATAATTCTTCCAATCCACCTAATCGTTACAAGCCAAACGGTCCACCATCTAACCGTACTTTCAATAACAATCCTTCCAATAACTATGGTAGTACCAATAATCTTGAAGTGCTGATGTCCATGTTTATGGCATCTCAAGAAGCTCGCATAGCTAAGTTTGAAACCAAATTCAATCAACAACAAACGGAGATGACCAATAAGATTGACAACTTGTTGAAAGCCCTCAACAACCAGGTGCTAACGACACCTAGGAAGGATACTAGGGACACTAATAGCGGAATCCAAATAAAGGACCCCTCATCATCCAAACACGTCCACTTTGTCAACGTTGTCACCCTTAAGCCAATAGATAAGAATATAGAAGAAAGTGACAAGGATGAAGTTGGGATAGAAACCGGGACTAAGGATGTGGGTAAGGAAGTTAAGGATATTAAGGATGAAAAGTTAGAGGAGGTTGAAAACGTAGAAGAGTACTTTGATAAGTCACCTACCAAGGAAGAATGGGAATATCACAAGGATTTATTTGATGACCCCGAGACACCATACGTCCTTGGTTCACCCCTTATTAAAGTAGGTGATCCCTCTAACATCAACATACCTTGCAATATTGGGCATATGCATGTTTGGAAATCGTATATTGATCTTAGGTCCCCTATAAACATTATGACTAGAACCTATTATAATTGGGTAATGAAGAAGCAGTTTGAATGTAGGATGATGCCTAACACGAATTGGATGAGCAACTTTGTAGGAAGAGTGAAAGGATTACATGTCTTTGTAGGAAACTTCACTTATGTTACCGACTTTGTGATTGTAGAAGATATTCGTCCGGTAATAGATAGTTGCCTAAGTAAAGTGGTGTTCGGAAAACCATTTGTTGAGGCCTCTAAGATGAGTTATGACCCATCCCTAGGTATAGTTAGATTCAAGGATGAGAATGATGAGATTGCTTACCAAATGCCCTATAGGATTGAACAATACCGCCTTCTATCAAACATAGAAAAGGAACACAAGGAAGCGGTTTATTATAGGAATTATGAGGATAGACGTAGAGGAGTATATTATGTCATGAATAGAATACTTGGTTTCTACAAGGAATGTTTGCAACTAGATCCGGAATACAAAACTAAGATTGGAGATGACCTAGAGAATGAGACCAATGATGAGGTCACGTAATTGCCAATGACCTTGAGTCTAGCTACAAGACTCGTAAATAAAGAAAAGCGCTTCTTGGGAGGCAACCCATGTTTTGTGTGTTTTTTATTTGTGTGATTTTTATTTGTTTGATTGTTATTTTCTTCCGTATGCATGCTTTATTTTTATTGTTGGTAGATCATGTTTCAAACTAAATTGTGAAAATGCTTTATTTTGTTGTTTAACTTCGTCTTAACTTCATATAATGGTATTTTGCAAAAGCTAAGTGTAAGGGGAAACCCCAAATTTGTTTCTAAGAACGAAAATTGATCATGATTCTCCACAAATATTAAATGAATATGTATATTAGTATTTCTTAGAGTCAAATGCTTGTATCGAGTCATAATGATGTTTTGCAGGATTTTCCAGGAAGTAGGACATAAGTTTTTCTAGAAATTTTCCGGAAACTTAACGTAAACATTTCTGCAGGTCACTTCTGACGGCGTCAGGAGTTAACTCTTGATGGCGTCATGTGTAAAATTCTGGAAATTTTGCGAGTTTTGTTTTTCTAACGGAGTCTTAAAGTTTTTGTTAATTCTTTAGTTTTATAAACTCCAGGAAATCTGCAAACATTCATTCCACAAGCATTATATCTTAAATTGCTTTCTAGGATTTGTTAGTATATATAGAATGCCGCCGATTTTATGCGAGGTTGCCTTATTTGTTTTCTCAGGTTTAACAGGTTATATATGACAAGAAGATGATTTATATTTCTGGAAGGGAAGCTTTGAATGTTCATTTTCTTGGAGGAAGATCTAACCTTATTGATACACTATCCACACCTAACGAATCAGGGGAGTATTTATTTCATTCTTTTACCTATTTTAATTTTACATCCTTTAATTGAACATTGGGGACAATGTTCATCCTAAGTGTAAGGGGAGGGTAAATGATGATACCTTATAGGATACCAATGCACTTGAGTTTGTTTGTTTGATGGTAGGTGTGTAATAAAACTAAGAGAAATACTTGTTAGTGTAATTTTAGCTCCAAATTTAAATTTTTTTACAACATTTAGGAGTGAAACTTTAGCCTTAACAAGCGTCTCATGGATAGGAGTTATATGACTAGCACAAAAAATCGTACCACTTAAAAATTTTATCAATAAAGTAGTGACCATCCGATTATTAGATTAATTGGCTAACGCGCCAGCTCTAGTGTATGACTTGGTGACCATCCGTTATGCAAATAACGCGCCAGCGATCCAAGAAGTGCATTAGTTAGCATCTGTTAGTTGAGGCGTCAAAGACTCGTACCGGCCTTCTACTACGTGAGGTTCGCCTCTAGACTTGTTAGGAGAAGCCTTAGAGCTTATGAGTGTACCGGTAGTACTTAGATTCTAGAACTTGTGTTAGTGATGCATCCCAAGTCCGCTAGTGAGACTACATTTGTGTAGTAGGATTTACTACATGATAAGAGGCATTAGGATCACCCTTTTGTTAAACCCGTATCATAATTACTTGACCATTTAAGTCATATTACTTGACTAGTAAATTCAATTGATTTTCCCACACCTTAGCGTTGTACTCATCTTTAGTACACGAAACCCCTAGTACACCCCTCCGAGCCTATCTTTTCGTTTCTAACTTTAAGCATTTTACTTAAAGGAAGAATTTGTTACAAACCACCCAAATGTGCAACCAAATCGCCTTAGCCTTCCGTGTATGCACTCATCTTTAGTGCATTATTGTTATATGTGTAAACCCTTAGTTAATTATCTAATTGATTACATGTTTGCTAAGTCGATTCATATCTTGTACATATTGTTTTGGGACGATTGGGACTCATGGGTAAAGTACTTATGTTATGGATTAATGGGGAAAAACATCAAATTATTACCCCCATATGTGTGTTAATCTTAAAAGTACTCCAAGTGTTTTGATTATCTTGATTCGAGTCATTAGAATAGTTTATTGAAAAGTATGTAAAGATTCAAGTGTAAAGAAAATGTACATTCCCTATGACGTATTATTTTGGATGGTAGGGCAAAAGTGTATGCAAAAAAAAAAAAAAAAAAAAAAAAAATCGAAAAAATCAAGAAAAAGAAAAAAAAAATATAGAAAAAGAAAAGAGAAAAAAACATACGGACAACCATCCCGTTTCATTCTATGTTTGTTTTATGTTTTTGTTATTTTTGATTCATTAGCTTAAGTCGAGTCTAGTCTTGGCTTAACAACGCCATATCGTACATGTAATTAACTAAGATGATTAACTCGCCACCAGTAAATATTGCCTTTATCCAAGAAAACCGTGTATTCCATATCCCTACACCTAACGTTATAACCCTTTAAAAGACCTCTTTGATAGTTTATCCTAGGTGCTTACGCCAAGTGGTAGAGGTTTTATCCTTTCCCAAGCCTATGGTAATCTATTTTTCTATGACACGTAGTGAGAGATGTTTTCCATATCCTTATTGTGATATATACTTTATTACACCCGTGAGATGTGAGTATCTAAACACTATTTGTGAGGTGCTAGTGTATGACCTCCGTGCTTGTCTTTGGTTTTTAGTGGAACGATTATTTGTTGTAATTACTTTTATATTAGTGTTAAATGACCCCTAACTTGTATTTTGATTAGAATAAAATCGCATTTGCTTGAGGACACGCAAATCTCAAGTGTAAGGGTATTTGATGAGGCAAAAAGTGAACCACTTTTATTTGATCAAATATTGCCCTAAATCATTCCTTTTGTCATTTTAGGTACTTTTGGAGAGAAATATGGAAAATGAAGCATTTCAGATGTTTTGGGAGCATAAAAGTGAAGAAAACGGCAAATTCTCAATTTTCCTTGCTGGGAATAGTACCTGACGGCGTCACAACTCTCCACATGAGGGCGTCAAGAGTTACAAAAGAGGTGGATGTGGAAAATAAACGTGACGATCCAGAGTGTTTTTGTGCATAGGAGATGACGGCGTCACCCAAGGCCATTATGGTCCAAGTATTAGTGACGGCCAAGAAGAAAATCCTACATGACGGCGTCACAAGCAGATCTAGGCAATACGATTTCATTATGGTGGCGAGTTGACGGCGTCACAACTTAACACATGACACCGTCACCCTTTAAAATCTATATATAGTTTTCCAAATTTCAATTATTAGTGTGCAACTTTGAGGGAAAAAACACTAGGTCGAATTTTCCAGCTTTTTCAAGGGTTTCAACCCTTTGAATCTTTCATGTTCAATTAGAGATAAGTACTATTTCAAATCAATCAATATGTCTATGTGTCATTTGATTATATCTTACACTTGTCTTCTATTTAACATGCTAGGCTAGATTTCTTTTGTGTTTGCTTAGATGTAGTGAAACCTAGTTGTTAATTATGGGTTGATTGTTTGTTTATAATTATTACGGATGATTGTATTCGATGTTAGGCTTAAGAAAACTGGCAGACTTCCATTGGTAACTTGCTTGAACGTATTAAGAAACATGATCGGAGGTGTACTATGAATTTTGGTTGTATTTAATGCGTAGGAGAATTCTAATGATCCCATGTTAGGAGATTCTAACGGCTCGATATAGGAGTGAAGTAGGATCCTATAGAGTTAGGGAATATTGTACACGGCCCTACGACTAGTATTAAGGAATATGACCCGTCATCCTTGCAATTGTAACAAGCTATCAACCTGTAAAAGATATCTCGGGAGTAATGAAATCTAAGTAAACACAATTTTCCTCATTATTGTCACCACCACATTAGTATAATTAGTTTATTTTCATTTCTGTTATTTTATTTTGATTGCATCTTTAGGTAAATTGGGTTAGTTGGCTAGCAGCTAATTCCCCCCACTCTTTCAAAACCCGAGATTTTAATTGCTTTTATAAAAATATAAAAATACAACAAGAATCATCCTTCACCTTTAGACCTAGTTTAGTAGGCATTCTAATCCTAGCGACACTATTCCTGAGTTGAACGATCAATCCCCCGGTACTTGTCACTATACTATACTACAACGATCAGGTACACTGCCTGGCGGGGATTGCAAGCTTCTTGAGATCCCTTGAGAGGTAAAACCTTTTGTGAGGACGCAATCCCATACATCAATAGGTAAGCCAAAAGGAGTATAAGTTTATCTTATATATTGTTAATTTGTCTCACAATATTAGTTCTAATGAAACATCACAAGTTGGTGGTGTGTTCAGTTAGGAAAAATCTAACTCTTGTTATATTGTTAGATTAAAAGATAAATATGACTTCTTTTCTTCCAAAAGTTATCAAGGTTAGAAAATTGAGTATGGATTGAATATACTCAATAAGACTCTAACCTAGAAGATTAAATAAGACACCGTAAATTATGGAATGTGATGAATCACATTAAAGTCTTAAAATTAAGTCCTAATTTTGTTAATAAGTAGTTTTAACAAACAAGAGTCATGAACTGTAAAATGTTTTTGTAATATCCCAAAAGAGAACGATTAAGTGTTGCTCAACTTGCTAAAGTATTTATAGATAAATTACAAAAGGCAAGTGGGAGTTTTGTTCAGATCTTGAAAGATCAGATTACAAAATACATAATCTTCTAAAACCACACTAGTGAAAATCATGATGAGGCATGAAATGTAAAGGTTAAACCTCAACATGATGAAATTCTCATTCATAGATCCGTTGGGATGTCTCAGATATTTAATTGATATACTAAAAAATATGAATTACAGGATCAAAGTAAGCCTCTTAATCATAATAATGCATTTACTAAATATTGAATTATGGTAAATTGCTCATACTATGAATGTTAATATGCTGTCCATAAAGATAAGTTAACTTTGAAAACTTGTTTTATCTTAATGAAGATGAGTTTATTCAAGAGAAGAAAAACCCTAGAGGTTTAAATCTTTGTGTAATAAATCATATGGACGAAATTGTATACATATTTTAATGCATGTCTTATGAGAAGATTATTAATCATACTTAAGTAATTAACTATGATTGAAAACTCTTTCCTAAGCACATCAAAGATACAAAGATGGTAATTGTCATACTCATTTTCATGAATATGAAATTTGACAATGGATTATAAAACTCTTTCTTGTATAATTACTTAGGAGTTTTATAAATTCATGTAATCTTTAAAAGAATATAAAATGCAATAATCCAAGTATGGATAAATGCATGCATCAAGGAGATAAGTCTTATGTTTAAATATTAAATCCATGTTTTGACTTAAAATATGAAATAAGATAACTCCTAAGTAATTCTGAAAGCTAGTGGGAGTATTATGTTTACTTATTTAAATCATATATGTTGTATAACATATAGGAAGTAACATTCTATATAAGATAAATGTTAAGTCATAACTTTGAATAAAACTTTACTTGAAAGATTTAATGAGTAAAACATACAACCTTGAATATATGATTATTGATGTAAACATGTGCGGTAACTGAATCTAATAGAACATGATATATCAATTAGAAAGTTTAAATGGATATGTACTACATGGATAAAATTTAAGTTAGACACAAGGATTTTTCATGTACATCATGTTCTTGTTATATCATGTTTTAATAAAAAGATGATTTGACAACATTGATATCTAATTGAAAGATATTAGATAAGTTGTGTAATGAGTATTCTAAAGGAATATATTTCGATATAGAATCACATCCTCAGCCTGGAACAGCTTCTGGATTCTATAGATAAACAATTTGTCAATTGTCATAGCCAACAAACTTGGAAGTTTGGAAGACATAAAACATTACACATTAAAGTTTACGGAAAAGAGCATATTGTTGTTTACATACAATGATGCTAATAAAATTGAGATGATACTCAATACTAGTCATGGAAGGATTTCATCCTTGTTAAAAGCCATGTTTAAAACATTACACATTAATGTTTGAAATGTTTGAATCAAGATAACTAAAAGCATATTTGCATTATAAATTAAAGAATAAGAATACTTTAAACTTTAAAATGTTTGAATGTTTAATTATCATAAATTGAATGTTGAGGATGTGACACACTTTATGATGTATTATGTGGTTATATCAAATTATTTGAATGCACATATACAAGAACTTCGCTAATTGAATTCTTGAAATAAGTATTCTCAAAATTCCGATAGATCAAAGTTAGTTGAATAATGCCTTGTCAACAAGTATGATTGTCAATACTGAGTACGTTTGTTTTCATTAATAATAGATTGTATCCCATATTTGCATGCTTAATCCATGAATAACTTATGTTATGTTATTCTAAATAGTCCGTTGTCAATCAATAATATGGAAATATCATTGAATTACGACAAATCTGAGTTTTGGTATAATATAATTTGACTATATTGATGCATAGGACATGCCAAATTCACATGATATTCAATAGAATGAATAAATTGAATATAGGACAGATCCCAATTACATGATTATACTTATGGATGCTGTCAATAAAGTAAATCATGAATATTTATCCTCAGACTTGAGATACCAGATAACTACTATGGATGTAGCTCATTTTCTATAAGATAGTCTAACGTTATCCGTAACTGGCAGCTATAAGGGCTATTTTCAAAGGTGATGCAAAGTTCATGGGTTATGCTTGTAGTCAATACAGAATTTGTTTCCTTCAAATTTTTTTGAAGTATAATACTGTTGGGCCCTTCGTAGGGTTGACAAGATGTTTGCATGGCCATGCCCAAGGTCTATCTGGAATATGTTCAGATGAATTGGAAATCTTGTTTGATCATAAATGACGAGAAACAGAATAGTTAATTATGGAATGACTTTGATCCATATCCATATTAACATGGTATTAGAAACAAAAGGATAAGTATGATTCATCAAAAGGTTTTTTCCAGGAAACCACACTCATGATCGTTCTGGGGACATTGGGGTGTTACGCTAGACTAACCAATGTCATTATTACATTAATGTATATCCGAGTGGGAGCTGTTAGTTTACGGATAAAAATTAATGTAGTATGTCCGGATTCAAACATGAGACTTCAGGATTGCACACATTACGTATGAGTTTCAATTTAATAAAAATTATTATATTTAGTAATGAATAATTATTATTTTCACAAATAAACACTTAACGGTACCTAACGGTCGTCAGACAAAAGAAGAAGGGCTCGAATGCAAATAGTGGACAAGAAGGATCCGGATGGACCCTCCTTGGACTATGCTCGGCCGAAACACAACCTACAAGGGGTTAGGGTTGTTGTCTTGTGCTCTGTTAGGAATACGATTATTCATAGGAAGACTCGGTCACCCCAAGTGTAATTTAGCATATTGTAGCTCGTAGTATTTATCTTATTAGTTAGAACGTAGTTTAGTATTAGTTAGTATTTGTGGAGTCGGGTCGGGTCTTTACCCACTGTCAGCTCGCTCCACAGCCCGTTTCAGGGGGCATTTCTATTGTAACTATAAATACCCTTTCCCACCCAAGGGAAAGGGTTGGACCTTCACTTGCAATCAAACATTTCTCTATTTTCTCTCAAAGGCTCCCAACTTCATCTCTTTCTCTCTATACCTTCTCACTAGAAAACCTAACCTAAAATCATCCTAAACACAAAACCATCCATGTTCTAATATTAGAGTATACTACAATTGGTATCAATAGCCATGGTTCTATCCTAGGATTCGTGGTATGCTCGTAGTTATAGCTTGGTTTGTGGTTTGAGGTTGATTTGAAGTTCTTATTTGTATTGGCTTGTTTCTTGTACTTTCTTGATTAGATGAGTCATTAGTTCCTAGGTTTGCATTTGGAGCAGTTGAATTTATCATTTGTTTGGCAAAAAGTGTGATTTAGGTAGTTATTCATTCCAGCGAGTTGATGTTTTCACGTAGAGAGTTGGCATGTTCATACTAGCGAGTTGACATCAGCATGTTGGCGTTTTGCCATTTTGGGACATACGGACAAATCGCTACGATAGTGACAGTTTTATCTCATTCTAGCGAGTTATCAGGTTTTGGTACTAGCGAGTTGAGCAGTTAGCGTATTGTCAGACAGCGAGTTGGTATTAGCGAGTTGAGCAGTTAGCGTATTGTCAGACTAGCGATTTGTATACCAGCGAGTTGTTACACTAGCGAGTTTGTTAGCATTAAAATTATATTAAAAAGTGATGGTCATTCTTATTTATTATAATGTTGTAATATGTCGTAGTTTGTGTTATTAGAATAGTCAATGGGCTTTGGACTTGGTAAGCTAATATGTTAAGTGTTATGTTATACAAGCCTTTATAAATCATGTAATCCAAAGTCCAAGCCCAAGCCCATAGGAAAGCCTTTAGGGCATCCTATCTCATGAACTATATAAACACCTCAAAGGCTCATTTGAGGTGTGTGCTTGTGTGTGTATTGTGTGTGTTTCTTAATAAAAGTTCTCTTCATCTATTACTCTCTCTTTATACAAGTTAACGCCACATACTTCTCATCAAGTCACCATCTTTACTTCATCTAAGTGCTATATTGGTATTAAAGTTGATATATCTAAGGTCATACAAGTGGTATCAGAGCCAAACAATGATTTAGGAGTGTTTTAATAAAGTTTTTTGTTAAAAAGTTACACTTTTTATTCATTTTTGTACTTTTTCTTCAAAAAAGTTTTGATTTTTACAAGTTTTGGTGTTAAAGTTGTTGTTTTTATTGATGTTTCAGTGATTCTAAGTGTTTTGGGAAAGATTTGATCATTAGAAACAAGTGAAAAAAGTGTTTTTGGTTGAAAAAATCGAATTTTTGAAGTTTTTTGGTCATCTTACTTGTAACTTGGGTGAATAGTACAAGAAACAGCTGTCTACAGTACTTTCTACGCGTAAGTTGAAGTCAAAACCCTCTTTCTACGCATAAGTTGAAGTCAAAACCCTCTTCCTACGCGTTGGAATGAGATCCTACGCTTAACATTGATTCCTACGCATAAGATTGTGATCCTACGCTTAAGTATGTTCCTACGCATAAGGCTAAATTCTACGCTTAAGTTTCAGAGTTCTACGCATAAGCTTTATCACAGGTCTTCTCTTCGTGCTACGGTGACTCAGTACTTCCCTGACTTGGATAAGTTTGTGGAATACTTCGACACGGGATATCTTTCAAGCTTGGATAAGTTTGAGAGATCAATTTGGTTGAAAAACCTTACGCGTAACATTCTTACGCATAAACTCTAAGTTTACACGTAAAATCAAAGTCTACGCATAAACAATAGTGTTTACGCATAACTTAGATCTTACGCATAACTTACAGGTTACGCATAACATCTTACGCATAAGATTATTCAAGGTTTACGCATAAGAATTTGACTTTTTGACAACCAAACTTCAAACGGCCATAACTTTTGAACCGTAACTCCGTTTTCGACGAATCAGCTTTCAAAACGACCGTAAGACCGAGAAGAAGGACACGTTGAAATACCTAAAGATCATTCAAGCCAAGCTTCGAGGACCAAATCCACCCCGAACGGAAGTTATTGAGGTTTTAAGGTTTCAGATCAAATTTTTCACCATAAAAACTTGCATCAACTGACAGTAAACACAACTCCTATTTCGTTGGAACGATCCAAGTATCAACTTTATCAATCTACACTTCATCAATGGCTACTCAGCAAGATATTCATGCAACCGGTGTGGAAAACTGACCTCCAATGCTTGAAAAAGGTGGATATCTCCCATGGACAAGCCGCATCCTTCGTTACATCAAAACAAAGCCTGATGGTAAATTAATGATAAACTCCATTGAAAAAGGTCCATTTCAGCCAAGACAAGTTCAAATCGAAGGTAATCCAAATTCAACACCTCCTACTCAACCATTCGTACGTGAACAAACAGAAGCAGATTACACAGATGCAGACAGGAAGTAGATCGCCGCTGATGATATGGCAATGCATTTAATCCAACTTGGATTACCACGGGAGATCTTTGCTGCGGTCGACAGTTGTGAAACTGCTTATGCTATGTGGGAACGTGTTAGAAGGATATGCCATGGAACAGAGATTGGACAACAAGACGTTGAGAACAAACTTCTTACTGAATGGGAGAACTTTACATCCACCAAAGGTGAACAGATTGAATCATACTATACAAGGTTTTGCACTTTGATGAATGTGTTAATCAGAAACAAGTTGACACCTCGAACAATTGCAACAAACATCAAATTCATCAATAACCTTCCAGAAGAATGGGGTCGTTATGTTACAATTGTCAATCAAACAAAGGATTTACACAAGGTGAATTATGATCAACTCTATGACTTTTTGAAGCAAAACCTAGCTGAGGCTAATGAAGTAAGGAAAGAAAGATTGGCAAAGAATCATGATCCTCTCGCATTAATTGCTACTACACCAACACCGCTACCAGTGAACACACAACAATCATCATCCTCTTCCAGTCACAACTACTTGCAACCATCATACATTCAACAACCAACACCGGTCTACCAATAAAAGTTCTACCCAAAGCAACAACAACATATTATTCCACAACAACAATACCCACAATTCGAAGAACCAGAATTCACTGAAAATGATGAAGCTTCTGCAGCATTGACCCAAGCGTTTGCTTTTCTGTCAAAGGCATTCCAAGGACGCTATTCTACACCAACTAACAACAACCAAAGGATTTCATCGAACACTCGCAACAAGCAGATTGCTCAGCCGAGTTTCAATATGGGTAATGGAGGCCAAATGGTTGGAGTTTATGGGAATCAGCAAGGATATGCTACTGGATTTGACATGGGCAATCAGAATATGCAGAATGCAGGTCAGTATGCAGGGAATCAACATGGTCAGTATGCAGGGAATCAGCTGGGTCAGTATGCAGGGAATCAGCTGGGTCAGTTTGTTGGTAATCAGGCAATGGGTAATCAAAATAGAAATGTTGCAGCTCCAGTTGTTAGGATTTAGGGAAATGTGAATCAGGGTAATCCGGTAAAGTGTTTCAACTGTCAGGGTGTAGGTCATATGGCAAGGAACTGTCCTAGTAAGCCGAACAAAAAGGACACATCATACTTGCAGAAAGCACTGCTGTTGGCACAAAAGAATGAGGCAGGGTTTCAGTTGAACGCAGAGGAAAATGATTTTATGGCTCTTATGGATGACATGGAAGACAGAGAGGATATCGATGCGAACTGCATTTTTATGGCAAATCTTCAGGAGGCAAAGTATGAAACTGATTCTGACACACCTCCGGTTTATGACATCAATGCAGTCTCTGAGGTATCAAATTTCAACCCATGTCACAATAATGATATATTTGATATGTCTCCTCATGAGGAACAGCATTCTGAGAAGCTAGCACCCAATTATGATACATACCTGGACACGCCAAGTAGTAGCAATACTTCTTTAGCAACTCCAGACGTGAATCATAATGGAGGCTTCGTTTCACAGCATGCTGAGAATGATGAGGAAACACGTGCTTTGTTTGAATCATTATTGAATAATTGTCGTATTGAAATTGAGAATGTGCAAAAGGTCAATCGCGATGTTAAGGCCGCGAATGTAAAATTGACCACTGAGCTTGAGAGTTACAAGGAAAACGTTAAAGCTTTTGAATTTCATAAAAAAAGATTGTCTGAATTAGAAACTGGTTATCAAAATTCCGTTTCAAGGGAAAAACTTTTGCAACACAAGTTTGATACACTTGATGTTAATTCTTTCAAGAAGATAAAAGCATTAAACGCGGAAATTTCTGAGTTACAAAACCGACTTTCTATACAAAAAACAGCTTATACCAATCTTGAAAAAGAAAGGGATGAGTTGAAAAAGGACTTTGCAAAGAAAGAAGACAAACTTTTGGAAGAAATCGTAGAGTCAGAACACATGATTGCTCATTTAGAAGAATTAGTGGTTAAAAATGGTCAGTCAAGTCAAACAATGCACATGATTGCTAATCAAACTAATCTGATTTACCACACAAAAAAAAATGGCTCTAGGGAACAAACCTCCCTGTAATCTCAAGAAAGCTCAGCAAGAACATAACTGTTTGTTTAATGGAAATGTTTTGTTTACTAAGCATGATCCTCCTATTGTTCGTGATTCTGTGGAAACAATTGAATTGGTCGAAGAGAGCATTAATAAAATGAAACAAAAGAATCCTTATTTGAAACCCATTGATTACAACAAATTGAACAAACTTTCGGGAATCACTTTTGTTCCACAAACAGAACCATCCGTGTTTTCTATAAAACGACCATTCGCGAAATTCTTTTCTAAAAAGACGGTTGTTTCCAAATCTCTTTCAAAAATAGAACAAATGTCTTCTAATAACACTTTTAATACAAGTGAGGCTAGAGACATTCTGGATGATGTTAAAAAGAGAATTCAAGAACTTCAAAATATTGTTGCATCTAAAACTACCACCAATATTAACAACTGGCATTCTAGTTTTCATATCGAATAGAAAAAGGTTTTTGAAAACGAAATTACTATCCCACTGAATAACATCAGTGCGAGGGTAATCCATTTTGAAAACGCTTTATTAAAAGAAACGGCCGACTTTGTCAAGGACCACAAATCCCTGGTAAACGAAGCTAATGAAACTCGTGAAAACATGAATGTTTTGGAAAGGTTAAATGATTCTCTCTTCGAAGCTGTTATGACCACTGACATTATGTCCATCGTTTTACAAACATATTCTGTTCAAGACGATGAAAGACTGAGAGCTGAGACCTCCGCAATTGTTTCAAAATATGAAAATGCTCTTATTAAACTTGAAAAAGAAAATGTGTCATATTTCAAACAACTTGATCGAAAAAGCGAAGAATGCAAGTATGACAAATTGTCGTATGAGCGTGCCTTCAAGAACATGAAAGAGCAAAATGATCTTTTGAGGACTCAGCTTGAAAATCAAAAAGGGAAGAGTGTGGAAACTAAGTTTGCAAAACCATCGACTTCGGAGAAACCAAATGTTTCAAACACGGTTTCAAAACCAAAAATGTCAATTTCACGGTTTGCTCCTAAAGTCGATGAGAAAAAGGATTTGACAAAAACAGTCACTCCAACACCTTTGCCCAAGCAATGTGATAAGGTTAAGATTGTTGATAAAGGAAAATCGGTTGTCGATACACCAAGAGTGATAGCACCTGGCCTTTTTAGGATTAGTCCCACTAATGCCTCTGCCTCCACATCTAAGACAAATGCGTGCAAAAAGGATAATTCTAAAGAGTCTAGTGATGCTAAAAAGGACAAAAATATAAATCCTAACGCGTGCGCCTTACCTTCTACAAGATTAGAAAGCACCTCTAGGAGCAGCAGACTAAAGCTTAGGAGCAATACAAGGAAGAATAGAGTCTCGTCTGCCTCTATTAGTTGTAGCAAGAATAAAGTCAAAGAAGTAGAAGAACACCCTAGGAATTTATCGCTTTGTAATAAGAAACATGATTCATCTGAATGTAATGTCAAAAGTACTGGTTCTAATGAATGTAATGACTCTGTTTGTTTAATATGCAAGAAAGGTTTAATTAATGATGTTCATGATGAATGTGTTTCTAAGAATGTGAATGTTACGCCTGCGCATAAGTATGTTCCAAAGGTAACTAGTGCTAGATCTAGATCTATAGAAAGATTAGTTGTGCGCTTTAGGTCTACCACTAGTAGTCAAATGCCTAGGAACTACCTTAAGTTTTGTATGTGGATACCAACGGGTAGAGAGTTCATTCTTCAGAATGGCAAATTGGAAGTTGTTCAAAATAAACATGTAGCAACCTTTAATGTGTGTGATTCGGAATTTACTCCTAACCCCATGGAACCAAATTTCAAACGGTTTCCAAATACAAACTCTTCTGTTCTTGGCAGGTTATCGAAATATGTCTTTGGATCGTCGACTCGGGTTGCTCCAAGCACATGACCGGCAATTTAAAGCTGCTGATCAATTTCATCTGGAAATTCATGGGAACTGTACGCTTTGGTAATGATCATGTAGCAGCTATTCAGGGTTATGCAGATCTTCGGTTTGGGAATTTTTTGATCACTTGAGTTTACTACGTCGAAGGGTTGGGACACAACTTGTTTTCAGTTGGGCAGTTTTGTGATGCAGATTTAGAAGTTGCATTCAGGAGAAACATGGTTTTTATTAGAAATTTGGTTGGTGATGATCTCTTAACTGGTAATCGTGGTACAAATTTGTATGCTATCGATATCAACCAAATGGCTTCTACATCACCAATTTGTCTTATGACAAGGGCAACCGAAACTAAGTCCTGGCTGTGGCATAGACGTTTATCCCATCTCAATTTCGACACCATCAACAAGTTAGCCAAAGAAAACATCGTCACCGGACTTCCTAAGTTCAAATACACCAAGGAACACCTATGTACATCATGCGAACAAGGAAAAAGCAAAAGAGCATCATATAAACCCAAAACCGTACCTAGTTCGGAAGCAAGGTTACATATGTTGCACATGGACTTATGTGGCCCAATGAGAGTGGAAAGCATTAATGGAAAGAAGTATATTCTTGTTATTGTATATGATTATTCAAGATATACATGGGTAAAGTTTCTGAGGTCAAAAGACGAAGCACCAGGTACCATCATCACCTTTCTGAAGCGTATCCAAGTTCTACTTCAAGCTCCAGTAAGGATTGTAAGATCAGATAATGGCACAGAATTTACTAATCAGGAGTTAAGAACCTACTTTGAAGAAGTGGGAATCACTCACCAAACATCAGCTGTTAGAACTCCATAGCAGAATGGGGTAGTTGAAAGAAGAAACCGAACTCTTGTCGAAGTTGCTCGCACAATGCTAATTTTTTCTAGTGCACCACTATTCTTATGGGCTGATGCTGTTGCCACTGCTTGTTTTACTCAGAACAGATCCCTAATACATCCAAGATTCAATAAAACCCCATATGAGCTAGTGAACAACCGTAAACCTGACATCTCTTACCTTCACGTGTTTGGCGCTTTGTGCTATCCGACGAACGACAGAGAAGATCTAGTAAAGTTGAAAGCTAAGGGTGATATTGGAATCTTCATTGGATATTCAGAAAACTCGAGGGCATTCAGGGTGTATAATAAAAGAACAAAAAGGATAATGGAGACGATGAATGTGAAATTTGACGAGATTTCACAAATGGCTTCTGAGAGACTCGCTCTAGAACCCGCACTTAATCCGATGGCTTCTAATCAATCCAGATTAGGACCCGCACCAAACCCGCAGACTTCTGGACATATCAGTTCAGGACTCGTACCTCAAGGAGCTCAGTCAACAAACACTGGAAAACCTTCAGAACAAGAACTGGAAAATTTCTTCGAGTTAATGTTTGATGAATATTATGGTGGAACTTTGACAAATGCATCTCAACTACATTCCGCTGCACCCGCTCAAAATCATCTACCACCATCACAAGATGCATCTACAACAGTTGAAGCTGAAGCACCAATGACCTCAACATCATCAACATCATCAACATCTACTCAAGCAACTCCAGTTATTGAATCTGTTCTACCAAGAGTTGATGAGCAAAACCTAAACAAAAATTTTCAAGAAGAACCTACAAATAATTCAAACGATGTTGCGTTAGAAGAAGAAGAAGTATTTGAAAACCCGTTTGCAACAGACTCTGCTGAATCTTCTTCAAAGTTACAAGAACCGTCTAACACACATACATTATACCCAAGGTACCCTTCTACGTTTCAATGGACAAAAGACCATCCGTTAGAACATGTTATTGGTGAACCTTCAAAGCCAGTTCAGACAAGGAGACAACTTGCCACCGATCTCGAATTGTGCATTTACATTTGCTCAATAAGCACCAAAGTACCAAAAAACATTCGGGAAGCAATGGCAGAAAACCCATGGATTGAAGCGATGCAGGATGAATTTCTTCAATACCTGTTACATGATAGTTGGGAACTTGTTGAACGACCACTTGATAAATGAGTTCTTGATCTTAAGTGGTTGTGGAAAAACAAATTGGATGAGGAAATGACTGTAATTCGCAACAAAGCTCGTCTCATGGCTAAAGGTTATCCGCATGAAGAAGGGATAGATTTCGAAGAGTCATTCGCGCTTGTAGCTAGACTTGAAGCAGTCCGGATTTTCTTAGCCTATGCAGCTCACAAAAACATCACAGTCTATCAGATGGACATTAAGACAGCTTTCTTGAATGGAACTCTGAAAGAAGAAGTGTATGTGAGTCAGCCAGAAGGATTCGTTGATAAAGATCATCCAGACTACGTCTACAAGCTTAAAAAGGCCATTTATAGTTTAAAACAAGCTCCAAGAGCGTGGTATGACGAACTCTCATCTTTCTTGCTCAATAACAATTTCACCAAAGGAACAGTTGATGAAACCTTGTTTATCAAAAAATTCAAAGATGACATTTTGATTGTTCAGATTTACGTGGACGACATTATTTTTGGGTCCACTAATCCGAATCATTCAAAACATTTTGAAAATCTTATGAAAAGCAAATTTGAAATGTCCATGATGGGGGAACTAAAATTCTTTCTTGGTTTACAAATACATCAATCCCCTCGTGGTATTTTTATCAATCAAGCTAAATATATAATAGAGATTTTGAAAAAACATGGAATGGAAAACTGTGATTCCGTTGGTACACCAATGGTCTCTTCACCAAAAATAGGTGCTGATTTGTTTGGGAAACCCATCGATCCGAAGAAATATCGGAGCATGATCGGTTCTCTCATGTACCTAACTGCTAGTCGACCCGATATTCAATTTGCTGTTTGTTTGTTAGCATGGTTTCAGGCAAAGCCTACCGAACTTCACCTCAAAGAGGTTAAACGGATCTTTCGGTACCTACGAAGCACCATCAACATGGGACTTTGGTATCCGAAGGATTTGGAGTTTAATCTAACAGCATTTTCAGATGCAGACCATGCCGGTGATCAAGTTACAGCAAAGAGTACATCAGGTGGAGCATAATTTTTGGGTGAAAAGCTTGTAAGCTGGTCATCAAAGAAACAGGATTGTACTGCGCTATCAACCGCCGAAGCCGAGTATGTGTCTCTATCTGCGTGTTGTGCCCAAGTTCTCTGGATGCGGACACAGCTCACAGATTATGGCTTTACTTTTGAAAGAATACCTATGTATTGTGACTCAAAAAGTGCCATAGCCATCTCGTGCAATCCCGTACATCATTCTAAGACGAAGCATATAAAAGTCCGCTACCATTTCATCAAAGAACACGTGGAAGAGGGTACTGTTGAATTATTTTTCGTTAAGACTGATTACCAACTCGCCGCTCTATTCACTAAAGCCCTTCCAAAAGAACGGTTTGACTATTTAGTTCGACGAATTGGCATGCGAAGCCTAACTCCTGAGGAGCTAGAACGTCTTCTTGAATCTTCTTGAAAAATGTTTTCAAAATCGCTTCGCTGTAAATATTTTTGAAAAAAAAAAAAATGAAAAAGAAAAAGAAAACAAAATACAAAATTTGAAAAACCAACAAAAACAAAATACAAAAATATAAAATTTTCAAAAAATACAAAAACAATATAAAATCAAAAAAAAATCCAAAAATATTCTTCTCACGACATGTCTCTTGTATAATCGATATTCTGTACGTATCTAGAAATGTCATTCAACAATGATACGGATATGTACAGATGCTTGAGCGAGAGTTTTTTAATGTTTTTTCTAAAACATGTTGTTTCTAAAAAGTTTGTTCACAATGGCTTTCGTATACTTCAGTACGAAACCCGGACTTAAACGATGACTTCTGATTATTTCAAATCAAGGACTCGTATTTTCAAGGACGAAATATTTTTCAAAAACTTCGAGTCTAAACAAACGAAAAAGACTTCAAACAAAAACTCGTTTTCAAACAGAATTCTTGAGCACTTTTTCAAGATTGTTCAAAAGATTTTTTAAAATCTTTCAAATGAGTGCTCAAGATAACTCCCTCAAACCCTTAATTGATTTTAAAATGTGCTATCATTAAGGGGGAGTCCAAAAACAAAAATGTTCCGAATTCATGCAAAAACAAATCTGTCTTTCTCTCCAAAAGCTTTTTCTTAATCAGTTGATATCAAAAATATCACGATATGCTATTTTTGAGGGGGAGAAGACATGATTAAAATGTGATCTAAAATGTTTTAAGTATGTGACTGAATCTCAGAAGAGCTCGACTCAGTAAGTACCAATGAATTGACGAAGCTTAAAATGTCAGTAATCGAAAAGACTTGTCCTGGACGGGTAATAATTTCAAGCTAGTCTAACTAGTGATGTAAGCGTGTCTCAAATAGGACTTGTCTAAGTAGAATGTACCGTATCGAGAGACTTTCTTTGGACTTGACCAGGACGGGTAATAATTTCAAGCTAGTCTAACTAGTGATGTAAGCGTGTCTCGGATCGGTCATGTTCGTTGAAAGTGGATCAATTCAAAAGTGCAAACTCCTCTCGCATGTGCAAATTTCTTAAACATTACATGAGCACATGTGAAGGGGGAGTCCTTCAAAAGTTGCAAAACTCTCAAAGTGGTAACAACAATGTGTTTAATTATCATAAACACTTTGAGAGATTTTCAAATGAATGGTTTCATGGCAATGATAGGATAGTCATGGTGTTATAAGGTGACTAAGGTTAGGAAAAACCGTCCTAGGATCCGCCAAAGCCGGAGGGATCTACCCAAGGATAATTCCAATAGATTAGAATTAGAAGTCCTTAGGTATGATTGAAAAAAGGAGAAAATGAGAAAGGAGAAAGAAGGGGTTGAAGAATTAAAAAGAAAAGTAAAGAAAAAGGGTGAAAAGAAATAGCCCTCCATATGTTCAACCTTAGGGCAGACACTGGGTACAATTCGTATGCTACTGGTTGTTACTAAGGTGACACCGATATTGAAGACAAGACATCATGGACCCAGTGACGGACTGCACTAAACCTTCTAAGCCACTCAAGTTCTCTTAAAAGAGCTTGTTTCATTCTCACGGGGAACCGGTGTAATCTAGAAACTGGAGACACCTCCCTAATCTCCGCATAGGAAACCTAAGTATGCACTTATAGAGTCTAGAGCCTTGAGATTTCATCAAAAATATCTCATAGGAAGACATAGTATTTCTACAACTGGTGTTCTACATTAATGGACACTAGCTGTAAATTATAGAGTCCTACGCATATCTTAGCAATCTGCCAGAACATTTATAAGAGGATTCACTCTTGTGATTCTCAATGATTGAATGGAAACTCCTGCCAGGGTCAACATCAAGCAGCCCTGACAGCAGGTCACTTCGGTAATTCTTTATGGGTTACGCTTAGTATTCGCGGTGGTTTCAAATGGTCTACGGTCGTGGAGTGATCCCCAGCGACTCACCCAGTCATTGAGATACTAAGTAGGTCTCGTAAGCTCTCTCGGGAGTATCTGATATGGGAACGGCCTTGGTAAGGATTAGAAGGAGTCTTCACACTATGCTGTTTAGGATCTCTAATTCCTCATCTGTAAGTACCGGTTGATTTATTGCTAATTGTTTACATGCAGCTATACATCATCTCCATGGCGACAGATTCCACATGCTCATACATACATCTGGAAGTTAAAGAAACCTCCCTCAAAGATCCATACTACATAACGGTCAAAGAAAGATTCTACGCCAAAAAGAAGAATCTACAAAGTTTAAAGACTAAAGATCTAAGTGAAAGAAAGGGAACTACGTGCATATGAATATCAAAGTCCAAAGATGTATGAGCATGTTGGAATGGCAGACAACCACCACAGACGCAGAAGTGACGAAAGGCAGATTGCTCCATACAACAAAGAACAAAGAACGATGAAAAGTCAGTCATCAAAGATCACAAAGCATGAAGGAACAAAGACTAAAGACTCTTCTACTACGACACACAATGGTCAACAACAAAGAACAAAGAAGACCTAATCACGTGGAGCATCATTCGAATGACCACCCCTTAAGGGGAGATTGTTAGCATTAAAATTATATTAAAAAGTGATGGTCATTCTTATTTATTGTAACGTTGTAATATGTCGTAGTTTGTGTTATTAGAATAGTCAATGGGCTTTGGACTGGGTAAGCTAATATGTTAAGTGTTATGTTATATAAGCCTTTATAAATCATGTAATCCAAAGTCCAAGCCCAAGCCCAAGCCCATAGGAAAGCCTTTAGGGCATCCTATCTCATGAACTATATAAACACCTCAAAGGCTCATTTTAGGTGTGTGCTTGTGTGTGTATTGTCTGTGTTTCTTAATAAAAGTTCTCTTCATCTATTACTCTCTCTTTATACAAGTTAACGCCACATACTTCTCATCAAGTCACCATCTTTACTTCATCTAAGTGCTATATTGGTATTAAAGTTGATATATCTAAGGTCATACAGAGTTGATTCCATCCAGCGAGTTGGTGATTAGCGATTTGTTATTAGCGAGTTGCTTCGTTTTAGCGAGTTGTCTACCAGCGAGTTAGTTCCAGTATTCTGCGAGTTGGTGTTGTCAGAAGGTTGATACATTCTAGCGAGTTGTTCAAGTCTAGCGAGTTGTGGTATTCTTAGTGAGTTGGTTTAGGTGCATTAGTGAAAGTTGTGCGCTGTTACGACTTAAGTTGTTACCACCATTTCTATAGTAACTTGACGTTGTGAGGATAATCTTACGACTTGACTTGTTATTTTAATAGTAACTTGATGTTGTGAGACTAAACTTACGATTTGACTTGTGTTCTGTGGAGCGGTTGTAATTCGACTTGTTGCAACAAAACACGAAACACACTTGCGTTTACAACTTGACATTTGGACTTACTCACTTTCAATAGCATGGCAAGTACTTCCTCTGATGACATTCAGGTTGCAGGGTCGGATACTCATCCTCCTATGCTGGACAGAACTGACTATGAATCATAGGTACAAAGGATTCGTCTCTATTACTTGGGAAAGGAAAACGGGGTTAACATCTTGAAATCCATTGATGAAGGACCTTTTCGAATGGGCAAACTAGAGACACAATCGCAGCTACTGATGACCAACCTGCTGCAGTCGGTCTAGATAGACCTCGCACCTAAAATGAGCTGTCAGATGAAGAAAAGAAATGCTATGATGCCGACATCAGAGCATCGAATATTGTCATTCAAGGGCTTCCTAAAGATGTCTACAAACTTATCAACTACAACACAGAAGCCAAAGCAGTTTGGGATAATGTGAAAATGCTTCTTGCAGGGTCTGAGTTAACTAAAGAAGATCGGGAGTCTCAGCTATATGATGAATTTGAGCACTTCAAAATGAACCCAGGTGAAAGCATTACTGACTATTACGTCAGATTTCACAAGCTGGTCAATGATATGAGATCCATCAAGATGACAATGCCCAACATTCAGCTTAACTCTAAATTCATGAATAACATGGCACTGGAATGGAATAGGTTTGTTACAGCTGTTAAACTCAAAAAAGGTCTTAGGGATACTAATCATGAACAACTCTATGCATATCTCCAACAACATGAGAAACATGCTGCTTATGATCGGTTAATGCGAGAAAAGCTCAATCCTTCAACAACAAATGACTCTCTTGCCTTTGTCTCTAATGTTCAACAACTCACTCAACCTTCAAATGATCAATCTCAACCAGAACAACCTTCATGCATGTCTACTCCAACAATTGGTCAATCACCAACTCCCTCACCACCTGCTTTAAACACCCACCTGGACTCTGGGTACTCCCACACTGACATGATGATTGATAATCTCTCCAACCAAGTCTCCTTATTAGTCCAACAGTTCAGAGCTGTACTTCCACCAACTAATAACCAACTCAGGACTTCGTCTAACCCACAAAATCAGGCAGCCATAGAAGATGGAAGGGTGGTGGTGCAGAATGTGCAAGGAAGACAAAACCTCAATCAAAGAAATGCTGGTAGAGAAAATGGGCAGTATAGAGTTGGGAATGCGCTTCAAGTACAAGCTAGGCAACCTAAGTGTTATAACTGTGGAGGGTTGGGCCACATAGCTAGGAATTGCACTCACCCAAAGCGTCCTCAAAACTCTGAGTACTTCAAGGACAAGATGTTGCTAATGCAGGCGCAAGAGAATGGGACTGCTTTGGATGAAGAAGCTCTGCTCTTTCTGGCTGGCAATGACGGGAATACATTTGATGGTGATGTGGATGATCAACCTGTTCAGTACATGGCACTAAATGATCTGAACATCTTTCAAGTTGAAGACTGTGATGCTTTTGACTCAGATGTTGATGACGAACCCACAACTCAAACCATCTTTATGGCTAATATGTCTGCAGCTGCTCCCTGTCCACAGCAGTCTGGCTCTTCCATCACATCTGCTATTTCTGAGGTACCAACGTCACTTAATTCTAATCTGAATTATCCTACCAATCCACAGGGGGCGTGTGACTCTATACAACTCAAGAATATTGACAACATAGACACCACTGATATGGGAAATACCAATAATATCCCATATGAAAGGTATGTGAATGACAATAGACTGCCAGTTGTACCAAGTGACACGCCGTCGGTTGACTCTAGTGAACTTGAGCTGCATGAGTACACAATATACAACCCTGATGATTCCTTGACCACTAGAGTTAACATGGAGTGGAAAATGCGTACTTACATATCTGAAAACAATTCCAAACAAGAAACATTGAAAAGGGAGTTGGTGTCTTTAAAAAAACAATTGGATCAAACTGTTAAACAAAAACAGGAAATTCAAAAGGGGTTGACTTCAATTAAACTCGAATACAAAGATAAAGAAACTAAACTTCTAAATGATTTCTCAAACCTCAAAATGTTGAAAAATAAATTGGAATATAAGTTGTACACGCAAGGCCAAACCATCCAATCTGCTCAAATGATGCAAAACCATAGGAAATTAAGTGATGAATTTAGTGAACGGGATGCCTCTAAGACTAAAGCCAAATTCCTTAGAAATGGTATAGGTGCTCAACCTGCGTTATATGATGCAAACACTATGCTTGAACCTAACCATGCCCCTCCTGATGTGAGATTCTATGACGAGATTGATGAGGCGTGTAACAATTCGCATTTTCAGATTTATTTCTATTCCCGAAAATTTTACTATTCACTTTTACTATTCATTTTTCCTGAAATTCTCCCGAATTTTGATTTTTGTTTCTTGGCCTCGAGTGATAAATCATTTCCATGGCAAATTCAAAGTTTGACACTCATCAGATCATTTTCGTGAAAGTTATTAAGGAATTGCATGGAATTATACGTTTTAGGGTAAAACGTCATTCAAAAATTCTACGCACAACGAAACTCGACCGCGTTAAGTGACCCCGCATCAGAAAAATGTTTAGTACTCTCATGATTAATTAGAGAATTAATCCTGACTGAGAAAAATGTTACCAGATTGACCCTGGACCGTGAAAAACAGAAATTTATGCTGTTAAGCACTTTTACTTAGCCGTAACCTTAGCCTATACATGTACCGCGTTTCTAAGACAATTTGAGTTTCCACATTTATGGAATAAGTCAACATATTTTTCCCTCCTCCATTAACCAAAAATCATTCCTTGATTTTATAAATCATTCCTTGATTTTTAGGCTTCCGGTTTTAAGTCTAAAGGACTGTAAATACCAACCGACATTAGACTGAGCCCAGTCTAGACATTATAAGTCATTTTAAATCATTTTTATCCTATTAGAAAAGTAACATTTTACTTTTCTCAATTTTACACAATATTCGTACATTTTACGAATTACGCGTTTTAGACCCGTGTTTCCAGTTTTGGCAGGGTTTTACCACCCCAATGGAACCTACCACTCATTTTATATTTTATTATGGAGTGTCATGACATGTTTAACAATACTTTCAAGTTCCACATTTTTACGACACCCAGTTTTACGTTTTGAGGCTTAACAGTTTACGGTTAGCAACTTACGGAGTCAAATCTCATCCTAATACTTAGGATATTACCAAGCCAAGCACACCTCACCCCCTAGCCTTGTGAACCGCCATTAGGGGGGAAGTCACACCCTCATGTGTCTTGATCTTATGTCTTAAGGCCTTGGATGGTTTACATGTATACAAGCTTGTCATGAAAGCTTTGACAAGTCTTGTTTTGTAACCTCCTCAAACACATATAAATACCCCCTCCCCCCCTTGTTGTCGTTCCATACTAACCACACCAACACCTTCACACTTAGCTAAAATACTTCCAAGTTACAAGCAAGATTCAAGAACAAGTTCAAGTATAGAAACCCTAGATTGGTTTTAGGTACCCAAAACACATCCAAAACGCTAGAAACTTTGGTGATTTTCTTGAGTTTGAATCCACTCAAGTCACCAAGACATCATCAAGACCTTGTTCAAGCCCTAGCACAACCTTGCTCATACAAAAGAAGTGAAGGAATCTAAGAAGAGGAAGCTCAAAGTCCTTGTACTAGTCCTTGATTCTTGATTTCCCTTTTGTTAGGCCAAAAGTTGTAAGCAAAACTCTAACATACCTCTTGTTAAATATCATACTCATGCTATTTACATATCATTCATAATATATATTGTCTTGATGTTAGGTTCATGATGTTTAAAAACGACCAAAACAAGTATTGAAGTATATATGTTAACCTATGTTATTCAAACAAGTAAACTAGTGACTTCCATGGAAAAATCCGACCAAATCAGTATATAAATGATATTATACAATTACATATTGTAGTAGATGACTTAAAAAGGAAACCATAGCAACTTGAACCACGTAAAATGAGTAAACGAGTCAAAAGTTACGACCATTTGAAATTACCACAACTTTGCGGCAAACTGCCTAAATACCTTCTGTGACAGAACATAAAACACGCAAAAAGAGGCCTTTCTGGTCCGTTTCATGAAAAAGTTAAGGCACGAAAGTTGTCCGGAATCATGTTTTCTACAGAAACTCAGGTGCACGTCTCCAGAAAACCAATAACGAATGAGATTTTTCTCAGTTTCTTAACAGCTTTTTACATATATATGTCATATATAAAAGGTTATAGTTTATAAAGACCAAAGAGGTCTTATGACCTAGAATCAAGACCACAACCATGGCTAGAGCTAAGGTTGAGTCTCAAGACCATGAAACAATGACCAAAGGTCATGGCAAGGCCATGACTAAATGACCATATAAACTTACTTAGGCGAAAACATGAACTAAAAGTTGGCGATAACTTGAACAAACAATTTGGATCTACTTCATCTAAAAAGAACCATGAAATCTTACAAGTAATTCATACAAAGATCTAAGAAACTCATTGTAATAACAATCGTCATTTAAAAGTAAACTTTCCTAAGTTTACTCAAATATCGGACATGTAACTTTTCGGATCAAAACTTATCAAACACTACAATAGTAGGGAGCTTCATGTGAGGAGTTCATATGGGTAAACCGTCGAGATGAGTTGTGGATTTACGAATTAAAGTGTCCTGGCTCCTCGAACGTTTACTACATGACTTCTGAATTATGATGGCCCGAACGGTAGTAAGCGATATACAAACTATACATGTTTCATACACAATTTTTATTCAAAGACTTATATATACTAAGTACTACATCATGAACTATTTGCAAGACATATATAGGCAATTCTTCGTACTATTAGACATTGCCCCAACCTAAGACGCGACGTTCTATTATAGGTTACTCTTAGAGACTATTGTGATTCGACTATCATACTCACTACATAGACTTAAGGTGAGTTCGTAGCCCCACTTTTACTCTTTTTATACTTGTTTTAACTCTTTGGGGGAGATACATGCTCAACTACTTGCTTTCTCTTTTACTAAGCAAATTTACTCAAATGCTATGCTATACTTTTATACACTTAAACATGATGTGTAGCTTTATTACGATATGTGACTTAATGTGATAAACTATTCTATACGCTATATTCTTTAAACCACTGTTTAACTCCTGGATGGAGCCGACAGAGAGGTATTGATAGTACTATCGGGTTGACGCCCCCACCCTTTGCCCTTGATTCTCGGCCTTGGGTGAATATAATCCGGAATTGAAGCATTTGTGCTTATTCTTACGACGCTTTCGAGCTTATTCTTGTCATGAGGTTCAGTAGGCATTTTATACTTTACATTAAGAGTGCATATATCGTATACACATATGTCTTAATCATACTATCTGGTAGCAGTGGGTTGTGGACACACAGGTTGCAAGTCTCTTATGGCGGGACTTGCAACTGAGTGGATTCATAATGCCTTTGCTGTGTGAACATTCTTTTAAGGCTTTTCAACTGTGTTAAAACAAACTCTATGAACTCACCAACCATTGTGTTGACACTTTAGCATGTTTGTCTCAGGTCTGTAAGGTGATAGCTGTTGCATGGAGCATAGAGTCGCTTGGCATGTTTTGAAGACTTATGCTTTTATCTTTACCATTCGATATGTCTTAAAACTCTTATGTATTGTATTATGGAACTCAAGTTTGTAACTCAGAATTTATTAATCGAATGGAAACTTTTCAAACGTCTCATTTAGAGGTCATTTTCTATACCTTGTACTTTGTATTATGAAGTAGCACCTCAATGACACAGTCTTCCGCTGCGGTATTTTGGGGGTGTTACAGATTGGTACCAGAGCCTTGGTTATAGAGAACTAGGTTGCATTTAGTGCCTAGACTATAACTGCTATATACGTTAAGACTCTACTCTTTATTTGCCTTACACATACTACATGCGCATATGCTTACTGCTAATTGTATGTTTAGGAGAAACCCCAGACTATAGTCAAGTCATCAAAAATGTAGAGCTGAGTAATAATTATTTATGTAACTTGATCTTGTGACAGTTCTTGTTTGATAAGACATAAGATTAAGTTAAATAAAGGTTATTAGTTTTCTGTACAGATTTGATGATTTGCCTTATATGGTCCTAATACCTAGAAGTGATTCACATGTCCTAGTACAACACTCAAACCTATTTACAAACGCGACTGGTCCTTCTCGTCACCCACACTACGTTACCCCTTCACAAACTTGAGACCAAATGATAGAAACTCTACCCAATTATGTAGTATCAATCGTTGAGATATGTGTGCCTGGGAATATGTATACGTGTGAAAGGAAGCAATTATAATTGTGGTGGCCAACATAATTATAAATGCTTCACGACTCACGTAGACATATGTGACCATGCTTACATAAATCAACGTTGACTCAGATTGGCAAAATTTAAGACTAAGTAGTCTAGGAATATCACCTCATATCTGACGTCGACAAAATATCCTTCTTGTAGATATCATGGCACCAAAGAGAGTAACTCGTAGCACTAGCCGAGGTGGTGCAACAGCAAGGGGCGGAAGAACTGGTGGACGTGGAGGTATAGGAGATGCTCATGACACTAGTAATGGTGGAAGAACTGGTGGAAGTGGAGGTAGAGGAGATGCTCACAACACTAGTAACCCTGGTAACGATGGTGGAAATCCTGATGTCTCCGCTATTATTGCTCAACAACTACAAAACCTACTTCCCCCTATAGTCACACAAGTTGGCGACCACATGAACAATTCGGGGAACCACGGAAGCATGAATGACACTACAAATGGTGGGGGAAGGAATGGTAACAACAACAACAACAACAACAACAACAACAATAGGATTGGATGTACGTATAAGGAATTTATGACATGCAAGCCAATTGAGTTTGATGGTAAAGGAGGTGCACTAGCATATACAAGATGGGTCGAGAAGATGGAGTCAGTAATTGACATCAGTAACTGTGCAATCCACCAGAGAGTGAAATATTCTGCATGCTTGCTATCAGAGAAGGCATTGACATGGTGGAACATGCAGATTCAAGCAAGGAGTAGAGAAGCAGCTGTAGGCATGACATGGGACGACTTTAAGGGACTACTGAAGGAAGAATACTGCCCGGGTAATGAAATGCAAAAACTAGAGGACGAGTTTTGGCATCACTCTATGGTAGGAGCTGGTCATGCAACCTACACAGATCGGTTTCATGAACTAGCTAAACTAGTTCCTCATCTGGTTACCCCTGAATCCAAAAGGATTGAGAGGTACATCTATGGTCTTGTTCCTGAGATTCGTGGGACAGTGAAAACAACCGAACCTCCCACAATTCAAAGTGCAATATTAAGAGCAGGGACCCTAACAGACGAGATGGTTAGGAATGGAACTTTGAAGAATAGTGACAAAAGGAAGGGAGCAGGTGAATCGAGCGAGCAAATGGGTACAATGGTTGATAATAAGAGAGCAAGAGGATTTGCGGCAACTGTTTCAGATCAGAAAAAGTATGAGGGTGCACATCCTAAGTGTACTAAATGTGCTTTTCATCATCAGAGGTCTGAGCCCTGCCGAGTGTGTACAAAGTGCAAACAGTGGGGTCATTTTGCAAATAGTTGTAGAGCATCGGGCAATATAAGAAACAACCAAAAGACATGTTATGAGTGCAACAGCCCAAACCATTTCCGATATAATTGTCCTAAGTTGAATGGGGCACAGAGACAAGTGCTAGATAACCCAACCTTAGCCGTAATGCTTGAAGCAAATAATCTGAACCATGGAGGCAATGTTAGTCCACCTCGGGGTCGAGCATACTATTTGGGTGCTAAGGAAGCCCGCAATGCGTAACGGGTACGTACCTTATCCTACCATATTATTCTATTCTAAATCTAGCTTTATTATGCCGCTATTAAGATAAGAGACCTAGACACACTAAACTTCGGGACGAAGTTTCCTGAAGGGGTAGAGACTGTAACAATTCGCATTTTCAGATTTATTTCTATTCCCGAAAATTTTACTATTCACTTTTACTATTCATTTTTCCCGAAATTCTCCCGAATTTTGATTTTTGTTTCTTGGCCTCGAGTGATAAATCATTTCCATGGCAAATTAAAAGTTTGACACTCATCAGATCATTTTCGTGAAAGTTATTAAGGAATTACATGGAATTATACGTTTTAGGGTAAAACGTCATTCAAAAATTCTACGCACAACGAAACTCGACCGCGTTAAGTGACCCCGCATCAGAAAAATGTTTAGTACTCTCATGATTAATTAGAGAATTAATCCTGACTGAGAAAAATGTTAGCAGATTGACCCTGGACCGTGAAAAACAGAAATTTATGCTGTTAAGCACTTTTACTTAGCCGTAACCTTAGCCTATACCTGCACCGCGTTTCTAAGATGAATTGAGTTTTCACATTTATGGAATAAGTCAACATATTTTTCCCTCCTCCATTGACCAAAAATCATTCCTTGATTTTATAAATCATTCCTTGATTTTTGGGCTTCCGGTTTTAAGTCTAAAGGACTGTAAATACCAACCGACACTAGACTGAGCCCAGTCTAGACATTATAAGTCATCTTAAATCATTTTTATCCTATTAGAAAAGTAACATTTTACTTTTCTCAATTTCACACAATATTCGTACATTTTACGAATTACGCGTTTTTGACCCGTGTTTCCAGTTTTAGCAGGGTTTTACCACCCCAATGGAACCTACCACTCATTTTATATTTTATTACGGAGTTTCATGACATGTTTAACAATACTTTCAAGTTCCACATTTTTACGACACCCGGTTTTACGTTTTGAGGCTTAACAGTTTACGGTTAGCAACTTACAGAGTCAAATCTCATCCTAATACTTAGGATATTACCAAGCCAAGCACACCTCACCCCCTAGCCTTGTGAACCGCCATTAGGGGGGGGGGAGTCACACCCTCATGTGTCTTGATCTTATGTCTTAAGGCCTTGGATGGTTTACATGTATACAAGCTTTTCATGAAAGCTTTGACAAGTCTTGTTTTGTAACCTCCTCAAACACATATAAATACCCCCTCCCCCCTTGTTGCCGTTCCATACTAACCACACCAACGCCTTCACACTTAGCTAAAATACTTCCAAGTTACAAGCAAGATTCAAGAACAAGTTCAAGTATAGAAACCCTAGATTGGTTTTAGGTACCCAAAACACTTCCAAAACCCTAGAAACTTTGGTGATTTTCTTGAGTTTGAATCCACTCAAGTCACGAAGACATCATCAAGACCTTGTTCAAGCCCTAGCACAACCTTGCTCATACAAAAGAAGTGAAGGAATCTAAGAAGAGGAAGCTCAAAGTCCTTGTACTAGTCCTTGATTCTTGATTTCCCTTTTGTTAGGCCAAAAGTTGTAAGCAAAACTCTAACATACCTCTTGTTAAATATCATACTCATGCTATTTACATATCATTCATACTAT
The DNA here is from genome assembly GCA_030686995.1 of Artemisia argyi. Classification (NCBI taxonomy): domain Eukaryota; kingdom Viridiplantae; phylum Streptophyta; class Magnoliopsida; order Asterales; family Asteraceae; genus Artemisia; species Artemisia argyi. The sequence continues at coordinate 208,967 of JARVZY010002064.1, forward strand.
ATATTGTCTTGATGTCAGGTTCATGATGTTTAAAAACGACCAAAACAAGTATTGAAGTATATATGTTAACCTATGTTATTCAAACAAGTAAACTAGTGACTTCCATGGAAAAATCCGACCAAATCAGTATATAAATGATATTATAAAATTACATATTGTAGTAGATGACTTAAAAAGGAAACCATAGCAACTTGAACCACGTAAAATGAGTAAACGAGTCATAAGTTACGACCATTTGAAGTTACCACAACTTTGCGGCAAACTGCCTAAATACCTTCTGTGACAGAACATAAAACACGCAAAAAGAGGCCTTTCTGGTCCGTTTCATGAAAAATTTAAAGCACGAAAGTTGTCCGGAATCATGTTTTCTACAGAAACTCAGGGGCACGTCTCCAGAAAACCAATAACGAATGAGATTTTTCTCAGTTTCTTAACAGCTTTTTACATATATATGTCATATATAAAAGGTTATAATTTATAAAGACCAAAGAGGTCTTATGACCTAGAATCAAGACCACAACCATGGCTAGAGCTAAGGTTGAGTCTCAAGACCATGAAACAATGACCAAAGGTCATGGCAAGGCCATGACTAAATGACCATATAAACTTACTTAGGCGAAAACATGAACTAAAAGTTGGCGATAACTTGAACAAACAATTTGGATCTACTTCATCTAAAAAGAACCATGAAATCTTACAAGTAATTCATACAAAGATCTAAGAAACTCATTGTAATAACAATCGTCATTTAAAAGTAAACTTTCCTAAGTTTACTCAAATATCGGACATGTAACTTTTCGGATCAAAACTTATCAAACACTACAATAGTAGGGAGCTTCATGTGAGGAGTTCATATGGGTAAACCGTCGAGATGAGTTGTGGATTTACGAATTAAAGTGTCCTGGCTCCTCGAACGTTTACTACATGACTTCTGAATTATGATGGCCCGAACGGTAGTAAGCGATATACAAACTATACATGTTTCATACACAATTTTTATTCAAAGACTTATATATACTAAGTACTACATCATGAACTATTTGCAAGACATATATAGGCAATTCTTCGTACTCTTAGACATTACTCCAACCTAAGACGCGACGTTCTATTATAGGTTACTCTTAGATACTATTGTGATTCGACTATCATACTCACTACATAGACTTAAGGTGAGTTCGTAGCCCCACTTTTACTCTTTTTATACTTGTTTTAACTCTTTGGGGGAGATACATGCTCAACTACTTGCTTTCTCTTTTACTAAGCAAATTTACTCAAATGCTATGCTATACTTTTATACTCTTAAACATTATGTGTAGCTTTATTACGATATGTGACTTAATGTGATAAACTATTCTATACGCTATATTCTTTAAACCACTGTTTAACTCCTGGATGGAGCCGACGGAGACGTATTGATAGTACTATCGGGTTGACGCCCCCACCCTTTGCCCTTGATTCTCGGCCTTGGGTGAATATAATCCGGAATTGAAGCATTTGTGCTTATTCTTACGAAGCTTTTGAGCTTATTCTTGTCATGAGGTTCAGTAGGCATTTTATACTTTACATTAAGAGTGCATATATCGTATACACATATGACTTAATCATACTATCTGGTAGCAGTGGGTTGTGGACACACAGGTTGCAAGTCTCTTATGGCGGGACTTGCAACTGAGTGGATTCATAATGCCTTTGATGTGTGAACATTCTTTTAAGGCTTTTCAACTGTGTTAAAACAAACTCTATGAACTCACCAACCACTGTGTTGACACTTTAGCATGTTTGTCTCAGGTCTGTAAGGTGATAGCTGTTGCATGGAGCATAGAGTCGCTTGGCATGTTTTGAAGACTTATGCTTTTATCTTTACCATTCGATATGTCTTAAAACTCTTATGTATTGTATTATGGAACTCAAGTTTGTAACTCGGAATTTATTAATCGAATGGAAACTTTTCAAACGTCTCATTTAGAGGTCGTTTTCTATACCTTGTACTTAGCAACCATGTAACCAATTAGATAATTAACTAAGGGTTTAAACAAATAACAATAATGCACTAAAGATGAGCGCATACACGGAAGGCTAAGGCGATTTGGTTGTACATTTAAGTGGGGTGTAACAAATTCTTCCTTTAAGTAAGATTCTTAAAGTTAAAAACGAAAAGATAGGCTCGGAGGGGTGTACTACGGGTTTCGTGTACTAAAAATGAGTACAACGCTAAGGTGTGGGAAAAATTAGTTGACTTAGCTAGCCAAGTAATATGACTTAAATAGTCAAGTAATTATGATACGGGTTTAACACAAGGGTGATCCTAATGCCTCTTATCATGTAGTAAATCCTACTACACGAATGTAATCTCACTAGCGGTCTTGGGATGCATCACTAAAGCAAGTTCTAGAATCTAAATGCTACCGATACACTCATAAGCACTAATAGTAAATGCTTTTCCTATCAAATCTAAAGGCGAACCTAACATATTTGGGTGGAAAATTTTTCTGAATAGTACGGTTTCGTGCTAGTAGTACAATCTCCTATCCATGAGACGCTTTCTAAGGCTACAGTTTCACTCCTAAATGTTTTAAAAAAATTTAAATTTGGCGCTAAAATTACACTAACAAGTATTTCTCATAGTTTTATTACACACCTACCATCAAACAAAACAAACTCAAGTGCAATAGTATCCTATAAGGCATCATCATTTACCCTCCCCTTAAACTTAGGATGAACATTGTCCCCAATGTTCAAGTAAAGAATGTAAAAGTGAAATAGGTAAAAGAATGAAATCAAATACTCCCCTGATTCGCTCGGTATGGATAGTATGGTAACCAGGTTAGATCTTCCTCCAAGAAAATGAACAATCAAAGCTTCCCTTCCAAAATATAAATCATCTTCTTGTCATACCTAACCTGTTAAATCTGAGAAAACAAACAAGGCAACCTCGCATAAAATCGGCGGCAATCTATATATACTAATAAATCAAAGAAAACAAAGTAAGATATAATGCTTGTGGAATGATGTTTGCAGATTCCCTGGAGATTATAAAACTAAAGAGATAAAAAAAACTTAAAGACTCCGTTAGAGAAACAAATTTAGCAAAATTTCCAGAATTTTACACTTGACGTCGTCAGGAGTTTCTTCCTGACGCCGTCAGAAGTGACATGCAGAAATTCTAATGTTAAGTTTCCGGAAAATTTCTGGAAAAACCTTGTCCTACTTCCTGGAAAATCCTGCAAAACATCATTATGACTCGATACAAGCATTTGACTCTAACAAATACGAATATACATGTTCATTTAATATTGTGGAGAATCATGATCAAGTTTGTTTCTTAGTAAACATATTTGGGGTTTCCCCTTACACTTATCTTTTGAAAAGTACCCTTGTATGAAGTTAAGACTAAGCCAAACAACAAAATAAAGTATTTTCACCATTTTAGTATGAAACATGATCTACCAACAATAAAAACAAAGCATGCATACGGAAACAAATAACAATCAAACAATTAAAAATCACACAAAACATGGGTTGCCTCCCAAGAAGCGCTTTTCTTTATTTATGAGTCTTGTAGCTAGACTCAAGGTCATGGGTTACTACGTGACCTCATCATCCAATGTTACATCCTCCTCATTAATCATTTCATTACTGTTTTCTTGATAATGTTTCACACGTTGTATGTTGACAGTAAATTCTTTACTTTCATCGTCTAGTAACACAACAACTCCAGTTTTAGATGAACTTTTCACCGTAAATGGTCCATACCATCTAGACTTGAGTTTTCCTGGGAATAACCTTAACTGGGAGTTATATAGTAGGACTTTGTCCCCTTCTGAAAATTCCTTGGGTTTCTTAATTCGCTGGTCATGCCATCTTTTTGCCCTCTCCTTATATGTAATGGAAGACTCATACGCCTCTAATCTCAGCTCATCGAGCTCGTGTAATTGCAAGAACCTATTGGTTCCGGCAATTGTGTAATCTAAATTACATGCCTTAAGCGCCCAATAAGCCTTATGTTCTAATTCAACCGGAAGATGACATGCCTTACCATACACCATGCGGAACGGGGTCGTTCCAATAGGTGTCTTGTAGGCAGTCCGGAATGCCCATAAGGCCTCATCGAGTTTAAATGACCAGTCTTTTCTATTCTGACTAACCGTTTTTTTCTAGTATTCTTTTAATAGCTCTGTTCGTATTTTCGACCTGGCCATTGGTCAGTGGATGATAGGCGGTGGAAAATCGATGGGACACCCCGTATATCCTCATGACCTTTTCCATTTGCGCATTGTAAAAGTGGGTTCCCCTATCACTGATGAGAGCTTTAGGAATCCCAAATCTAGCGAAAAGCTTTTTCAGGAAATGAATAACCACACCCTGGAATCGTTGGTCTTAAGGGCTTGTGCCTCCACCCATTTTGAAACATAATCGATGGCAACTAAAATGTATTCATTCCCTCCTGAAGATGGAAAGGGTCCCATGAAGTCAATTCCCCAGACATCGAAAACCTCACATACTTGTATAAAATGCTGAGGTGCTTCATCCCTATTTGATATGTTCCCAGCCCGTTGACATGCATCGCATGCTTGTACCATTTCTTTGACATCACAGAAAATTGTGGGCCAATAGAATCCCGCGTCGAAATTTTTTCGGGCGGTGGTGCTTATCCCATGATGGCCCCTAGAGGGGCCAGAGTGACATTCTCTCATGATTTTTACTGCCTCAACTTCCGAAACACAACGTCTGATTATTTGATCAGGACACCTTCGGAATAAAAATGGCTCGTCCCAGAAGTAGTATTTTAATTGGGTAATGAACTTTTTCTTTTCGTACCTAGTCATGTGTTCCGAAATCAGTCTGCTTATGAGATAGTTTGCAAAATCGGCGTACCAGGGTTCATAATCTGTTATTGACATGAGTTGTTCGTCAGGAAATGAATCCCGAATCTCGCTTCTATCATGCTCACCAAGGAGATTTTCAAGACGAGATAAGTGATCTGCAGCTAAATTCTCTGCCCCCTTTTATCACGGATTTCAACATCAAATTCTTGTAACAACAGGATCCATCGAATCAGTCGTGGTTTAGTATCTTGCTTAGCAAAAAGATATCGGAGAGCCGAGTGATCGGTAAAAACGACTGTCTTTGAAAGAACAAGATATTGACGAAATTTGTCGAATGCGAACACTACGGCTAATAACTCTTTTGTGGTAGAGTAATTCTCCTGAGCAGGGTTCATGGTTTTGCTAGCGTAGTAGATAGGTTGAAATTGCTTGTCACGCCTTTGGCCTAATACAGCCCCGACAGCATAATCGCTAGCATCGCACATGATTTCAAATGGTAACTCCCGGTTAGGTGTAACCATGATTGGAGCTTGCGTGACCTCCTTTTTTAGGAGGTCAAATGCATCCTTGCCTTCTTGAGAGAAATCAAAAGGAGCATCCTTCATCAGCAATTGAGTCTTTGGCCAAGCTATTTTTGAGAAATCTTTGATGAATCTCCGATAGAACCCGGCGTGGCCCAAGAAGCTGCGTATTGCCTTGACAGTCGTGGGATAAGGTAACTTAGATATAGCTTCCACTTTAGCTAGATCTACCTCAATCCCATTCCCTGAGATCTTATGTCCTAACACAATCCCTTCTTTTACCATGAAATGACATCTTTCCCAATTCAACACTAAGTTGGTTTCCTCACAGTGTTTGAGCATTTTTTCAAGATTAGCAAGACAGCGGTCGAAAGAATTCCCAAAAACTGAAAAGTCATCCATGAAAACTTCCATGCTGTCTTCCATAAGTTCGTGGAAGATTGCGGTCATGCATTGCTGAAAAGTGGCGGGGGCGTTACACAGCCCAAAAGGCATTCTTTTGTAGGTGAACGTTCCATAAGGGCAAGTAAACGTGGTTTTTTCTTGGTCCTCAGGTGCTATAGGGATTTGGAAATATCCTGAGAATCCATCGAAGAAACAATAGTACTCATGCCCAGATAATCTCTCCAACATTTGGTCAATGAATGGTAAGGGAAAATGATCTTTCCATGTGGCATCATTGAGCTTTCTATAATAGATGCATACCCGCCAGCCAGTAACCGTTCTCTGAGGTACCATCTCTCCCTTGTCGTTCTTCACCACAGTCATTCCTCCTTTATTTGGTATAACCTGTACAGGACTAACCCACGGGCTATCCGAGATTGGGTAAATTAATCCTGCATCCAGAAGTTTGATGACTTCTTTCTTCACAACTTCCTTAATGTTGGGATTCACCCGCCTCTGGGGTTGTACGGTAGGTTTATAATTTTCTTCCATAAGAATCTTATGCGTGCAGAAAGGTGAGTCAATTCCCATAATGTCGGCTAAACTCCATGCAAGCACTCCCTTATATCTCTTTAGGATTTCTAAGAGCTTACCTTTTTGTTCATGTTCGAGGGAAGAGTTTATGATTACCGGTAGTTGGTCCTCTCCCTGCAGGAAGGCATACTCAAGATAGTTGGGGAGTTCTTTAAGATCAAGCTTAGGGGGTTCGATAATAGAAGACTTAAGCTTGTTTTCAGGTTTTCGGAGTTTGAGATGCTCGGTGGTCTCCTGTCTAGGGTAGAAAGAGACTGCTCCAACATCCTCCATCTTTTCTCCCTCCAACAAGGGGAGGAAGCTCTCATCCCGTAACCAGCCTTCCTCGATCTGTTCATCAACACAGCCATCAATGACATCCGTGAGTTCATCGACCTCTCCAATGAAGTAGAGCCGGTTAGCTGCTTCGAGAGAGAGGTATATAGTATCTTTAATGTCCAAGGTTAAGCTATCTGTTCCTACTCGTAAGGTTAACTTTCCGTCATGAACATCAATGACCGCACGAGCGGTAGCAAGAAATGGTCTCCCTAAGATGATGGGTACTAAATCATCCTCCTCCATCTCCAAGATTACGAAGTCAACCGGGAATTTGAATTTTCCAACCTTGACTAGCACATTCTCGCATATCCCTATGGGTTATTTGACTGATCTATCGGCTAGTTGGATGTTCATACGGGTAGACTTTAATCCGGAGTATCCTAGTTTAAGGAACATGGAGTGAGGCATGAGGTTGATACTCGCCCCTAAATCGGAAAGAGCATTCTTTATCGATAGAGATCCTATGGAACAGGGCCAGGTGAAGCTGCCTGGATCGTCTACCTTCTTTGGTAGCCCTCGCTGGGTTACCACTGCACAGTCTTCCCCCAGAGTCACAAGACCCTTGAGTTTCTTTCGATTGGCGAGTAATTTTTTAAAGTATGTGCTATACTTTGGCATGTGATAGCAAGCATCAAGGAGGGGTATGGTGATCACTGAGTCTTTTAGGTATGAAAAGAATCTTTTATTATCGTTCTCAGTTTTCAGGTTTTTTAGGCGGGATGGGAATGGGACTCTCACAGGGTGGTTAGGCGGGGTCGATGGGGATGGAGTTGCCAAGGGAGGTTATTCGGGAGCTTCGCTGCTCACATCACCCTCCTCTTCACGAGGTTTGCTTGGATCGGGAGTGATGGGTTGTGAGTTCGGGAAAGGGGGGGGGGTCCTTGGTTGTTGTCCCAGCTCGAGTGGTTATTGCGAGCATGGGGTCTTTTTGGCTTACTGACGGCATGTCAAGGTTATCAAAGGTGGAGTTTAGCTTGTTGAACCATTCTCCGATGTCCTTTTGTTGCTCATCGACAAGTTCATCAAGACCCTTCAATTGTAAGCCTTTTTCTTGAGTGAAGTGACCAAGGTCATCTTCAAAAGTGCTCCTGATTTCAAATCCAGGGCCTTCCTCCCCTTCTTTTCTCCTTACCAGATTTCCCCAAAGGGTGTAGTCGTCGTTTTGGTAAAAAGGCAGAAGGGAGGGGTCAGCATAGATGTCACCTCCTGACAAGCACGCATGCTCAGTCGTGGGTTCTCCTCCGCATTCCTCTACCTCATGTGGGCCCCCACAGTCATCGAAAATTAAGTAAGGATTGGAGAGTTTTTTAGGTAATTGCGACCCAGCTAGGTATTCCATTCTTTCGTGAATTTTTCTTAGCCGATCTGGAGATGTTTATGTGTTTTCAGACTTGCTAGCAGTCGACTCACATTCATCCCAAGTGTCATCCTGGTCTTAAGCATATTCCTCAATCACATGCCATCCTTTTTCGGCACTAAGATTGGCTAATCTCCCTTTTCTAGAATTGTTGATCCCGTTCCGGTCATTTGGGGAGATATTGTCGTAGAAGATTTGGACCAGAAGCCAGAGTTCGATACAATGATGGGGAACTTGTCTTATTAAATCCTTGAATCTAATCCACGATTTATGGAAGGGTTCGTCCTCCCCTTTTCGGAAGCGGAGGATCCTATCTCTAAACGCTGAGGTTTTCCCAGCTGGAAAGAACTTCTCATAAAATTTGGATATGAGTTGCTCCCATGTGAAAATAGATTCAGAAGGAAGCTTATCATACCATTCTTTGGCTTTTTCATAAAGGGTGAAAGGGAAGAATCGTAATCGGGACGTGCTCCTAGTAGCCCCATCCGTATGGAGGGTGTCTACTATTTTTAAGAAGTCCTTGATGTGTTGAATCGGGTCATCATCATCTAGTCCACAAAACTTGCACACACTTTGGACAAGCCAAACATCAGTCGCATGCAAGACCTCATTAGTCTGTTCGTCTGGGTAGACAATGGCATTTGAGAAGCCACGAGGGTTTGGGGAAGAGTAGTCCTTAAGGTGCTTAGGAGTGGGTGTTGCGGGGGTACTCATATCGCTGTTGGATTGGGCGCTAGGGGTTGTAACGTGCTTTTCTGAATTTTCTTCAGAAAGGGGTGCATCAAAATCGATGGCTACGCTGGATGGTTCAGGTGTTGAGTGAAATCGTCTTAACCTACGCATTTCTCTATCAGGTTCTGCATAGGGCAAAACAAGGTCTCTTGCGGAACTACGACTCCTAGTGACTCTAAAGTTAGAGAATTCGTTGGTTGCCATGATGGTGAATGGTAAAGATTACGAATAAAGACACGAAGAAATAAGATAGACTAAAGAAAACCTAAAAATAAAAATAAAATCTTACTAGAAAGGAATATAGCAAGTAGACTTAATTAAAAGAAATCCTAACCTAGACAATAACTATTCCCCGGGCTGCGGCGCCAAAAATTTGATGCGTGGGAATTGCACCAGGCTTTACCTCTCGAGGGATCTCGAGAAGCTTACAACCCCCACCAGGCAGTGTACCTGATCGTTGTAGTATAGTATAGTGACAAGTACCGGGGGATTGATCGTTCAACTCAGGAATAGTGTCGCTAGGGTTAGAAAGTCTAAAAACTAAGTCTAGAGGTGAGGGATGATTCTTTTTATATTTTATGAAAGCAAGTAAAATCTCGTGTTTTGAAAGAGTGGGTAGAATTAGTTGTTAATCAAATAACACAATAACTAAGATGCAATCAAAATAAAATAACAAAAATATAAATAAACTAAATTAAACTAGTGGTGTGAGTAATATGTGGGAGAATTGTGTTTACTTAGATTTCACTACTCCCTAGATATCTTTTACATGTTAATTACTTGTTATAGTTGCGTGGATGACAGGTTATATTCCTTAATACCATTCATGGGGTGGCGTACTTACTTACCCAATTCTATAAGCTCCTACTTCACTCCTATGTCGAGCCGGCTAAGAAGCTCCGAACATGGGATCCTTAGAATTCGCTCATGCATTAAATACAACCATAAAAACCTAGTACACATCGGTTCATGTTTCCTAAGACGTTCAAGCATGTTACACAATGGAGATCTGCCAGTTTTCTTAAGCCTAACATTGAAATCATTCATCCATTACAACCATAAACAAGTAATCATCCTACAATCAACATCTAGGTTTCATTACATCTAAGGAAACACATAAAAGATCTAGCCTAGCATGTTAAAATCAAGACAAGCATAAGATATATTCAAACAACACATAGACATATTGAATGAATTGAAAGAAGACTTATCTTAATTGAACATGAAAGGTTTCAAGGGGTGAAAACCCTTGAAAATACTGTAAAAAATGACCTAGGGTTATTAGGATTCGGCCCTAGAATTCTCCTCACAAGTTCCTCTTTAATGAATGAAAAATAGAAAAGTATTTATAGATTTTATGAGGTGACGGCGTCAAGAGTAAATTTCTGACGCCGTCATCTCACCGCCAATAAAGTCCTCGGATTGCCTAGATTTGCATCTGACGCCGTCATGTGTAATCTTCTTCCAGGCCGTCACCAAAATAACTCTTGACGCCCTTCTCTTGATGCCTTCAGGTTTTCACTGGGCCGTCATGGATTTTACTCCTGACGCCGTCACAATTTCCTTCTTGACGCCGTCAGGTACTGTTCTCAGCATGGAAAATTAAGACTTTGCCGTTTTCTTCACTTTTATGCTCCAAAAACGTCCAAAATGCTTCCTTTTCCAGAATTCACTCCAAAAGTACCTAAAATCACAAAAGGAACGATTTAGGGCAATATTTGATAAGATAAATTCCAATTCCGGCTTAAATGACCCCTTAAAAGTGGTTCATTTTTCGCCTCATCACCCTTCTCGTCCGGTATCAACCCGTAAACAACTTGCAACTGACGCCTTGTGGTGCTTCTTCAATTCTGTCCTCTCCAAAGTTGAGCCAAAGGATTTCAAAGATGCAATGTATAAACTCTCATGGTTCACCGCAATGGTTGACGAGATTCATGAGTTTGATCGCCTTGATGTGTGGGAATTAGTACCACCTCCTGATTGTGCTATGATCATTGCTCTCAAGTGGATAATTAAAGTAAAACTTGATGAGCATGGAGATGTATTGAAGAATAAGGCGAGGCTTGTAGGTAAAGGATACCGTCAAGAAGAAGGAATTGACTTTGAAGAATCCTTCGCTCCTGTTTCCAGAATTGAAGCCATAAGAATATTTCTTGCCAATGCTGCCAGCTAGAATATGTTGGTATATCAAATGGACGTTAAGACAGCATTTTTAAATGGCGATCTGAAGGAGGTGGTGTATGTTAGTCAACCTGAAGGATTCATGGATCCTGAACGTCCTAACCATGTCTATCGATTGAAGAAGGCACTTTTGGGCTTAAGCAAGCTCCTAGGGCGTGGTATGATACTTTGTCAAAATTCCTTCTGGCAAACCGGTTCACCAAAGGTGTTGTTGATCCTACACTCTTCACCAGAAAAACAGGCAAAAACTACCTTCATGTACAAATTTATGTTGATGATATCATTTTTGCCTCCTCTGATCCTAAAGAGTGTGATCGATTTTCCCAAGAGATGAGCTCTACGTTTCAGATGTCCATGATGGGACAAATGTCTTTCTTTTTGGGCTTACAAGTATCTCAAAACCCCAATGGCATATTCATCAATCAATCCAAATATGCAAATGAAATCTTGAAGAAATTTGGATTCGATTCTTGTGACTATGTTGATACTCCCATGATTGAAAGATCAAAACTTGACAAAGATGATGTTGGGACTCAGGTCGACCAAACCTTGTTTCGGAGCATGATTGGCTCTTTAATGTACCTCACTGCTAGCAGACAAGATCTTCTCTTTGCCGTCTGCATGTGTGCACGTTATCAATCTAAACCAACCAAGAAGCACTTGGAAGCAGTCAAGAGGGTCTTTCGATATCTTAAAGGTACAATCCACCTGGGTCTCTAGTACCCCAAGGACACCGCTATGGCACTCACAGCTTATTCCGATGCTGACCATGCGAGGTGTCAAGACACTCGTCGAAGCACATCCGGGGGTGCATAGTTTCTAGGTGATAAGCTGGTTAGTTGGTCTTCAAAGAAACAAATGAGTACATCGATCTCCTCCACAGAGGCTGAATACATTGCCATGTCCTCCTGCTGTACTCAGATCTTATGGATGAGATCTCAACTTTCGGACTATGGCTTTGTATACAACAAGATTCCCATGTACTGTGACAACAAAAGTGCAATCGCACTTTGCTGCAACAACGTCCAGCACTCAAGGACTAAGCACATTGATATTCGTCATCACTTCATCAGGGAGCAAGTTGAGAAAGGAATTGTGGAACTTTACTTCGTGAGGACTGAGTTCCAGCTGGCTGATATCTTCACCAAAGAACTTCCCAGGGAAAGATTTCAATTCATCCTCCCTCGCCTAGGTATGAAGAGTCTCACCCCTGAGGATCTCACAAGTCTTCAGGAAGATCAGGAGGAGTAAAGGGGTTGCTTCACATATCCTTGTATATAGTCTATCTCAAAAAGAAAATAGAAAAATATAAAACCTACAAAAACCATAAAAAATCTGAAAAATCATAAAACCCAAAAATATTCTTCTCACGACATGTCTCATGTGTAATCAATAATATGTACGATTCTAGAAATGTCATTTAATAATGGCACGGAATCATACATATGCTTGAACATGAGTTTTTCTTACACCTAATAATGTTTTCTCTAAAACATGTCGTTTCCCAAACTCTCTTTGATAATGATTTGCTATTACTTCAGATAGCAACCCGGTCCTAATATTGGGGAAAGTTCGTCGCCAAAAAGATGATTGTTCCTAACAAAGGCATGAATTACTTTATATTCGTGCCTTTCCGATATGATGTACACTTCAGTGCATCATTTCTGGTAAAAGAAGAGAAGTCTTCTTTACGTCTCAAATACTTTTCCTTCAAAGATTCTTCGGGAAAGTATTTGCTCCAAACTTGGTGGTACCATTATTTTGAAGATCAAACAAACTTGAAAATTTGTTTAAAATTTACCACTCAATCGATGCTAAAAGAATTAATAATTTGTGCAAAATGTTTAATTTTAAAATGTGTCATCGATTGAGTGGGAGAACGATTTCAAAAACTATATATCATCAAAAAGAGATACTTGTGCAAAACTAAAGTGGATTAAGTGCAATTGTTATGTGTTAGTATATGAATTTTTCATGAGTTTATCGCTCAACTCAAAATTATTTATAAACTCATCATCTCTAACACATAACATACTCCCTCAAGGTTTGAGGGGGAGCTTAAATGTCGTCTCAAAATCAGTCATTCTTCAAAACATGACACACCTTTCTCCCAAAACCTTTAAACTCATTTAAATCACTTGGGATCACAAATCTCAATTAGTTTGAAATTTTTGATCGGGGGAGAAGATGTGATTTAAATATGAAAAAAAAACTGATTAAAATGTGATGTTTTGAACCCAAACCCAAATACATGCTCTTCCCCATGTGCTAAACTCTTTTGGTATATCAAGGCACATATTGAGTGGGAGCAAATGATTTGTGTAAAACGATCCTTGCATCGTACGAGATCGAGACTCAGACTTGACTCATGAATTGACGAAACACCATTGTCCCAAATCGAAAGGACTAGTCCTAGACGGGTAATAACTTCAAGCTGGTTTAACCAGTGATGTAAGCGTGTCTCGAAGAGGACTAGTCTGAGTAGAATGTACCGTTTCGAGAAACCTTGGGTGAATCTGATCGGGCCGGGTAATAACTTCAAGCTAGTTTAACTAGTGATGTAAGCGTGTCTTGAATGCCCGGTCATGCTCACTTAAGGTAGATCAATTCAAAAAGTGCGACTCTTCCCGACATGTGCAAATTTTTAAAATCAATAAATATGAGCACATGTTAAGGGTGAGCATTTGAAAATAACAAAACTCTCAATGTGTTAGCAAAATGAGTTTCTCAAATCATAAACACATTGAGAGAATTTTCAATGATTTGGTGTATGGCAACATAGGATAGTCATGAAGTTATAAGGTGGCTAAGGTTAGAAAAACCGTCCTATGATCCGCCAGAGCCGGAGGGATCTACCCATGGACAATACCAAATAGATAGTATTAGTAAGTCCGTAGGTATGATTATGAAAAAAGGAGAAATGTGAGAACGGAGAAACAAGGGGTTGAAGAATTAAAAAGAAATGAAATGAGAAAGGGTGAAAAGAAATAGCCCTCCAATTATTCAACCTTAGGGCAAAAACCGGGTTCAATTCATAATCTACTAATTGTTGCTAAGGCGACATTGGTATTGAAGACAAGACGTCATGGACCCAGTGACGCACTGCACTAAACCTTCTAGCCACTCAAGTTCTCTTAAAAGATCTTGTTTCATTCTCATGGGGAACCGGTGTAATCTATCGACTCATCTCTTAGAGATGGTTGATATTGAATCAGAAGACCTCTCCCTAATCTCCGCATAGGAATACCAAATGCACTTATTGAGTCGAGAGCCTCAAGATACATTAAAAGATCTCATAGGAACACGTGCTACTTTACCCTGGTTGTTCAAACTTAAGGATACCAGTGGTAAACTTATGAGTCCTACGTAGATCTTAGCAATCTACCAGAACATTTATGAGGGATGTTGCTATAGTAACTCCCATTGATTGAATGGAAATTCCTGCCAGGGTCAACATCAAGCAGCCCTGAATGCAGGTCACTTAGGTAATCCCTTGTGGATTACGCTTAGTGGTCATGATGGTTACTAATGGTCAACAGTCGTGGAGTGATCTCCAGCGACTCACCCAATCGTTGATCTACTTTGGTAGTTCGTGTAAATCCTTTCAGGGTTTGCCGATTGGGAACGGTCTTGGTAAGGGTTAGAAGGAGTCTTCACACTATGCTGTTGACAATCTCTAATTCCAAACCTATAAGTACCGGATGATTTGTTGCTAACTGTCTACTTGCAGGAAGTTCTGACGGTTGCGGTTGATTGCTGAAAAGATGCTTATCCATCAACACATGCTCACACTTCAACTTCATAATTCAAAGATATCATGATCATTAAATGGGCTTCAACCGTGCTTCCTCAACTCTGATGAAGAAGATCATGATCCTGAAAAGTGTGAGCATGCCAATACTAAGAGGTTCATATCACATGGAGACGTTACTACTCCAAGATGACTCTCAAACATTCATTTGGATGATGAAGTTGATGTTAATTCCAAAGATCATCCATCATATTGAAGGTGTCATCTAGAGTCTTCCACTTAAAGTACAAAGATCTAAACAATGAAGAATCAAAAGGCTACGAGCTACAAAGACGTCATCAAAGACTTGAATGCTATGATTCATTACTTATTTTCTGGGGTGACCTCCCTTAGGGGGAGATTGTTAGGAATACGATTATTCATAAGAAGACTCGGTCACCCCAAGTGTAATTTAGCATATTGTAGCTCGTAGTATTTATCTTATTAGTTAGAACGTAGTTTAGTATTAGTTAGTATTTGTGGAGTCGGGTCGGGTCTTTACCCACTGTCAGCTCGCTCCACAGCCCGTTTCATGGGGCGTTTCTATTGTAACTATAAATACCCTTTCCCACCCAAGGGAAAGGGTTGGACCTTCACTTGCAATCTAACATTTCTCTATTTTCTCTCAAAGGCTCCCAAC
Source organism: Artemisia argyi (assembly GCA_030686995.1). Taxonomy (NCBI): domain Eukaryota; kingdom Viridiplantae; phylum Streptophyta; class Magnoliopsida; order Asterales; family Asteraceae; genus Artemisia; species Artemisia argyi. The sequence continues at coordinate 224,310 of JARVZY010002064.1, forward strand.
TTCAGCTCTTTCTCTCTCTAACTTCTCACTAGAAAACCTAACCTAAAATCATCCTAAACACTAAACCATCCATGTTCTCATATTATAGTATACTACATGCTCCAAGTTGTGATTAGTATAAATGCATTACCCCTTGTGTTCATTCTATTCATTCATTGATTCACTTGCAATCACATTCTTCTTCTTCTTTTCTCTTGAGCCTAGAAATTGAACTACACCCTTCTAGGGTTCCTACTAGATTTTTTAAGCTCAAACCATTCTTGTTTAGTTGATCAACTACACCCTTCTAGGGTTCCTACGCGATCTTCTAAGCATTGTGTTTGGATTGTTTGTGATCAAGAACCTAGCTTTTCTAATTGAAACGCTACTAATACGTGTGTACAAGAGTGAATATCTAACATACTTTTGTTAGATTATTTTCCCTATTAGACTTTCCATTAAGTCAATTACCATAAAGCCTTGTTAGGGTTTTACTCGTTCTTGTTATTTGATTTCTTGTTTGCTAGAAATCACCAAGGTACGCATATCATTTAAATTCGGTTAATTAATACAAGTATTATGATCTTTACGTCCACTACATGCTTTGATGATGTTTACTTGTTTATATAATTGTTATGATTTACATATTCCAACAATATGGTGTGGTGATGTTGGTTCGTATGAAAGCAAAGGAAGAATAGGAAGCACCATGCTTCATTTAATTTTTTTGTCTAAAAATATCAAATATAAATCATATAAAAATGAGTAAGTAACTTGTCATTATTGATTTTTGGTCAAATGTGATGAAAAAAAGGGGTGAGGTTGGCGTACAAGAAAAAAAAATGGGAAGGAGGTGATGTTGTGTAAGAAATGTGTAAGTGATTTGGATTTTTAGTTAGATTTTTGTATATACAAATGTACTTTGTAATTATTTTGTGTATTAAGTTAACTAGAAATAAATTTTTGTGGAACAAAATGCAGTGAAATAAAGTTGTAAAAATTATAGAAATATATTTTGTGTAAGTATCGGGTGTTTAAATAATTATCGTTTCGCAAATACTTAAGTTATCTTAAATATATATATATTTAAGAATATATATAATAAAAAGAATTTAAAACATCGGGTAAAATAATATATATATATATATATATATATATATATATATATATATATATATATATATATATATATATATTGTAACATTGTAATGAATATAAAAATATATTAGCACCATTGTTGGGAGTATCGGGGTTTTCCAAACATGATATTGGCAGATTCAGCTAGAACATACCCTAATATAACTCAACTAACAATATTTTAAAAGCGGGTTAATGAAAACGACATGTCTTACACAACATCCTAACAAAGGCAGGTGTGGTATTTAAATCATGTGTTTGAGATTTATAGTTTATTTGGTTTAGATGGTGCATTACATGATCACATCTTTGATTGTTGAGTTCTTGTTTTAGTATGTTTTAGCTTCAAGAATAATCTATAGTAAGTCTTGAGAAACGGATACTAGTTAAGGTTACTTACCTTAATATATCTTGTAATGTTTTATGTAGTATTATTGAGAGAAAACATATTGTATGTTTAGACAAATATGCTTATTTAAAAAAAAGCAAACTTTTAACTCTTATGAGTTGTTTATGACAACAAGTAATTTAGTTATTATGTGATTAACGAATTTTACTTGTTTATGTAATGACACGCGTTGTATTAGGTTTCTTCCAAAATCTAATATCGTACATTTTTCAAACAATTAGTTATCTTGTAACATAACCATTCATGTTACAAAAGAAGCGGAATGAATAGGATATCAATTATCCTTTAGAAATACATGCTTGTTGGAGATGAATGATGTATTATGTGTGACATTTTTACTTGACATGTGATTTTGAGTCTTTACTTGTTTATGAGCAAAGTATACATATGTTGTTTGTTTGCTTGTGTTTGGGTTTTCGGAAATGGCACATTTACAAATTGCGTTGCAATGTAAATTGCTTGAATGTTTCGGATGAAACATACAAGTTGTCAATCCTACTTCGTTGTGTATTTTAATCATCTTTTAGATATATTAGTCTTAATGATTGGAACACAACCTTTGGACAAGAAGACTCAGTATGACAGCATCAACACAAGTGTGAGTTATGATCCGATGCATATTCTTTTTGTCTTGATAAGGATGTCTTTTCATAACAATCGAGTGTGATTGAGTATGTAGGTTCAAGATGATATGTTATGTTATATCTTGAAGCTAGACAAATAATGACCCCAATTTCATGTCCACACTCAAAATCTTATCAATTAGATTCGATAATTATATCCAAACCATTTTTTTACAATACACAACTTATGAAAAAATAGTTTATGACTACATGTTTGAAACAATTAGTGTGTGTTCAAATACATGCAACGTTCAAGAATACATTTTCTTTTACTTAAGTATTAATGTATTATTATAAACCTTTATCTTGTTTAGGCAACCCATGGCCACTCAAGATAAGTGCATGTAACGTTTTAGAAATCATGTTGAAGAAGTGTTAAATATTTTAAGGTGACTCATTTTAACACTTGAACCTTTGGAGAGATAATTGTGTAAGACAATTATTTTTGAAAAACATGATTAATCAACTTAGTCTACATATCTAAGTGATTTACTAAAAAATTATAACATAAGCAAGCAATCAAAAGAACACAAGCATTTAGCATGGCACACACAAAGATATTCGTAATCATTTTGTATGTTAGATACAACAATGTATACATAGCTTGATTTAGTTTTAAACCAAAATAGTTTTCCTCCCCATTTTAAAAATTTAGACAAGATTGACATTTTGAAAAGATAAAGACTTAATTTTTCAAAGATTCATTTACTAGAAGTTTCTGACTCAAAAGTAAGAGTAAAATGCAAGTTTTACGTTAAAACGTGACATACGGTTTTGACTACTATGTAGTATTTTGCATTTACGACTTAATTAAGTTTGTAATCAATCCTTTCAAGTATTTTTAAATCAAAGTACATTCAATTACCTTTATAATGGCGAGTAGCATCACTCGTACGGACTTACGGTTGATTTTATATGAATTTTCAAAGTTTGACAATATTTTGGTGGAGGTCTCTTAAATACCCGACGACCCCTTAGTGATAAAGGACCGCCCAGTGATAAAGGACCGCCCCTAGTAAGCAAAAACGCATTTTTCATGTAAAAATTCATTTCTTTCAAGCTAGTATACAAAATGCATTGAACCAACAAAACTTATACGAATTAAACAACAAAGCGCAAGTTTAGCAACTAAACACTTTTCATATTTTAATTACTCTTAATGAGAAATTTGATACGTGGACCGTACTCTATTTTAAAAACCATTTTTTAAAAATTAGAGCGACGTGGCTCTGATACCAATTGTAGAAACGTAGTGGGGGTGAATACGTTCCTCTTTAAACCTTAAAATGTTTCGTATCAAATTCCCGATTAAGTGTGACTAAATATGAATAGTAGTTATGTCACTCACAACAAACATATATGTCACTTAATAACAAGTATGCAAGCAAAAACATAACATAAGGTTTAAACATTTTTAGCCAATTTAGATTATACTGTGGACGGTCCCTAATATACACTGACGGTCCCTTAATTGTTTGGCGACCATCCCTATATAAAGGACCGCCGCCAGTGAGCAACTTATTCCGTCTGATAAAGTTTTCTTGTTTTTTGCGTTTCTAAGTTAACTATTTTATATCACAAGCATACACACAACAAACCACACAAACCTAAATGCAATGCAAGTATGGAAAGTAAAGAGATAGGAAAAGAAAATGCAAATCGGACACGATGGTTTATAGTTGTTCGGCACGAAGCACCTCTTCATCCTACTCCACTCCCCGAGTACCACAGTCGAGAGTTACTTCACTAATTAGCACGCTTCTTCAGGCGGAACAAACCGTAAACAAGCTTACACGAGGTTTAACGACACTAAGCGGAATGTCGAGTTCTAATCTTAGCTAGAACCAATCTACCAAAGCCAACGTGGCCACACGAACAAGCACTCTTATCCCACTTAGATCGACACACGATCCAAGCCTTCACACGAACGAGCACTCCCGTTCACTTGAACCTTCACTCGATTCAAGCCTTCTCACAAAGACATACTTGGATCTTCACCCAATCTAAGACTTCACACATGGCATACTTGGATCCTATCCTGATCCAAGCCTTCATACAATGACTCAAGTAAGTTCTAACCAAACCACTAGAACATCACTCTCCTCACAACAAATACATGAACTAATCTCGTTACAAGACTTCTTGGATCTTAATATTCTCCAAGTTCACACACATATATCTCCATCCTCGACTCACACACAAGTCAGAAGTATTTACAATATTTACAAGACCTATAACCGTAACACTTGTTACATTTGTGTGTGGACACCTATAACATCTCGAATCTTCATCTACGTCGAGAGTTCTTCTCTTGTACTTTATGGAAGAGGAACAGACTTCAACATCTTGAATTCTTCATCTATGTCCAGAGTTCTTCTCTTGCATATTGCGAAAGAGGAAACATTAACACCCCCAAAATATCGCAGCGGAAGACTGTGTCACTGGGTTGCTACTTCATAATACAAAGTACAAGTTATAGAAAACGACCTCTAAATGAGACGTTTTGAAAAGTTACCATTCGATTAATGAATTCAAAGTTACAAACATGAGATCCCAAAGTATGATACATAAATGTATACAAAATGTTTCGAATGATAAATGATAAAAACGTAAGTCTTCAGAATATGCAGCTTGACTCTATGTTCCACGCACTAGCTATCGCCTTACTAACCTGAGATAAACATGCTAAAGTGTCAACACAATGGTTGGTGAGTTCATAGAGTTTGTCTTAAAACAGTTGAAAAGCCTTAAAGAATGTTCACACAGCAAAGGCATTGTGAATCCACTCAGTTGCAAGTCCCGCCCATAACAACACTTGCAACCTGTGTGTTCACAACCCACTGCGAAAATATAGTATGATAAAGACATGTATAAGTTCATCACAACAATTAAGCAATTAGTCGTGAGTCTCTACTTCATCTCCAAAGACCTCACTTGGGAGCCAATTCCCAAAGACAACTGGGAGCCAATTCCCAAAGACAACTGGGAGCCAATTCCCAAAGATAACTGGGAGCCAATTCCCAAAGATAACTACTAGCCACTAAATAGAATAACGCAATTAAGTATAACACAGTCATATATGTATGCAATCAAGTATAAATGTTTTGAGTATTTGTATAAGTAAGCAAGTAGTTGGGCATGTGTCTCCCCCAAAGAGTTAAAACAAGTATGAAAAGAGTAGGGGCTATGACTCACCTTGAACTAACGATATCAAAACGTATAACGGGATAGATGGATTAAGCCAGGAAGTCTCTACGTGCAACCTAGAATATGATTTCATGTCTTAGGTATGGAATAACGTCTAAGAATACGAAGAATTGCCTATATATGTCTTGCATATAGTTCATGATGTAGTACATAGTATATAGTGTAAGTCGTTGAATAAAAATAGTTTATGAAACATGTATAGTTTGTATATCTCTTACTACCGTTCGGGCCGTCATAATTCAAAGATCATGTAGTAAACATTCAAGGAGCTAGGACACTTTAATTCGTAAATCCAGCAACTCGTCGACGGTTTACTCTAATGAACCCCTCACATGAAGCTCCCTAGTGTTGTAGTATTCAATATGTAAAACATGTATAATAGTTATAATGATTTCGGTTTACAAAGCGTTGAGGTCTTAGCCGTGGCCTTGCCGTGGCTTTGGTTATGGCTACCATGGTCTTGAGACTCAGCCTTGGCCTTAGCCATGGTTGTGGTCTCGGATTTAAGGTCATTAGACCTGTGGGTTTTACTTTGCCATAACCAATACATAGTCACTTGGGTATTTAAAATAGCTGTTAAGAAATTGAAGAAAATATCATTAATTATGGGTTTTCTGGACTCGTGCTCTTGCATTTTTGAAGAAAACATCGTTCCGGACAACTTTTGTGTTTTAACATTTTCATGAAACGGACCAGAAAGGCCTCTTTTTACGTGTTTAAGTTCTGTTACAGAAACATTTTGGACAGTTTTGCCGTAAGGTTTTAGTAACTTCTATTAGCCATAACTTTTGACTCATGTACTCGTTTTATGTGATTCAAATTGCTATGTTTTCCTTTTTAAGTACTCTATAACAGTAGGTAAGTGTTTCATGTCATGGTTACTTTATTTTGGTCGTGGTTCTCAATATAAGTCACTAGTTTTCTTGTTTAATTAACATAAGTTAATATATAGTTTTCATAAGATGTTTTACTAGTTTTTATACATCATGAACATAATAACAAGACCATATATAGCATGAATGAAATATAAATAGCACTAAAATGATATTGAGCAAGAAATTATATTAGGGTTCTTATAATTTTTGGCCTTAATGAAAAGGGAAACTAAGAACAAGAACACTAGCTTAATTCTTCAACTAAAAACCCTAGCTTCCAATCCTTCAACACCATTCATGCTAACCCTTGATAAGCTTGATATAAGCCTTGTAGAAACCTTATGAATTCAGCCCATAGACCTGGTGTAACTCTTAATCCAACCATGGAACCAAGATGAGGTTTTGTGGGGATTTTGGTGTTTTTATGAATGAAATAAACTAAGGAATCAACAAGAATCTATGATTAATACTTGTGATGGATGAAACGTGTAATATCAATGATTAAAATGGTGTATGTTATGAGTTTTGGTCGTTGGTTTTGAGAGAGAAACAAAGAGATGAGATAAAACCTCACTTTTTGATTTGTAAAAATGAATAATTATATGTAAAATGAAGTTTACTTGATATAAATATCTAGTTTAGGGCATAATGGTAAATAAGTGATCAATTAGAAGTAAAATTGTTGCACATGGAAGGATAAGATGAGTGTGTGGGAAGCTTGGTAATATCTAGTTTTCGGAGTCCGTTTTGGTTCCGTTAATCGCTAATTGTAAGTCATAAAGTCATGAAACTTAAAACCGGGTATCGTAAAAATGTGAAACTTGAAAGAATGACTAAATTTGTCAATATACTCCATAATAAAATATAAAATGAGTGGTAAGTTCCATCGGGTTGCTCAAACCCTGCTAAAACTGGAAACATGGGTCTAAAACGCGTAATACGTACAACGTACGAAAGTTGTGTAAAATTGAAAAAAGTAAAGTGTTACTTTTCTAATAGGATAAAAATGACTTAAAATGACTTATAATGTCTACACTGGGTTCAGTCTAGTGTCGGTTGGTATTTAATGTATTTTAGACATAAAACCGTAAGCCTAAAAATAGAGGAATGATTTATAAAATCAAGGAATGATTTTTGGTCAAAGGAGGAGGGAAAAATATGTTGACTTTTCCAAATAATGTGAAAACTCAAATCGTCTTAGAAACGCGGTGCAGGTATAGGCTAAGGTTACGGCTAAGTAAAAGTGCTTAAAACGTAAATTTTCTGTTTCTCACGGCCCAAGGTATAGTTGGTAACATTTTTCTTAGTCATGATTAATTCTCTAATTAATCATGAGAGTACTAACCGTTTTTCTGATGCGGGGAAAATTGACGTGGATGGTTTTCGTTGTGCGTAGGATTTTTAAACAACGTTTTAACCTAAACGTGTAATTCCTTAATAACTTTTGCGAAAATGATCTGACGAGTGTCAAACTTTTATTTTATCATGGAAATGATTTATCACACGAGAATATGAAATAAAAATCAAATTTTGGAAAAATGAATAGTGAGAGTGAATAGTAAAAATGAATAGTAAAATGGATAGTGAAAATTCGGGATTGGATGGTAACCTGAAAATGCGAATTGTTACAGTCTCTACCCCTTAAGGAGAACTTCATCCCGAAGTTCTGTTGATGTTAACTACTTACGGTATGTCTAAGAGAATTTGGGGTTCCAAGATCTCTAAAATAGTGGTGTTTACTCTGATTCATCTAAGGTTGTGGTTAAGGAGTCGTATCGGATGCAAATAAGCCCACTTATTTATAACACATTATTTACATAAAGAAGCGTCAAAATTTATGTAAGTAAGGGATCATAAACTTATGGTTCGGTGATTTACAATTTCTTTATTTGAATAAAGAGGCGTCCCAATCCATTCAAATAAGGAGATTCTAAATCATTCTACTTAAGAATTTACGACACAAAACTTGATTTCTGAGGCAGATAATAAGATAATCAAGTCATCAAATCCCTAAAGCTAAGTAATAATATTATTTAACTCAAATCTCATGTCTCATCAAACAAGAACTGTCACAAGAACAAGTTAAATAATTAGTTATTACTGAGCTCCATTTTTTTAATAACTTGACTAAATTCTGGGGTTCCTTATAATACTAAAGTCATATCATCTAACAGCGTGGAACAAAACAAACAACTATCAAAAAGCATATGCGTATGTAGTGTGTGTAAGGAAAATAAAAAGGAGAGTCTTAACGTATATAGCAGTTATAGTCTAAGCACTAAATGCAACCTAGTTCTCTATAACCAATGCTCTGATACCAATTTGTAACACCCCCAAAATATCGCAGCGGAAGACTGTGTCACTGGGGTGCTACTTCATAATACAAAGTACAAGTTACAGAAAACGACCTCTAAATGAGACGTTTTGAAAAGTTACCATTCGATTAATGAATTCAAAGTTACAAACATGAGATCCCAAAGTATGATACATAAATGTATACAAAATATTTCGAATGATAAATGATAAAAACGTAAGTCTTCAGAATATGCAGCTTGACTCTATGTTCCACGCACTAGCTATCGCCTTACTAACCTGAGATAAACATGCTAAAGTGTCAACACAATGGTTGGTGAGTTCATAGAGTTTGTCTTAAAACAGTTGAAAAGCCTTAAAGAATGTTCACACAGCAAAGGCATTGTGAATCCACTCAGTTGCAAGTCCCGCCCATAACAACACTTGCAACCTGTGTGTTCACAACCCACTGCGAAAATATAGTATGATAAAGACATGTATAAGTTCATCACAACAATTAAGCAATTAGTCGTGAGTCTCTACTTTATCTCCGAAGACCTCACTTGGGAGCCAATTCCCAAAGATAACTACTAGCCACTAAATAGAATAACGCAATTAAGTATAACACAGTCATGTATGTATGCAATCAAGTATAATACAATCAAGTATAAATGTTTTGAGTATTTGTACAAGTAAGCAAGTAGTTGAGCATGTGTCTCCCCTAAAGAGTTAAAACAAGTATGAAAAGAGTAGGGGCTATGACTCACCTTGAACTAATGATATCAAAACGTATAACGGGATAGATGGATTAAGCCAGGAAGTCTCTACGCGCAACCTAGAATATGATTTCATGCCTTAGGTATGGAATAACGTCTAAGAATACGAAGAATTACCTATATATGTCTTGCATATAGTTCATGATGTAGTACATAGTATATAGTGTAAGTCGTTGAATAAAAATGGTTTATGAAACATGTATAGTTTGTATATCTCTTACTACCGTTCGGGCCGTCATAATTCAGAGGTCATGTAGTAAACGTTCGAGGAGCTAGGACACTTTAATTCGTATATCCAGCAACTCGTCGACGGTTTACTCTAATGAACCCCTCACATGAAGCTCCCTAGTGTTGTAGTATTCAATATGTAAAACATGTATAATAGTTATAATGATTTCGGTTTAGAAAGCCTTGAGGTCTTAGCCGAGGCTTTGGTCATGGCTAGCATGGTCTTGAGACTCATCCTTGGCCTTAGCCATGGCTGTGGTCTCGAATTTAAGGTCATTAGACCTCTTGGTTTTACTTTGCCATAACCAATACATAGTCACTTGGGTATTTAAAATAGTTGTTAAGAAATTGAAGAAAATATCATTCATTATGGGTTTTCTGGACTCGTGCTCTTGCGTTTTTGAAGAAAACATCGTTCCGGACAACGTTTGTGTTTTAACATTTTGATGAAATGGACCAGAAAGGCCTCTTTTTACGTGTTTAAGTTCTGTTACAGAAACATTTTGGACAGTTTTGCCGTAAGGTTTTAGTAACTTCTATTAGCCATAACTTTTGACTCATGTACTCGTTTTATGTGATTCAAATTGCTATGTTTTCCTTTTTAAGTCCTCTATAACAGTAGGTAAGTGTTTCATCTCATGGTTACTTTATTTTGGTCGTGGTTCTCAATATAAGTCACTAGTTTTCTTGTTTAATTAACATAAGTTAATATATAGTTTTCATAACTTGTTTTACTAGTTTTTATACATCATGAACATAATAACAAGACCATATATAGCATGAATGAAATATAAATAGCACTAAATTGATATTGAGCAAGAAAGTATATTAGGGTTCTTACAACTTTTGGCCTTAATGAAAAGGGAAACTAAGAACAAGAACACTAGCTTAATTCTTCAACTAAAAACCCTAGCTTCCAATCCTTCAACACCACTCATGCTAACCCTTGATAAGCTTGATATAAGCCTTGTAGAAACCTTATGAATTCAGCCCCTAGACCTTGTGTAACTCTTAATCCAACCATGGAACCAAGATGAGGTTTTGTGGGGATTTTGGTGTTTTTATGAATGAAATAAACTAAGGAATCAACAAGGATCTATGATTAATACTTGTGATGGATGAAACTTGTAATATCAATGATTAAAATGGTGTATGTTATGAGTTTTGGTCGTTGGTTTTGAGAGAGAAACAAAGAGATGAGATAAAACTTCACTTTTTGATTTGTAAAAATGAATAATTATATGTAAAATGAAGTTTACTTGATATAAATATCTAGTTTAGGGTATAATGGTAAATAAGTGATCAATTAGAAGTAAAACTCTTGCACATGGAAGGATAAGATAAGTGTTTGGGAAGCTTGGAAATATCTAGTTTACGGAGTCAGTTTTGGTTCCGTTAATCGCTAACTGTAAGTCATAAAGTCATGAAACTTAAAACCGGGTATCGTAAAAATGTGAAACATGAAAGAATGACTAAACTTGTTAATATACTCCATAATAAAATATAAAATGAGGGGTACGTTCCATCGGGTTGCTCAAACCCTGCTAAAACTGGAAATATGGGTCTAAAACGCGTAATACGTAAAACGTACGAAAGTTGCGTAAAATTGAGAAATGTAAAATGTTACTTTTCTAATAGGATAAAAATGACTTAAAATAACTTATAATCTCTAGACTGGGTTCAGTCTAGTGTCGGTTGGTATTTAATGTCTTTTAGACATAAAACCGTAAGCCTAAAAATAGATGAATGATTTATAAAATCAAGGAATGATTTTTGGTCAAAGGAGGAGGGAAAAATATGTTGACTTTTCCGAATAATGTGAAAAATCAAATCATCTTAGAAACGCGGTGCATGTATAGACTAAGGTTACGACTAAGTAAAAGTGCTTAAAACGTAAATTTTCTGTTTCTCACGGCCCAAGGTCTAGTTGGTAACATTTTTCTTAGTCATGATTAATTCTCTAATTAATAATGAGAGTACTAAACATTTTTCTGATGTGGGAAAAATTGACGCGGATGGTTTTCGTTGTGCGTAGGATTTTTAAACAAAGTTTTAACCTAAACATGTAATTCCTTAATAACTTTTGCGAAAATGATCTAACGAGTGTCAAACTTTTATTTTATCATGGAAATGATTTATCACATGAGAATATGAAATAAAAATCAAATTTTGGAAAAATGAATAGTGAGAGTGAATAGTAAAAATGAATAGTAAAATAGATAGTGAAAATTCGGGATTGGATGGTAACCTGAAAATGCGAATTGTTACAGAAACCACTTATAAACATATACTGACATGTTATAGTGATCAATGAACAAAGGAAAAATAAAACAGAAAGTTTTTGTGTGTGTGGAAGCTTGTTTGCTGAAAGGAAACAGTTCAGTATTTATGGACGCCAGGAAGGAGGTGACGGTCATTTAAATAGGTGACGGTCCTTTATCAGTAAGGGATCGTCATCCACTTTAAGGGACTATCCCGACAAGACGCTCCCATTTTGTTCTGACGTGGTGAAAACTTATCTGGTGCAAACTCAACTATTTTGGGAGGAAATATAGCTGTTACAAAATATGAATTTGAATATATTTTCTTAATAAAACATTTATTTCAAAACACAAAAATACTTTTGTGAAAATGTTTCGTTAAACTTTAAAATGTAAGTTTAGAAGAGAATAAAATTCGTTTATCACTTTACTAATGACGACATAGAGTAACTTGTGCACTTTACGTTATTTATTACAAGTTACGTGTTTGTCATTATCAAAACATGAAGGCGTAACTACTTCGGGGGAAGTGATGAAGTGCCAACATTTATAGATGGAAGCGGCCGGGGTGGGTGCTTGTCCTTTCTTATCCTCGCGTTTATAGTGTAAGCTTCCTTGTATATATTGATTTTATCTACTAACTTGCTTTTTTCTTGTTCATTCATGTGTTGCGCAGAGATGGATCTATTTGCCGTGGTGAAGTTAACAAAGCCTACGCAGGTGACTGTGGGTGTGCACCCTCTGAGGGAAGGTGAAGTTCCCATCTTGGAGGCTACTGTTGGGCGCCTGCTCGAGCTTGCACGAGAAGAGTCTTCTGACGCATCACAGCCTATTGTGAATGCGAAGCCAGTGCAGACTGTGCCTGCGCAGGGAGTGGTGGCGCCTGAGCTTGCGCGCGCTGAGTCATCCACTAGTGTTGGGATCCTTAAAGTGGATACTGACTCTGAAGAGGAGCGCCAAGGTGTGAAGCGTAAAGCTGCTGATGATGGTGGTGAGGGTACCTCCAAGCGCAGACGTCATACCATCATTGTGGATGAGTCCACAGAGGAGGAGACGTCATCGTCTGTTGCTGCGCTGGAGAATGCTGGGACTTCTCCTCCTACGTAAGTGACCTTCATTTGAGTATTTATATTTATATGTGTTTTTCGCAGTGCCATTCCTTGACTTCTTTATGTTTGTGTGTAGTGACAGTTCTGCAGGGGGTGATGCAGCGTTTGTTGAGGGGTCGGTGCCACTCAAAGCGGTTCATGCTTATGTAGAGGAGCCAGTGGGGGCAAATGAAGGGATGTCTGCGCAGCAGCTGATGGAAGAGCTGTGCGCCACTGCTGAGCATCAGGCGGAGTTGGTTACTCAGCTGAAGACGCGGTATGTTGGTGAAGGTAGCAGTCTCGCTCAGAAGGATGAGGAGATTGCTCTACTGAGGGCGCAATTGGCTGATGCCTGAGCAGATGTAGAGTCTACATCTGCATATGCTAGGAGGCTCGTAGATGAGAAGCTGTCTTTGATGGATAAGGTAAAGCGAGAGCGCGGTGAGATTCATCAGTACATGGCTAACTTCTCTTGGGGTTTAAAGTACCTTCAAGAAAAGAAAACCGAGCATTTTGCCCACCTTGATGAACTTCGCGAGCGTGTGGAGGGTGCTCTAAAGGTGGAGGAGAGCAAGTTGCGTAAGCTGAGTATAGAGTATGATGAGGAGTTATATCCTCATCTTATGTCTACTATTTCTGAGCGCAGGTATGTATCTTTTTTTTTGTTTACCACTATGTTCCTTAATGCTCTTTATCTTCTAACGCGTGCGTTGTTGCATGTGCAGGTGGTTGATCAGCCATGGTCTGCGCTTGGCTGCCATGAGCACGCTGGAGTCCCAGGAGGTTGTAGAGGCCTTTGGGAAGGTCGTAGAGTGCGCCATGACACGTGGCAAGGCCCAGGCTGCGGAGGAGATTCATGAGAGCAAGATGCTGACTGTGCCGCTTGCAGAAGTTCCTGGGTATAGGGCGGATGCTTTTGATGAGCTGGTGGAGGCCATGGAAAAGATGAAGGTCTTCGACTTTACTCATATCGCCCGCTTGGAGCGTGATCAGGATTATCCTATAAGTGTGATCATGCAGGGCTTGACTTTGGCCAGACACATAGCTGAAGATGCTGAGGCGCACCCTGACTTCTTCTTGAAGCCAGATGAGTCGCAGTTGAAGGTGCCTGTCTTTGCCTGTCCCCATCATAGGCTCAATCTCTTCGCTCTTGATAAGGAGATTTCCTTGAAGAACTGCTTAGAGGCGCATGAGACAAGGGCTGCTCATAAGAAGGGCGTGAAGGGGAAGGCCATTCTTTGCGGTGTTGGTGCAGCCCATCTCCCCAGGTCTGATGGGATTCCCCAGCAGCCTTTTAAGAAGGCTGAGTGAGGCTGGGGAGTTGGCGTCTACAGCTAGTAGCTCAAGCCATAGGCGTGCACATAGCATCTAGATGTCTTATGGTTTTTTGTATAAACTCATGGTTCTTATGACTAATAATTTACATATATTTTTTTTCGTACGCCTTGTTATTTGTACTTAGATTGTTTTCTTTTGTGTAAAACATCATCCAAGAGTCAAATTGGAACCGTGACATACTTAAAATGACTTATATTAAGTGCATAACTTAAAAAATCATAAGTGTGAAGATAGACTTGCGTTGGTTTGCAAAGACTATATTAAATGACCTAGAGTCTTGGCTCATCGATTGCTAAACATGTATAGTGTACGTTATGTTGCGTATCCTTCGTGGGATGCGCACTTTAAACTTACTTCAACGTCTTGAAATTAAGGTGCTTAGCAAGGATACGTGATCCAATGTTGATGGGTTTGCAACCCTCTTACTCAACGAGTTAGTTAGTAGGTTTACTCATCCTTTCTGCTGTCGTAGGTCTTAGTAAGTGCATGCATGCCATGTAGGCAAAATATAGAATAACAATATTGAGACATAAGTAAGATTGTAAGCAATAAAGTTAAATGTGTTATGGAGTTAGCTAGAAACCACAACGTTTTATTAATACTTGTAAGTTTTTGAAAATAAAAGACAATTCCGAAAAAGAAAATTCAAATACACAGGCATTTATTGAGAACGTACTAAAGTGGAGAGTTGTCTGTGCATGGGCCGTAGCCTTTCCTAAAGATAGCATCTCTTGAGATTGCAGATATTCCAAGTGCGTGCCAGCTCATGGCCTTCCATATCGCGCAACTTATATGCCCTATTGCCTAGTGCGTCTCTGACCTCATAGGGTCCTTCCCATTTGGGTCCAAGTTTGCCTGTGTCTTCTGCGTGGCTTGCGTCGTTGGCGTGGTATACAAAGTCTACTGGCCTGAATGAAGTGTGCTTGACTTTTGCATAGTAATACTTCTTCATCTTTGACTTAGCCTTTGCTTCACATATAGCTGCGAGTTCGCGCCTTTCTTCCAACAGATCCAAGTCTATGCGCCGTTCATCGTCATTTGTTGTGACATTTATTTCCGCCATACGGATAGTTGGCATTCCAATCTCGGCTGGTATGACAGCCTCTGTCCCATAGACAAGAGAGAATGGTGTGTCTCCAGTACTGGTTTTAATTGTCGTGCGGTGCGCCGATAAAACATGTGATAATTCATCCACCCATCTTCCTTTATGTTTGTCAAGGCATGCTTTTATTCCTTCGCCCAGACTGCGATTCGCGCGTACAACCAAGCCATTGGTTTGTGGGTGCTTAACTGAAGCAAAGTGTTGTGTAATGTTTAATTGTGCGCACCAGTCTTTGAACGGGTTGTCACAGAATTGTTTTCCGTTGTCTGAAATAATCTCTCCAGGTAGTCCAAAGCGAAACACAATGTTGTCCCACACGAAGCGTTTGACTTGGTTGCCCGTGATGCTTGCCAGTGCTTTTGCCTCAATCCACTTAGTAAAATAATCTATCGCCATAATGAGGAATTTTAGCCCTCCCGCTGCAACCGGAAAAGGGCCTGCAATGTCAATGCCCCATTTATAGAATGGCCATGGTGAGGTGATGCGGGTTAGCTCTTGTTGTGGTCGGCGCGGAATTGGTCTGTGGACTTGGCAATCGCTGCATTTCTTTATCATGTCTCGCACGGCGCGGTGCATAGTAGGCCAATAGTATCCTGACCGCAAGGCGCGTGCCACTACAGACCGTGGTCCTGAGTGCATGTTGCATGAGCCAGCTTGAGTCTCTCGGAGTACGTAATCTGCCTGGAGAGGTCCAACGCACCGGAGCCATGGGTGTAGGAATGAACGTCGATATAGGACGCCATCTCGGAGTTCAAATCTCTACGCTGTGCGCCGTACCCTACGGGCGTCCTTTGGATCTTTTGGTAAGATTCCTTTGCTTATAAATTCAATGATAGGTGTCATCCACGTAGGATCCTGTTCTTCTATCACCGTGGATATTTCCATCTCCGAGATTGATTTGTCTTTTAGAGTTTCCACCAATACCTGTTTTGATAGGTGCGCAAAGCTTGTAGATGCGATCTTGCTAAGCGCGTCAGCTTTCCTGTTTTCTCCTCTAGGGACTTGTTTCATGGTAAACCTATCAAAATTCTGAATTAAAGACTTGGTTTTTTCGAGGTATTGGACCATGTGTTCATCCTTGGCTTCATATTCCCCTAGCACGTGATTTGCTACCAGCCTGGAATCTACATTTTCCTCTAGGTTACGTACACCCATTTGAGTTGCAATACGTAGTCCAGCAAGTAGGGCTTCATATTCTGCCTCATTATTTGTGGCTGTGAATTCGAAGCGCAGTGCGTAAGTGAATTCCATTCCATCTGGATTAGTGAGGATAAGGCCTGCGCCTGATCCATCCACGCACAAGGATCCGCCTGTGAATAGAACCCATGGTTCTTGTAATTCTACCTTGCTTGTTGAAGGTGGAGTATCGGTATCTGGCTTCTCAACAATAAAGTCAGCTAATATCTGCCCCTTTATTGCAGTGCGTGGTCTATACGAGATATTATACTTGCTCAATAACACACTCCATTTTTGTAGCCGTCCTGATGCGTCAGGTTTAGAGATAACTTGTTTGATAGGCTGGTCCGTTATGACAGCTATTAGGTGCGCCTGAAAGTATCTGCGCAGTCTTTTAGCTGCAAATACTAAAGCTAGGACCAGCTTTTCCATAGCAGTATAGTTAGTCTCTGTCTTCTTGAGTGCTTTGCTCACAAAGTATATGGGTGTTTGAACGGAATTTCTATCTGTCAATAATACCGCGCTGACTGCTCCATGAGTTGCAGATAAGTACATGATCAATTCTTCCCCTGGTCGGGGTGCGACAAGTTTGGGAAGCGCTGCAAGATGTTGCTTAAGTTTTTGGAAGGCTTCCTCCGCCTCCTTAGTCCAACGAAAGTCTCCCTTTTTTGTGCACTTTATGAGTGTCTTAAAGAGAGGGAGTGACTTGTCGGCTGATTTGGACAAAAAACGGTTTAGCCCAGCTAGCTTTCCGTTTAATGACTAGACTTCTTTCAATGTGCGCGGTGAAGGGAGATCTATGACAGCTTTTGTCTTTTCTGGGCAAGGCTTGATGCCGTCAGGTTCTATTAAATAACCAAGGAACATGCCTTCTGTCGCGCCAAAAGTGCACTTTTTGGGATTTAACTTTACGTTTATCTTTCCAAGTGTTTTGAATGTCTCCTCGATGTCGCGCACCAATTCCTCCTCAGTATGACTCTTTATAACAAGGTCATCGACATAAACTTCCAGGTTGCGACCTACTTGCTTTTCAAAGGCCACGTCCACCAATCTCTGGTATGTTGCTCCCGCGTTCTTTAGACCAAAGGGTATTTTTGTGTAGCAATAGACCCCTTGACTTGTGTGGAAGGCTGTTTTTTCTTCATCCTCCTCAGCCATCTGAATTTGATGGTACCCTTTGTATGCGTCTAGGAAACATTTAAAGGGATATCCACACAGAGATTCTATCTTCCAGTCTATTTCTGGTAGCGGGTAGCAATCCTGTGGACATGCTTTATTAAGATCAGTAAAGTCTACGCACATTCTCCAACTGCCATCACTCTTTTTGACCATTACTGGATTGGAAAGCCAGTCATGGTAGTAGACTTCCAGCATGATGCCTGCGTCTACCAATTTGTGTACTTCTTCCAAGATGGCTTTTGCGCGATCTGGGGGTTGGCCGCGCTTTTTCTGTCGTATTGGGGGAAATCCTTGTCGGATTTGTAGCTTGTGCTCCGTGATAGACCGTGGTACTCCAGTCATGTGCTTTGATTCCCATGCAAAGATATCTAGGTTCTTTTACAAGAGTGCTCACACGGCTGCTTTGCCTTTGTCAGATAGAGACCTTCCAATCGATATTTGTTGATCTGGGTAATCAGGGTGAATGGCAACCTTTAGGTTTTGTATTTTAGCTGCGCACTATTCTGGAATACTCTCCACTTCACTGGTTACTGTGTTGCATTCTTTAGGCGGCACAGTAGTATTGTAGAGGGTGACAATGCCCCCTTCTACTGGGAATTTGAGCATCCCGTGTGCTGTGGATGGTACAACGCGCATGAATGATATTCCAGGTCTCCCAATGATGCCGTTGTATGGTGAAGGAGACTTGATTATCATGAAGTTTATCCAGGTTGTTGTAGAGTGATGTTCATCACCAATGACTACAAGTAAGCGTAATTGCCCCGTAGGCCATATTTTTTCTCCTGTGAAGCCAGTCAGCAACGTCGTGGCCGGAATTAACTGACTTTGAATCTCTGGTCGCAGCCTCTTGAAACAGTGTTCATACAGAATGTCTGCGGATGCTCCTCCATCAATATACATGCGACGGATATCGTGTCCCCCAATATGTATCTCAATGGTTAGCGGCTCTACTACTACGTTGTCCGCAGCTAGAGTGGGGAAGGATATTTCATTCCCAAAAGAGAATTTTTGACTGACCTTTTGCTTCGTCTTGCGCTGCCATGACTGTATCATGTAAATAATGTCATCATTGTCTTTGGATGGCTCTTTCTTACCTCCATTCTTTTGTTTATCCTTTCCTTCTTTAATATTCTTAACGAGATGATCCATTCTACCATCCTTTACTAATTTGTCAATTAGTTGTCGTAGTTGGACACACTCGTTAGTAGTATGCCCTTTTGTCCATGGTATTCGCAGTATCCATTCCCTACACGCCGATCCTCTGGAGTGCGCATTGGTGGGGATTTTGGGAAGTTTGCGCCTTCTGTTACAAATATCTCCCTCGGAGTCTTCGTGAGGGGGGTATACTTGTCATTATCTCGTCCGCTTCCCTGACTGCGATAATTCTTGCTGCGATTGCTATTCTGATCATTGGATTGTCTCCTAGGCTGTTCTTGCTGCCTATAATTTGAGTAGCCTTTTTTACTATCCGCAGCAGCTGCTTCTCATCGGATAAAGGACCTTGTGCGCTTCATTAGTTCGTCGAAGGTTTGGGGAACCTTATCATTTAATTTCCTAATGAGTTCTGGGTTATTAATCCAATTCATGAATCCTGAAATTTTTAGCACTTCAGGACACGCCTTGACGTGTATACATTCATCCTTAAAGCGCTCCACGTAAGCACTGGTTGATTCCCCTTGGCGCTGTTTCACTCTGGCCAGTTTAACAGGGTTCTTAGCGCACTTCCTTCTCTGAGTGAAGTTCAAGCGGAATGCTTTCCGCAACTCTTCAAACCCGTCTATGCTCCTTCGTGGTAGCTTGCTAAACCAAGTTCGCGCATTCCCTACTAATGTGGAGTTAAACATATGACACCACACAGGTTGTGGCCAATTTTCGATAGTTGCAGCGGATTCGAAAATTTTTAGGTGGTCATCAGGATCACCCGTTCCATCATATGTTTTTATGTTGGTGGGCATGCGCCTTTTGTTGTGATCAGAGTAGTCGCTGATGCGTTGTGTGAATGCATCAACTTTTTGGCGACGCCAAGGAAGAGATACGTCTTCGTCTTCTTCCTCGCGACGTCTTCCTTTGGACTTCCAGTGTCCTGTCTCTTTGTCCTCGTTGTCCGAGGAGTCACTTGAGGAAAAGTCATCCCTTTTGCGGCGCTTGCGCCATTTTTCCTCAGAGGAATAGCTTGAGGGGCTTTCACTTGTGGAAGTTCGTCTTCCCAATCTGTCGTGAATTCTTCTGCTTCCAGAAGAGCTCTCGCTTGGGGAGCGTTGCCGTCCAAGTCTATCTTGCATCCTGTGGCTACCAAGTCTGGAGTGAACGTTGGTACGCCTCTCACCGTCTTCGTGTTCCTCCGAGTATTGTGAATCAGATGATGTACCAAGTCTATCATGGACACTGGTACGTCTCTCATTATTTTCGCGCCCCCCTCTGGTAGCGCGGTGGGGATGTTTCTGGGTTAAAGTTAAGCCGGGCTTGCAGGCTCTGGCTTGACCTTCTCCTTACCTCCTCTTGCATAAGGCTAGTTAAAGCTTCGTAATTCTGTGACACAAAATTACTTAGCGTTAATTCAGGCGCGTCCTCTTCCAGCGTAACAATATCTTAGGCGCGCCTGGTGGCACAGTTTTATCCACAATGGGTGTCGTTTGATGAGGAGTGTTGAAGAGAGTGCGCTGAAGTTCTTCAGCGCTTGGAACCACCGTGGTGGTTTGAGTAGTCCCTGTGGGTAGTTCTACCGTTGGGTGAATTAGGGTTGGGCCCGATTCTTGGTGACCAGGCGCACTGGTTGTTCAAGAGGCCTGCCTAGAGGTCGGATCTTGATGGTTCCTCTTCTGGGGGTCACCATGTGTTTTTTCCAACTGCGGAGTCCGCTGGTTTGAGTTTTTGTGCTTCGTCATTCTAGTTCTTAGTGTAGGGTCCCACGGATGGCGCCACTTGTTGATACAAAAGTTGGGCGTTCCTTGTTTAGATCCCTGTTCTCGTACTAATTAGACCTTAATGCTTGAGACCTGCGCACTAAGAAAGCAAACAAACACCGTTAGGCTTATCGTGGGATTGTCTCCCACGATTATCCTCCGGTGTAAGAGTAAGTAATCGGTTTTTGGGTATGTAGAAGAGTTAGGGTTGTGAAGTCGTACCTTTAACGAGAGTTATGATTTTATTTATATAGGCACGTAATCCTTATTGGATACGTGATCCTTACTCTTCGATATATATCCGGTTTAATATATATCCCTTAAATAGGAGATATCTATATCCAAACCATAAATATCTTTGGTTTGGGCTTTTGTGAGCCCAAACCGTTAGCCTACTGGCCCATATCATTGTTATGATAGCCCACTCGTCGTGGGCTTGAGCGTTAGTAATGTTTATTATTTGGGTGCGTGACCCGAATATAGACTATACGTCATCAGGTCTTATTGTGCCTTTTCACAATAATGGACCTATTTTGAGTATAGCAAGCTGTTCTGACTGCCTTAGTCCAAAAGTGTTTAGAGAGGACAAAGCCATTCAACATTGTTCTTGCTGCCTCATTGAGTGTCATGTTCTTCCTTTCAGCTACTCCATTTTGTTCAG
Source organism: Artemisia argyi (assembly GCA_030686995.1). Taxonomy (NCBI): domain Eukaryota; kingdom Viridiplantae; phylum Streptophyta; class Magnoliopsida; order Asterales; family Asteraceae; genus Artemisia; species Artemisia argyi. The sequence goes on from JARVZY010002064.1 coordinate 245,544, forward strand.
GAGTATAGGGAGAAGAGAAGTTCTGAGAAATGCCTTTCTCATCACAAAAACACTCAAGGTCATGGTTTTTGAATTAAGTACCATTGTCAGTTCTAATCTGTTTAACTTTGACATCATTTTGATTTTTAATGTTTCTGACAAAGGACATGATAGTATCAGTTGCCTGACTCTTTTTGGTCAGCAAGTAAACCCAATTGTATCTTGAGTATTCATCCACAATGACCAGAGTATATTTCTCATGGTTAATTGACATTGGACTGACAGGTCGAAAGAGATCCATGTGAAGGAGGTAAAGGCAGCTTTTGATGGAGAAATTTTGTTTTGTTTTGAATGATGCCCTGTGGTGTTTACCTTTTTCACAAGCTGAGCATTGCTTGTCTTTGGTAAACACCAGGGATGGCAGGCCAAGAACTTTGTTCTGTTTGGCCAGGTTGTTGATACTTTTGAAAATGAGATGAGAGAGCCGTTTATGCCAAAGCCAGTTGATTGTTTCAATTGCCTTAGTGATGAGACAAGTCCCATTCTGAGCAAGGGTTGACATGTATAGGACATGTACATCGTCCCTCCTGGGAGCAATCAACACAACTTTTTTGTTGGAATTAAAGATGGTTCCTCTCTTATCATCAAACTAAACTATGTATTTTAAATCACATAGTTGACTCACACTGATAAGATTGTACTTGAGACCATTGACACAAGTTATTCTTGTAAAAACTATACCATTACAGTTTACTGAACCATAACCTTCAGTAGGACATGATGAATTATCACCAAATACAACTTTGGGTCCTAGCTCTTCAACATATTTGTGCAGATAATTCTTCAGACTAGTCATACTCCTTGAGCATCCACTGTCAAGATGCCAAACATGATCCCTGGTATGTTTCTGCACAAATAGTAAACTGGGTTAGTTTTTCTTGTTTACCCACTTTCTGGTGGGCTTGGTATGGAGTTTGTTAGACTTCATGGATCGTTTTGAGCACTAGGGTTAAACAATAACAATGATTAATAACATGATACACAGCGGAATAAACAAACATCATTGTTATTGAACAAGGTTTCTCGTCATCATCTCTACCAGCTATTACAAACCCTAGGCGTCCATTGTAGGAACTTGATGCCTAGACAGACACATTTTGTTAGGAATAAAATGCACAAGTTAAAGAGTCTGCCAGAAGAGCCTGCTAGATGAAGTTAAGCATGCCTCTTCAGTTTTGCTGACTTTGAAGATACACTAACAGTACCTTCTGGGTAAGAAGGTACTGCTAGTCAAAGAAGGTCCTGCCAGTTTCCAAGACAAGTTGTTATATTTTATTTAGAGATATTTAGTTGTATTATTAGTCTTTGTACAAGGTTATACGTTTCGTATAAGTAGTCAAGGAGCCTCAGTAGATAATATGGAGTGCTTTACCTTGAAATGTGTAATAATAGGATAAGATAAATCTCTAAGTATATTATATTAGCAACTTGACAACTTGTAATAAGGGCTCCTTATACTATAAAAGGAACCCTTAAGTCACCTTCTTAGACATAACTTAGATCAATCTTTCACTGCATGCACAACTTCCTTTTCACGTAGATTCAAGGTTACATTTGTAATCCTGGTGATAGTTTAGATCACCCGTATTATCTCATCAATAATATTTAATCGTTTTGTGATATTTCATGTTGTGTTTATCACTCTAAATCATTCATATTTACTCATTCACCACCTTTGTTCCTTTAGTGTGTCTTAGTAGATTCCGCATGCTAACTCACATTCATTTATAAATATCTCAAACACATTGAGACTAACATCCCAAGTGTTCACACAATCAAGACAGATTCACACAAACACTAGAATCCTTTCCCCACAAGTGGTATCAGAGCTAAGGCTGATATTTACAACATAAAAGAGCAAAGCAAAAATGGATGTTGAGCACATTCAAACCAATGTGGCTGCAAAACATCCATTACTCAAACAGAATGAGTTTGAGATGTGGAGACTGAGGGTTGAGCAATACTTCCAAGTGCAAGACTATGCACTTTGGGAAATTATTGAAGAAGGAAACTCTTTCAAACCTATAACCACCACCTCCACAGTAAATGATGCACTTGTCACAACTGTGCAAGTAAACCCAACAACCGCAGAAGAAAGAATCCAAAAGAGAAATGATCTTAAAGACAGGAGTATGCTTCTCATGGCTATTCCAAATGACCAGATCTTAGTCTTTAACAAGTACAAATGTGCTAAAACCCTTTTTCAAGCTATTGTGGCTAGATATGGTGGAAATGATGCCACCAAGAAAACACAGAAAACACTTTTAAAACAACAGTTTAAAAACTTTTCAGCCACAACAAATGAGTCTTTGGACAGTATGTTCAATAGAATACAAAAGCTTTCTAGTCAGTTAGCCATTCATGAGGTAATCATATCTCAAGAAGACTTAAACTCCAAATTCCTTGGAAGTCTACCCTCTGAATGGGCCATGAATATCATTGTCTGGAAAAACAAACCAGATATTGATTCCATGAGTCTCAATGATCTTTACAACAACTTCAAAATAGTAGAACATGAAATCAAAAAGTCTACTAGTTCAAGCTCAGGAAATATGGCATTTTTGTCATCTCATGGCACCTCCAAGAAAGTTGAAGAAAATGATGGTAGAGAAGAAGGGACTGCCAACACAAGTTTTAGTACTGCCAATACCTCTAGCAGTACCAAAACCATTTTAGATGAAACAATTGGTTGTGCTTTCCTAACATCACAACACAATGGTTCCATGTTGACCTTTGAAGATCTTCAAGAGATCAGTGATGATGATCTTGAGGAAATGGACATAAAGTGGCAGCTTTCACTTCTTAGCATGAGGGCTAAGAATTATTTGATGAGGACTAGAAAGAAGATTGTCATCAATGGCAATGAACCTGCTGGGTATGACAAGTCCAAAGTGGAGTGCTACAACTGCCACATGAAGGGTCACTACTCAAGAGAATGTAGAAGACCAAAGAAGCAAGGTGATAAGGGAAGAGGCTTTGAGAACAAGCACAGGGAAAATCATGAGAACAAGAGCAAGGAAGTGGTCATCACTGAGACAAAAGCTATGGTAGCTATTGATGGGATGGGTTTTGATTGGAGCTTTATGGGTGAAGAAGAGTCAGCTTCAAATGAAATGGCTCTAATGGCTTTCTCCAATCCTGAGGTACAAATTACTAAATGTTCTGCTACTTGTGAAGTTTTTAAAGAATTAGAAATCTTAAGAAAACTTTATGATGAACTGAAAGTAGAAGAAAGAAAAACTCATCAAGATCTAGTTAATCATAAGTGTGGTATGGCCAAACTTGAGAAACAGATAATTCACTTTAGAGAAAATGAACTCACTTTTTCTGAAACCAAAGCCATTCTTAATAGGGACATACTTTTAAAAGATGCTGAAATAGGCCTGTTAAGAACTGAGTTTGCTAAAGTGAAACAAGCAAAAGATAATATTCAACTAACTGTTACAACATTAGAAAATGCTTCTGCATGTACTTAGAGTATAGTTGAAAACCAACTGAACAAGAAAATCAAATCTGGGATTGGATATAATACTTGTCCACCTCCTTACAGAGGAATCCCCTGTCCCCCAGGTATAGATCTTGCTGAATCAGGTTTACATGAACTCACTCATAAACCACTAGAAATTGTAAAACCTGTAGAGAAAAGTGAACCTTTTAAGAGTACAAGTGGTACTTCACTCTTCAAAGAAAAGGTGCTCACTGATAAGAGCTCAGATGTTAAATCTTCAACATCTGTTGAGAAAGAAAAAGAGACTGCTTCAAAGAAAGAAAGCAAAGTAGGACCAACCAGTCCTAAATGTGTAGATAGTATAACAAAGACCAAAGTAGTTCTAAAAACAGTTGAATGTTGTGCTAAATGTAATAGCAAACCTAGAGGTAGTCAGAGAAATTGGAACAATCTTAAGTCACACAAACTTGGTGATAACTTTGTTATGTACAATAAAGCATGTTATTACTGTGGTAGTTTTAATCATACTCATGCTTATTGTAACAATTGGGTTTCTGGGAGTACATCAAGGTCTAAAACAAACTCCAGGAAAGGTTTTGTGAAATCTAACACACCAAAAGTCAATAATAATGTTAGATCAAATAAGCCTGTTTACCCAAAATCTACCACTAAGGTTGTAAGTAACACTTTCAAACAGACACCAAGAGTTGTAAAAAGTCTTATTGAAAGAAATCATGTGGTTAAAACATGAAATGAGAGACCAAAACCAAAAGGTCCTGCTAGACCAAATGGTCCTGCTAGACCAAAAGGTACTGCCAAAATTGGTACTGTCAGACCAAAAACCACAAAATGTGTTAACAATGACAATGCTGTTAAGTCCTCAGCATGTTGGATTTGGAGACCACTCCAATCAAAAAGTGGATCAACAGTCCTAAAAAGGTTTGATTACATTAATGCACGAGGCAAACCCAAGTCAGTCATGGATTGGGTACCCTAAGGAAACTAATATGTGTATGCATGTGCAGGAACATTCAAATGATATTGCTGATCAAGGATATGTAGATAGTGGATGTTCAAGGCACATGACAGGCAACATGTCTTACCTCACAGACTTCAAATCATTTGATGGAGGATATGTTACCTTTGGGGGAGGAATAAAAGGAAAGATTACTGGTAAAGGTACAATCAAAACCAGTAAATTAGATTTTGAAAATGTGTACTTTGTGAAAGAACTACAGTTTAATCTCTTAAGTGTCTCACAAGTGTGTGACACAAAGAACAATGTCCTTTTTACTGATACTTAATGCATTGTTCTTTCTCCTGATTTTAAAATACCTGATGAAAGTCAGATTCTTCTTAAAATCCCTAGAAAGAACAATATGTACATTGTTGATTTAAAGAACATTGTTCCTAAAGAAAGCTTAACCTCTCTAGTAGCAAAAGCCTCATTGGATGAATCTATGTTATGGCATAGAAGGCTTGGTCATGTAAACTTTAAAACAATCAATACTATTGCAAAATATGATTTGGTTAGAGGTTTACCCAAAAAGATTTTTCAAAATGACCAAACTTGTGTTGATTATCTGAAAGGCAAACAACATAGAGCCTCTTGTAAGCCCAAGACCCATAACTCAATTTCTCAAGCTTTATACATGCTTCATATAGATCTCTTTGGTCCTACTTCTGTGAATAGCTTGAATGGTAAAAAATATTGTCTTGTTGTTACTGATGATTACAACAGATTTTCTTGGGTTTTCTTTTTAAAAACTAAGGATGAAACAAGTGAGATCCTTAAGTTCTATATTACAGGGGTAGAAAACCAAATTGATAAGAAAGTAAAAGTAATTAGATGTGACAATGGGACAGAATTCAAGAATAGAGTTATGGATGAATTTTGCAAAGAAAAAGGAATAAAAAGAGAATATAGTGTAGCTAGAACCCCTCAGCAAAATGGAGTAGCATAAAGGAAAAATAGAACTCTTATAGAGGCTGCTAGAACAATGTTAGTAGACTCTAAGTTGCCTATTTCATTTTGGGCTGAAGCTGTTGGTACTGCTTGTTATGTGCAAAACAGGGTTCTTGTGATTAAACCTCATAGAAAGACTCCTTATGAACTTTTGTTTGGTAGAACACCATCTCTAAGTTTTATGAGACCTTTTGGATGTCATGTCACTATTCTCAATACCAAAGACCATCTAGGAAATTTTGAAGGAAAAGTTGATGAAGGTTACATGGTAGGGTATTCTTTGCAAAGTAAGGCCTATAGGGTGTATAATAAGTGCACTAGGCTAGTGGAAGAAAATCTGCACATAGAGTTTCAAGAGAAACTACCAAATGTTGCAGGCATTAGACCAGATTGGTGTTTTGACATTGACAAGCTTTCAGAATCTATGAATTATGTGCCTGTCACAGGTACAAATACTAATGATAATGCAGGTTTTGAAGACAATGATGAAACAAATGAGGATCAAGATCACATCTGGATGCCAATTTGGAATGGTTTGGATTCATCTTCAAGTCATGAAGAACCTTCAAATCCAACAAATGAAGGTGTTGAAGATGATCAAGGAACTCAAGGTCAAGAGAATCAAGAAAATGCTGAAAATGAAAATGGTACTGCCAGTTCACCAAATTGCACTACCAGTTCAACAGATGATACTGCCAGTTCACAAGTTGATCCTGCTGAACCATTAAATGTTCAATCAAATGATTCCTTGCCAGAAGATATAGGAATTGGAAACCTTCCAATTACCTATGATGTTCCTACAACACACAGCTCAAGAATTCTCAAAGATCACTCCATTGAAAATGTGATTGGCAGCATTGATTCTGGTGTTAAGACAAGAACTCAAGTCTTATCTTCAGACCAAGAAGGGTTTGTCTTAGCTGTCTATGAAGAAAAGAACAATGAAATTGCCAACCTATGTCTGTTTTCATGCTTTCTCTCACAGGTTGAACCCAAAAACATTACAAAAGCCTTAGATGATTCAAGTTGGATTGAAGCAATGCAAGAAGAGCTGCTTCAATTCAAACTGCAGAAGGTTTGGGTATTGGTTGATTTGCCCAAAGGTTTCAGGGCAATTGGAACAAAATGGGTGTTCAGGAATAAGAAAGATGAAAGGGGAATAGTGATAAAAAACAAAGCAAGATTGGTAGACCAAGGGTATACTCAAGAAGAAGGAGTGGATTATGAAGAAGTTTTTGCACCTGTTGCAAGACTTGAAGCAATTAGGCTATTCTTGGCCTATGCTTCTTTCATAGGCTTCACTGTCTACCAAATGGATGTCAAAAGTGCCTTTTTGTATGGTACTATTGAAGAAGAGGTGTATGTTTCTCAACCTCCAGGCTTCATTGATGCAGAATATCCAGACAAGGTGTACAAGGTTACCAAAGCTCTTTATGGTTTACACCAAGCTCCTAGAGCATGGTTTGAAACATTGGCTTGCTATTTATTGGAGAATGAATTTCAAAGAGGCAAGATTGATCCAACTTTGTTCATCAAAAGAACCAAGTCAGATATCTTGCTGGTACAGATTTATGTTGATGACATTATCTTTGGATCCACAAATCAGGAATTGTGTGTGGAGTTTGAAAAACTTATGCATAATAAGTTTGAAATGAGTTCCATGGGGGAACTTACTTTCTTTCTGGGTCTCCAAGTGAAACAATCAAAGATAATGTCAGGAAAAAGGTCCTGTTAGTACAAAAGAAACTGCTGAAGCAGAGTAAGAGCCTGCTAGGATTCAGAGGCTATTGGCTATAGAGATAAAAGGTTCTGATCAAAAGGTCTACAAAAGAAAAAGGGGATCACAACCTCAAGGGAGGTTTATTGTTCCTGATGAACAATCTGCTGCTCCTAGTCCAGAATCATCTCCAAAAGACAAGGGCAAAAAGATTGTAGTTGATGATGAACCAGAGCCTAAAAAGCTCAAGAAGATAGAACAAGTAAGAATCGAAGTAGATGAAAAGTTATCAAAACAGTTTCATGAAGAAGAAGTTTTGAGGGCTGAAGAAGAATCAAGAATGCTGCAAGAAAAGTTTGATGCTCAGCTGCAATACATCATTTCCATTGATCCAATTGTAAGAGGAGAAGCTTATTCTCTGGTGTGTGACAAATCTCTTAGCTCAGATGAAATGACAATCAAGCTCAATGATTTCATCACTAAGAAATACAATCAAGAGGCATTAGATGATGTTTATCAGCAGATCCATAAGAATCAGAAAAAAGGATTTAAAATGCCTCATTCTGAGGCAGATCAGAAGAAATTCTTCAAGATATATCTGAAAAGAGAAGTGAACATGAAGGATCATCAGCTCAAAAGCAAATCCTTTGATGAATTAAAGCTTCTATACTTAGAGGCTTACAGAAGAAACAAAACCAGTTTTCTCATGGATTCACAAGAAAGGCCTTCCAAAAGAGGAAAAGATGATCAGAAGGATCAAGCAGAAAAAGCAATCTTGCCTCCTGTTCCAAAAGTCGTCCTTGCTGAGCCCTTACAAGCAAGACATCCAGTCATAGATTGGGAAATCTACAATGACAAGTTTGGCAAAGCATGGAAGATAACAAAAGTGGGAAACAAGGTTGAGATTTTCAAGAACTTTGAAAAGCTGCTTAGAGCTTGTAGCAGAATGGATCTAGATGAATTATGGGTATTAGTTCAAGAGAAGCTGAAAACCAAGGATAATCCTGATGCAAAAGAGCAAGAGTTATGGGTGGAGTTCAGCAGATTATATGATCCAAATCCTACTGATACACATTGGAAATTTCCTTACTATGATTTATCTGTTACATGGGAATACCTCAGCCTAAGTCATGTTCATCATCTTTCCACTCAGAGTGGAATAGAACTCTTTATGCTAGGAGAAAAGGAGTATCCTTTGAGCATAGAAGTGTTATCAGTCATGATCTCCAATAAGCTTTTATGTGAAGAAGAAACTGATGCAGTCAAAAGATTGAAGGAAAACATATTTGTTCAGTTTGAAAACTTAAGGGAGAATAGATGAAAAGGTTTTTGGAAGAGTTCCCTCAAATCCTCAAGGTATAAATTTTATTCACATGAAACTTGGTTATTTTGATATGGAATAACAAGTTTAGGGGAGGATTGTTGGGAATAAAATGTACAAGTTAAAGAGTCTGCCAGAAGAGCCTGCTAGATGAAGTTAAGCCTGCCTCTTCAGTTTTGCTGACTTTGAAGATACACTAACAGTACCTTCTGGGTAAGAAGGTACTGCTAGTCAAAGAAGGTCCTGCCAGTTTCCAAGACAAGTTGTTATATTTTATTTAGAGATATTTAGTTGTATTATTAGTCTTTGTACAAAGTTATACGTTTAGTATAAGTAGTCAAGGAGCCACAGTAGATAATATGGAGTGCTTTACCTTGAAATGTGTAATAATAGGATAAGATAAATCTCTAAGTATATTATATTAGCAACTTGACAACTTGTAATAAGGGCTCCTTATACTATAAAAGAAACCCTTAAGTCACCTTCTTAGACATAACTTAGATCAATCTTTCACTGCATGCACAACTAACTTTTCACGTAGATTCAAGGTTACATTTGTAATCCTGGTGATAGTTTAGATCACCCGTATTATCTCATCAATAATATTGAATCATTTTGTGCTATTTCATGTTGTGTTTATCACACTAAATCATTCACATTTACTCATTCACCACCTTTGTTCCTTTAGTGTGTCTTAGTAGATTCCGCATGCTAACTCACATTCATTTATAAATATCTCAAACACATTGAGACTAACATCCCAAGTGTTCACACAATCAAGACAGATTCGCACAAACGCTAGAATCCTTTCCCCACACACCTTTAAGTCGACTACATGTTTTCTGTGCACACTAAACCTAATGACCCATGTCCTCTTTATATACTAGAGGATTAGGGTTTACAAAATACTACGAAGGACTAATAAATAAATCTTCTTTTACAAGCTAGTCCTTCATGTTTCATTCTTCTTCATATACTGCAGCAGAAGTACTTTGATTCAAAGTACTTTTGGTTCAGCAGTACTTTGGTTCAGCATAAAGTACTTTCATTCTTCTTCATATAAGCACATGTAGTTTTGTAATCATCAAATCTATAATTCCCAACAATCTTCCCCTATTTGATATTACAAAACTATCTCCATGAATGAAACAATCTTCTATGCTTCCCCTTGACTTAAGATCTTCTTGAACATGTCACCACACACAATAAATAAGCTGCAAATCATATCTCTATAGTCTTCTTCCCCTTTTTGTAATCATCTAATAGGGGATATGCAAAGATATGCAACTTTGATCGTCACTACCCCACATCATATATCAAAACTTCTAATCCAATCTTTCCAATGTCTTGAATTACCCTCCATGAAGAACACCAAAAAGCTTGCAAAAAATGAACTCAAGACAATAGAAATTTTAAACTAGCAGTATTAATGATGACTAGAAGTAGTAATGAAACACTTCCCCTTAAATGGTGCATGTAGATGGTTAAACAATTAAACAATAAGCTTCCCCTGAAACTAATATGTTTACCATCTCTTGAATCTTCAATTCTGTAGGCTCTATGTAATGATCACTGATGAAGAAAACTGAATATAACGAACTTGATGAAGAAGTTGAATTTCCCAAACTTGCATCTTACGTCTTGGACTATCCACGTGACTCCAAACTCATACCAAACTAGAAAGTATAAGTACACCTCAACCTCTTGATAAATCCTCACCTATATGAGACACTGAGGACTACAATGTAATTCCTTTAAGTGATAGCAAATGTGAGTATTAAGCACCTTCAGTTTGTAGATCACACACCTTTGCTAGATTCATCAAGTCTTTCTCACAACAATAAAGCACGAACAAGTTATCTCCAAAGTGTAACACCCACCTTGAGATATGATAAGAACACACACCTGTGAAACTCAACTACAACACCAAATAAATGATAATCAACCTTCTTCGTAATCAATTCTTCAATAAAAACAAATACGAGCCTTTTAAAACATTTAAGAACAAAATAACCAATATCTTCCTTGTGTGTGTGAACCAAAAACCATTTGTGTGTATAAAACCATCTCTTCAATCAATAAAAGTACCAGCAGTAAAAATCTTTCGAGCAGCAGAAACAAATAACTAGTAGTAGAAACTCTCGAAAGCAGCAGTAGTAAAATCATAGGAGCGGCAGTATTATTTGTCGAGCAGCGGTATCAAAAACATCATATGGCAGCAGTACAATGTTAGTCAACTAGCAGCAGTATCAATCAATACCAATTCCTCATAAACTGACAAATTAATAATGACTCTTCATTGAATCACTACATCCAATACTTTATTGCTATGACAATTTTTTTATTCACTTGTTGATCCATGATTATCATTCACCGACCAATAATTCTTTACTTAATGAGTAGTACGAGGTTTAATTTAATTGAGAATCAACAATCACATGCAAAACACAACAAACTAGATGAGTATAGATCAGCAATCAATGTTTTGCTGCTTAGGATTTTTGTCGCGTCAGAGATAGAATTAAATATGCCTTCGATAAGACATTGAAGAACGAATCAGGTGTCTTTGTCAACATACGAATATTGAATACAAATCCACAAAGACACTTTGTCGCCAAGTAACCTTAAAAACTAATCACATGCACTTTACCTTATTCAAAAGACGACAAGCGTTAATCAAATCCTTAAAAACTTTCACCAATCCACATGTAACAAACAACAATCCTTTAATATTCGATCCATTGAGACCAAAGTGAATATTTGCAGATGTCACCAACCAATTTAATAAAACATATGACCAGTCGAATTATTAACCAAACATAAACTTTAAATTATGATTAAAGAAAAACCAATTCGTACCTCCTTCAAACTGTTTTCTTCAAATAAAAACCTTGTAAATCCCTAGGTAACGAGCTAACCTGGCTCTAATGCCAATTGTGGAGTTTGTTAGACTCCATGGATCGTTTTGAGCACTAGGGTTAAACAATAACAATGATTAATAACATGATACGCAGCGAAATAAACAAACATCATTATTATTGAACAAGGTTTCTCGTCATCATCTCTACCAGCTATTACAAACCCTAGGCGTCCATTGTAGGAACTTGATGCCTAGACACACACACCTTTAAGTCGACTACATATTTTCTGTCCACACTAAACCTAATGACCCATGTCCTCTTTATATTCCCCCACACACTTAGAATTGAATATTGCCCTCAATATTCAAATTCCAGGCTATTATGCCGACTCTTTGAACGAAAAAAGGAAACATTACTAGCAAAGTGTACGAAGGAAATATTTTTTCACAAAAAAGGATTATAAGTTATCCCTGGATTAACGTTAGCAAAAGAATCGAATATTGGGCGGCTGGATTGAAAACAGACGTGTCAATCAATAAGATCCAAGGGAAACCTAAAAACATGAGCAAGAGACAACATGGCAAACAGCAGAGGAAACTCCCCCACACTTAATGTTAGAAAATAGAAAGAAGTAAGAGACATGGGTGAAAACCCATGTTGTGCTAATGTTTTTGTTTACCGAGTCACTAGCTTGACTCGACCTCGAATTCATTGGTACTTGGGGAAGCAAGTGGAAGAGACAATCTCCATCGGACTTTCATTCAAGATGTTTAGATAAACATTGAAGTACTTGAAAGTTCCACACCAATGAGATATACCCGGCTGAAAATAGTAGAAACTATAAGCGGTGATGCTGGGTCAAAGATGGCATCCTCACTCCCGAAGGAGTGAAGAAGAGAGGAAGTCACCATGTAGGTGAAGAAAGGTAGAAAAATCTTGATAACAATCAAGATAAGATCTTCATCCTCGAGATCAAGTTCATTTTCATGAATTTAGATTTCATCTTTTATGCTCTTTTGCTTGGAAAGCATATCGGGTGGGAGGGTGGGACATTTTTTCACCAAAATACAAATTCTCATTATTGAGAATCTTTTTCCCCGATCATGATTTTTCTTGCAATCCAAGCAATCATACTCCGGCAGAGATATGATATGAGTGAGTTCACTAGAGAACTCCTCAATAAGAGAGTTAGCGATAGAATTGGTATTCTTTAGCTCTAACTCATGAAGGATATACGGAGGTGGGACATGTGCGGTACTTTGTGGGCTATAAACATGCACCTCATCCATTATAGTCTCTATTTCAGACCCATCACTATCCTCGTTCTGAATATCAAAGATTGGATTATCGGAAATTAGAGTGAATTCAGATTCGAAATCAAACAAAGGATTGGTGATAGTCGTATTGAATGTTGCGGAAACAAGGTGGTCAACATCCTCTTCTAGGCTGACGATCTCAGAATATGGAAGTGATGAATCAATATATTTGATGTCTTTACAAGATAAAGAATCGTCATCACTATAATCACTGTAAGAATCGGACAAAGTCTCAAAATGATCTTTTGAAAAATCAAGAGGAGAAGGCAAATCACACATATGATCAAGGATTCCCTCAGACTCACTTGGGATTGGGACAAGGTCCTCAACACTAGACATTATGAATTCGTACGATTCCTTTTCAGGAATAGTGCTGAGATGCTCGTCCCCCATACTTAGAGAGTTAGTGGGATCTTCGGGTGTGATTGCAGTTGACTGAGGGAGTGGAGAAGGGCTAGCATACATGTATTTTACAATTTCCATTTGTTCTTCTGCTAGTAATTCCTGCATATTCTTTTCTCCCTGTGTTTCCACGGATGGAATTTCAACTGATGAACTTGATGAATTCTTGTAAAATTGTAGAATATCAAGGGTATCTTCATCATCACTGTCATCAGGAATGAAACCGAAATGAAATTGAGAGCTAGATCTGGCTGCTTTTTCTTTTTCAATTGATTCCCGAATAGAGTTTTCAATGGCAATTTGGGAATTTATTTTAGTAGCCTGCTCTTCAGCTAACAATTCTTCCATGGATTTTTTATGAGTATCTTTTTGGGCAAGTTCTTTAACCAAATCCTTAAGTTCATCAATTATCTTCAATACAGTTTGGATTTCTGGAAGAATTGGTTGACGTTGTGCCTGATTCATTTGGTACTGTGGAGGTTGTTCATGATACAAATAGTCGTAATTGTTACAAGGAAATGGATTCCTTGTTTGACAATCGGAGCTAAAGTGTGGACCCCCACAGTACTCACAACAATTGAACTGATGTGGTTGTGAGTCATATGTGCTTGGGTTATAACTAGAGTTATAATTGTCACCAAGAACCTGCTCATAGACAAGCGTGTTTCCTGGTTTACAATCATAACCGCAGTGTGAATCTCCACAATATTCACAACAGTAAAACTACTGAGTCTGGTTTGGTGAACTGTATGGATATTGGTCATTTCCTAAATTTTGATTGTTACCAGAAAACTGTTCATAGACAAACGTGTTTTCGGTCTGACATGTAACACCCCCAAAATATCGCAGCAGAAGATTGTGTCATTGGGGTGCTACTTCATAATACAAAGTACAAGATATAGAAAACGACCAGTAAATGAGACGTTATGAAAAGTTACCATTCGATTAATAAATTCTGAGTTACAAACATGAGTTCCATAATACAATACATAAGTGTTTTAAAACATATCGAATGGTAAAGATAAAAGCATAAGTCTTCAAAACATGCCAAGTGACTCTATGCTCCATGCAACAGCTATCATCTTACAGACCTGAGACAAACACGCTAAAAGTGTCAACACAATGGTTGGTGAGTTCATAGAGTTTGTTTTAAAACAGTTGAAAAGCCATTAAAGAATGTTCACACAGGAAAGGCATTGTGAATCCACTCAGTTGCAAGTCCTGCCCATAATAACACTTGCAACCTGTGTGTTCACAACCCACTGCTAAAGTATAGCCTGATTTCAATATATGTGTGTACGATATATGCACGCTTAATGTAAAGTATAAATGCCTACTGAACCTCATGACAAGAATAAGCACAAATGCTTCATAATAATAAGCACAAATGCTTCAAAGCTGGATTATATTCACCTAAGGCCAGGAATATATGGCAAAGGGTGGGGGCGTCAGCCCGATAGTACTATCAATACCTCTCCATCGGCTCCATCCAGGAGTTAAACAGTGGTTAAAGAATATAGCGTATAGAATAGTTTTCACACATTAAGGCACATATCGTAATAAAACTACACATCATGTTTAAGAGTATAAAAGTATAGCATAGCATATGAGTAAATTTGTCTTTAGTAAAAGAGAAAGCAAGTAGTTTAAGCATGTATCTCCTCAAAAGAGTTTAAAACAAGTATTAAAAGAGTAAGAGTGGGGCTATGACTCACCTTAAGTTATGTAGTGAGTATGATAGTCGAATCGCAACAGTCTCTAAGAGTAACCTATAATAGAACATCGCGGCTTAGGTTTGAGTAATGTATAAGAATACGAAGAATTGCCTATATATATCTTGCAAATAGTTCATGATGTAGTACTTAGTATATAGTATAAGTCTTTGAATAAAAGTGGTTTATGTAACATGTATAGTTTGTATATCGCTTACTACCGTTCGGGGCGACATAATTCAGAAGTCATGTAGTAAACGTTCGAGGAGCCAGGACACTTTAATTCGTAAATCCACAAGTCATCTCGACGGTTTACCCGTATGAACTCTTCACATGAAGCTCCCTACTATTGTAGTAGTTGATAAAAATATATAAGTTTGATCCGAAAAGTTACATGTCTAAATACTTGAATAAACTTAGGAAAGTTTATTTTGGATTAAGATTGTTATTATAATGAGTTTCTTTAAGTCTAGTATGAATATTAATTGTATGTCTCATGGTTATTTTGATGGAGTAGATCCAAATTGGATGTTTAGGTTACAACTAACTCTATATTTCATGTTTTTGTCTTGTAAAATTATATGGTCTTTAGCCATGGCTTTGCCGTGACTTTGGTCATGGCTAGCATGGTCTTGAGACTCAACCTTGGCCTTAGCCATGGTTGTAGTCTTGGCTTTATGTCATTAGACCTCTTGGTCTCATTTAATCATAACTATTACATGGTCATTTGGTCTAAAAATGGGCTGTTAAGAAATTGAAGAAAAATATCACTCGGAAAGCGTTTTCAAGGCTCGACCTTCTTTCTTCCTGAACGAAAACGTCGTTCCGGAAAACTTTTGTGTTTTAACTTTTTGATGAATCGGACCAGAAGTACCACTTTCAAAAAGGTCAGAATGCTAACAGGTTGTGTTTGGCAGTTTTGCCGTTTTGGTTTCGCTAACTTCTTTAGGCCATAACTTTTGACTCGCGTACTCGTTTTAGGTGATTCAAATTGCTATGTTTTCCTTGTTAAGTCCTCTACTACAATATGTAATTATCAAACATCATGATTGTTAGCATTAAAAATTATATTATAAAGTGATGGTCATTCTCATTTATTGTAACGTTGTAATGTGTCGTAGTTTGTGTTATTGGAATAGTCAATGGGCCTTGGTCTTGGTAAGCTAATATGTTATTAGTTTTGTTTCATAAGCCTTTATAAGGAAATGGAAACCAAGCCCAAGACCAAGCCCATGGAAAGCCTTTTAGGGCATCATGTTAAGAACTATATAAACACCTCAAAGCTCATTTGAGGTGTGTGCTTGTGTGTGTATTGTGTGTGTTTTTTAATAAAAGTTCTCTTCATCTCTTATCTCTATTTCTTACATCTTAACGCCACATACATCTTACCAAGTCACCATCTTACTTCATCTAGTGTTATATTGTTATTAAAGTTGATATATCTAAGGTCTTACAAGTGGTATCAATCGCCTAACAATGATTTAGGAGTGTTTTTATCAAGTTTTTTGTTAAAAAGTTTCGTATTTTTCATTTATACGTGTACTTTTTCTTCAAAAAGTTTTGATTTCTACAAGTTTTAGTGGTAAAGTTGTTGTTTTTATTGAAGTTTTAGTGATTCTAAGTGTTTTGGAAAAGATTTGATCAAAAGAAACAAGTGAAAAAAGTGTTTTTGGTTGAAAAAATCGTATTTTGGAGCTGTTTGGTCATCTTACGCGTAAGATTTTGAGTATAGAACAAGTTCTAAGCTGTCAACAGTACTTTCTAGTACTTTTACGCACAAGTTTGAGGTCAAAACCCCTTTCCTACACTTAAGTTTGGTCAAAACCCTCTTCTTACGCATAAGTTCACTTTCCTACGCATAAGATTGATTTTCTACGCAAAAGGTTGGAAGTCTACGCATAAGATTGAGATCCTACGCTTAAAATCATACGCTTAAGTCTGTTCCTACGCATAAGGCTACATTCTACGCTTAAGTTGGATTCTACGCATAAGTTTTCTACGCGAAAGATCCTACGCATAAGTTTTCATCAACGATCAGAGATTACTCAGTACTTCCCTGACTTGGATAAGTTTGTGGAATACTTCGACACGGGATATCTTTCAAGCTTGGACAAGTTTGAGAGATCAATTTGTTTACGCATAAACTCTAAGTTTATGCGTAAAATCAAAGTCTACGCATAAACAATATCGTTTACGCATAACTTTAGATATTACGCATAACTTAAAAGTTACGCATAACTCCGTTTTCGACGAATCAGCTGTCAAAACGACTTCGAGGCCCAAATCCACTCCGAACGGAAGTTATTGAGGTTCTGAGGTTTTAGATAAAATTTTTCACCGTAAAAACTTGCATCAACTTACACTAAACACAACTCCTATTTCGTTCGAACGATCCAAGTATCAACTTTATCAATCTACACTTCATCAATGGCTACTCAGCAAGATATTCATGCAGCCGGTGCAGAAAATCGACCTCCAATGCTTGAAAAAGGTGGATATCTCCCATGGAGAAGCCGAATGCTTCGTTACATCAAAACAAAGCCTGATGGTAAATTAATGATCCAATCCATTGAAAAAGGTCCATTTCAGCCAAGACAAGTTCAAATCGAAGGTAATCCAAATACAACACCTCCTACTCAACCATTCGTGCGTGAACAAACAGAAGCAGATTACACAGATGCAGACAGGAAGCAGCTCGCCGCTGATGATATGGCAATGCATTTAATCCAACTTGGATTACCACGCAAGATCTTTGCTGCGGTCGACAGTTGTGAAACTGCTTATGCTATGTGGGAACGAGTTAGAAGGATATGTCATGGAACAGAGATTGGACAACAAGACGTTGAGAACAAACTTCTTACTGAATGGGAGAACTTTACATCCACTAAAGGTGAACAGATTGAATCATACTACACAAGGTTTTGCACTTTTTTAACACCCCCATTTTAGGAACGCAGCGGAATACAACATGGGGTGCTATTTGGTCACATAGTACGAGTATAATAAACAACTTTAAAATAAAGTCGTTTTTAAAACTTCACATTCGATAATTTATCAGAGTTAACAAGGTCCCAAAAGTTTTTAACATAGTTAAAAGATACATAAGTTTTGAAAGTTTAGAACATTATCGAATGAAAACTTTTATTTAAACATGAGCCATCATGTAGATAACCATTTCTTGCGCCGCCCATCCAAGCTGAAAGTCAATTACGGACCTGAGATAAAACATGCTAAAAGTCAACACTAAGGTTGAGTGAATCCATATAGTTTAATAAATAATCAGTTGAATACAAGATAAATCAGTTTAAAATACGATGGGCTACGTTGTTATACGCCCATAATTAAGTTGACATGTAACAAATACAAGTCGGGAAATAAGATTTATAGCATTGAGCTCATGAAACCGAACCTTGACCTAGTTTAATAGTGCCCCGAAAAGGTAAGATTTGCCATTTACCACGTAATCTCCCAATATTATGTGACCGTTGATGTATGAGCGCTACTCACCCGGCCAGGCCCGCCAGGCCAAATATGCATATTCATAATACTAGCGTTTCTCACGGAATTAACGGTTCATGATGGGGACTTAATTGGCAAGAAATACTCAATGTCTATAATCATGTAATCGGGTCAAGCATACCAAAAACTACTTGTATTCAGTTTGTAAAACTAGCATGTATCCCCCTCGCGAGGTTTATAAAACGTTTGAGTAAGTAAAAGTGAGGCTATGAACTCACCGTAAATTGAAGTGATGCAAGTAACACAATGGTGCCAGAAAGTATGGCAGAACAGTATGAGTATAGCACAACGAACAAGTAAGTGAAGAATAAGCCGCGAAAGTTCTACGATGAACCTAAAAAGATATACACGTGTCTTAGTTTTTGAAAATAAATATTTATGCCATATGGCTATATGTTATATAAATTATGATCTTAATTGTGCTTGGTACACATATACTAAATACATATATAACAAGTTTTAGTTTGACACTAAAGAGTTATTTATAAATATGAATTTATATTCTTTATAAAAGTCAAGTGTCAAATTTATATTTGTTTCTAAGTCCAAAATATGTTATGAATGTCCAATGATGAGTCTAAGGTTCAAATTTAGTCCAAGGGTCCTATTTTTAGTCAAAAAAGGTTCAAATTAAGCCTAAGAGTTCAAAATATATGAGGTGGTTCAAAATATATTTGTTTTATAAAACTTAAACATTTTTATACTTTTAATTCCAAAGCTGTCAAAAATGTTTATAACTTATTCACTTTCAAAAATCCGTTACTCACAAACCGTAAGTCCACAAATCTCATTCTTTATGTCCCCGGAAAGGTATACATCTGTACTAACAAGTTTCGTGCGTCCCACTGAGTCAAAAATTTGATTACATTAGTAAAACTATTTATTTGTCCATAATATTCAGTCCATCAGTTTTCAGATTTACAACTTTCCCGCGAAAAGTGCGATATATAGAGTTTTACAAACCCGATTAATTCCCCTTTTTCGGCCACGTTTAAGTTAAGATGTTATCTAAAACTTTTATGCTTTGAGTAACAGTGGGTTATTCAGAAAAAAAATGACTTATACACGTTTCAAATCTGTTACTCAGAATGTGACATGTTTCACGAAAATAATTCTAGTTTAATCATCGTAAAGAGTTATTCAACGAAATACCCGTCAAATTTTCCGTAAGACATAGGCCTACAGCCCCATATTTTTAGTTTAGGTCCAATGTCTACTGATCAGTGCAGTTTATTCCGTTTCTACCCCTAGTCCAGATTCACAGTTTGCATGTTTAGTCCTTTAGGGTTTTCTAGTGATTAAACTTATGTACCAAGCCTAACCAAGCATTATAATTTATATCAGGTTCAAATACATCAAAGTATACTCTTTATACAGTAGATATTATATAAAAAAATGAAAGTTAGTGGAGGATTCTTACAAAAAGAGATGGTCAAGTTGATGACTAAGAAGGAAAATCTCTAGGGCTATCAATGTCACCACCAAATGAAAGTTTTTGAGATCACCAAGGAGGAGCTTGAAAGAAAGACTTCAAGGGAGCATGGAGATCTTCTACCTAAAGCCACAAAATCATTTTGTGAGCCAAAAATATATAGGAAGAAGAGTACAAAGAAGAGAAATGGAGATCAAGGATTAAGACTACATTACTTGTACTTCTTTTCTAATCCATGACCACCAGCACTTCTTGTCACCAATAATTCATGGAAGATCTTGAGAGTCACCACACTTGAATACTTCAGCCCATAAACACTTTGAAAAGCATGGAAAAGTCACCAAATAACTCTAGAGAAATGAAGTCTTGAAGGAGGAAAAGAACAAGGAACCAAGCTAGAATCAAGAGACCTTCATTCTTGCACCATCTTGTAATAGAAGAATCAACTAACAAAGATGCTTATGAGCTTGAGGAGCCACGAAATATTGAGAGGAAAAACAGATTTTTTGAGTGCAAGAAGTTGGTGATATGATCTAGGTGCTAAATTTGGTGCTTATATATGGATTTTGGGTGAAGTGGAATACATGTGTACACACATGCAAGCTAATCAAGGCACTTGGTGTCTTGGCTAAGCTAAAATCAGCCACCATGGTAAACAAGGGAGTGAGTGGGTTATTTTGTTTATTAATTTGGTTATAGATGTGTTATAGATGTAGTTTTGATCCCGGTAATTAAAATGTAGAGTTTTTATGACGCGTAACGTAAAACCGGGTACTTATAAAATTCAAAACTTTTAAAAATGTTAAAACATGTTGTCATAACCTATTTAAGTATTTAAGATGAGTCATGGGTTTATCGGAGTGTTTAAACATCGTTAAAACTGAAACCGTGAGTTGAAAACGCATTTGGTGACACCGGTTCTTGGTAAAAGTGACGTAAACTATAAATATGACACGACAAGTATAAAACTCATTTGTAAACATAAAAATAGGTTAAAAGTTTATAGAATATGTAGAATTATCATAGTATAGGGTTGGTTCACTTTGTTAAAACTTTAAAACATAAAATTAAATCGCGTAAAACTTAAAAGGTGCAAGATTTACGTAAAATTAGAAAAATTAAATTAGGACTTTTAAAATAGGATTGTAAGGAACCAAAAGTGCATAAAAATTGTAGAATGGACATAGTATAGTCGCGGTTGAATTAATTGAACGTATCATGACGTAAGCGGATAACTTCCGACGAAGTTAATTATTTAAAAATAGAATAGTTAAATAATAAACTATTAAAATAAATGACATGAAAATTTTGAAATGTCACAACTTTGATGAATGAGTTAATCAGAAACAAGTTGACACCTCGAACAATTGCAACAAACATCAAATTCATCAATAACCTTCCAGAAGAATGGGGTCGTTATGTTACAATTGTCAATCAAACAAAGGATTTACACAAGGTGAATTATGATCAACTCTATGACTTTTTGAAGCAAAACCAAGCTGAGGCTAATGAAGTAAGGAAAGAAAAGTTGGCAAAGAATCATGATCCTCTCGCATTAATTGCTAATACACCAACACCATTACCAGTGAACACACAACAATCATCATCATCTTCCACTCACAACTACATACAACCATCATACGTTCAACAACCAACACCGGTCTACCAACAACAGTTCTACCCACAGCAACAACAACATGTTATTCCACAACAGCAATACCCACAATTCGAAGATCCAGAATTCACTGAAAATGATGAAGCTTCTGCAGCATTGACCCAAGGACCCTATTCTACACCAACTAACAACAACCAAAGGATTTCATCAAACACTCGCAACAAGAAGATTGCTCAGCCGAGTTTCAATATGAGTAATGGAGGCCAAATGGTTGGAGTTTATGGGAATCAGCAAGGATATGCTACTGGATTTCACATGGGTAATCAGAATATGCAGAATGCAGGTCAGTATGCAGGGAATCAACATGGTCAGTATGCAGGGAATCAGATGGGTAAGTTTGTTGGAAATCAGAGGGGTCAGAATGTTGGTAATCAGGCAATGGGTAATCAGAATAGGAACGTTGCAGCTCCAGTTGGTGGAAATTAGGGTAATGTGAATCAGGGTAATCCGATAAAGTGTTTCAACTGTCAGGGTGTAGGTCATATGGCAAGGAACTGTCCTACTAAGCCGAACAAAAAGGACACAACGTACTTGCAGAAAGCACTGCTGTTGGCACAAAAGAATGACGCAGGGTTTCAGTTGAACGCAGAGGAAAATGATTTTATGGATCTTATGGATGACATGGAAGACAAAGAGGATATCGATGCGAACTGCATTTTTATGGCAAATCTTCAGGTGGCAAAGTATGACACAGATTCGGACACACCTCCGGTTTATGACATCAATGGAGTCTCTGAGGTATTAAATTTCAACACATGTCACAATAATGATATATTTGATATGTCTCCTCATGAGGAACATCATTCTGAGAAGCTGGCACCCAATTATGATAAATATCTGGATACGCCAAGTAGTAGCAATACTTCTTTAGCAACTCCAGATGTGAATCATAATGGAGGCTTCCTTTCACAGCATGCTGAAAATGATGTGGAAACACGTGCTTTGTTTGAATCATTATTGAATAATTGTCGTATTGAAATTGAGAATGTGCAAAAGGTCAATCGCGATGTTAAGGCCGCGAATGTAAAATTGACCACTGAGCTTGAGAGTTACAAGGAAAACGTTAAAGCTTTTGAATTTCATAACAAAAGATTGTCTGAATTAGAAACTGGTTATCAAAATTCCGTTTCAAGGGAAAAACTTTTGCAACTCAAGTTTGATACACTTGATGTTAATTCTTTCAAGAAGATAAAAGCTTTAAGCGCGGAAATTTCTGAGTTACAAAACCAACTTTCTATACAAAAAACAGCTTATACCAATCTTGAAAAAGAAATGGATGAGTTGAAAAAGGACTTTGCAAAGAAAGAAGACAAACTTTTGGAAGAAATCGTAGAGTCAGAACACATGATTGCTCATTTAGAAGAATTAGTGGTTAAAAAGGGTCAGTCAAGTCAAACAATGCACATGATTGCTAATCAAACTAATCTGATTTACCACACAAAAAAAAATGGCTCTAGGGAACAAACCTCCCTGTAATCTCAAGAAAGCTCAGCAAGAACAGAACTGTTTGTTTAATGGAAATGTTTTGTTTACTAAGCATGATCCTCCTATTGTTCGTGATTCTGTGGAAACGATTGAATTGATCGAAGAGAGCATTAATAAAATGAAACAAAAGAATCCTGATTTGAAACCCATTGATTACAACAAATTGAACAAACTTTCGGGAATTACTTTTGTTCCACAAACAGAACCATCTGTGTTTTCAATAAAACGTCCATTCTCGAAATTCTTTTCCAAAAAGACGATTGTTTCCAAATCTCTTTAAAAAATAGAACAAATGTCTCCTAACAACACTTTTAACACAAGTGAGGCTAGAGACATTCTCGATGACGTTAAAAAGAGAATTCAAGAACTTCAAAATATTGTTGAATCTAAAACTACCATCAATATTAACAACTGGCATTCAAGTTTTCATATCGAACAGAAAAAGGTGTTTGAAAATGAAATTACTATCCCACTGAATAACATCAGTGCGAGGGTAATCCATTTTTAACAAGCTTTCTTAAAAGAAACGGCCGACTTTGTCAAGGACCACAAATCCCTGGTAAACGAAGCTAATGAAACTCGTGAAAACATGAATGTTTTGGAAAGGTTAAATGATTCTCTCTTCGAAGCTTTTATGACCACTGATATCATGTCCATCATTTTACAAACATATTCTGTTCAAGACGATGAAAGACTGAGAGCTGAAACCTCCGCAATTGTTTCAAAATATGAAAATGCTCTTATTAAACTTGAAAAAGAAAATGTGTCATATTTCAAACAACTTGATCGAAAAAGCGAAGAATGCAAGTATGACAAATTGTCGTATGAGCGTGCCTTCAAGAACATGAAAGAGCAAAATGATCTTTTGAGGACTCAGCTTGAAAGTCAAAAAGGGAAGAGTGTGGAAACTAAGTTTGCAAAACCATCGACTTTGGAAAAACCAAATGTTTCAAACACGGTTAACAAACCAAAAATGTCAATTTCACGGTTTGCTCCTAAAGTCGATGCGAAAAAGGATTTGACAAAACCAGTCACTCCAACACCCTTGCCCAAGCAAAGTGTTAATAATAAGATTGTTGATAAAGGAAAAGCGGTTGCCGAAACACCTAAAGTGATAACACCTGGCCTTTTTAGGATTAGTCCTACTAATGCGTCTGCCTCCACATCTAAGACAAATGCGTGCAAAAAGGATAATTCTAAAGAGCCTAGTGATGCTAAAAAGCACAACAATATAAATCCTAACGCGTGTGCCTTACCTTCTACAGGATTAGAAAGCACCTCTAGGAGCAGCAGACTAAAGCCTAGAAGCAATACAAGGAACAATAGAGTCTCGTCTGCCTCTACGAGTTGTAGCAAGAGTAAAGTCAAAGAAGTAGATGAACACCCTAGGAATTTATCGCTTTGTAATAAGAAACATGATTCATCTGAATGTAATGTCGAAAGTACTGGTTCTAATGCATGTAATGACTCTGTTTTTTTAATATGCAAGAAAAGTTTAATCAATGATGTTCATGATGAATGTTTTTCTAAGAATGTGAATGTTAAGCTTGAACAGAAGCATGTTCCAACAAGACGTAGTGCCAGATCTAGATCTTTAGAAAGATTAGTTGCACGCTTTAGGTCTACCACTATTAGTCGAATGCCTAGGAACTACCTTAAGTATTGTATGTGGATTCCAACGGGTAGAGAGTTCACTTTTCAGGATGGCAAATTGGAAGTTGTTAAAAATAAAAATATTGCAATCTTTGATGAGTGTGATTCAGTTTTTACTCCTAACCCCATGGAACCTAATTCAAAACGGTTTCACAATACAAACTCTTCTGTTCTTGGCTGGTTATTGAAATATGTCTTTGGATCGTCGACTCGGGTTGCTCCAAGCACATGACCGGGAATTTAAAGCTGCTGATCAATTTCATCTGGAAATTCATGGGAAGTGTACGCTTTGGAAATGATCACGTAGCAGCTATTCAGAGTTTACTACGTCGAAGGGTTGGGACACAATTTGTTTTCACTTGGGCAGTTTTGTGATGCAGATTTAGAAGTTGCATTCAGGAGAAATACGGTTTTTATTAGAAATTTGGTTGGTGATGATCTCTTAACTGGAAATCGTGGTACAAATTTGTATGCTATCGACATCAACCAAATGGCTTCTACATCACCAATTTGTCTTATGACAAGGGCATCCGATACTAAGTCCTGGCTGTGGCATAGACGTTTATCCCATCTCAATTTCGACACCATCAACAAGTTAGCCAAAGACAACATCGTCATCGGTCTTCCTAAGTTCAAATACACCAAGAATCACCTATGTCCATCATGCGAACAAGGGAAAAGTAAAAGAGCATCATATAAACCCAAAACCGTACCTAGTTCGGAAGCAAGGTTACATATGTTGCACATGGACTTATGTGGCCCAATGAGAGTTGAAAGCATTAATAGGAAGAATTATATTCTCGTTATTGTTGATGATTATTCAAGATATACTTGGGTAAAGTTTTTGAGATCAAAAGACGAAGCACCAGGCATCATCATCACCTTTCTGAAGAGTATTCAAGTTCTACTTCAAGCTCCAGTAAGGATTGTAAGAATAGATAATGGCACATAATTTATAAATCAGGAGTTAAGAACCCACTTTGAAGATGTTGGAATCACACACCAAACATCAGCTGTTAGAACTCCACAGCAGAATGGGGTAGTTGAAAGAAGAAATCGAACTCTTGTGGAAGCTGCTGGCACAATGCTGATTTTTTCTAGTGCACCACTATTCTTATGGGCTGATGCTGTTGCCACTGCTTGTTTCACTCAGAATCGATCCCTAGTACATCCAAGATTCAATAAAACCCCATATGAGCTAGTGAACAATTGTAAACCTGACATCTCTTACCTTCACGTGTTTGGCGCTTTGTGCTATCCGACGAACGACAGAGAAGATCTAGGAAAGTTGAAAGCTAAGGGTGATATTGGAATCTTCATTGGATATTCAGATAACTCGAGGGCATTCAGGGTGTATTATAGAATAACGAAAAGGATAATGGAGACGATGAATGTGAAGTTTGACAAGATTTCACAAATGGCTTCTGAGAGACTCGCTCTAGAACCCGCGTTTAATCCAATGGCTTCTAATCAATCCAGATTAGGACCCGCACCAAACCCGCAGACTTCTGGACACATCAGTTCAGGACTCGTGCCTCAAGGAGCTCAGTTAACAAACACCGAAAAACCTTCAGAGCAAGATCTGGAAAATTTCTTCGAGTTAATGTTTGATGAATACTATGGTAGAACTTCGACAAATGCATCTCAACTACATTCCGCTGCACCCGCTCAAAACCATCAACCATCACCACCATCACAAGATGCATCTACTACAATCGAAGCTGAAGCACCAACTACCTCAACATCATCAACATCTACTCAAGCAACTCCAGTTATTGAATCTGTTCTACAAAGAGTTGATGAGCAAAATCAAACTACAAATTTTCAAGAAGAACCTACCAATAATTCAAACGATGTTGCGTTAGAAGAAGAAGAAGTATTTGAAAACCCGTTTGCAACAAACTCTGCTGAATCTTCTTCAAGGTTTCAAGAACCATCTAACACACATTCGTTCAACCAAAGGTATCCTTCTACGTTTCAATGGACAAAAGACCATCCAATAGAACATGTTATTGGTGAACCTTCTAAGCCAGTTCAGACAAGGAGACAACTTGCCACCGATCTCGAATTGTGCATTTACATTTGCTCAATAAGCCTCAAAGTACCAAAGAACATTCGGGAAGCAATGGCAGAAAACCCATGGATTGAAGCAATGCAGGAAGAATTTCTTCAATACCTGTTACATGATAGTTAGGAACTTGTTGAACGACCACTTGATAAACAAGTTCTTGATCTCAAGTGGTTGTGGAAGAACAAACTGGATGAGGAAATGACTGTTATCCGCAACAAAGCTCGTCTCGTGGCTAAAGGTTATCCACAAGAACAAGGGATAGATTTCGAGGAATCATTCGCGCCTGTAGTTAGACTTGAAGCAGTCCGGATTTTCTTAGCCTATGCAGCTCACAAAAACATCACAGTCTATCAGATGGATATTAAGACAGCTTTCTTGAATGGAACTCTGAAAGAAGAAGTGTATGTGAGTCAGCCAGAAGCATTCGTTGAATGGAACTCCAAGAGCGTGGTATGACGAACTATCATCTTTCTTACTCAATAACAATTTCACCAAAGGAACAGTTGATGACACCTTGTTTATCAAAAAATTCAAAAATGACATTTTGATTGTTCAGATTTACGTGGACGACATTATTTTTTGGTCCACTAATCCGAATCATTCAAAACATTTTGAAAATCTCATGAAAAGCAAATTTGAAATGTCCATGATGGGGGAACTAAAATTCTTTCTTGGTTTACAAATACATCAATCCCCTCGTGGTATTTTTATCAATCAAGCTAAGTATACAATAGAGATTTTGAAAAAACATGGAATGGAAAACTGTGATTCCGTTGGTACAGCAATGGTCACTACACCAAAAATAGGTGCTGATTTGTTTGGGAAACCCATCGATCCGAAGAAATATCGGAGCATGATCGGTTCTCTCATGTACCTAACTGCTAGTCGACCCGATATTCAATTTGTTGTTTGTTTGTTAGCACGGTTCCAGGCAAAGCCTACTGAACTTCACCTCAAAGAGGTTAAATGGATCTTTCGGTACCTACGAAGCACCATTAACATTGGACTTTGGTATCCGAAGGATTCGGGGTTTAATCTAACAGCATTTTCAGATGCAGACCATGCCGGTGATCAAGTTACAGCAAAAAGTACATCAGGTGGAGCACAATTTTTGGGTGAAAAGCTTGTAAGCTGGTCGTCAAAGAAACAGGATTGTACTGCACTATCAACGGCCGAAGCCGAGTATGTGTCTCTATCTGCGTGTTGTGCCCAAGTTCTTTGGATGCAGACACAGCTCACAGATTATGGCTTTACTTTTGACAGAATACCTATGTATTGTGATTCAAAAAGTGCCATAGCCATCTCGTGCAATCCCGTACATCATTCTAAAATGAAGCATATCAAAGTCCGCTACCATTTCATCAAAGAACACGTGCAAGAGGGTACTGTTGAATTATTTTTCGTTAAGACTGATTACCAACTCGCCGATCTTTTTACTAAAGCCCTTCCAAAAGAACGGTTTAACTATTTAGTTCGACGAATTGGCATTGCGAAGCCTAACTCCTGAGGAGCTAGAACGTCTTCTTGAATCTTCTTGAAAAATGTTTTTCAAAAACGCTTCGCTTTAAATTTTTTTGAAAAAACAAAATACAAAAATATAAAATCTTCAAAAATCCAAAAACATTATAAAAAAAAATCCAAAAATATTCTTCTAACGACATGTCTCTTGTATAATTGATATTCTGTACGTTTCTAGAAATGTCATTCAACAATGATATGGATATGTACAGATGCTTGAGCGAGAGTTCTTTTTAATGTTTTTCTAAAACATGTCGATTCTCAAAAGTTTCTTCACAATGGCTTTCATATACTTCAGTACGAAACCCGGACCGTAAATGACGACTTCTGATTATTTTCAAATCAACGACTCGTACGTTCAAAGACGAAATCATTTTCAAAAAGTTCGAGTCTAAACAAACGAAAAAGATTTCAAACACAAACTCGTTTTCAAACAGAATTCTTGAGCACTTTTTCAAGATTGTTCAAAAGATTTCTCAAATTCTCTCAAAATTAGTGCTCAAGATAACTTCCTCCAAACCCTTAATTGATTTTAAAATGTGCTATCTTTAAGGGGGAGTTCAATAACAAAAATGTTCCAAATTAATGCTAAATCAAATCTGTCTTTCTCTCCAAAAGCTTTTCCTTAATCAGTTGATATAAAAAATATCACGATATGCTATTTTTGAGGGGGAGAAGACATGATTAAAATGTGATCAAAGATGTTTAAAGTTTGTGACTGAATCTCAAAAGAGCTCGACTCAGTAAGTACCAATGAATTGACGAAGCTTAAAATGTCAGTAATCGAAAAGACTTGTCCTGGACGGGTAATAATTTCAAGCTAGTCTAACTAGTGATGTAAGCGTGTCTCGAATAGGACTTGTCTGAGTAGAATGTACCGTATCGAGAGACTTTCTTTGGACTTGACCAGGACGGGTAATAATTTCAAGCTAGTCTAACTAGTGATGTAAGCGTGTCTCGAATCGGTTATGTTCACTGGAAGTGGATCAATTCAATAGTGCAAACTACTCCCGCATGTGCAAATTTCTTAAATAATACATGAGCACATGTGAAGGGGGCGTCCTTCAAAAGTTTCAAAACTCTCAAAGTGGTAGCAACAATGTGTTTTATTATCATAAACACTTTGAGAGATTTTCAAATGAATGGTTTTATGGCAACAATGGGATAGTCATGAAGATATAAGGTGACTAAGGTTAGGTAAAACCGTCCTATGATCCGCCAAAGCCGGATGGATCTACCTAGAGGTGGCAAAACGGGCGGGCCGGGCGGGCACGGGCTACGGGCTATGGGCTAAACGGGCAACGGGCAAAACGGGCGCGGGCTAAACGGGCGCGGGCCAAATGGGCGCGAATCACTTTAGAAAAGACTTAAAACAATAACAAAAATTCCTCAAACGTAACACCTCATTTATATTTAATTAATATATCAATAAGTTTTTCATTAAAAACAATTTAATGTTCTCCAATTTAGAGAAAAACATGTGTGTCCATTATGCCCATTTAACTTCTAAATGGGCAATATATGCCCATTTCAAAAAAAAGAGGGGGCCCAAATATACCCAAATCTTTTAAAAATTTGCCCATTTAGCCCATTTTTTTGAGTTTGGGAACAAATTGCCACCTCTAGATCTACCCAAGGACAAATCCAATAGATTAGTATTAGAAGTCCTTAGGTATGATTGAAAAAAGGAGAAAGAAGGGGTTGAAGAATTAAAAAGAAAAGTTATGAAAAAGGGTGAAAAGAAATAGCCTCCATATGTTCAACTTTAGGGCAGACACCGGGTTCAATTCGTATACTACTGGTTGTTTCTAAGGTGACACCGGTATTGAAGATAAAGACGTCATGGACCCAGTGATGCACTGCACTTAACCTTCTTAACCACTCAAATTCTCTTAAAAGAGCTTGTTTCATTCTCACGGGGAACCGGTGTAATCTATCGTCTTATCTCTTAGAAATGGTTGATATTGAAGCAGGAGACCCCTCCCTAGTCTCCGCATAGGAAACCTAAGTATGCACTTATCGAGTCTAGAGCCATGAGATACATCAAAGATCTCTTAGGAACACTTAGTATTTCTATAACTGGTGTTCTACATCAATGGACACCAGCTGTAAATTATAGAGTCCTACGCAGATCCTAGCAATCTGCCAGAACATTTATGAGAGGATTCACTTTTGTGATTCTCAATGATTGAATGGAAACTCCTGCCAGGGTCAACATCAAGCAGCCCTGACAGCAGGTCACTTCGGTAATTCTTTATAGGTTACGCTTAGTGTTCGCGGTGGTTTCAAACGGTCTACAGTCGTGGAGTGATCCCCAGCGAGTCACCCATTCGTTAATCTACTTAGTAGGTTTCGTAAGCTCTCTCGAGAGTATCCGAATTGGGAACGGCGTTGGTAAGGGTTAGAAGGAGTCTTCACACTATGCTGTTGACGATCTCTAATTCGAACATGTAAGTACCGGTTGATTTATTGCTAACTGTTTACCTGCAGATATGCATCATCTCCATGGCGACAGATTCCGCATGATCATACATACATCTGGAAGTTAAAGAAAGCTCCCTTAAAGATCTATACAACACAACGTTCAAAGAAAGATTCTACGCCAAAAAGAAGAATCTACAAAGTATAAAGGGAACTACGTGCATATTAATATCAAAGTCCAAAGATGTATGAGCATGTTGGAATGGCAGACAACCACCATAGACGCAGAAGTGACGAAAGGCAGATTGCTCCATATCACAAAAGAACAAAGAACGATGAAAAGTCAGTCATCGAAGATCACAAAGCATGAAGGAACAAATACTAAAGACTATTCTACTACGACGTACAATGTTTAACAACCACAAAGACAGCGACCTAATCAAGTGGAGCATCATTCGAATGACCACCCCTTAGGGGGAGATTGTTAGCATTAAAAATTATATTATAAAGTGATGGTCATTCTCATTTATTGTAACGTTGTAATGTGTCGTAGTTTGTGTTATTGGAATAGTCAATGGGCCTTGGTCTTGGTAAGCTAATATGTTATTAGTTTTGTTTCATAAGCCTTTATAAGGAAATGGAAACCAAGCCCAAGACCAAGCCCATGGAAAGCCTTTTAGGGCATCATGTTAAGAACTATATAAACACCTCAAAGCTCATTTGAGGTGTGTGCTTGTGTGTGTATTGTGTGTGTTTTTTAATAAAAGTTCTCTTCATCTCTTATCTCTATTTCTTACATCTTAACAACACATACATCTTACCAAGTCACCATCTTACTTCATCTAGTGCTATATTGTTATTAAAGTTGATATATCTAAGGTCATACAATGATTATACCATTTTGATCTGATTTCTTCCATGAGAGTCACTAGTTTTCTTGTTTCTTATTATAGGTTAACATATGTTTACCATAACTTGTTTTACCACTTTTTATACATCATGAACTTAATAACAAGACAATATATAGTATGAATGACATATAAATAGCATGAAAATGGTATTTAACAAGAAAGTATATTAGGGTTTGCTTACAACTTTGGCTTTCTACAAGAAAGGTAAGTAACATGTAAGGTAAGGACTTTGATTGATTACTTCTCTTCACTTCACTTCACTTCAAGCAATCTTTCTACACTTGTATTCTTGAAAGATTTGTGATGAAGATCGAGGTGACTTGAGTGTATTTAAACTCAAGAGAAATCACCAAAGTTTCTAGGGTTTGGAAGTAGTTTGATGAATCAAAACCAAACTAGGGTTTATGTGTTGATATAGCTCTTGATTCCTTGAATAATTCTTGAAGTATAAGATCAAATGAAGAGAGTATGGGTTTGTTTGTGTTGTGAACGACTAGCAGGGATGGGGAGGGCTTTTATAGTGATTTGAGGAGGTGCTAGGAAGGTGCTAGGAAGGTGCTAGGAAGGTGCTTTGAGGAGGTGCAAGTATTTAGGATATTTCCTAAAGTTGGAGACCAAGTTGTACACTTGTAAGGATCCTAAGGCTCTTAGCATGAGATCAAGCAACATATGGGGTGACTCCCCCCCCCCTAAGTCGGTTTGAATGAGATAAGGAAGGATGAGTTGGTCTTGGTGATATTATCCTACTTATGGAGCTAGTTTTGACTCCGTAAAATGCTAACCGTAAACTGTTAAGCCTCAAAACGTAAAACCGGGTATCGTAAAAATATGAAACTTGAAAGATTGACTAAACCTGTCAAAATACTCCATAATAAAATATAAAATGAGTGGTAAGTTCCATTGGGTTGCTCAAACCCTGATAAAACTGGAAACGCAGGTCTAAAATGTGTAATTTGCGTAAAACGCTGAACTGGAAAACGTAAAATTCCAAAACTTTTGGAATTGTCGTAAAATGAGAGAAAATCATATTTCTATTGTTTATAGTGTTTTATGGACATATCCGGATGCTGGAATGACGTTTAAACCTAAAAGTATATCTCGGACACGGTTTCGTGATTTTTGAAGAAATGATCTGACGAGTGTCAAACTCTCGGATTATCATTAAAATAGTTTAACTTACGAGAATATAAAATAAAAATTTTGGGAGTGAATAGTGAAAGTGAATAGTAAAAGTGAATAGTAATAGTGAATAGTAAAATGAATAGTAATCTGAAAATGTGAATTGTTACAGTCTCTACCCCTTAAAGGAACTTCGTCCCGAAGTTTAGTGTGTCTAGGTCTCTTATCTTAACAGCGGCATAATAAATCTAGATTTTTAACTAGAATAGAATAATATAGTAGGATAAGGTACGTACCCGTTATGCATTGCGGGCTTCCTTAGTACCCATATAGTATGCTCGACCCCGAGGTGGACTAACATTGCATCCGCGGTTCGGGTTATTTTCTTCAAGCATTACGGCTAAAGTCGGGTTATCTAGCACTTGTCTCTGTGCCCCAATCAACTTAGGTCAATTATATCGGAAATGGTTTGGGCTGTTGCACTCATAACATGTCTTTTGGTTGTTTCTTATATTGCCCGCATTCATCGATGCTCTACACTTATTTGCAAAATGACCCAACTATTTGCACTTGGTACACACTCGGCAGGGTTCAGACCTCTGATGATGATAAGCACATTTAGTACACTTAGGATGTGGACCCTCATACTTTTTCTGATCATAAACTGTTGCCGCAAATCCTCTTGCTCTCTTATTATCAACCATTGTACCCATTTGCTCGCCCGATTCACTCGCTCCCTTCCTTTTATCACTATTCTTCAAAGCTCCATTCCTAACCATCTCATCTGTTAGGGTCCCTGCTCTCAATATTGCACTTTGAATTGTGGGAAGTTCGGTTGTCTTCATTATCCCAGGAATCTCGGGAACAAGGCCATAGATGTACCTCTCAATCCTCTTGTATTCAGGGGTAACCAGATGAGGAACTAGTTTGGCTAGTTACCGATCTGTGTAGGTTGCATGACCAGCCCCTACCATAGAGTGATGCCAAAACTCGTCCTCTAGTTTTTGCATTTCATTACCCGGGCAGTACTCTTCCTTCAGTAGTCCCTTAAAGTCGTCCCATGTCATGCCTACGGCTGCTTCTCTACTCCTTGCTTGAATCTGCGTGTTCCACCATGTCAATGCTTTCTATGATAGCAAGCATGCAGTATATTTCACTCTCTGGTGGATTGCACAGTTACTGATGTCGATCACTGACTCCATCTTCTCGACCCATCGTGTATATGCCAGTGCACCTCCTTTACCATCAAACTCAATTGGCTTGCATGCCGTAAATTCCTTATACGTACATCCGGTCCTATTGTTGTTGTTGTTGTTGTTGTTGTTATTATTACCATTCCTTCCTCTACCATTTGTAGTGTCATTTATGCTTCCGTGGTTTCCCGAATTGTTCATGTGATCGCCAACTTGTGTGACTATTGTGGGAAGTAGGTTTTGTAGTTGTTGGGCAATAATGGTGGAGAAATTAGGATTTCCACCATCGTTACTAGGGTTACTAATGTCGTGAGCATCTCCTCTACCTCCAGGTCCACCAGTTCTTCTACCATTGTTACTAGGGTTATTAGTGTCGTGAGCATCTCCTCTACCTCCAAGTCCACCAGTTCTTCCACCTCTTGGTGTTGCACCACCTCGGCTAGTGCTACGAGTTACTCTCTTTGGTACCATGATATCTACAAGGAAGGGTATTTTGTGGACGTCAGATATGAGGTGATATTCCTAGACTACTTAGTCTTAAATTTTTCCAATTTGAGTCAACATTGATTTATGTAAGCATGGTCACATATGTCTACGTGAGTCGTGACGCATTTATAATTATGTTGGCCACCACAATTATAATTGCTTCCTTTCACACGTATACATATTACCAGGCACACATAACTCAACGATTGATACTACATAATTGGGTAGACTTTCTATCATTTGCTCTTAAGTTGTGAAGGGGTAACGTAGTGTGGGTGATGAGGAGGACTAGTCGCGCTTGTAGAAAGATTTGAGTGTCGTACTAGGACATATGAATCTCTTTTAGGTATTAGGATCATATAAAGTAAGTATAAGGCAAATCATCAAATCTCTACAGAAAACTAATAACCTTTATTTAACTTAATCTTATGTCTTATCAAACAAGAACTGTCACAACATCAAGTTAAATAAATAATTATTACTTAGCTCTACATTTTTGATGACTTGA
Source organism: Artemisia argyi (assembly GCA_030686995.1). Classification (NCBI taxonomy): domain Eukaryota; kingdom Viridiplantae; phylum Streptophyta; class Magnoliopsida; order Asterales; family Asteraceae; genus Artemisia; species Artemisia argyi. Next base: position 280,317 of record JARVZY010002064.1, read on the forward strand.
CTATTGTCTGAGGTTTCTCCTAAACAAACAATTAGCAATAAGCATATGCGCATGAAGTGTGTGTAAGGCAAAATAAAGAGAAGAGTTTTAATGTATATAGCAATTATAGTCTAGGTAGTATATGCAACCTAGTTCTCTATAACCAAGTCTCTGATACCAATCTGTAACACTCCCAAAATATCGCAGCGGAAGATTGTGTCATTGGGGTGCTACTTCATAATACAAAGTACAAGATATAGAAAACGACCTCTAAATGAGACGTTTTGAAAAGTTACCATTCGATTAATAAATTCCGAGTTACAAACATGAGTTCCATAATACAATACATAAGTGTTTTAAAACATATCGAATCGTAAAGATAAAAGCATAAGTCTTCAAAACATGCCAAGCGACTATATGCTCCATGCAACAGCTATCATCTTACAGACCTGAGACAAAAAGTGTCAACACAATGGTTGGTGAGTTCATAGAGTTTGTTTTAAACCAGTTGAAAAGCCTTTAAAGAATGTTCACACAGCAAAGGCATTGTGAATCCACTCAGTTGCAAGTCCCGCCCATAACAACACTTGCAACCTGTGTGTTCACAACCCACTGCTAAAGTATAGCCTGATTTCAATATATGTGTGTACGATATATGCACGCTTAATGTAAAGTATAAATGCCAACTGAACCTCATGACAAGAATAAGCACAAATGCTTCATAAGAATAAGCACAAATGCTTCAAAGTTGGATTATATTCACCCAATGCCAGGAATATATGGCAAAGGGTGGGGGCGTCAGACCGATAGTACTATCAATACCTCTCCATCGGCTCCATCCAGGAGTTAAACAGTGGTTAAAGAATATAGCGTATAGAATAGTTTTCACACATTAAGGCACATATCGTAATAAAACTACACATCATGTTTAAGAGTATAAAAGTATAGCATAGCATATGAGTAAAATTGTCTTTAGTAAAAGAGAAAGCAAGTAGTTTAAGCATGTATCTCCCCAAAAGAGTTTAAAACAAGTTTTAAAAGTGTAAGAGTGGGGCTATGACTCACCTTAAGTTATGTAGTGAGTATAATAGTCGAATCGTAACAGTCTCTAAGAGTAACCTATAATAGAACGTCGCGGCTTAGGTTTGAGTAATGTCTAAGAATATGAAGAATTTCCTATATATATCTTGCAAATAGTTCATGATGTAGTACTTAGTATATAGTATAAGTCTTTGAATAAAAGTGGTTTATGTAACATGTATAGTTTGTATATCGCTTACTACCGTTCGAGCCGACATAATTCAGAAGTCATGTAGTAAACGTTCGAGGAGCCATGACACTTTAATTCGTAAATCCACAACTCATCTCGACGGTTTACCCATATGAACTCCTCACATGAAGCTCCCTACTATTGTAGTAGTTGATAAAAATATATAAGTTTGATCCGAAAAGTTACATGTCTAAATACTTGAATAAACTTAGGAAAGTTTATTTTGGATGAATATTTTTATTATAATGAGTTTCTTTAAATCTAGTATGAATATTACTTGTAAGTCTCATGGTTATTTTGATGGAGTAGATCCAAATTGGATGTTTAGGTTACAACTAACTCTATATTTCATATTTTTGTCTTGTAAAATTATATGGTCTTTAGCCATGGCTTTGCCGTGACTTTGGTCATGGCTATCATGGTCTTGAGACTCAACCTTGGCCTTAGCCATGGTTGTGGTATTGGCTTTAGGTCATTAGACCTCTTGGTCTCATTTAATCATAACTATTACATGGTCATTTGGTCTAAAAATGGGCTGTTAAGAAATTGAAGAAAAGTATCACTCGGAAAGCGTTTTCAAGGCTCGAGCTTCTTTAGTCCTAAACGAAAACATCGTTCCGGACAACTTTTGTGTTTTAACTTTTTGATGAATCGGAGCAGAAGTACCACTTTCAAAAAGGTCAGAATGCTAACAGGTTGTGTTTGGCAGTTTTGCCGTTTTGGTGTCGCTAACTTCTTTAGGCCATAACTTTTGACTCGCGTACTCGTTTTAGGTGATTCAAATTGCTATGTTTTCCTTGTTAAGTCCTCTACTACAATATGTAATTATAAAACATCATGATTATACCATTTTGATCAGATTTCTTCCATGAGAGTCACTAGTTTTCTTGTTTCTTATTATAGGTTAACATATGTTTACCATAACTTGTTTTATCACTTTTTATACATCATGAACTTAATAACAAGACAATATATAGTATGAATGACATATAAATAGCATGAAAATGGTATTTAACAAGAAAGTATATTAGGGTTTGCTTACAACTTTGGCTTTCTACAAGAAAGGTAAGTAACATGTAAGGTAAGGACTTTGATTGATTACTTCTCTTCACTTCACTTCACTTCAAGCAATCTTTCTACACTTGTATTCTTGAAAGATTTGTGATCAAGATTGAGGTGACTTGAGTGTATTTAAACTCAAGAGAAATCACCAAAGTTTCTAGGGTTTGGAAGTAGTTTGATGAATCAAAACCAAACTAGGGTTTATGTGTTGATATAACTATTGATTCCTTGAATAATTCTTGAAGTATAAGATCAAATGAAGAGAGTATGGGTTTGTTTGTGTTGTGAACGACTAGGAGGGATGGGGAGGGCTTTTATAGTGAGTTGAGGAGGTGCTAGGAAGGTGCTTTGAGGAGGTGCAAGTATTTAGGATATTTCCTAAACTTGGAGACCAAGTTGTACACTTGTAAGGATCCTAAGGCTCTTAACATGAGATCAAGCCACATATGGGGTGACTCCCCCCCCTAAGTCGGTTTGAATGAGATAAGGAAGGATGAGTTGGTCTTGGTGATATTATCCTACTTATGGAGCTAGTTTTGACTCCGTAAAATGCTAACCGTAAACTGTTAAGCCTCAAAACGTAAAACCGGGTATCGTAAAAATGTGAAACTTGAAAGATTGACTAAACATGTCAAAATACTCCATAATAAAATATAAAATGAGTGGTAAGTTCCATTGGGTTGCTCAAACCCTGATAAAACTGGAAACGCAGGTCTAAAACGCGTAATTTGCGTAAAACGCTGAACATGACAACGTAAAATTCCAAAACTTTTGGAATTGTCGTAAAATGAGAGAAAATCATATTTTTATAGTTTATAGTATTTTATGGACATATCGGGATGCTGGAATGACGTTTAAACATAAAAGTAAATCTCGGACACGGTTTCGTGATTTTTGCAGAAATGATCCGACGATTGTCAAACTCTCGGATTATCATTAAAATAGTTTAACTTACGAGAATATGAAATAAAAATTTCGGGAGTGAATAGTGAAAGTGAATAGTAATAGTGAATAGTAAAATGAATAGTAATCCGAAAATGTGTATTGTTACATGACACTCAAATCCTTGGTGAGGACCTCCACAATATTCACACGAATATGTCTGTATCTCATGGTGTGGGGGCTGGTGGAATAAGTCAGTTGTGTCATGGTAAGAATAGGGATCCTGGTTATAGACAGACCCATTTCCTGACTCTACCATGCTACAACTGGGACAATTTCCACCATTACGAGGGCCACCACACCATTGACAATCAAACTGATGTGGATATGACATAGAAAAGAATCAAAGGGTTACAGAGGGTAAGCGATAAAGAATAAAAAAGGTAAGAGGGTAAAGGTGAATATTTTTTGAATTTTTGAAAAACATTTTATAAAAACAAATAAGAAGGAAAATATTTTTGGGTTTTGTATGTTAATGAAAAATTGAATACGATAGTTTTGGTAATCGACCCGTAAAACGAATTAACTTCACAATTTGTTTTGTTTTTATGAAAATATACAAAACGATGGTAAATATACAAAGGGTGGATTTCCAAATCACGATTCTTCAATCTGTTTGAAATACGTAGCACACCTTCCCAGCAGCGGCGCCAAAATTTGACTCCTCCCTTACAGTCAACCCAAATCAACCAAGGGTGCTTGGTCAACAAGGTCAAGCCATAGGGGAGAAAGTGATCAATTTATGATCTGTTGTAAGCACAGTGTGTTCACGGGTTGTTATTTCCCAGCGAGGTGTGAATTGTATTTGAAAACGATTTGTGATCGAGTGAATTTGAATGGTTAGCGATATAAAGGATTGGGTGATTAAAGTGCTTGATCGACGATTTTGGTTTTGGAATTTAAAATAAACGAAACTAAAACATGAATCTAAACACGGGATGCTAAATAAAACTTAGAAACTACCTAAATGTCTACGGGAACAATAATCGGGAGCTAGGAAACCTTAAAACGTAAGCTAAGTTAAAAACGCAAAAATTAATTAGAAACTACGTAAGTGCGCTAAGTAAAATGTGATTTTTCAGCAAATCTAATCCTACGGGGGTAAAAATGATTTTTCTACTTTCCTAATGTTAAAAGAAAATTTTTGGAAAAATAAAATTTTTTTTTTTGCTTTTTTAACTTTCTATTATGAATTAAAAAACTAAAATGAAAAATTAAATGATTTAAAATTAGTAACACTATTTAGAAAATTATGAATTTTTTTGGAAAGTCTATTATACTATAAATAAGTTAGGAAAAAAATAAAAAAGGGGCATAAGCAGTTCAAAATAAGCATGATATAAGGAAACTCAAAACTGATAAGCTACATAAGCTAAACATACAAGATTGCATTAAATAATTAACAAAAGAGTCCCTAACAACAAATACTAAGGAGTACAGATGGAAGGGGAATGAGTTTTGTGTCTGCTTGATGTCAGTTATCCAAGGTTCGAATCCCTTTTTGCAAAATTTTTTTTAAAAACTATTTTATTTTTGTATCTCCTGTTTTAGAAAATGATTAGTACTAAAAGATAACAAGCTTTTGTGAAAATTGTTCTTCTAACAACTGCTAAATAAGCTGTAATAAACTTATTAGCTCAACAGTTTGACACAAAACAAACCAACCACTTGAAATAGCTAAAATTAGCTTAATATTTAAGGACAAATAAGTTAAAACAACGGAATAATAAGCTAACAAGTAATCTAAGGACTAACCTAATAAGCCTAAACCAAACTGCAATCTAATAAGGAAGCTAAAAAATACTTACAAACTAAACTGATGATCAAAACTCAAAGGAAAAACACTTAATAGTTAACTCTTTAAGCTTATACTAAGGGTGATTTAGAAAGCATAAAAGGGTACAAATAAGCTAATGTGAGCTGAACTAGCGGAGAAATTTTAGCTAAGGGCCTAAAGGGTTTACCTAAATAAGCTAAAGGAACATATAATAAGCAGTTTACAAGACCCTAATAAGCAATAACCTACCTGATTCTAGGGGGCTGCAAATGAAAAAAGAAAAAAAAAAGAGGCTAAGGGGCTATCTGTTGGGACCTAATAAGCAGTAAAGAAAAAATAAAAAAAATAATAAGCAGTTTACATATAATAAAAAAAGATAATAAGCAGTTTACTTATAATAAAAAAATAATAAGCAGTTTACATAATAAGCAATAAAGAAAAAATAAAAAAAGAGGCTAAGGGGCTATCTGTTGGGAACATATAATAAGCAGTTTACAAGACCCTAATAAGCAATAACCTACCTGATTCTAGGGGGCTGCAAATGAAAAAAGAAAAAAAAAGAGGCTAAGGGGCTATCTGTTGGGACCTAATAAGCAGTAAAGAAAATAAAAAAGGGGCATAAGCAGTTCAAAATAAGCATGATATAAGGAAACTCAAAACTGATAAGCTACATAAGCTAAACATACAAGATTGCATTAAATAATTAACAAAAGAGTCCCTAACAACAAATACTAAGGAGTACAGATGGAAGGGGAATGAGTTTTGTGTCTGCTTGATGTCAGTTATCCAAGGTTCGAATCCCTTTTTGCAAAATTTTTTTTAAAAACTATTTTATTTTTGTATCTCCTGTTTTAGAAAATGATTAGTACTAAAAGATAACAAGCTTTTGTGAAAATTGTTCTTCTAACAACTGCTAAATAAGCTGTAATAAACTTATTAGCTCAACAGTTTCACACTAAACAAACCAACCACTTGAAATAGCTAAAATTAGCTTAATATTTAAGGACAAATAAGTTAAAACAACGGAATAATAAGCTAACAAGTAATCTAAGGACTAACCTAATAAGCCTAAACCAAACTAGAATCTTATGAGGAAGCTAAAAAATACTTACAAACTTAACTGATGATCAAAACTCAAAGGAAAAACACTTAATAGTTAACTCTTTAAGCTTATACTAAGGGTGATTTAGAAAGCATAAAAGGGTACAAATAAGCTAATGTGAGCTGAACTAGCGGAGAAATTTTAGCTAAGGGCCTAAAGGGTTTACCTAAATAAGCTAAAGGAACATATAATAAGCAGTTTACAAGACCCTAATAAGCAATAACCTACCTGATTCTAGGGGGCTGCAAATGAAAAAAGAAAAAAAAAGAGGCTAAGGGGCTATCTGTTGGGACCTAATAAGCAGTAAAGAAAAAATAAAAAAAATAATAAGCAGTTTACATATAATAAAAAAAGATAATAAGCAGTTTACATATAATAAAAAAATAATAAGCAGTTTACATAATAAGCAATAAAGAAAAAATAAAAAAAGAGGCTAAGGGGCTATCTGTTGGGAACATATAATAAGCAGTTTACAAGACCCTAATAAGCAATAACCTACCTGATTCTAGGGGCTGCAAATGAAAAAAGAAAAAAAAGAGGCTAAGGGGCTATCTGTTGGGACCTAATAAGCAGTAAAGAAAATAAAAAAGGGGCATAAGCAGTTCAAAATAAGCATGATATAAGGAAACTCAAAACTGATAAGCTACATAAGCTAAACATACAAGATTGCATTAAATAATTAACAAAAGAGTCCCTAACAACAAATACTAAGGAGTACAGATGGAAGGGGAATGAGTTTTGTGTCTGCTTGATGTCAGTTATCCAAGGTTCGAATCCCTTTTTGCAAAATTTTTTTTAAAAACTATTTTATTTTTGTATCTCCTGTTTTAGAAAATTATTAGTACTAAAAGATAACAAGCTTTTGTGAAAATTGTTCTTCTAACAACTACTAAATAAGCTGTAATAAACTTATTAGCTCAACAGTTTGACACAAAACAAACCAACCACTTGAAATAGCTAAAATTAGCTTAATATTTAAGGACAAATAAGTTAAAACAACGGAATAATAAGCTAACAAGTAATCTAAGGACTAACCTAATAAGCCTAAACCAAACTAGAATCTAATAAGGAAGCTAAAAAATACTTACAAACTTAACTGATGATCAAAACTCAAAGGAAAAACACTTAATAGTTAACTCTTTAAGCTTATACTAAGGGTGATTTAGAAAGCATAAAAGGGTACAAATAAGCTAATGTGAGCTGAACTAGCGGAGAAATTTTAGCTAAGGGCCTAAAGGGTTTACCTAAATAAGCTAAAGGAACATATAATAAGCAGTTTACAAGACCCTAATAAGCAATAACCTACCTGATTCTAGGGGGCTGCAAATGAAAAAAGAAAAAAAAAAGAGGCTAAGGGGCTATCTGTTGGGACCTAATAAGCAGTAAAGAAAAAATAAAAAAAATAATAAGCAGTTTACATATAATAAAAAAAGATAATAAGCAGTTTACATATAATAAAAAAATAATAAGCAGTTTACATAATAAGCAGTAAAGAAAAAATAAAAAAATAGGCTAAGGGGCTATCTGTTGGGAACATATAATAAGCAGTTTACAAGACCCTAATAAGCAATAACCTACCTGATTCTAGGGGGCTGCAAATGAAAAAAGAAAAAAAAAGAGGCTAAGGGGCTATCTGTTGGGACCTAATAAGCAGTAAAGAAAATAAAAAAGGGGCATAAGCAGTTCAAAATAAGCATGATATAAGGAAACTCAAAACTGATAAGCTACATAAGCTAAACATACAAGATTGCATTAAATAATTAACAAAAGAGTCCCTAACAACAAATACTAAGGAGTACAGATGGAAGGGGAATGAGTTTTGTGTCTGCTTGATGTCAGTTATCCAAGGTTCAAATCCCTTTTTGCAAAAATTTTTTTAAAAACTATTTTATTTTTGTATCTCCTGTTTTAGAAAATGATTAGTACTAAAAGATAACAAGCTTTTGTGAAAATTGATCTTCTAACGACTGCTAAATAAGCTGTAATAAACTTATTAGCTCAACAGTTTGACACAAAACAAACCAACCACTTGAAATAGCTAAAATTAGCTTAATATTTAAGGACAAATAAGTTAAAACAACGGAATAATAAGCTAACAAGTAATCTAAGGACTAACCTAATAAGCCTAAACCAAACTAGAATCTAATAAGGAAGCTAAAAAATAGTTACAAACTTAACTGATGATCAAAACTCAAAGGAAAAACACTTAATAGTTAACTCTTTAAGCTTATACTAAGGGTGATTTAGAAAGCATAAAAGGGTACAAATAAGCTAATGTGAGCTGAACTAGCAGAGAAATTTTAGCTAAGGGCCTAAAGGGTTTACCTAAATAAGCTAAAGGAACATATAATAAGCAGTTTACAAGACCCTAATAAGCAATAACCTACCTGATTCTATGGGGCTGCAAATGAAAAAAGAAAAAAAAAAAGGCTAAGGGGCTATCTGTTGGGACCTAATAAGCAGTAAAGAAAAAATAAAAAAAATAATAAGCATTTTACATATAATAAAAAAAGATAATAAGCAGTTTACATATAATAAAAAAATAATAAGCAGTTTACATAATAAGCAGTAAAGAAAAAATAAAAAAGAGGCTAAGGGGCTATCTGTTGGGAACATATAATAAGCAGTTTACAAGACCCTAATAAGCAATAACCTACCTGATTCTAGGGGGCTGCAAATGAAAAAAGAAAAAAAAAAAGAGGCTAAGGGGCTATCTGTTGGGACCTAATAAGCAGTAAAGAAAATAAAAAAGGGGCATAAGCAGTTCAAAATAAGCATGATATAAGGAAACTCAAAACTGATAAGCTACATAAGCTAAACATACAAGATTGCATTAAATAATTAACAAAAGAGTCCCTAACAACAAATACTAAGGAGTACAGATGGAAGGGGAATGAGTTTTGTGTCTGCTTGATGTCAGTTATCCAAGGTTCGAATCCCTTTTTGCAAAATTTTTTTTAAAAACTATTTTATTTTTGTATCTCTTGTATTAGAAAATGATTAGTACTAAAAGATAACAACCTTTTGTGAAAATTGTTCTTCTAACAACTGCTAAATAAGCTGTAATAAACTTATTAGCTCAACAGTTTGACACAAAACAAACCAACCACTTGAAATAGCTAAAATTAGCTTAATATTTAAGGACAAATAAGTTAAAACAACGGAATAATAAGCTAACAAGTAATATAAGGACTAACCTAATAAGCCTAAACCAAACTAGAATCTAATAAGGAAGCTAAAAAATACTTACAAATTTAACTGATGATCAAAACTCAAAGGAAAAACACTTAATAGTTAACTCTTTAAGCTTATACTAAGGGTGATTTAGAAAGCATAAAAGGGTACAAATAAGCTAATGTGAGCTGAACTAGCGGAGAAATTTTAGCTAAGGGCCTAAAGGGTTTACCTAAATAAGCTAAAGGAACATATAATAAGCAGTTTACAAGACCCTAATAAGCAATAACCTACCTGATTCTAGGGGGCTGCAAATGAAAAAAGAAAAAAAGAGAGGCTAAGGGGCTATCTGTTGGGACCTAATAAGCAGTAAAGAAAAAATAAAAAAAATAATAAGCAGTTTACATACAATAAAAAAAGATAATAAGCAGTTTACATATAATAAAAAAATAATAAGCAGTTTACATAATAAGCAGTAAAGAAAAAATAAAAAAAGAGGCTAAGGGGTTATCTGTTGGGAACATATAATAAGCAGTTTACAAGACCCTAATAAGCAATAACCTACCTGATTCTAGGGGGCTGCAAATGAAAAAAGAAAAAAAAAAGAGGCTAAAGGGCTATCTGTTGGGACCTAATAAGCAGTAAAGAAAATAAAAAAGGGGCATAAGCAGTTCAAAATAAGCATGATATAAGGAAACTCAAAACTGATAAGCTACATAAGCTAAACATACAAGATTGCATTAAATAATTAACAAAAGAGTCCCTAACAACAAATACTAAGGAGTACAGATGGAAGGGGAATGAGTTTTGTGTCTGCTTGATGTCAGTTATCCAAGGTTCGAATCCCTTTTTGCAAAATTTTTTTTAAAAACTATTTTATTTTTGTATCTCTTGTATTAGAAAATGATTAGTACTAAAAGATAACAACCTTTTGTGAAAATTGTTCTTCTAACAACTGCTAAATAAGCTGTAATAAACTTATTAGCTCAACAGTTTGACACAAAACAAACCAACCACTTGAAATAGCTAAAATTAGCTTAATATTTAAGGACAAATAAGTTAAAACAACGGAATAATAAGCTAACAAGTAATATAAGGACTAACCTAATAAGCCTAAACCAAACTAGAATCTAATAAGGAAGCTAAAAAATACTTACAAATTTAACTGATGATCAAAACTCAAAGGAAAAACACTTAATAGTTAACTCTTTAAGCTTATACTAAGGGTGATTTAGAAAGCATAAAAGGGTACAAATAAGCTAATGTGAGCTGAACTAGCGGAGAAATTTTAGCTAAGGGCCTAAAGGGTTTACCTAAATAAGCTAAAGGAACATATAATAAGCAGTTTACAAGACCCTAATAAGCAATAACCTACCTGATTCTAGGGGGCTGCAAATGAAAAAAGAAAAAAAGAGAGGCTAAGGGGCTATCTGTTGGGACCTAATAAGCAGTAAAGAAAAAATAAAAAAAATAATAAGCAGTTTACATATAATAAAAAAAGATAATAAGCAGTTTACATATAATAAAAAAATAATAAGCAGTTTACATAATAAGCAGTAAAGAAAAAATAAAAAAAGAGGCTAAGGGGTTATCTGTTGGGAACATATAATAAGCAGTTTACAAGACCCTAATAAGCAATAACCTACCTGATTCTAGGGGGCTGCAAATGAAAAAAGAAAAAAAAAATAGGCTAAGGGGCTATCTGTTGGGACCTAATAAGCAGTATAGAAAATAAAAAAGGGGCATAAGCAGTTCAAAATAAGCATGATATAAGGAAACTCAAAACTGATAAGCTACATAAGCTAAACATACAAGATTGCATTAAATAATTAACAAAAGAGTCCCTAACAACAAATACTAAGGAGTACAGATGGAAGGGGAATGAGTTTTGTGTCTGCTTGATGTCAGTTATCCAAGGTTCGAATCCCTTTTTGCAAAAAAATTTTTAAAAACTATTTTATTTTTGTATCTCCTGTTTTAGAAAATGATTAGTACTAAAAGATAACAAGCTTTTGTGAAAATTGTTCTTCTAACAACTGCTAAATAAGCTGTAATAAACTTATTAGCTGAACAGTTTGACACAAAACAAACCAACCACTTGAAATAGCTAAAATTAGCTTAATATTTAAGGACAAATAAGTTAAAACAACGGAATAATAAGCTAACAAGTAATCTAAGGACTAACCAAATAAGCCTAAACCAAACTACAATCTAATAAGGAAGCTAAAAAATACTTACAAACTTAACTGATGATCAAAACTCAAAGGAAAAACACTTAATAGTTAACTCTTTAAGCTTATAATAAGGGTGATTTAGAAAGCATAAAAGGGTACAAATAAGCTAATGTGAGCTGAACTAGCGGAGAAATTTTAGCTAAGGGCCTAAAGGGTTTACCTAAATAAGCTAAAGGAACATATAATAAGCAGTTTACAAGACCCTAATAAGCAATAACCTACCTGATTCTAGGGGGCTGCAAATGAAAAAAGAAAAAAAAAAGAGGCTAAGGGGCTATCTGTTGGGACCTAATAAGCAGTAAAGAAAAAATAAAAATAATAATAAGCAGTTTACATATAATAAAAAAAGATAATAAGCAGTTTACATATAATAAAAAAATAATAAGCAGTTTACATAATAAGCAATAAAGAAAAAATAAAAAAAGAGGCTAAGGGGCTATCTGTTGGGAACATATAATAAGCAGTTTACAAGACCCTAATAAGCAATAACCTACCTGATTCTAGGGGGCTGCAAATGAAAAAAGAAAAAAAAAAAAGGCTAAGGGGCTATCTGTTGGGACCTAATAAGCAGTAAAGAAAATAAAAAAGGGGCATAAGCAGTTCAAAATAAGCATGATATAAGGAAACTCAAAACTGATAAGCTACATAAGCTAAACATACAAGATTGCATTAAATAATTAACAAAAGAGTCCCTAACAACAAATACTAAGGAGTACAGATGGAAGGGGAATGAGTTTTGTGTCTGCTTGATGTCAGTTATCCAAGGTTCGAATCCCTTTTTGCAAATTTTTTTTTAAAAACTAGTTTATTTTTGTATCTCCTGTTTTAGAAAATGATTAGTACTAAAAGATAACAAGCTTTTGTGAAAATTGTTCTTCTAACAACTGCTAAATAAGCTGTAATAAACTTATTAGCTCAACAGTTTGACACAAAACAAACCAACCACTTGAAATAGCTAAAATTAGCTTAATATTTAAGGACAAATAAGTTAAAACAACGGAATAATAAGCTAACAAGTAATCTAAGGACTAACCTAATAAGCCTAAACCAAACTAGAATCTAATAAGGAAGCTAAAAAATACTTACAAAATTAACTGATGATCAAAACTCAAAGGAAAAACACTTAATAGTTAACTCTTTAAGCTTATACTAAGGGTGATTTAGAAAGCATAAAAGGGTACAAATAAGCTAATGTGAGCTGAACTAGCGGAGAAATTTTAGCTAAGGGCCTAAAGGGTTTACCTAAATAAGCTAAAGGAACATATAATAAGCAGTTTACAAGACCCTAATAAGCAATAACCTACCTGATTCTAGGGGGCTGCAAATGAAAAAAGAAAAAAAAAAGAGGCTAAGGGGCTATCTGTTGGGACCTAATAAGCAGTAAAGAAAAAATAAAAAAAATAATAAGCAGTTTACATATAATAAAAAAAGATAATAAGCAGTTTACATATAATAAAAAAATAATAAGCAGTTTACATAATAAACAGTAAAGAAAAAATAAAAAAAGAGGCTAAGGGGCTATCTGTTGGGAACATATAATAAGCAGTTTACAAGACCCTAATAAGCAATAACCTACCTGATTCTAGGGGGCTGCAAATGAAAAAAGAAAAAAAAAGAGGCTAAGGGGCTATCTGTTGGGACCTAATAAGCAGTAAATAAAATAAAAAAGGGGCATAAGCAGTTCAAAATAAGCATGATATAAGGAAACTCAAAACTGATAAGCTACATAAGCTAAACATACAAGATTGCATTAAATAATTAACAAAAGAGTCCCTAACAACAAATACTAAGGAGTACAGATGGAAGGGGAATGAGTTTTGTGTCTGCTTGATGTCAGTTATCCAAGGTTCGAATCCCTTTTTGCAATTTTTTTTTTAAAAACTATTTTATTTTTGTATCTCCTGTTTTAGAAAATGATTAGTACTAAAAGATAACAAGATTTTGTGAAAATTGTTCTTCTAACAACTGCTAAATAAGCTGTAATAAACTTATTAGCTCAACAGTTTGACACAAAACAAACCAACCACTTGAAATAGCTAAAATTAGCTTAATATTTAAGGACAAATAAGTTAAAACAACGGAATAATAAGCTAACAAGTAATCTAAGGACTAACCTAATAAGCCTAAACCAAACTAGAATCTAATAAGGAAGCTAAAAAATACTTACAAACTTAACTGATGATCAAAATTCAAAGGAAAAACACTTAATAGTTAACTCTTTAAGCTTATACTAAAGGTGATTTAGAAAGCATAAAAGGGTACAAATAAGCTAATGTGAGCTGAACTAGCGGAGAAATTTTAGCTAAGGGCCTAAAGGGTTTACCTAAATAAGCTAAAGGAACATATAATAAGCAGTTTACAAGACCCTAATAAGCAATAACCTACCTGATTCTAGGGGGCTGCAAATGAAAAAAGAAAAAAAGAGAGGCTAAGGGGCTATCTTTTGGGACCTAATAAGCAGTAAAGAAAAAATAAAAAAAATAATAAGCAGTTTACATATAATAAAAAAAGATAATAAGCAGTTTACATATAATAAAAAAATAATAAGCAGTTTACATAATAAGCAGTAAAGAAAAAATAAAAAAAGAGGCTAAGGGGCTATCTGTTGGGAACATATAATAAGCAGTTTACAAGACCCTAATAAGCAATAACCTACCTGATTCTAGGGGGCTGCAAATGAAAAAAGAAAAAAAAAATAGGCTAAGGGGCTATCTGTTGGGACCTAATAAGCAGTAAAGAAAATAAAAAAGGGGCATAAGCAGTTCAAAATAAGCATGATATAAGGAAACTCAAAACTGATAAGCTACATAAGCTAAACATACAAGATTGCATTAAATAATTAACAAAAGAGTCCCTAACAACAAATACTAAGGAGTACAGATGGAAGGGGAATGAGTTTTGTGTCTGCTTGATGTCAGTTATCCAAGGTTCGAATCCCTTTTTGCAATTTTTTTTTTAAAAACTATTTTATTTTTGTATCTCCTGTTTTAGAAAATGATTAGTACTAAAAGATAACAAGCTTTTGTGAAAATTGTTCTTCTAACAACTGCTAAATAAGCTGTAATAAACTTATTAGCTCAACAGTTTGACACAAAACAAACCAACCACTTGAAATAGCTAAAATTAGCTTAATATTTAAGGACAAATAAGTTAAAACACCAGAATAATAAGCTAACAAGTAATCTAAGGACTAACCTAATAAGCCTAAACCAAACTAGAATCTAATAAGGAAGCTAAAAAATACTTACAAACTTAACTGATGATCAAAACTCAAAGGAAAAACACTTAATAGTTAACTCTTTAAGCTTATACTAAGGGTGATTTAGAAAGCATAAAAGGGTACAAATAAGCTAATGTGAGCTGAACTAGCGGAGAAATTTTAGCTAAGGGCCTAAAGGGTTTACCTAAATAAGCTAAAGGAACATATAATAAGCAGTTTACAAGACCGTAATAAGCAATAACCTACCTGATTCTAGGGGGCTGCAAATGAAAAAAGAAAAAAAGAGAGGCTAAGGGGCTATCTGTTGGGACCTAATAAGCAGTAAAGAAAAAATAAAAAAAATAATAAGCAGTTTACATATAATAAAAAAAGATAATAAGCAGTTTACATATAATAAAAAAATAATAAGCAGTTTACATAATAAGCAGTAAAGAAAAAATAAAAAAAGAGGCTAAGGGGCTATCTGTTGGTAACATATAATAAGCAGTTTACAAGACCCTAATAAGCAATAACCTACCTGATTCTAGGGGGCTGCAAATGAAAAAAGAAAAAAAAAAGAGGCTAAGGGGCTATCTGTTGGGACCTAATAAGCAGTAAAGAAAATAAAAAAGGGGCATAAGCAGTTCAAAATAAGCATGATATAAGGAAACTCAAAACTGATAAGCTACATAAGCTAAACATACAAGATTGCATTAAATAATTAACAAAAGAGTCCCTAACAACAAATACTAAGGAGTACAGATGGAAGGGGAATGAGTTTTGTATCTGCTTGATGTCAGTTATCCAAGGTTCGAATCCCTTTTTGCAAAATTTTTTTTAAAAACTATTTTATTTTTGTATCTCCTGTTTTAGAAAATGATTAGTACTAAAAGATAACAAGCTTTTGTGAAAATTGTTCTTCTAACAACTGCTAAATAAGCTGTAATAAACTTATTAGCTCAACAGTTTGACACAAAACAAACCAACCACTTGAAATAGCTAAAATTAGCTTAATATTTAAGGACAAATAAGTTAAAACAACGGAATAATAAGCTAACAAGTAATCTAAGGACTAACCTAATAAGCCTAAACCAAACTAGAATCTAATAAGGAAGCTAAAAAATACTTACAAACTTAACTGATGATCAAAACTCAAAGGAAAAACACTTAATAGTTAACTCTTTAGGCTTATACTAAGGGTGATTTAGAAAGCATAAAAGGGTACAAATAAGCTAATGTGAGCTGAACTAGCGGAGAAATTTTAGCTAAGGGCCTAAAGGGTTTACCTAAATAAGCTAAAGGAACATATAATAAGCAGTTTACAAGACCCTAATAAGCAATAACCTACCTGATTCTGGGGGGCTGCAAATGAAAAAAGAAAAAAAAGGAGGCTAAGGGGCTATCTGTTGGGACCTAATAAGCAGTAAAGAAAAAATAAAAAAAATAATAAGCAGTTTACATATAATAAAAAAAGATAATAAGCAGTTTACATATAATAAAAAAATAATAAGCAGTTTACATAATAAGCAGTAAAGAAAAAATAAAAAAAGAGGCTAAGGGGCTATCTGTTGGGAACATATAATAAGCAGTTTACAAGACCCTAATAAGCAATAACCTACCTGATTCTAGGGGGCGGCAAATGAAAAAAGAAAAAAAAAAGAGGCTAAGGGGCTATCTGTTGGGACCTAATAAGCAGTAAAGAAAATAAAAAAGGGGCATAAGCAGTTCAAACTAAGCATGATATAAGGAAACTCAAAACTGATAAGCTACATAAGCTAAACATACAAGATTGCATTAAATAATTAACAAAAGAGTCCCTAACAACAAATACTAAGGAGTACAGATGGAAGGGGAATGAGTTTTGTATCTGCTTGATGTCAGTTATCCAAGGTTCGAATCCCTTTTTGCAAAATTTTTTTTAAAAACTATTTTATTTTTGTATCTCCTGTTTTAGAAAATGATTAGTACTAAAAGATAACAAGCTTTTGTGAAAATTGTTCTTCTAACAACTGCTAAATAAGCTGTAATAAACTTATTTGCTCAACAGTTTGACACAAAACAAACCAACCACTTGAAATAGCTAAAATTAGCTTAATATTTAAGGACAAATAAGTTAAAACAACGGAATAATAAGCTAACAAGTAATCTAAGGACTAACCTAATAAGCCTAAACCAAACTAGAATCTAATAAGGAAGCTAAAAAATACTTACAAACTTAACTGATGATCAAAACTCAAAGGAAAAACACTTAATAGTTAACTCTTTAGGCTTATACTAAGGGTGATTTAGAAAGCATAAAAGGGTACAAATAAGCTAATGTGAGCTGAACTAGCGGAGAAATTTTAGCTAAGGGCCTAAAGGGTTTACCTAAATAAGCTAAAGGAACATATAATAAGCAGTTTACAAGACCCTAATAAGCAATAACCTACCTGATTCTAGGGGGCTGCAAATGAAAAAAGAAAAAAAAGGAGGCTAAGGGGCTATCTGTTGGGACCTAATAAGCAGTAAAGAAAAAATAAAAAAAATAATAAGCAGTTTACATATAATAAAAAAAGATAATAAGCAGTTTACATATAATAAAAAAATAATAAGCAGTTTACATAATAAGCAGTAAAGAAAAAATAAAAAAAGAGGCTAAGGGGCTATCTGTTGGGAACATATAATAAGCAGTTTACAAGACCCTAATAAGCAATAACCTACCTGATTCAAGGGGGCGGCAAATGAAAAAAGAAAAAAAAAGAGGCTAAGGGGCTATCTGTTGGGACCTAATAAGCAATAAAGAAAATAAAAAAGGGGCATAAGCAGTTCAAACTAAGCATGATATAAGGAAACTCAAAACTGATAAGCTACATAAGCTAAACATACAAGATTGCATTAAATAATTAACAAAAGAGTCCCTAACAACAAATACTAAGGAGTACAGATGGAAGGGGAATGAGTTTTGTGTCTGCTTGATGTCAGTTATCCAAGGTTCGAATCCCTTTTTGCAAATTTTTTTTTAAAAACTATTTTATTTTTGTATCTCTTGTATTAGAAAATGATTAGTACTAAAAGATAACAACCTTTTGTGAAAATTGTTCTTCTAACAACTGCTAAATAAGCTGTAATAAACTTATTAGCTCAACAGTTTGACACAAAACAAACCAACCACTTGAAATAGCTAAAATTAGCTTAATATTTAAGGACAAATAAGTTAAAACAATGGAATAATAAGCTAACAAGTAATCTAAGGACTAACCTAATAAGCTTAAACCAAACTAGAATCTAATAAGGAAGCTAAAAAATACTTACAAACTTAACTGATGATCAAAACTCAAAGGAAAAACACTTAATAGTTAACTCTTTAAGCTTATACTAAGGGTGATTTAGAAAGCATAAAAGGGTACAAATAAGCTAATGTGAGCTGAACTAGCGGAGAAATTTTAGCTAAGGGCCTAAAGGGTTTACCTAAATAAGCTAAAGGAACATATAATAAGCAGTTTACAAGACCCTAATAAGCAATAACCTACCTGATTCTAGGGGGCTGCAAATGAAAAAAAAAAAAAGAGAGGCTAAGGGGCTATCTGTTGGGACCTAATAAGCAGTAAAGAAAAAATAAAAAAAATAATAAGCAGTTTACATATAATAAAAAAAGATAATAAGCAGTTTACATATAATAAAAAAATAATAAGCAGTTTACATAATAAGCAGTAAACAAAAAATAAAAAAAGATGCTAAGGGGCTATCTGTTGGGAACATATAATAAGCAGTTTACGAGACCCTAATAAGCAATAACCTACCTGATTCTAGGGGGCTGCAAATGAAAAAAGAAAAAAAAAAGGCTAAGGGGCTATCTGTTGGGACCTAATAAGCAGTAAAGAAAATAAAAAAGGGGCATAAGCAGTTCAAAATAAGCATGATATAAGGAAACTCAAAACTGATAAGCTACATAAGCTAAACATACAAGATTGCATTAAATAATTAACAAAAGAGTCCCTAACAACAAATACTAAGGAGTACAGATGGAAGGGGAATGAGTTTTGTGTCTGCTTGATGTCAGTTATCCAAGGTTCGAATCCCTTTTTGCAAAATTTTTTTTAAAAACTATTTTATTTTTGTATCTCCTGTTTTAGAAAATGATTAGTACTAAAAGATAACAAGCTTTTGTGAAAATTGTTCTTCTAACAACTGCTAAATAAGCTGTAATAAACTTATTAGCTCAACAGTTTGACACAAAACAAACCAACCACTTGAAATAGCTAAAATTAGCTTAATATTTAAGGACAAATAAGTTAAAACAACGGAATAATAAGCTAACAAGTAATCTAAGGACTAGCCTAATAAGCCTAAACCAAACTAGAATCTAATAAGGAAGCTAAAAAATACTTACAAACTTAACTGATGATCAAAACTCAAAGGAAAAACACTTAATAGTTAACTCTTTAAGCTTATACTAAGGGTGATTTAGAAAGCATAAAAGGGTACAAATAAGCTAATGTGAGCTGAACTAGCGGAGAAATTTTAGCTAAGGGCCTAAAGGGTTTACCTAAATAAGCTAAAGGAACATATAATAAGCAGTTTACAAGACCCCAATAAGCAATAACCTACCTGATTCTAGGGGGCTGCAAATGAAAAAAGAAAAAAAAAAAGAGGCTAAGGGCTATCTGTTGGGACCTAATAAGCAGTAAAGAAAAAATAAAAAAAATAATAAGCAGTTTACATATAATAAAAAAAGATAATAAGCAGTTTACATATAATAAAAAAATAATAAGCAGTTTACATAATAAACAGTAAAGAAAAAATAAAAAAAGAGGCTAAGGGGCTATCTGTTGGGAATATATAATAAGAAGTTTACAAGACCCTAATAAGCAATAACCTACCTGATTCTAGGGGGCTGCAAATGAAAAAAGAAAAAAAAAGAGGCTAAGGGGCTATCTGTTGGGACCTAATAAGCAGTAAAGAAAATAAAAAAGGGGCATAAGCAGTTCAAAATAAGCATGATATAAGGAAACTCAAAACTGATAAGCTACATAAGCTAAACATACAAGATTGCATTAAATAATTAACAAAAGAGTCCCTAACAACAAATACTAAGGAGTACAGATGGAAGGGGAATGAGTTTTGTGTCTGCTTGATGTCAGTTATCCAAGGTACGAATCCCTTTTTGCAATTTTTTTTTTTAAAACTATTTTATTTTTGTATCTCTTGTTTTAGAAAATAATTAGTACTAAAAGATAACAAGATTTTGTGAAAATTGTTCTTCTAACAACTGCTAAATAAGCTGTAATAAACTTATTAGCTCAACAGTTTGACACAAAACAAACCAACCACTTGAAATAGCTAAAATTAGCTTAATATTTAAGGACAAATAAGTTAAAACAACGGAATAATAAGCTAACAAGTAATCTAAGGACTAACCTAATAAGCCTAAACCAAACTAGAATCTAATAAGGAAGCTAAAAAATACTTACAAACTTAACTGATGATCAAAACTCAAAGGAAAAACACTTAATAGTTAACTCTTTAGGCTTATACTAAGGGTGATTTAGAAAGCATAAAAGGGTACAAATAAGCTAATGTGAGCTGAACTAGCGGAGAAATTTTAGCTAAGGGCCTAAAGGGTTTACCTAAATAAGCTAAAGGAACATATAATAAGCAGTTTACAAGACCCTAATAAGCAATAACCTACCTGATTCTAGGGGGCTGCAAATGAAAAAAAAAAAAAAAAAGAGGCTAAGGGGCTATCTGTTGGGACCTAATAAGCAGTAAAGAAAAAATAAGAAAAATAATAAGCAGTTTACATATAATAAAAAAAGATAATAAGCAGTTTACATATAATAAAAAAATAATAAGCAGTTTACATAATAAGCAGTAAAGAAAAAATAAAAAAAGAGGCTAAGGGGCTATCTGTTGGGAACATATAATAAGCAGTTTACAAGACCCTAATAAGCAATAACCTACCTGATTCTAGGGGGCTGCAAATGAAAAAAGAAAAAAAAAGAGGCTAAGGGGCTATCTGTTGGGACCTAATAAGCAGTAAAGAAAATAAAAAAGGGGCATAAGCAGTTCAAAATAAGCATGATATAAGGAAACTCAAAACTGATAAGCTACATAAGCTAAACATACAAGATTGCATTAAATAATTAACAAAACAGTCCCTAACAACAAATACTAAGGAGTACAGATGGAAGGGGAATGAGTTTTGTGTCTGCTTGATGTCAGTTATCCAAGATTCGAATCCCTTTTTGCAAGTTTTTTTTTAAAAACTATTTTATTTTTGTATCTCTTGTATTAGAAAATGATTAGTACTAAAAGATAACAAACTTTTGTGAAAATTGTTCTTCTAACAACTGCTAAATAAGCTGTAATAAACTTATTAGCTCAACAGTTTGACACAAAACAAACCAACCACTTGAAATAGCTAAAATTAGCTTAATATTTAAGGACAAATAAGTTAAAACAACGGAATAATAAGCTAACAAGTAATCTAAGGACTAACCTAATAAGCCTAAACCAAACTAGAATCTAATAAGTAAGCTAAAAAATACTTACAAACTTAACTGATGATCAAAACTCAAAGGAAAAACACTTAATAGTTAACTCTTTAAGCTTATACTAAGGGTGATTTAGAAAGCATAAAAGGGTACAAATAAGCTAATGTGAGATGAACTAGCGGAGAAATTTTAGCTAAGGGCCTAAAGGGTTTACCTAAATAAGCTAAAGGAACATATAATAAGCAGTTTACAAGACCCTAATAAGCAATAACCTACCTGATTCTAGGGGGCTGCAAATGAAAAAAGAAAAAAAAAAAGAGGCTAAGGGGCTATCTGTTGGGACCTAATAAGCAGTAAAGAAAAAATAAAAAAAATAATAAACTAAAAACATGCTCAACTTGGTAAGGTACCAAATAAGCTACAGACCAAAATTCAGGTAAAACGGACTTATAACGATGAAATGAAAACTCAAAAACTAAATGGCTGGAACTTGGGTAAAACAGCCCTGGTGGGGCAACGTTGAGGGCATAAAAAGCTAACAAAAAAATTCACAAAAATAAATAAAAAATATGAGCTTGAAGGCAAGCTAACCAAGAAGCTGTAAACCAAATTTCAGGTCCTAACTCCTAAAAATGAGTGAACTAAAAATCCTACACTAAGGGCTGTTGGGGACTTTTTTTTGACAGAAAATTGGTGTAAAACTAGGTCAAAAGTGGGTGGTTATGGGTTCAAATGGTGTGTTTTGACTTAGGAAAGTCAAGTACAGGTTCTAAGCCAATTTTAGACTAAAGTGAATCAATAACAATAACTAAAAGTGATAAAAAAGAATATAACCTAAGTGCTAGTTGAAAACATTCAAGAATAAAAATTTAAGAGAAATAGGCTTAAATACTTTGAAACTTGTTGGAAAAGCACAATTTTGATTAAATGAAACTAACTATGGATGACTAGAGCTGATTTAACTTTGAAAAAGGGCAAAGAGTTGTTTTAAGCTAGAATGGCAGCTTGTGCCAAACACCCCTTTATAGGGGTCTTATTGAATTTCTTTGAGTAAAAAGCAGTTTTAAGGTTGGAGGTAGATAAATGAAACTAAATTGAAAGTAAATAAGCTAAAGATGACTGTGAATAAGCATTTAAGTAAGCAATATGAAACCTGTAATGCTACAGTAACCGAAAGTCTAAAGGTTAAAAACAGGAAAAGAAATTTAAAATGCATGTGCAAGAAAATTAAACTTTAACTAAAAATTTTCATTGAATAAAAAAAAACACAGTGCATTAAAATTAAATTTAAACAAAGAACTTAACTAAAACTAAAATCCTACTCTAAAACCTACTGCCTTATAAGTGTGGCATACAAGTCTATTTATACTACTCAGTGAGGGTTTTTGATTTTTCCTTTTTTTTTGTTCTATTGTGCTTGTTCAGTGTGATACTTGGGCAAATGTCCAAATTGTGCTTCTTTTGTGCATTTCCCACCATTGGATTGGATGAGAGATGATCACAGCCCTTAAATCTTATTTTGGTGGGAAAATTGGCTAACTGCCAAAATTGGGCAGTGATAACTTGTATGGAGGGTGAAGCATTTATTGGGGTTTGGTTTTAGTGGTAGGCAAGGGAACAAGGGATGGGGAGAGGAGCAGAGGTGATGGAGGTTGGAGTGTTGGTTGGGTTTTTGCAAGTCAAGTGGAAGGAGGGAGTGAGGGATTGACTTTTGGTTTAACCCTGGTAAGGTATAAACAGGGGTGTTGAATATTGGAGTTGGGTTTGGGATGATGGGCTAGGTGGGTTGGTATGTTGTGGTGATGTTGGGTTTGAAGTGGTAGTGGGCTTAGGTAGTTAGTAGCAGGTTATGATTTGAATTAGTGTTTGAGTTTAGTGTTTTAAAGAAAAGGTTTAAGTTATTAGATTAGTATTAGTATTGATTTAATAAAAGTATTTTTGCAAAATAATTTTGTAGTTTTTTTAATATAATAATAATAATAATAATTGTAATAATAATAATAATAATAATAATTTTACTAATAATAATTCTAATATTAATACCAAATACTAAAAATATTAATTAGTAATACTAATAATATACTAATAATACTAATAATAATACTAATAATATACTAATAATACTAATAATAATAATAATAATATTAGTAATAAAACTAATAATAATAATAATACTAATAATAATAATACTAATAATAAAATAAAATAAAAAGGTTTGTCAAAATGGTTTTGCGATTTTATTAGAAAAAATGAATTTAGGTTTTAAAAAAGGTTTTCGAAAAAGATTTTGCATTTAGGTTTCGGGTTTTAGGGGTATTTTGGGAATTTTGGTGTCGAGTGAGGGTATTTTAGTATTTTTGAGGTTAAGGTTATAGGTAAATAGGTAGTTAGGGTTTGGTGTGTGTTTCCATACCTCCCCCTATGTCACTCTCCCGGGATTATCTTCGACTCTTCCATACTTCAATAAATGCTTCCAATTGTGTCGAATAGATCCGGTAATGCTCCATATTGCTCTGGTTTCCCATCTATGCTCCGTTTTGCTCAAATTTGCCTTGTTTTCAGTCCATTTGTACCTGAAACACATAAAAACACATTCCAAGGATATTTGCAGTATTATATGGCATATCTATGTGTTTTTAG
This sequence comes from Artemisia argyi, assembly GCA_030686995.1. Classification (NCBI taxonomy): domain Eukaryota; kingdom Viridiplantae; phylum Streptophyta; class Magnoliopsida; order Asterales; family Asteraceae; genus Artemisia; species Artemisia argyi. Next base: position 304,169 of record JARVZY010002064.1, read on the forward strand.
CTGTTTTTACAGTTTAAATGGGTATAAAATGATGAGTATTTAGACACTCATTTTCGTAGGAATCACGGTTGCATCTAGCGTATGCAACAAGCCTTTTAAACCACTTGGTGTCTGATAAAGAAATATTTGTTACCCTTTTAGGGGGTCATTTAAGCCCTAAATCATTATATTATGGTCAAATATTACCTCAAATCGTTCCTTTTGTCATTTTAGGTACTTTGTACGAGAATTCTAGAAAATGGAGCATTTTGGACATTTTTTGGAGTTAAAAGTGAAGAAAACGACAAAGTCAAGAAACCATGCTGGAAACAGTACCTGACGGCGTCATATATCACAAGGTGACGCCGGCTCTTGATGAATCAAGAGGAGGAGAATTATTTACACTTGACGCGCCAGAGAAGGATTTGGTGATTACAACGTGACGGCATCACGTTATGTTTCAAGTAGGCCGTCACGTGTTACTACAAAGAGAGACGACCCAAAAGACAAACAAGAGAGATTGCATCAAGAAGCTTGATTGGGCGACAAGAAACCCTAATGACGGCGAGTTGATGATGTCAGGATCCAAAAGCTGTCGCCGTCATCTTTGTAACTCTATATATAGATTTAGATTTTGTTAATACAAATATCGCCTAAAAAAGTTATTTATATTTTACGATCTTTGCTAAGTTTTGTTAACGACAAAATGTAAACTTTAGTTTCTATGTAAAACATAATCTTATTTTTAAGACTTGCATAATTAGACATTTGCTACATTTTACATTTCATATAAACACAACACTTTTTATTTCTTAAAATAGAAATGTCACATCACATTTATTTCTTAAAATAGAAATGTCAACATCACATTTATGGTAAGTTTGTCAATATACATTTATGGAAAGAAAGTGTCTTTGACTAACCATAAGGTTTCTTGCACAAGTTTGTGTTTGACTTATGTTTATGAGATGTGACCTTGTTTGGTTTGAAAGATTTATTGCAAAACCAACAGCAGCCCTGGCGGAACCATGGGGGTACACAGGCGGAACCCTTCTGAGGGTTCCACCGTATCCGCCAGGCCTGTTGAATGTTTTGCTATAAATACCAAGCCATATGTTTGATTTTTGGCTTATCACTTGACATCATATTTTCGCACACATTTATTCATTCTTTCATCTAACCCTTTAACATCTCATTTCATATGTGAAGTTTCTTTTTGTAGCAAAGAAGCTCACAAGGTCATTAAAAGTTACAAGTATTCAACACAACGTTGCAAAACTTGTTAGCTTAGTATTCTGTAGACTTGTATAGTTTACACTTCATTCAAGTGTGTATTTTCAGTAGTGATCGGTTAGTATTTTAGTCCTCAAAATACAAAGTGTGACAGGAGTTGTTGTACCCTTGTAAAAGAACTAACGGGAGTGGTTGTACCCTTGTAAAAGAACTCGACATCTAGCTTAGTGTCGGTAAACGTGTATAAGCGACGTGCAAGGTTTTCTTCGCCGGTGAAAGGAGCTTGTTGACTAGTGAAAGAAACTCTCGAGTTGGATACTCGGGGCGTGGACGTAGGGCAAGGAAAAAGAGTCCTTGTAGCCGAACCACGATAAATACTCGTGTTGTGGTTTGATCATTTCTTTCCTTATACTTGCATGTTATATATATTGTGTTTGTGTACATATCTTTGATCAAACGGAAAGTTTCAAAAGATAACTAAACAAGTTTAAAAGATTTTAAACGGTAAACTATTCAACCCCCCTTCTAGTTTTCCACAGATTTTTTTCATTCAAAGTGTCGAACTTTTGTGCAACAAACCCTAGCCGAATTTTACAGCTATTGTAAGGGTTTCATACCCTTCTTTCATCCATGTTCAATTAAAGATAAGTTAATCTTTTAATCATTCAATATGTCTATGTGTTGTTTGATTATCTTTTATGCTTGTCTTTCTTTTAACATGCTAGCTTAAGTTTTTTAGTGTTTGCTTAGATCTAATGAAACCTAGATATTAATTATTTATGTTGGTTTGTTTGATTGCATTGGGTGATTGATTTCACGTTAGGCTTAAGAAAACTAGCTTATCTCCTATATGGTAATCTAGCTTGAACGTTTTAAGAAACGTATTCGGTTGTGTACACCGATGTTATTGGTTGTTTTTAATGCATAAGTGACTATTAGGGAGGCCATGAAAGGATACTAAACGTATCGTCATAAGAAGAGATAGAAGCTTATAGAGTTAGGGAAGGACGTACACGCCCTCACGACTGGTATTAAGGAAAGCATCCCTTCATTCAAATAATTATAGCAAACCAATTAATCAGTAAGAGATAGATAGGGAGTAGTGATATCTAAGTAAACACATTTTCTCATCATAAGAAGTTCACGAAATTTACTTTTCTTATTATTTTTATAAAAATATAAAAATATAAAAATATATTTTTTATATTTTTATAAAAAAATATAAAAATACAAAAAGAATCATCCTTCACCCTTAGACCTAGTGACTTAGTTTTAAACACTAACGACACTATTCCCCTAGAGACCGATCAATCCCCCGGTACTTGCCACTCACTATACTACATCGGTCAGGTACACTGCCTTGTGGATTGCAAGCTTCTCAAGATCCCTTGAGAAGTAAAACCTTTTGCAAGGTTGCAAAACCATGCATCAGTGTCCCAAGTGGACGAGTGTAGTCTCGTGAGGTTTTACAGGGAACATACCCACAAAGTTCATTTAGCTACAAATACAAGTTTAGTATGTTTGAAATTTTTTATAAGGAATACACCTCAGAGAGGTGTTACGTCGTAACTATGGAATAGTGTTACGCCGTAATTGGTTAAAACTTAGAGTCCTTCGGATGTTAAGGAGGAGTGTTACGGCGTAAGCAGCAGACTAAGATATGCCGTAACCAGCAATCCGAGAGCATCAGTTTCTGTAGTAAACAGGTATTCTCATTCTCCCTGCTCCAATTCCGGCAAAAATATTAAACAAACATACAAACCAAAAAATAATGAAAAAGGATAATACGGTTTGTCTCCCGTAAGAGAACTTTTGTTTATTAACGAGTCTTTAAGTTAGACTCATTCCTACGGTCATCACGTGGGCGGACGACGAACTTGCCCAAGCTCGTCCATTTCCTTAATTAAGTTATCTCGTATCCAAGTGACATTCGTTGGAGTGCGTAGAAATTCCTTCTTGTCTCGACTTACGATCTTAGTAAACTTCTCATCCGGACCAATTGCATACCTAGTGATCTCAAATGTTTCAACTTGAATAGGTGGTGGCTTGTTATAGGGTATTCCAAGCAATTTACACCTACGTTGTTCGTAGGCTTCATCATCCATAACCATAAACCCATCAAACCCTTGCAAATCAAGGTAGTCTACTATTCCTTCAAGATCATCATCGTCGGATTCCGTACCCTTATACCAATCCTCATCGAGCTTATTTTCAATTAAGTTAAAGATTTGCTGATCCCTATCTTCATTTGGACTTGTCTCGCAATCATTCCCCTTATCTTCATCCGAATTCTCATGCTCTTCCTCGTCCATACTTTTTGTATGTTCTTGCTAAATTTTCTCCTTAGTCAAGTAGTCATCTTTACAATATTTACTTTTTACCCAATCGTTGAAACTTAATCTATCGACCCACGGTAATTCGCATCTCTCACTATCATTAGTGGACCTCCAGTGGTAGGACATATTTCCAATCCGTTCCTTCCTACTTCCATTATTGCACTCATCTCCATAGGGATCACATGATGACCAAAATGATTCCACGTTGTCATTATTGATTCTGATCCTCTCGCACCAATGTTCTTTGCCTATCTTATTCCTATGGTCTTCTTCTCTTTGTAGATTTTTAGTTTCGTTAGTAGGGAATGGGTAATCATTGGTGACGCGATTTATTTCTTCCCAAATCTCCATTTTCTTTTTCCCACTAACTTTACCGTAGACGATTTGCACTCATTCGTCGAAAGCTATCGTCCCTTTCCATTTCAGAATTTTCCTGAATTGATCAAGAGTTGATGTCCATAGATGCTTATTACCTTTCAATCTTTCTTTATTGCCTCCCCCACAAAGCTCTTTACTGGGGTTGCATGAACGCCATAGGTCATGAGACCATCTATTTTCAACCGGGATGGCTACAAACCAATGGTATCTTGTTTCAAGCATAAATGGAACTTTAGGTTGTTCCTCATCTATGGGTTACTAGTTATAATCTTGAGCTCTTCGTTTCTCACCGTAGCATCCTTCACAGATTTGACGACACACTTTTCCTCCGGTTCGTTGTTATGCCATAGTTGTATAAGCATGTTACGGCGTAACTCGGTTTCGTTATGCAAAGTTTTCATGGAAATAGTGTCAAAATGTTCATCATCTATGGGTACCGCCACACAAACCTTAGCCTTTTCAATTATAATCTATTCCTGCACATCTTTGGATAACAATTCAATTTTAGCCTCAAGGTTCTTTAAGGTCTCGTCATGAGATTTTAGATTAGCCTCAGTCCCCTCTTAAAAACTATTTAGCTAATGGTCTCTTTCAATTTATCTCTTAGCCGATTCTTCCAAGAATTTGCTGATAGTTTCTTCAAGAGTGGGACTTCTTTCACCATAGGTTGGTCGGTTGTTAAATCAGGGATTGAATCCCTGTGTCCCCATGCATTATCCGTTACCATTGCCCTCAAAGGGCCTTCCGTCCCCATACTTGACTTCCTCAACTTTTTTCTCTTCTTCTGTCTATGGGCAATCATTCTCAAGGTGAGCTCCTTCACAAATATCGCATCCAACTGGGATAGCGTGAATGCTTTCCTTGCGTTTCTTCATTTCCCTGCTGATGAGTCTCGTATTATACATATTTATACCCTCAATATTATGTAAATTATATAGAAAATAACCTTATTATTATGACTTTTGGTACTTAATACGTGAATGCATGTATAGGATTGGAGATTGGTGAAATGACGCAAGAAGCACAAGAAATGAATAATCCAAGATAATTATTATTAGTTTGAACAAAAGCACGCCGATCTTATGGAGAAAGCGCGCCGCTTAAATGCACCTTTGGTCAACTATACAAACACGAGTCAAACAATCAAGTACATCGGTTATATTCAGAAAGAGCGCCGGTTACGTAATAGAGAAGTCCGCCGGTTTTACACCAATTGTGTGGTGCACTTCTAATGACAGTTATGCATTTCTACATTAATGAGCCACATCAATGAAGAGGCCGATCATTTGCTTATCATTACTCACCAGGGACGTATTAGGGTTGCCTTTGGACTATAAATAGAGGGCCAAATCAGTGTTATAGACACACCTCAATCAAGAACAATATCTTGATCATTAAGAAGCAGTTTAGTAGTGGTGTGCACCAAAACCACTAGCTAAGGAGTTGGAGATACTATCATACCAGGAGAAACACCTTGGAGCACGAGAAACCTTGGTATACATTCATTGTTTACATGTTTTACTTTATTAAGAATATGGAGTAGTAACTTTATGTTTATTTGAGGCACTTCTGCCATGATTGTTATGAGAATTGTATCATGAATATTGAATCTATGATATATGCATTTGACATGTCATTGTTTAGTCAATTATCATTTGTCTTGATTGGTCATTGTGATTGCTTAAAGGTTGAAAGATTCAATCATGTTGATTATATTATGAATTGTCTGTCTATAACAAGTCATTGCTATGCTTGTCAAAATTGCTTAGTAAAACAAATGATAACCTTGATTATGAAATGTTTAAGGGCTAGTCTCATGTCTAACGACTTGACTAGAGGAAATGCATACTTTATATTTCATGTTTTACATGTTTTACTTTATTAAGAATATGGAGTAGAAACCTTGGTATACATTCATTGTTTACATGTTTTACTTTATTAAGAATATGGAGTAGTAACTTTATGTTTATTTGAGGCACTTCTGCCATGATTGTTATGAGAATTGTATCATGAATATTGAATCTATGATATATGCATTTGACATGTCATTGTTTAGTCAATTATCATTTGTCTTGATTGGTCATTGTGATTGCTTAAAGGTTGAAAGATTCAATCATGTTGATTATATTATGAATTGTCTGTCTATAACAAGTCATTGCTATGCTTGTCAAAATTGCTTAGTAAAACAAATGATAACCTTGATTATGAAATGTTTAAGGGCTAGTCTCATGTCTAACGACTTGACTAGAGGAAATGCATACTTTATACTTCATACTTGGACTACACTTTATGCATTATGTGTTTATAGAATCAAAGGCCGAAAGGAGATTCTTTTACATAGGATAGATATACTAGTTTACATGATCAACCATCATGCTTTACTTCTATGCTTTGTCCATGTTATTTATGTGATACTATTGCTTATAATTCTCATGTGCTCAGCTTTGAATAAACATACTTTTAAATCAACTGGGAGAAACAATACAAAAATCTTAAATCCAACAAAAATGGTTTTAGTGATAAGTGACAATCATTGGAATCTAATTTTGTTAATCATAGCTAGCATAAGGAACCATTACCTCTCTTGGGATGACCTGGTCTTACCTAAATCCTTTACTATTAACGGGGGCTATACTTTTACACATGTGTTTTGTGTATTAAGAAAATTGTGAAACTTGTCTCATAAATTTAAAGCTTTCGAAAGACATCAAAATTTTTGGCACCGTTGCCGGGGAGGTTAATTTGATCTTTATGATAGTTTTTACTTAATACAAAGTTCTATTACAAAAATTTGGAAGAATTTGGACTGTGAGAAACAAAGAACACCAGTTTTTCAGACAAAAATCGCCGCATTTTCAGTACATTTGAAGAAACAGTTGGATTTGATTTAAAAAAAAAAACCCCAAAACAAACTTCTATAATGCTTTATCTAGGTTTTGAGAACATAAGATTCATTTTTCTTTTGTTTTTACTATCTAAATTACTGCATAAGTATAAATTGCACATTAAAATGAAAAACACAAAAATATTTTGCTTTTATTATCTACTTGTTTTCTTGAGAATGTTATACTGGATTGCTCTTATTAATGATATGGTAATTGCAATATGTTTTCAACTATTATATGAGTTTATGGATGATTATATTTCCTATGATGAACTGATAAAACCCAGAAGCACGCCGGTTTTATTCCTAAGACCGCCGTATTTCTGGAGAAATTCAAATAAAACAGATAAAAAATCGCGTAACCGCCGCACTTTTCTTAAAGTACGCCGAACTTATTTGCAAAAATCTTTACATAAGACTTGTTTTTCATCTATGATGATAAAACAAACGCATATCTTCACATATATGAGTTATATAAGATTATTGAAGTATGAATATGTGTTTATAACCTATTTGACTAACCTATTAATGTTTCATTTGATGTTTTTGCACATTTTAGCTATTTTAGCCATGAGTCAAAACAATAGGCTAGGAAAGAAGTTGGATTTGGAGAATAGCTGTGGATGGATTGATGAATTAGAAAGTATTGGAGAGAACAATTTCTCTAACTCAGACATAGTTGAAAGTGGTTTGAAGAATGAACAAAGGGTTCAAACCTTTAGTAAAATGGATACCTCAGATTGCTATTTTAAATTTCTCACACCATGTTTTGTGGAAGAATTATATGCTTGTGATGCTGTTGCAGACTTGGACTATAATAAAAACTTGCTACATAAAGAATTATTCAAAAGACTAGGTGTTGAATGTGAAAAGAGAGAGGATGGCAGTGTGATTGTAACTAAGAAACTTTTAGTAAGCTTGAAAGGAGAGTTGTTTTTAGTTGAATTCTATGTCAATCCTAATGAAAATGAATGGGAACCTAATGTAATCCTTGGGATACCCTTCTTGAAATTGGCTAGAAGTATTGTGGACTTTGCCAATGGTTTGCTTACCATTTGGCCTGATGCAACAATGATAGATGAAGATTTGCAGAACCTTGATGCATTGCTTGCTGAAATTAGTGAAGATGATTTGCCACCACTTCCTAATGAACTTTTTTTGTAAGCACCTGAGTTTGTATGCAATATGGGAAAAAGTAAGAGACAGAAAAGTAAACCACAACCAATTTAGAAAATGAAGTATGGAGATGAAGGACTTTCATTAACCATAAACCATCCAATACCTAGAGATGAGCTTACTAGGGAAGCATTGGAAGCTGATGTGTATGCTAGGATCTTGTTATTGTATGAGAAGAGGCCCATTATTGAAACTTTGAAGAATGCAGACAAGCATAAATGATTTTATACGGAACTATCATGGATAGACTTAAGATAGATAGAGAAGTTGAAGATGAGGATGAAGAAGAGGCTGCTGCACAAGTGGTAAAAGGGTATAAAGTACTTAGAGAAGTTGAGGATTGATAAGGCGAAAAGTGTACCGCTTTTGGGGGGTCATTTAAGCCCGAATTCATGATTATTTGATCAATTATTGCCCCAAATCGTTCCTTTTGTCATTTTAGGTACTTTTGAGGAGAAATCTGGAAAAGGAAGCATTTTGGACGTTTTTGGAGCATAAAAGTGAAGAAAATTGCAAAGTCTCAAAATCCTTGCTGGGAACAGTACCTGACGAGGTCAAAGCTTCATACATGACGGCGTCAAGAGTGATAAAAGAGGTGGAAATGGAAATTATAACGTGACGGCCCAGAACATTTTCAGTGTTAATAACCTAACGGCGTCATCAAGGCTGTCAGGGTCAGGTTACATGTGACGGCCCAGAGTATATTTATACATGAAGGCGTCAAGACTGGATCTAGGCAATACGACTCTTAACTTGGCGACGAGTTGACGGCGTCAGAAGCTAATACATGACGCCGTCAGGATGTTTTATCTATATATATTTTTCCAATTTTTCATTGTAAAGAGTGGAACATTAAGGGGAACATTAGGAGACAAACCCTAGGGCGAATTTTCATCATATTGTAGGGATTTTAAACCCTTCTTTCTTCCATGTTTGAATAAAGATAAGTTTTCCAATAATCATTCAATATGTCTATGAGTTGTTTGATTCTATTTTATGCTTGTCTTTCTTTTAACATGTTAGGCTAAGTTTTTATTGTGTTTGTTTAGATGTAGTGAAACCTAGATGTTGATTATTGGTTGATTGTTTGCTTATAATTGTTGTGGATGATTGTATTCGATGTTAAGCTTAAGAAAACAGGCAGACCTCCATTGGTAACTTAAGAAAACAGGCAGACTTCCATTCTTAAGAAACATGATCGGAGGTGTACTACGATTTTTGGTTGTATTTAATGCATAAGTGAATTCTAATGATCCCATGTTAGGAGCTTTTAGTCGGCTCGACATAGGAGTGAAGTAGGATCTTATAGAGTTAGGGAATATTGTACAGGGCCCTACGACTAGTATTAAGGAATATAACCCGTCATCCATGCAATTGTATCAAGCTAATCAACCGCTAAAAGATATCTAGGGAGTAATGAAATCTAAGTAAACACATCTTCTCTCATTACTATTTCCACCACATTAGTTTAATTTCGTTTATCTTTATTTTATTTTGATTGCATTTGTAGTTATTTGGGTTAGTTGACTAGCAACTAATTCCGCCCACTCCTTCAAAACCTGAGATTTTACTTGCTTTTATAAAATATAAAAAATACAAAAAGAATCATCCCTCACCTCTAGACCTAGTTTAGTAGGCTTTCTAATCCTAGCGACACTATTCTTGAGTTGAACGATCAATCCCCCGGTACTTATCACTATACTATACTACAACAATCAGGTACACTGCTTGGCGAGGATTGCAAGCTTCTCAAGATCCCTTGAGAGGTAAAACCTGTTGCAAGGTCGCAATCCCCTATATCAAGTTTTTGGCGCCGCAGCCCGGGGAATAGTTATTGTCTAGGTTAGAATTTCTTTTTACTAGGTCTACTTGCTAGATTCCTTTCTAGTAAGATTTTTATTTTTATTTTTAGGTTTTCTTTAGTCTATCTCATTTCTTTGTTCCTTTGTTCGTAACCATTACCATCCGACATCATGGAAGGTGGTAATATCCTTGAACCCATCAACCCACCACAACAAAACCACCCACAAAACCCACCACTAGCAAACCAACCTCCTAGACCCCGAAATTTAGGAGAGTATTCCCGTCCTAGCCACCAAGGCTATCGAAACACCATTGAGCTCACTCAAGGAGCCAATGTGTCTCCCTTGCGATCCGACACCATTCGGTTGGTGCAAAGCGGATGTGCATTCCATGGACTTCATTCCGAAGATCCTAATCAACATCTTAAGGATTTCCTAAAAATTGTAGATTCCATAGACCTTGATGTTGCAACTAGAGAGACGACCTAATTACGTCTATTCCAATTCTCTCTACGTGACCAAGCTAGTCAATGGCTTAAACGTTTACCCGCGGGATCCATCACCTCTTGGGATGATCTCACTTCTCGTTTCCTTGCTCAATTTTTCCCACCGGGGAGAACTACCAAGCTCAGAAATGATATCTTGATGTTCCAACAACGTCAAGTTGAAACTCTATATGAAGCATGGACTCGTTTCAAGGACTTACTCCAAAAAGTCCTTCATCATGGCATAGATCTTTGGCTCCAAGTCCAAATATTCTATGACCATATCGATCTCTCCACAAGGCGAACCATTGACCAATCGGCTGGTGGCAAGCTTCGTGATCTAAGTGCGGAAGAATCATGGGAACTCATAGAAGCTTCGTGATCCCCGTGATTTGAACAAAACGGTCAAGGCAATATCTTTGCCTTCGAACAATTCTAGCACTCCCGACCGTAGGATCATGGAACTTGAAGACCAAGTCAAGTGTCTCATGAAATCCTACGAAGCTCCTAAGCCTACAAGCCAAGTGAACAAAATCATTTCTTCATGCGAATTATGTAGTGGTCCCCATGACACTCGTGATTGCGTGGAACTCCCCGGACAAGCTTTTGTGGATTACGCATCCTCGCGTACTGACGAAGCGGGAGACAAGCGGTACACTTTCAAAGCCAAGCCAAACCCTTACAGTTATTCATACAACCCTTCTTGGAAAAATCACCCTAACCTTAGGTGGAAACAAAACCAAAACATGACCCAAAATAATTCTTCCAATCCACCTAATCGTTACCAACCAAACGGTCCACCCTCTAACCGTACTTTCAACAACAATCCTTCCAATAACTATGGTAGTATGAATAATCTTGAAGGATTGATTTCCAAGTTTATGGCATCTCAAGAAGCTCGCATAGCTAAGTTTGAAACCAAATTCAATCAACAACAAACGGAGATGACCAATAAAATTGACAACTTGTTGAAAGCCCTCAACAACCAAGTGCTAACTACACCTAGGAAGGACACTAGGGACAATAGTAGCGGTATCCAAATTAAGGACCCCTCATCATCCAAACATGTCGACTTTGTTAATGTTGTCACCATTAAGCCAATAGATAAGAATATAGAAGAAAGTGACAAGGATGAAGTTTGAATAGAAACTGGACCTAAGGATGAGAATAAGGAAGTTGAGGATAAAAAGGAAGAAAAGTTAGAGGAAGTAGAAAATATAGAGGAATACTTTGATAAGTTACCTACCAAGGAAGAATGGGAATACCATAAGGATCTATTCGACGACCCCGAGACACCATACGTCCTTGGTTCACCATTCATCAAAGTGGTTGATCCCTCTAACATCAACATACCATGCAACATTGGGCATATGCATGTGTGGAAAGCTTACATCGATCTTAGGTCTCCCATAAACATTATGACTATGACCTATTATAATTGGGTAATGAAGAAGCACCTTGGATATAGGATGATGCCCAACACGAGTTGGATGAGTAACTTTGTGGGAAGAGTGAAAGGGTTACATGTCTTTGTAGGAAACTTCACTTATGTTACCGACTTCATAATTGTAGAGGATATTCGTCCGGTAATAGATGGTTGCCTATGTCAAGTAGTGTTCGGAAAACCGTTTGTTGAGGCCTCTAAAATGAATTATGACCCGTCCCTAGGGATAGTTAGATTCAAGGATGAGAACGATGAAATTGCTTACCAAATGCCCTATAATATTGAACGATTCTGTCTTCTATCAAACCTTGAAAAGGAACACACACAAGCGGTTTACTATAGGAATGATGAGGATAGACGTAGAGGAGTAGACTATGCCATGAGTAGAATATTCGGTTTCTACAAGGAATGTTTGCAACTAGGTCCGGAATACAAAACTAAGATTGAGGATGACCTAGAGAATATGAACAATGACGAGGTCACGTAGTAGCCCGTGACCTTGATTCTAGCTACAAGACTCGTTAATAAATAAAAGCGCTTCTTAGGAGGCAACCCATGTTTTGCGTGTTTTTATTTGTTTGATTTTATTTGTTTCCGTATGCATGTTTTATTTTTATTGTTTGTGGTTCATGTTTTAAAAGTAAATTATGAAAATGCTTTATTTTGTTTTTAACTTCGTCTTAATTACATATAAAGGTATTTTGCAAAAGCTAAGTGTAAGGGAAATCCAAATTTGTTTGTAAGAACGAAAATGAGCATGATTCACTACAATATTAAATGAGCATGTATATTAGTATTTGTTAGAGTCAAATGCTTGTATCGAGTCATAATAATGTTTTGCAGGATTTTCAAGGAAATAAGGCATAAGTTTTTCCAGAAATTTTCCGGAAACTTAACATAAGATTTTTCCAGGAACATTCTGACGGCGTCAGGAGTTTCAACCTGATGGCGTCAGGAGTTACAACCTGACGGCGTCAGGTATTAAATTCTGAAAAATTTTGCGAGTTTTGTTTATACTGGAGTCTTAAAGTTTTTGTTAATTCTTTAGTTTTATAAACTCCAGGAAATCTGCAAACATTCATTCCACAAGCATTATATCTTAAATTGTTTTCTAGGATTATTTTTAGTATATATAGATTGCCGCCGATTTTACGCGAGATTTTCCTTGGTTGTTTTCTCAGGTTTAACAGGTTATATATGACAAGAAAATGATTTATATTTCTGGAGTGGAGCTTTCAAAGTTCATTTTCTTGGTGGAAGATCTAACCTTGTTGACACACTATCCACTCCGAATGAATCAGGGGAGTATTTTTTTTCATTCTTTTACCTGTTTTACTTTTACATCCTTTAATTGAACATTGGGGACAATGTTCATCCTAAGTGTAAGGGGAGGGTAAATGATGATACCTTATACGATACAATTGCACTTGAGTTTGTTTGTTTGATAGTAGGTGTGTAATAAAACTAAGAGAAATAGTTGTTAGTGTAATTTTAGCGCCAAATTTAAAATTTTTTACAACATTTAGGAGTGAAACTTTAGCCTTAATGAGTGTCTCATGGATAGGAGTTGTATGACTAGCACAAAACCGTACCACTTAAAAAAATTTCCACCCAAATATGTGAGGTTCGCCTTTAGATTTGATAGGAAAAGCATTCATTATTAGTGCTTATGAGTGTACCGGTAGCATTTAGATTCTAGAACTTGAGTTAGTGATACATCCCGAGACCGCTAGTGAGACTACATTCGTGTAGTAGGATTTACTACCTGATAAGAGGCATTAGGATCACCCTTGTGTTTAAACCCGTATCATAATTACTTGACTATTTAAGTCATATTACTTGACTAGCAAAGTCAATTAATTTTCCCACACCTTAGCGTTGTACTCATTTTTAGTACACGATACCCCTAGTACATCCCTCCAAGCCTATCTTTTCGTTTCTAACTTTAAGCATCTTACTTAAAGGAATAATTTGTTTACAACCCACCCAAATGTGCAACCAAATCCCCTTAGCCTTCCTTGTATGCACTCATCTTTAGTGAATTATTGTAATTTGTTTAAACCCTTAGTTAATTGTCTAATTGATTACATGGTTTCTAAGTCGAGTCATATCTTGTACATATTGTTTTGGGACGATTGGGACTCATGGGTAAAGTACTAGTGTTATGGAGTAATGGGGAAGAAGATTATATATTACCCCCATAGGTGTGTTAATCTTAAAAAGTACTCCAAGTGTTTTGATTATCTTGATTCGAGTCATTAAAGTAGTTTATTGTAAAGTATGTAAAAGTTCAAGTGTAAGGGGAATGCAAATTCCCTACGATGTATTATTTTGGATGGTAGGGTAAGAGTGTATGCAAAAAAAAAAAAAAAAAAAATCAAGAAAAAGAAAAAAAAAATATAGAAAAAAAGAAAAAGAGAGAAAAACATACGGACTACCATCCCGTTTCATTCTATGTTTTTTTTAAGTTTTTGTTATTTTTGATTTATTAGCTTAAGTCGAGTCGAGTCTTGGCTTAGCAACGCCATATTGTACATGTAATTAACCAAGATGATTAACTCGCCACCAGTAAATATTGCCTTTATCCAACAAAACCGTGTTTTCCATATCCCTACACCTAACGTTATGACCTATTAAAAGACCTCTTTGATAGTTTATCCTAGGTGCTTACGCCAAGTGGTGGAGGTTTGATCCTTTCCCAAGCCTATGGTAATCTATTTGCTATGACAGGTAGTGAGAGATGTTTTCCATTTCCACATTGTGATATATATACTTTATTACACCCGAGAGATATGAGTATCTAAACACTATTTGTGAGGTGCTAGTGTATGACCTCCGTGCTTGTTTTTGGTTTTTAGTGGAATGATTATTTGTTGTAATTACTTTTATCTTAGTGTTAAATGACCCCTAACTTGTATTTTGATTAGAATAAAAGCGCATTTGCTTGAGGACCAGCAAATCTCAAGTGTAAGGGTATTTGATGAGGCGAAAAGTGTATCGCTTTTGGGGGGTCATTTAAGCCCGAATTCGTAATTATTTGATCAATTATTGCCCTAAATCGTTTCTTTTGTCATTTTAGGTACTTTTGAGGAGAAATCTGGAAAAAGAAGCATTTTGGACGTTTTTGGAGCATAAAAGTGAAGAAAACGGCAAAGTCTCACAATCCTTGCTGGGAACAGTACCTGACGACGTCAAGGCTTCATACATGACGGCGTCAAGAGTGACAAAAGAGGTGGAAGTGGAAATTATAACGTGACGGCCCAGAACTTTTTCAGTGTTAATAACCTGACGGCGTCATCAAGGCCATCAGGGTCAGGTTACATGTGACGACCCAGAGTATATTTATACATGAAGGCGTCAAGACTGGATCTAGGCAATACGACTCTTAACTTGGCGTCGAGTTGACGGCGTCAGAAGCTAATACATGACACCGTCAGGATGTTTTATCTATATATATTTTTCCAATTTTTCATTGTAAAGTGTGGAACATTAAGGGGAACATTAGGAGACAAACCCTATGTCGAATTTTCATCATATTGGAGGGGTTTCAAACCCTTCTTTCTTCCATGTTTGAATAAAGATAAGTCTTCCAATAATCATTCAATATGTCTATGTGTTGTTTGATTCTATCTTATGCTTGTCTTTCTTTTAACATGTTAGGCTAGGTTTTTATTGTGTTTGCTTAGATGTAGTGAAACCTAGATGTTGATTATTGGTTGATTGTTTGCTTATAATTGTTGTGGATGATTGTATTCGATGTTAGGCTTAAGAAAACTGGCAGAATTCCATTGGTAACTTGCTTGAACGTCTTAAGAAACATGATCGGAGGTGTACTACGATTTTTGGTTGTATTTAGTGCATAAGTGAATTCTAATGATCCCATGTTAGGAGCTTTTAGTCGGCTCGACATAGGAGTGAAGTAAGATCTTATAGAGTTAGGGAATATTGTACACGGCCCTACGACTAGTATTAAGGAATATAACCCGTCATCCATGCAATTGTAACAAGCTAATCAACCGCTAAAAGATATCTAGGGAGTAATGAAATCTAAGTAAACACATCTTCTCTCATTACTGTTTCCACCACATTAGTTTAATTTCGTTTATCTTTATTTTATTTTGATTGCATTTGTAGTTATTTGGGTTAGTTGACTAGCAACTAATTCCGCCCACTCTTTCAAAACCCGATATTTTACTTGCTTTTATAAAATATAAAAATACAAAATAAATCATCCCTCACCTCTAGACCTAGTTTCACTGGTACAAGAACTGCTATTGGTCACACCAAAAATATGTGACGGTATGCATGTAGTCACACACCTTTTTTTTGTTGTGTGTCACTATAGGTCCCGCCACCGTAGGTGGCATATGGTCACATTGTTGAGTTCTTGGCCTTTTCCATCGAAAAAGAGTGACCAAAACCCCGAACATGTGTGACAAATTAGGCACAAGTTTTGTTGGTTTAGTCATTATCAGTGACCGTAAACACTTTATAGTCACACGAATGTTTTTTTAGAGTAACTATTGTTCGTCCTTTGGCCACATAAATATATAATATATGTGACATTTGAGATGATTTATTCACGTAAACATGTATTATGTGTGACTATTTCCCCTCCTGTGGCCACATGAATATAATAAATGTGACGTTTGTGATGATTTAGTCACACAAAAGGGATTGTTTTTTTTGAGTGTCACATACAATTCTAAAAAAAAGTGGCCAAAAGTGTGAATAAGTGTGACCATATGCTGTTTAAAGTGAAGAAATGTGTATTTTGTGTGACTATTGTTCATCCAATGGCCACTTGAATTTTATGTTTGTGTGGCCTTTTGTAATATTTAGTCACACAAAGCATCTTTCTTTTGGGTATTTAGTCACATACAATTAAGCATCAAGTGGCCAAAAATGTTAATAAGTGTGACCATATGTTGTTTAAAGTGAAGAAATGTATATTTTGTGTGACTAGTGATCATCCAATGGCCACATTAATTTTATGTTTGTGTGGCCTTTTGTAATATTTAGTCACACAACCAATTAAGCAAAGAGTGACCAAAAGTGTTAATAAGTGTGACTGTATGCATCTTTTAGTCACATTTAAAAAATCAATATATATAAAAAAATTCAAATACAATAAATTTAGAATGTATATAACTGAACCAAATATAAAATTGGACCTCCTTTTATACACCAAGGAGTCCTAATTGGCTTACAATACTTTCCTAATAACTAGCAGTTGTAACTAATACACTAGCAGTACTAACTTCGAGCAGTCTTAATCTTTGAGCAGTCTTAACTTCGCCCACGCGTTGGATGGTGAACTAGTATCTGAGTTGACATTATCTGCACTTTCCTGGAGATGGAACGAAAGACAAGTAATGGTTATAATGTATTAATGTTGTATTAATAAGTATAGACACTCATGTCTGGTCAAAAGGAAGACACAAAATGTGGCTGCCATAATATCTTATTTACAGCATTTTGTTATATTTTTATCACAATTACCCCATGTCTCACAAAAGCGTCCACATTAATCTTTTGAATGTCTACAGGAAATATATTTTTTTACCAAATTCAAAGTGTCATGCTTTTATTACGTAATGTTCATATTCCATATGGTGAATGAAACAAGGTCAAGGAGTGAAATTAAAAATATGTTATACAAACTAGAGGCCGCAAAATGAGCGGAATTTGCAGGTTGGTTTGTTTGGGTCAGGAAAAGTAAATTTTGATATGGTTTCAGCGACCTGCAAATACTTTTTATACTTCTCTTGATTAATGCTCTAAATATCATTAAGAACTATAAATTATTACAAAGTGTATCTATAAAAAACCATGTAGGAGATTTTACGCGTAAGTGGGTAGAAATCGCCATCTCTAGGAACAACTATATGCTGGATTACATACCTTTGGGTAACGAGGAGTAAAAGCTCTTGATGTTTTCCTGTGGTTGGATTTCTCCATCTGAATGCTAAGAATGGGGATGTTGTCACTGCCATCACCCCGTCCTTGAATTCTGAGATTGACTTGAATACACGGAAAATGCTGTAGATCCTATAAAATAAGCAAGAAGAGTTGTAGAATCAACTGATGACAATGAGAAAAAAATGAAGACATACACTATATATCACCAGAAAGATTAACAGGTTAGGTACAGGTTAGATGAGTCACTTATAGTATTAGATGGAATCAGTCCCGGGTTGACCTGGAAACACTTTATGTCCATTCTATATTTTTACATAACTAATTGGTTAACTATGATTAGAGAAAAATACTAAATCTTTAGATAGAAACAAGTTAAGAGGTTGTATGCTTTACTAAAGGACTTTGGGCAGTTCACAACTGATTACTTGGTGTCCATTTTATATTTTTACATAACTAATTGGTTAGCAAAGATTAGAGAAAAATACTAAATCTTCTTTGTATGAGTTGACTGAATTAAAATACACTTCAAATCGACCCATTCATAAGAAATTGGTATTCCCAACTCTACGTAAATATATGTAACATGATAAGTATGAAATCAAATGAAGCATTTTTAGATGGTTGTGCTTACCTGCTGCAGTTTTGAAGCACCATTTCCAAATCTAGACTGCAGATTCATCCTCGGGAGATCTATGGTGAACGCATAGTTGGCTTAAGTAAGACCTCGCAGATCATTTTATTCGAGACATTAGATTATCTTAGTTACTAATTTCTATAATCAGATTTATCACACCATCAGACTTTTTAAAAAATTGGAAAACCTTGGCACTTAATCTGAGAAAGGTAAGATTAACCTACTACTAAGCTTCACTTTCATGTCACTTGATCTGAGAAAAGTAACTATCATCTATGTGGTTGCAAAGCGATAGAAAATTAAGCAGCAGTATCAAGAAGCCACCATATAGAAATAAAGACAAGCCAAAACACAGTAGTAATGAAGACATCAAGTGCTTACCTGCTGAGATCCCAAACCATTAGTCATCTTCCAAGACAGCAAGAAGCTAAAATTGTCTCATTCTGTGGATTCCATCCAACTTGAAACACTTCCCCCTGTTGTAACATAATAAAACAAATTTAATTTGGCACCAGAAACGAAACAGATTTAAGACATTACAAATCAAAGGTATGCAAGAATTCTTCCAGTCTTGGCAATGTCAAATTCCAGATGAGTGCAAGACCTGTCAAATTCAGGGGTGTGAAGTTCCTTTTTAAATGCCACATTGGATCTTTGAGAAAAAATAATCTATGTCAGTCTTAAAGAAAAGTCATAAGATTATAATGAAAAATCTAACAACTTAAATCTTTCTTGATTCCTGATAGGATGTTGAGCATCAGGAACAGCATGGACATTTGTATGACTATGATCTTCTGTAGACGAGTCCGATTTTTCATGATATACAATATGGTATTCCAAAACAGCAGCTGCGTAAGGAGTGGCGACACTCATGTCATCCTCGTCACGCAACAATTGATCCAACTGAGGCCAAACTAGCTCTTTCCTATAAATCAAACATAACATTTGCTAATTCAATAATGTTCCAATAAATATAAGTTCAAGTTCACTTAATACGACAAATTTTAATGTTTTAAACCCTTGTTCTGAACCAGCACCCGTTCTTTCATTTTATTATCTGGACCGTAACTATTGTGGTCCTCTGTCAAGAGTGTAGGCGAGAAATCCTCACAGTTAGACTCATATCCGAGGTGTGATAATTTAAGCATGCATTTTGGCGACCATTGACCAGTCACCTTTGTTAACTTGTTTCAAATTTGACCCATTAGAGATAATACATCACTCGTTTCAACCCATTCATTATAAGAATTACCACAGTACCACATCAAAAATTTTAATACAAGGTTCCAATTTCCTTATAAACCATTAAGTTGTTTATTATCATTTTTTTCAAAAATAGAAACAAGCATTATAAACTATAAAAATCATACTTATTAATCATGTATAACATAAACAAACCTAAACATATAAAGATTATACCTTCTTCTGCTCTTCCTCTGATTTTGTGGAGCTGCTATCCTCATCAGATGAAGATTCTTGTTTCTTGGCATTCTTCTTTGAAGTCTTGGTCTTAGTCTTCGTCTTCTCAATTGCATGTACCACAGGTCCATTGACAACTTTCTTCTTCTTCCTACTCACTACTTGTTTCTCGACCTAACATAAACAACAACAATTCATTAACAACCTAACATAAATAATAATAATAATAATAATAATAATAATAATAATAATAATAATAATAATAATAATAATAATAATAATAATAATAATAATAATAATAATAATAATAATAATAATAATAATAATAAATCATTAACAACCTTAACCGACTCACATAAAAAAAAACAAAACGCATCTATAAGCACAAATCGAAATCATTATGATTGACTGACCTCTGATATGATTTAAAATCATGGAATTGAGATACGCAGGATTAGGATTAGAAACAGATCTGGAACTATCTGAATCAACGGCGGAGAGGTTGATCGGGTTGCGAATGGCGGATAAGGCCGGTGCTGACGACAGCCATGACGAACATCTCCTACCCGCCACACTCAACATCTTTGTTCTTCTGATTTTAGTGGATTTTGATTTTGATTTTTAGAGTTTGTGTGGAAATGAAATCAAATGAAATGAAGTTCGATTTGGGGGAAATGAAATGAAATGGTGTTGTCGAGTGTGCGGGACTATTGAAAATATGTGACCTAGGAGGGAGAATGAAAATGTAAATTTGATTTTGGGGAAAAAGTGGGCGGGAGTAGTGAAAATATGTGAGGGAGATATCAAAATTTTTGAAATATTGTAAAATCATTTTATAAAACATTTGAATTATAAAAGTAATAGTGTGACCATATATCACATTTGGTCATACTCTTCAAGTGTGTGACATATATTTGTCACTTTTAAATGCATATCGTGACTGACGCTTCAAACTTACTTTTGAGTTGTCACACATTTCAAATTCATATGTGGCTAAGTATTTAGCAAAGAATAGCAGTCACGTTTAAATAATGTGTGAGAAACTTGACTATATAATTTAGCCACATACACAATTACTTCATGTGACCATATATCTATTTTGGTCATACTCTTCAATTGTATGACATATATTTGTCACATATGTATATCTGTAGTGTGACTAATGTTTAAAGCTGATTTGTATCGGTCACACGTCCCAAATTAAACGTGACTAAATGATCAAAAAATATTTACGAGTTACCCTCTAGTCACATAAATACACAAATGTGTGACATATATCTTCTGAAATGGTCACACAAGTCGGATAGAGTGTGGCTGTTTATTTTATTTTCATACATTTAGTCATGTAAATATGTTACAGTGTGACCGTTTGAAATCGACCATGTGTGACGATAGGCCATTTTTGTACTAGTGTTTAGTAGGCTTTCTAATCCTAGCGACAATATTCTTGAGTTGAACGATCAATCCCCCGGTACTTGTCACTATACTATACTACAACGATCAGGTACACTGCCTGGCGGGGATTGCAAGCTTCTCAAGATCCCTTGAGAGATAAAACCTGTTGCGAGGGCGCAATCCCCCGTATCAAGGATCCTGGTTGTTTTGTTTTTCCCATTCATTTGGAAGGGAACCTAACCGACCATGCTTTAGCTGATACAGGTTCAAATATCAATATGATGCCTTACAAAATTTATGAGTTGCTTGAAAGAGGAAAAGTTAAACCAAAGATTGATAAGATTAGGATGCTTAACATGTCACAAGCTGAGACCATGGGAAGATTGCTAGATGTTCTATGTCAAGTTAGCACACATACCATTCTGGAAAATTTCTTGCTACTTGATGTTCCTATTGACAAATTTGTACCATTGGTAGTTGGAAGAAGTTTTATTCACACCTTAGGATCAGTTCTTGACACAAGGAAGAAAAGGTTGACAACTTTTGATGGGGTGGTTCACCACCATTTTGAAACTGCAAAAGTAAGAAGGAACAAGGATGATGAAAGTGATAGTGAGGATGAGGAGGAGTTCTCACCAAAAAGAGATGAAAATGGTAAGCCAATTTATGGACCTACACGTCCTAAGTACTATGATTATGAGGACCCAATGGATAGAGTTTTGGCTGAACAAGAATACCTTAACCCATTTAGTAATGTTTGTGTTTGGAAGAAAGTAACTGACTTACTTGGATCACTAACATTATCAATCAAACATACTGATTGGACACCAAACTATTTCGGAGGAATCACAAAGGGTGAAGGAGATAGGAAATGGCATGTTAATATTAAGATTGTTGACCCATATGGCAATGGGTATGAGAAAGGTTTTTAGACTAAGCATACCAAGAGGAAGCCATCTGGTTCCTACAAGTTGAGTGACATCATGTCACCAGACCATTTCACTGCATGAAACAACATGAGTAACACAAAATGGAGTTGAAACAATACTCCTTTCTTAATTTTTATTTTCTATGTTCTTTTTCATATTTTGAATAAAACTGTATCTCAAACTTATTCTTGATGATTATCCCTCTGATAAGAGATGAATGAATACCTATTGTACATATTTCTATGCTTGTTATAGTGTATAGTTTTGATTTTCACCACTTTTGGAAGTTCATAGCAGACTGTTAAGAAATTTGCTGAGAAAAACCGCCGATCTTTTAACTAAGATTGCCGCACTTTTAACGAGGGAAGCTTTTATAACTTGAACACATATTATTTTCAACATACGTGCTAAAAAGAAAAACACAACTTAAACACACATAGCAACCAAAACCGATGCTTTTTCATTATTCTGAGATCATTTTCCAATACAAACACTTGATTTCAACACAATAAGGGTAAGTTTACACTTGTGTTGATCTTTTGAAAATTTTCTTAGGGTTTTTACAACTAAAAAACTTAGGGTTTGCTATGATAATCTGAATTATGGTTGTTTAATGCTTGATTATGTGTTATCCTATATGATTATTAAGTTTGTTGATGCGTTATATTCATCCTGTTTTACATTTATAAACTTGGAGCTAACGGGCAATGTACCCGGTCATGTGTAGTATGCCTTTTGATAAATCCGAGTGTCGCCCCAAGAGCTGTTGTTCTGGCGAAATAAGATAAATACTAAAAAGGGGTAATAGATTTATAGAGTAAATAGTAATCAAAACATAATTAAACAGAAAAGAGAACTAAAGTAAAATGACTAAGGATAGGTCAATAAGATAGTATAGCAACATAAATATTCAAGGATTCTACGTAGTGGGTGAAAGTCGACAAGAGTAAAATGGTCAAATCGTCAGCCCTATCTTGTACCTAATCCTGCCTATTGTATAGGCGAGTGTTCATTGGTCGGCATGAACCTACGAAGATACCAGAGTCATTAAGTACCATGTTTACTTGACTTATTCTAGTGGAACCCGGCATGGTCAGATCTTAGATTCCCTCTAACTTCTTAAGAAAATTCAATTGGTAGGTGGTCCTAGAGTTAATTCGCACATAAGGAAAGGTAATACTATGACCAATTCTTACCAATCCCCACAACCTACTCGTCTAGGGTCCTAGGGTTAATTCACCTAGACTCGTAAATACTACCAAGCTTCAATGCTACTGAAACTAAAGAATAACAAACAAGCAAGAAAACTTCTACATAAATAAATATAAGAAAGAATTCATGGAATGTAAAACATGATAGAATTCGAACATATATTAGACTAGGATGCGCCTAGTCTAATTAGACACTATCTCTCTGGTCTCCTTGCTCTTCATTCTTCTTCTGGATCATTCTCCCCAAACCTTAATCAAGGTTTGGGAAAGGGGAGCTTATTGAATGGATGGATTTCTTTTGGTATTTATAGTGCCAGTCAAGGCTACGGCGTGGTTGTATTGTGGTACTATGCCGTAGTCTTTGTTCATATCCTCTACGGCGTAGCTTGTTGGAGTGCTACGCGTAGTCTTCATAAAATGTTACCTACGCCATAACTAAATGACTAGTTACGGGCGTAGAGCTCTCATCTTCATAATTACGCCGTAGCTAGTTTGTATGCTACGGCGTAGTCTTCATTAATATGGAAGTATCAATCATCAAACGGTGTAGCGTCATCACTTAACTGGACCGCAATATTTTTGTCTTCATAATAACTTTGAGATTAATTTCCAATCTTTTGTGGGGTCATTCCAATAAATCATCATAAACGATCATTTGCTCTTTTCTTGTCCTGAAATGAAATGAAGGTACTTAATTGTATAATGATGCAATAACGGGGGAAATTGACACTAAGAATCATGGGTATATTTGAAGTCATCAAATATCCCCCCACTTAAACTCTACATGTCCTCAAGTAGACTATATTAATTAATAAAAGGGCACCTTCCTAATCACGTAGAAGATACGAGTTTAATTTAATACAAATGCTAGAATAAAGTTAAGCCGAACACCTCACGAAAAAAGGGGAAGGAATTCACTCATACTCTCCCTATTCTAAGTGTTCAATTTCTGGGTGCTCTCATAAACGCTTAGTCATAGCATGTATTCTATCATAAGCTTGGCATTTACACAAAACTCCACCAATAGAGCTAAGGTTGAAACAGTTCTTGAAAACAATATTTGGTAAGGTTAAGGGTGTAGAGTTGTTACTAATATACTACGGCAATGGTGACAAAGGCAATGCTACATGACCGGAACGCCAGGCAAGACACCAATAACTGGTCGAATCCCTCACCTAAGTATACTTCACAACTAAAAAGGATATGATATAGTGTTGGATAATTTTGGGTAAAAAGGGAAAATAATCTTATCTTTCAACCGAGTAGTCACCTATTGCCCTTTTGCCAAAAATGCCAATACTCCCAAGCGTTGATTCATTTATGTGCCAAGTGATACAGTTTTTCTTCAAACATTTCTTCAAACATAAGAGCTATGTTTTTCCTTGATAAGCTATCATATTGGTGCTTAAGATTCGCACATTTTATTTCTACTTTCTACATACTGAAATTCATAATAAATATTTTTTTAACAAACTACTGATAACATCATCCACAATTGAGATTTACTTAGGTGCAGAACATTGGGGGATCTTTGAACATAACATTTCCATTTGATTCATCGAACTAGGTAACTCATAACATTTTGGCAATAGGAGGTTTCTCAATCAAAAGCGTAAGATTGCACGGTTGGTTAAGGTGTAAGGGTGTAATGAAATTTTACTAACTCGGGGAAAAATGAAAAGGAATGGCTAAGTAGGGTGTATCTAGGGGTATCTTGCACTAAAAGTGAGTGCAAACAAGGGTTTAAGTAAGTGGTCGAAAAATCAATGCGACTAATCGAAAGGTAAAAATGTAAAGGTTTATATTGGTAAAAATTCTAGAAATATCGTTTTCGCAAAAAGTTTCTTCCAAATGTATTATAAAAACACATTACTCGTTTAGGGTCTTGAAATGATGTAAAAGCCAAGTTCTAAAGTCTACAATACTACCGGCACACTCAATATTTGGTGGATTTTGGGTGAATGGTAGGAAACGGAAAGGCTAAATCTAACCATGTAATCACGGGTTATAGTGTGCTCGGGATTAAATTTATTCTTATTTGTAAAAATATGTATCAAAATTTTCAAAATGGCACAATTAATGTTTTGTGTTTTGTAAAACTAGAAATGAGGACAAGTAATAATTTAAGTAACAAATCATTTCGTATTCTATTCTTATCCCCCACTTAGTTTGTGCAAAGTCCCATTTGTACAAAATAGAAATAGAAAAATAGAATAGAAATGAAAAAGAAAAACTCCCCTCACGCTCGCGCACTCGGAAGTTCTTATCAACAAAATCTAACCAATTTGGTACTGGCTATGGCGTAGGTCTGAGGACCTAGCTGCGCCGTAGCTCCCAAATTTGGACAGTAGGTTCTTTCATCTCACCAGGGATGCTACGGCGTAGGTCAAAGACCAACTACGCCGTAGCCACAGTTTGCAACTAAATTCCAGAGCATAAAACCTGCAAGCTTACCATACTAATACCGTAATCAAAATATCCGTTAGCAAGTTATGTCCTAGTTAAGTTATTATAGACCCAAATATAAAATTGTTTAAAGGATAAAGGTGGAATAATTGTTCAACACAAGGAGATTTCACTCCGGATTCTGATCGTGATCCATGGGGGTGCCAAATTGAGTTGAGGGGCCACAAGGGTCTTGAGGAGTTGCGGATGAACTTCCAGGATGCATGAAGCTAACACCATGCTGGACACCCAAGTTGGGTATGTCGGGCTGATAGATGAACTCAGGACCATTCCAGCGTGGGTGACTCAAATTCATGTGTTGTAGCATCTGGCTTGTACGGTCGGCTTACCACTGATAGTAGTCGTTTTGTTGTACCTGCAAAGTTCTGAAATTAGTACACAAACCTTCAAACATGTAGTTCATCCCAGACACTGCCGCGGTTATATCATCCATTTCATTTCCAAAATTGGCCTTGCTCATCTCCATTCGTCCCATACAACCATCCATGACGTTCATTCTCTCCATCATAGTCATGGTAGGACGCACTCTCATATGCTCCTCAGCTGTAGCTTGACTCTCGCCAGCTTGAGAACTTCCTTCTTCACTCGCTCTCCTCATAACCACCCTCAAAACCGGCTCATTCAACGGGTTGTAGGTGATGATTCCCAACTCATCCAACTTGGCAATTCCAACCAAAGATGTCTCATCTGTCCGGTTCACCTTGGCCAAAGTTGCAGTTGTCATCAACCCAAAGCTCCTAGCCAGTCTCCCAATGAAATAGGCCCCCTGAATCAAACCATGCTGTGCACCCATAGCTTTCCCACTCATAAACTTCACCAAATGCCATGGAATGTCAACAAAATCCCCTCCATCCATGCTTTGCATTAAAAACAAGTCTTCAACAGTCATTTTCTCACTTGCCGAATGCCGGGCACGAACTTATACGGCCAAAAGTCTGTAAACTAGATGGTGGATGGGATCCATGATGGTCTTGTAGGTAGGTGGGCTCTTGGACTCGTAGCTTGATAACCCCGAAATTTGCTGGTAGTATACTGATGGATTATAGTCATGTGGTCTTTCTCGCAAACAAAGGTTACGGTAGTCTGTGAAAACCGCAGAATCAAGCATCCTTCGAGGGTAAAGCCCCATGGCCAGAATGAATTGCCTCATAGTCATTTCCCTCTTAACACCACCAAGCTGGAAAAACAAACAATTCTCCTTCTGTTGGGAATACATTTCGTTATAGTCAAGTGTCGGTCATTGAGTCTTGTAATAGGTTGCGTTAGTTGATTATTTACATTAAGTTTTAGAAAGTTTTATGTTATTATTCTTAATTATTCATGTTTTGCCAAAGTCCAAGGGCTAAATATAGTATTAAGTGAAACATGTAAGTTGCCCTAGACATGGCCTATATATACTCTTGTAAACCCTCCAAGGAGGGTGTTGGTTCTTGCTTAATATCATTCCTCATTTTCATAAACAAGTTCCTTCCACTCTTTCTCTCTCTAACTTTCTCTCTCTAAAGAAATCATGACCTAACAAGTGGTATCAATCGCCAAGGGATAGATTAGGTTGTTTTAGTTTAGATTTGGTTCAAATTTTTGGATTAAAAAGTTACTTTTTCTCGGTTTTCAGTGAGTTAAGTTAAAGATTAGCAAATTAGGTAAGCTTTCAGCGAGTTACATTTTGAAGATTAGCGAGTTAGGTACGCTTTTAGCGAGTTACACAGCGAGTTAGTTCTTCAAATTTGGCGAGTTAGCCTATTAGCGAGTTAACTAAAATTCCTTATAGTTTAACTAGTAAGGAACTTATTACTATCTTCACTTAAGGGAAACTCTTGATTGATTAAACCTTTCTTGCGAGTTACAAGTTTTCATGTGAGTTATAATATTTTCTGCGAGTTACAACTTTTCTGCGAGTTACACTTGTTCTGCGAGTTAGTCAGCGAGTTAGTCAGTGAGTTAGTCAACGAGTTAGTAATCTTTGCGAGTTAGAACTCTTCTGTGAGTTATACTTATTTCTGCGAGTTAATAGTTTCTACGAGTTTGCAATCTTTCTATGAGTTATCACTTTTTCTGTGAGTTAGAAATTCCTGCGAGTTAGAAGTCTTTCTTTTTGCGAGTTTGAAATTCCTGCGAGTTAGAAGCTTTTCTGCGAGTTAATAGTTTATGCGAGTTAGAATTTTTTCTGCGAGTTACAATTATTTATGCGAGTTAGAACTTCTGCGAGTAAGGATTTCGTAACTACTTCGTCTTCAACTTTCGCCACAACATCTAAACTTATACAACAACCTTGATTATCATTCAAAGATTCATCTCATCTTAACAAGTTTATCTTTCTTATCTTTCTCTCTATTTCTTACTATCTTTAAAAAAAATTGGGTAAAATTTAATTTTTATAAGAGACTAAACGTTTAATTTTTACGCGAAATTCAAATTTTGGAATAACGGTGAAAATTTTGGCCCAAAATTCAAATTTTTAGGCCAAAATTCAAATTTTTTCGGTGAAATTTGGCGGCAAAATTTTTGAAACTCAAAATTTTCTTGTAACCTTTGAATTGCATTTTATAGTGATTTTCAAAATTTTGGGAGAGAAAATTTTCAAAATTAATTTTGAAGGGAAAATCTGAAATCACTATTTCGACCTTGTGTGTCATATATCAACTATACATTTTAGTTTGACTATTCCGATTACATCACAACAATCACGGGGGAGAGAAAATGTATCAATCAAGGTCTCGAATGAATATACAAAGTCACTGCTCCATCATCCATATGTCTAACATTCATGATGTTCTGCTCTATGGCAATGAATCATGACCTCCCATGTTACTTCCAGGAACATACACTGATTGGAAACTGAGATTCAAGATATGGCTAACAAATCGTCCTGATGCAGATCTCATGCTTAAATCTATCCGAGATGGTCCATACAAAATGATATTTCTTGCTGACATAGTCAAACCGGGGTGTTCATAAGACTACAAACTGTTGAAGATTTGATTGACACTGAACTTGCTCAGTACACTACTAACAAAAAGGCTGCATGGTTCATCACATTAGCTCTTCCAATTCAATTTACATGAATATGGACTATCAAACCAGTGCTCATGACATGTGGAATTATCTTGAATATATGCATCGTACAGAAGAACTTCATCACATCAGAATGAAATAGATTCTTGAATCTTGTCTAAACATGATTCCACTACAGACTATTCTCCCTACCCCACCATCCCAAGCTGTTAACCATGGATCATTAATTTACACTCCGAATGGTCTATTATTCAATCCTCCAAATGCACCTGAGCCTATCTTCAATCCACAGTACCATCCTACAACACTAAATGATCATATGCAATATCTTCTACAAAATCTAGTGAAGCTTGGACAAGTATATACTGAGAAAGGCAAAGGCGTAATGACTTCAACTTCTGAATGCTTAAACACAATGGAAGATACTGATGATGAAGAAGATCTTATCAAACAAAGCATGGCATTTATGGCATATACGAAAAATATGGCAAATGTGGAAGCTCAAGATTATCATTCAACTCCACTCTTTGACACTGATGCTGAAAACGATGCCATACTTAGTCACATGGAAGATGAAGGGGGTAATCTCAATGCTGTTTTGCAAGGTTTTATGGCAGATATTCCATCTGATGATGAATATGAAGATTTGGAGCCCAATACAGCAGATGTGATGTTAATGGCAAACATGCAGGAATTTCACTCGAATGTTACAAGCCCAGAGTATGATTCTGATGATTCTGAAGATCTGTTTATGGAACTAAACAAAGGACTGATATTACTAACTAAAAAGTTCTCACAATTTAAGAATTCAAAGAGTCAGACTTCATCTAACCCTCGAAATCAAGCAGTCAAGCAAGGTGAAAGAGTTGTTATACAAGGAAGGAATGCTCAAAGGTTTGTTGGGAATGGTGAGAATACTGCAGATGTCGGTAGTGTAGGCAATGAGTTTAAAGTATTGGATAAACAAGATGACAACAACAAATTGGGGAATGATACAGATGCAGACTGTGCAGAGATCAGTCCCTTCTATGACTCAGAGCCCAACTTTGACAAAGAACAGATGGATGAGGAAGATATCATACCCATATATGACACAAAACCTAACTTTGACAAAGAGCACATGAATGAGGTACAATCTATTGTTGATCATATTATGCCTGCAAATGAGAAACGACAATCTGAGCAACCTAACTTCAGTAATGAAAGAAAGGTTGACCAGAATATTGTTCAATGTCTAGACAAACGTTCGGAGTCTGAGTCCTTACTTGATAATCTTATAACTGAAACATCAAACCAAACTCTTGAGTCATAAAACATTCTTCTCAAAAAAACCATTGCCTAGTTTCATAAAGATTTTTCAAAACTGGAGGCACATTGCATCTCACTTGAACTTAAATTGCAAAACGAATCTCTAAATTCGGGCAACAATGGTCAATTTTTGAATGAACAAAGTAAACATGTGGATACATTAGTTAAAGAAAATGGGCTTTTAAAAGGTCAAATTGAAGCAAAGGTGTTTGCACATGCTCCATTGCAAAACAAATTAAGAAGACTGACTGGCCAGAGTGTGGATACTAAGTTTGCAAAACCATCAATCTTGGGGAAACCGCCTTCTCAAACAATCAGAAAACAATTAGTGGTTAGACAACCAACTGCATTTAAATCTGAACGACCTAAATTTTCTAAAATCTCAATTTGTCTCCCAAGTTGTTGAGAAAAACAATTTGACAAAACCAGTCACTCCACGTTCTTGGCCTAAGAAAAATGCATCTGTGTCTGCTAAATCTCAACACGTGATTATACCTGGCTCATCTAGGAATAGTTCAAAAACAGTGTCTAAAACGAACATTAAAAGTAAAGAGTTTTATGGCAAATATGAAATGTACAAGAACTATGATCTAGAAAAGGCTAGGAAAAAGGCGCTACTTCAAAAGGATGTAATTCTAGGTTCAAAATCTCGTGTGATGCCTTCCACTGTAGTACAGAATAATGCTAGTAGTAGCAAACCAAAACCTAAGAGTACTCAACAAACTATTAGGAATTGGCTAGCATCTAAGAGTAGTTTCATAAATAATCATGTTGTCTGTGCTTTAAAATATCTTCAAAAAGGAAATTCACTTGCAAAGGCACAATCGACTAAGATAAACAAACTCGTTGAACAAAAAGACATATTTCAGCAACCTAAGAAGTGGATCAATATAGGACGTAGGTTTTCTCAACCAAGTGATGATCCCACATTTCATTTTGCTGCATCTAAAAGGAAAACATCTCCTAGATCTAACATTAGTTGGGTACCCAAGGGTAGAATGTTCAAATCAATTGGTCTTAGGTGGATTCATACAGGAATGATTTTAGACATTTGCACCAAAACTAATGTAAACTCCACAACATCTAACCCTGAGACAAGAATGAAAACCATCGGAATTGTGTGTTCGAGTTTCAAGAAGATAATTGACACTACATCTTCATGCTTCTAACATCTAGAACCCAATTACACTTGGGGTTCCATGTTCTTACTTTATAGATTCAACAGGAATGGTTTCGGAATAATCGGACCCGCACTTCAGTTATGGCTTCGGAACAAATCAGTTTTGGAACCGAGCTTCATGTTATGGCTTCTGAGCACAACAGCTTAGAACCCGCAACCAACCGTTTAAAAGCACTTCAGCAATGGCTTCTGAGCACAACAGCTTAAGACCCGCAACCAACCGTCTTAACTTTCAAGATCAATTAGCTGCACCTCTATAACTCAATTGTAAAGAATTGGATAGTGTTTGCTCCACTGTTTGATGATTCATTTGCAAGCCATTCTCCAGATGTCTCACCTATTTCTGCTGCTCAACCTAATCACATTCCAGAACCTGACACACCTGGACATACTATAACCACTGTTGCTACAGACGGTCCTCCAATTGAATCTCCTACAACAGTAGAACAAACCGCTTCTGTAGGATCTACCCTTGATAGATCTTGAACCAATGGATCGATAGCCTACTAATGTAATCACTAGAAATACTATATAGACAATCTCTGTGAGCTTGTATCTATTGCGGAATATAAACACAAATGATATACTAAATACTTTGATCCTATATGGATCGTTATTATTCACTAATAATTGTTTTTGACACGTACATAATACAGTAACCTTGGGTTCCTTTTATACTAGTAGAAACCCTAATCTCTGGTTCAAGAAATGTATATTCATAATACTCTAGAAGATATTCTACATATCTTATGTATAAATAACTAACTCTTATCTTCGGATTAACTATATCCGCAGAACCTAATGTATCAGCAGAATCCAGATCATCAGCAGAATCACTATAAGCTTTAGCAGAATCCTGTAGGAACCATCAATAGGAACCATCTTAGGCATTGGATCAGCAGATGTCTTCTTGCTAGGTGAGGACATATATACTTTACCAGCAACAAAGAAAGTATATCCTAACTGAGAAGCATTAGCAGGAATCTTTTCAGAAGAAACATCAGTCATATCAACATCAACATCAACAGAATGGGAAGCATCAGTCTTTTTGTGATGTTTTGCCAAATACTTTCTTCTAACATAAAGCACCTTCTTATCCATGGGAGAGGATGTTTCAGCATGAGGAGCAGTTGGTACAACCCTAACAACAGGAGCATCATCCTGAGCACTCTCAACAGTGGTCGTAGCAAGAAGATGAAATCCTTCCAAGTCAAGTTTATCAGATCCTTTAGTAACTTCTTCATCTGAATCAACTACAAC
The DNA here is from genome assembly GCA_030686995.1 of Artemisia argyi. Classification (NCBI taxonomy): domain Eukaryota; kingdom Viridiplantae; phylum Streptophyta; class Magnoliopsida; order Asterales; family Asteraceae; genus Artemisia; species Artemisia argyi. The sequence goes on from JARVZY010002064.1 coordinate 336,625, forward strand.
ACTTTTCCTTTTCTGTGTCTTAAGGTGATTCTCCAATTTCTTGACCCTTTTAACCAAAGTCACCACAGCTTTTCCAAGAGTCCTCTTTGTGTGCTTAAGATCCTTTTCTAAAGTGTCCACCTTTTTCACATACCTGTTCAATAAAAGGGACAAAGAGGTGAGAGTAACAAGACCTTCAGCTCCACCTTCAGGGAAATCTGAGGTATTGGGAGCATCATTAGTCCTGAGAGGAGAATTATAAAATCCTGTATCTAGATCCACATTATCTTTAGAAGTAGGTCTCAATGGACTTGGCGTGGTAAGTCTTGTTATTTGTGGAGATTGTACAGGTTGGTCAGGCCAAAATCTTTAGGAGCCACATACTCAGTAGGAGCAGCAACACTTGGTGAGGGTATAGGTGTAGGAGGTCTAGGTCTAGATGGCCTGGGAGATGGTGGTGGTTGGGCATCAGCAGAAACTGAGGCACTGGCATCAGGAGCAACTGAAGGACCCTCAGTAGAATCCACTGGTGCATGAGCATCAGCAGGATCCTCTCCACCACCAGCTGCATCAGCAGCTGCATTGCCAGCAGGCAACATAGCAGGTAATAAAGGTCTATGGTCTCCATTGTAGTTGAGTTTCATAGAAGAAATTAGCTTGCTAGATAAACCCTTAACAGGCAGATGGGTAGTGTCATTAGTCTGAATACCTAAGATTATTTGAAGAAACCTAGGATACATTAAAAATTTAAGTTTGGTATCCTTAACATTTTTAAGCATTTCATCAAATATGTACTTAGAGAAATTAAAAGTTCTCCCCTGAGATAAGCACACAATGGCAAGAGCAATGTCTGTGGAGAATTGATCCCATTCTCCTGACTTGGAGCTCATACACTGAAACAGAGTGTGTGTCAAGAATCTCCATTTAGGGCAAAACTAATTTTTGTACCAGACCTTCCCATCTCCACCATATCCAGCATCCTGAAGACCTGCAAGTATCTCCTCCTTAGACAACTCATGCTCCCCACCTTCATCATCCATCTGTAACTGAGCTCTAACCAATGTCTCAGTAATTACATATTCTTCCTCATCAATGGTAGCCACAATTTCCATTGGTCCTTCGTCAGCAGACCTTATGCCAGCAGTTGCCCAAAATTGTTTGACCAAAGATTCATGTATTATGACAGGGTATTGGGTTAAAGCAAAATGAATCTTTGATCTTTGAAGAAACTCCATCATTTTACATAGTGAGCATCTCCTTTACCACGACCTAAGAAAGCTTGTTTGTTGTGATCACCTTTGAATAAAAGTTCTGCCATTGATTGATAAGAGAGAGTGGGTTTTGAATGCTCAGAGATTTTGAAATGGTTTTGGAGTTTTTTAAGGAGAGGGAATCAGTTATTTGTGAGTGGGATTTGCACGTCTAGATTAATTGAAGTAAGTTTCCAAACGTGAAGTGTAATTGGCAAGAATTGTGGAAACAGTCTTTGACCAATATTTGACTTTTATAAAATCCCAAATAAAACTGACTCGTCAGCAGAAACCAAGTCAAACAGTATGAATCAGTTGGTCAATCAGCAGAAACCTACTTAATGTTGACTACGGTCAACCATTCCTTCCATCAGCAGCAACCATATGGTCAAACAGCAGAAACACTTTATCAGTGGTAACCATTATGCAGTAAAAATCCCTTTAGTCAAACTTTCTTTCTTAATTACGTGTAAATCTCCTTGCATTAATGGCATTAACTACACACGGTTTACTTTGACTTATAAATAGGGGTAAAAATCCTCAAATCACACCAATCAACTTCACAATCAAAATCCCTAATCACATAACCACCAATCAAGAAAGAACCATGTCATCCAATCCAAGCATCATCAACATTTATTCTGATTCTTCTGGTTCTTCTAAATCATCAACATCTCCACCACCATTAAGATTTACAACCATCCCAAAAGGTCTGACCAAGGAACAAGCCAAGAAGAAGAAACACGATGTGAATCCTCCAAGTCCATCACCATTAGAGGACCCTGCAAACGTTCCTTCTGATTTGGATGATTTGGATGCTGCAAGAGAACTAGAGAAAAGGTGGAATGCACTAAAGAGGGGTGAATCAAGCAGAGCCCCCAATCCTTCATTGTCCTCAGAGTCTTCAGAAGATCCCAATCCATGGATCCCATATCAACCACCACCCCGTGAACTTGTGTCTCCCTTCATCTGGACCTCATCTGATGAAGAAGACGATGATGAACTTTACCAGCCTCCCTCTACACCGGAGAGACCCCAATCCTCCCATCCAAGATGACCATCAACACCAAGAAGGTCAAATCCACCTCTGCCAAGGGCAGGGGAAGTGGTGATAGGGTTGCCTTGTCCCCAACAGCAGGAAATCTTCACCAGGAACAAAGGCACGGAGAAGATTGCGGATTTAAAGTGCAAGGGTAAAGGGAAAGTAGAATAGTGGGTTTAGGGTTGATAGACTAGGTTTTGGGATGGTTTTGCTTGTTTGTACCCTGTAATCATCATTCTGCTTGTACTTTGGATGCTTATGAATAAAAACTTTGTTGCTTTTGTTTCACTTGATTGTCTTACTACTGATGAATATACATTCCACTGATGTAAACAAACATGGTAGGAACTATCAGCAGGAACACACATAAAATATCATTTATGATCAACTAGTATCATCAGTAGCAATTGGTCAAACCTTAGTAGAATTCATCCGTAGAATCCTTTTTATGGTCAACTTGCAAAATTAGTAATTAGAACAGACTCAACTACCTCCCATTAAGTGATATTAACTCTCATTAAACTTCAACTCAGTTCTATATAAAAGGCCTTCAAGTCACAAGCTACCCAAATCAATTACACACAAACACCAACCACACCAAAAGCATTCCAATTACTCCAATCATGAAGCCTAAAACAAATGTCATTGAGATTTCCTCTGACTAATCTTCTTCTACCTTTGATATCCCCCAAATCAAGAGATCATACTACTTTATTGGTGAGGGACCTTCTGAGGTCTATCCATCTCCTTCCTCACCAGAAGAAACAGAGGAAGCTCTGAATCCAACTCCCCTAGCAGTTGTACTCTCAGACTTCACTCCAGTTACTGAGTTCCTCACCAGTGAAATGGAAAGGGTTTGTGCTGATATGAGCAAGATCTCAGTCCATGTGGAGCCTCAATCTTCCCAAAGGTACAAGGGTCCACTCAAGGTTGTCCTTGGGCTTGCTGCTCCTAAACTATGGGACAAATCTATGCAGTCCATAGGGGTCCACATGAGGATGCCTAACCCTAAGGACCTGGGAAAGGGGAAGAGGAAGATGGGGTAGGAGTTTGGGTTGATGTAGGTTGTGGTGTTGTTGTCTTTTGAGGTTGCTGGTTGTTAGGTTGTTTGGTTGTTTGTTGATCTCCCTTGTAATCTTGAATCATGTTTGGTGGAAGTGTTCCTTGTAATGAATCTTATTAATGAATAAACTTTAAAGTTTTCTGATAACTCTTATTCTACTGATATGTGATGTATAGATCTTTGTTCATCAACAGAAACAGGAACCTGCAAACCAAACACTAAAACAGAACACAGAAGGCAAACTTATACCTAATTGTTAGTCTAATTAGAAATAAACCTGCAAAACAAAGTTAGAAAACATAATAATATACAAACTTTACAACATCAATTATAGTCCTCCCCAAAGGCATATGCCTCCCCTCAGGCTTATTCCTCCCCTCAAAACATAGCATTCAAGGGTTAACCATCCCAATGTGGACAACTAAGTGATTAAACCTAGGTCCATCAAAAGCCTTTGTTAATAAATCAGCCACATTATCATTAGTATGAATTTTAAGCACCTGTATTAAATGTTTCTTATTTGAATCTCTAATAAAATGGTGCCTAATTTCAATATGTTTAGTTCTTTGATGAAAGACTGGATTTTTAACAATTGAAATGGTACTTTGATTATCAATATAAATTTTAGTGTTCATGAAGGTGAACGCATAATCCAGCATTTTATTTTGAATCCAAAGTACCTGACCACAACAGTTAGCAGCAGCAACATATTCTGCTTCAGTAGAGGAGGTGGCCACAATGGTTTGTTTCTTGCATTGCCAGGAAATTAGCCTTCTGCCAAGAAATTGACAACCTCCTGTTGTGGATTTCCTGTCCAAATTAGCTCTAGCATAGTCACTATCACTGTATGGTTCCAACACAAATGGTGAGTCTCTTGGATACCAAAGACCTAACTTAGGTTGGCCTTTTAGGTACTTGAAAATCTTCTTCACTGCATTTAGGTGGGAAGTCAATGGAGTGACTTGGTGTCTTGAGCAAGCATTGACAGCAAAAGTGATGTCAGGTCTTAAAGCTGTGAGTTACATGAGTGAGCCAATCATGGATCTTTATAGATGAACATTAACAGCTTCATCTAGTTCATTTTGATTCTTAGGCTTTGGAGATTCATAGGGAGTAGTTGCAGTCCTCAGTAGTTCAAAGTCAAACATCTTCAAGATGTCCTTACCATTATTCTCCTGATGGATAAAAATTCCTTCAGGTTGTTGTTTGACTTGTAGCCCCAAGAAAAATGTCAGTTCCCCCATTCCACTAATCTGAAATTCACCTTTCATAAAATCTTCAAATTCTCTGCACGAAGCCTCTTTTGTGGAACCAAAGATGATACCATCCACATTGTTGGGAATTATACTATTAGTTACCACGGCTAGTATGGAGATTACAACTGCTGAAGAATGCACTAGCACTGGAAACACATTACCACTTCTAGTACATATTATTACCACTGCTGTTAGGATAACTATTAGGAAACTTGTATTGATAAATATAGAATAGATATTGTGTATATCTTATTCTATTATCTTGATACGTAACTTGTAGAAGAGGACTCCTTGTGCTATAAAAGGAGGTCCTAGGTCTAGGGTTAGATATATAACTCTCATACGTTCTTAGAGCTTCAAGTTGTAAATCTAGTGATATTAAGATCACTCGTATTATTATCTTTAATAATATTGGAGCTAACAGTTTGTTTCATTCATTGTTATCAATCATATACAACTGTTCTACATTACATACAAACTTCTAAGTATTACTAAGTAGATTCCGCATACTTAGTGATATAACTCAAAGTATCATTCTAACACATATCATGGTGTATTAGATCCATCAAGTGGTATCAGAGACAGGTTTTGATACGTTGATTTAGAAGATCCAAAGTTCACTCAGAAGATTCAATGGAGACAGAGACTAGTCAATCCAACATTGCTGATAAGCTTCCCAAGCTTAAGTTGAATGACTATGAGATGTGGAGGCTAATGATTGAACAATTCTTTATGGTGTAAGACTATGCACTCTGGGAGATCATTATGTTTGGAAATTCCTTCAAACCTAGTTCTACCCCACATACATTTGATGGTAAGGTAGTAGAAAAACTCAATACTGGACCAGTCACTAATGATGAAAGACTTCAGATGAAGAATAATCTGAAGGACAAAGGTTTGCTGTTGATGACTCTTCCAAGAGATCAAGTTCTAGCATTCAGCAAGTACAAGACTGCTCAGACCTTGTTTGAGGAAATTTGTAATGTTTTTGGTGGTAATGACTCCACCAAGAAGACACAGAAGACCTTGCTAAAACAGACTTATGAAAACTTTGGTTCAACTAACAATGAATCAATTGACAGCATTTTCACAAGGCTTCAAAAGATGGTCACTCAGCTCACAGTATTTGGAATTGAGGTGGAAAGGGAAGACCTCAATTTAAAGTTCTTAAGAAGTTTACCCTCTAAATTTGGTACAAATGTTGCAGTATGGGAAGACAAGCCAGATCTGGAGACTATGAAGCTGAATGATTTGTACAATAACTTTAAAGTTATTGAACAAAGGTTAAAGAAGGCTAGCAAACTAAGTTTAGGATCAGGGAACTTAGCACTTATATCATCATCTGTTGATGATAGTTCTGATGAAGAAAGTGACAGTGATAATGATGATGCTAACATTGCTGTTTCCACTGGTAGTGGAGGTGTTTCCACTGCTAGTACAAAAAGGAGAGTTGCTGGTCTTAATGATTCTACTTTTTATGCCTTTCTTTCAACTCAAATAAATGGTTCAATTCTGACACATGAAGACTTGGATCAAATTGATGATGATGGCATGAAGGAGATGGACATCAAATGGCAAGTTGCTTTGCTAAGCTTAAAAGCAAAGAAATTTTGGAAGAAGACTGGCAGAAAGATCATCATTAATGGCAATGAGACTGTAGGCTTTGACAAGAAGAAGGTGGTGTGCTATAACTATCACAAGATGGGGCACTTTGCAAGGGAATGCAGGAAACCAAAGAAGCCTGACAACAGGTCAACTTGGTATAAGCAGGACAAGAAGAAAGAGCCTACAATAGAAGAACCAAAGGTGCTATTGGCCATTGATGGAGTGAGCTATGACTGAAGCTTTATGGCTGAGGATGAAGAAGCAGAATCAGAGTCTGCAATGATAGCTACAGAGCTTGCACTTATGGCATTTTCTGACTCTGAGGTACAAATCAATAATGCTTGTTCTAAAACTTGTAAGGCTTTAAAATACTTTGAGAAACTAACAGTACAATATGATGAACAATTGCTAGATTTAAATCAAACTAATTATAATCTAGCAAATCATAAAAGAGGTCTTGCTATTTTAGAATCTCAACTAGAGCATTATAGAGCCAATGAATCTAAGTTCAATGATGATATTGCTGTACTAAAAAGAGACTTAGATTATTAGATAGTTTTGAATGATGCACTTAGAGAAGAGTTGGAAAAGGTCAAAAAGGCTAATGATAATGTTAAAATTACTGTAGACATATTAGCTTATGCTTCAGAAGGAATGAATAAATTATGGGAGGCCCAAGTTGTTAATAAAGCCAAATCAGGAGTAGGATATAAATCAGTTCCACCACCTCTAAGAGGTGTTCCATCACCTCCTGGTATTGACTTAGCACACACTGGGTTAGAAGAGTTTCAGGAACCAACCATGACCTATGGCCTAAAATTTGAAAAAGAAGTTGCCATTGAAAAAGTTCAGGTTGAGGTTGATACATTTGATAGTGCTAGTGACTCATCTCTTAAAGATGAAAGCTTGATTACTGAATCTAAAACCAGTGTTCCAGAGAGTGTTAAAGTGGAAGTTAAAAAGAGTGTTCCTGAAGTTTTCAAAGAGAAGCCTAGGACACAAGCAAATTTTACTAGGCCCACTACTAGATATGCAGAGATGTATAGAAACAGGTCACCATCTCCTAGAGGCAACAAAAGGAGTTGGAATCATGTTAAATCTACACAATTTGGTAGTGACTTTAAATTTAACAACAAACCTTGTTACATATGTGGTAGTTTTGAGCATCTTCATTATAATTCTAACTATCACATGGGTAGAAGGGAAGTGTTTGGGAATACCAGGGTAAATGGAAACAATGCTAAAAACTTTACTCACCCAAATCCACTCAGTAAGATGATTCCCATGTCTGTTTTGTTAAATTCTGGCATCAAATCTCTTTCCACTACAAAACAAGCAGTTGCCACTGCCAGAAATACAAACAGAGTTTACCATAAGTCCCCTGTTAGAAGTGCAACAAAATTTGTTAAATCTGCACAAACAGGGAAAAAGACCTATTTGGAAAGAAATTTCACAATAATCACAAGTGGATGCCTAAAATTTTAAAACCTGCAGTTACCACTGCTAAGCCAGCAGTTACCACTGCAAGGCCAAAAGTTTCCACTGGCGGTTCTGTGAACAACAAAAGGGTAAATTTGGGAAATGCTGTTAAGGTCTCAGCTTGTTGGGAATGGAAACCAAAAGGAATAAATACCACAATCAATCCCAATGGTGTATCAATGACCTTTGACATATATAATTATATTGATACACGAGGCAGATCCAAGTCATTTGTGGCTTAGGTCTCCAAAAGGAACTAATTCCTTTATCTTATGTGCAGGGACATTTAAAGCCTATTGATGATCAAGGTTGCTCAGACAGTGGATGTTCTAGGCACATGGCTGGCAATAAGTCCTATCTTTCAGATTTCAAACCTTATGATGGACAATTTGTCAGCTTTGGAGGTGGTATTGGTGGCAAGGTTTCTGGAAAAGGAACAATCAAGGCTGGAACCTTGGACTTTGAGAATGTGTATTATGTGAAAGAACTCAAGTACAATCTATTCAGTGTGTCACAGATGTGTGACAAGAAACATAGAGTTCTATTCTCAGAAGATGAATGCTATATCTTATCTAAGGATTATAAGCTACCTGATGAAAAAGATATTTTGCTTAAAATCCCTAGAAAAGGCAATCTATATAGCATAGACATAAAGAACATTGTTGGTCCCCTTTACTTGGTTATCAATAACTATAGAGCTAATGTAACCAAGTATTATGACTTTTAAACAAAGATGTAATAATGATTAACTATAAAGAAACATAAACATAGAAGATAATATTTTTCAACGTTTAATTCTTTATTAGAAGTTAATCAAAAGAATCGTACCCAAGTGTTTGCGGAATAACACTTGGGATTGAAATGACAAGTGTGGTATTGACTCCTCTCTAAACTCAAACAATGTTGAGTGACAACTAAATTACTCACTGAGCTATCTCAGGGGCTTGTGTTGTTCTTTGGAGGAGTAAAAGTGGTTTGTGAATGCTTTGCATTAATTGCAAAAACTTGTCAACTTTTACTCCTCACATATGCTACCTATTTATACACAAGTATGGAACAACTAATAATACATTAGACACAAAGCTTCCTTAACAATATCTTGAAAGATATTATTCTTCTGGCAAGGAACCTTCATTGAGTTAAGTTCAAAAGGCACTTTCTGATGACAGACTGGTTTTAACTATTTTGGTAAAGTTTGACATTAAAGTGATAAAGCACTTTAATAAAGTAACTCAAACTTTCCCGCCCAGTCCCGCCAAGACTTCAGTCTTCAAGTCATCAGTACCATGTTAGTTGTTGAACCCATCACCTTCTTCTTGGTTAGATCACATTCACTGAGTACCGCCTCACTGAATGGAGAACCTTTCTACTTAGGCTCGGTCTAAGCATCCTGAAGATGACTCATTGAGTTACTGTTCACTCAGTGACTTGTTTACACTTAGGGGATTTTACGTTCAAATCCTTGTTAGAGGAAGATTGGGGAATTCAGTGACCCAACAATCTCCCCCTATTTGAACATACAAATAGCCTAAGTGTTTCTTGATTCAGCATGAGTTGGTAGGGTCTTCTTCTCTTGCTGAATGTTTGTTGTAATTATAAGTAGGACATAACTTTAAACAAAACATCAAAGTTTATTCATAGCTATTACAATTCCTACAAATTACAAACAAAATAAAAGATAGTAGATCAAATGTTCAATTGATAGCCAAGTGCCTCAAGCTTAGCTTTCTTTGATCTCAGGATGTGTTTCTCAGGATGCTCCTCAATTATAACCTTAAGATCCTGACAGAACCTTTGGTTTTCAGCACACCTAATAGGAGAAGCTAACATCAGGTATATTAGCATTGCTTTGATCCCTGCCCTGTCCATATCAGACCATCTTTGGAATGCATGGTTTCCATACTCATCAGTAAAGCATAGACCTCTTTCAGGGATTTCAAACACAACGTTGTTCATGAAGCTGATTCCTTCAGGAACGGACCTATCACAATCTAATCCTGGGACCTTGATCTCAGGCTCAGTCTCAATGTGCTTCCTTTTTCTCCTGGTGGCTTTTGATGGAGCAGTTCCTGTTGTTGAAGCAGGAAGAAGGGAGGGAATGTTTAAAGCTTCAGGCATTGCTTTCAGTCTGTCATACCTTTCCTTCAGTGACTTGAGAAGGTTGGGTACCACAACATTATTTTTCTTGGCAATGATGGGACGGAGCTCATCTAGTTCAGTGATTCCAAAGTCAGCAAATCTGAATGGATTGTGAATGTCAATCACTCTTTGATCTTGTCCCCTGAAGACCGTGATTATTAGAGGGTTGGTGTTGCGATGGATTTTGATGTCAGTCATGGTTTCTGGTTTCAGCCTTTCCTTCATCACCCAATGATATCTTTCAACCATGGTTTTTCTTATCTGAGCATCCTTCCTGAGCTTTGCTTCCCTTTCCCTTTTGAGAGTGTTCAACTCTTCTTCCTGAGCATTTTTAAAGGCTGCACCAGCCTGCTCAGTTGCTAGTGCTTCAGTATCCAGAACAATCTTTTCAACCTCCTCATGAACAACATGTATCAGTGCAGGCTTGCTCATTCTCTCTTCTTCAGCTACCTTTGCCATAATCTCAATTCTTTCCATATGGACTTGGATTTCAGCGTTAGTGAGATGATGTACAACTCCATTGATTTCAAACGGGACCCTGATTGGTTCATCAGGATCATGTCTGACTATTATGGAGGCAGGCTTGAGCACTATTTCTGGTTCAGAGGTGGTGGCAATCATTTTACCTCTGTCCTGTCTGAGAGTGTATGAAACTGGTTCCTCCTGTGGTGGAACCTCAGTGATTGGTGTAGCTTCAGTGACATGCTCCCCCTCAGTATGAGAGGGTTGTCCAGCTTCTTGTTCATCAGTAACAGGGGTTTCAGGAACATTCTTCCCCTCAATATTTGTCAGAGCTGCAGTGATGGCAAGTGTTGGAGAAACCGACGAAGTAGATGCACCCTTGTAGGCTTGAAAAAGTTCTGTCATCATAGACTTGATTGCCTCAGTATCCTTTTGAATGTGGGATACCTTGGAGTCAAGTGTAGCCTGAGTGTTTTCAAGGGTTGTCATCTTGGATCCCAAAGTCCATGCCAGAGAAGTGGACCTTTGGGATTGAGCTGTCACTGATTCTTCCATCCTGGTGAAAGAAGATTTGAGAGACTCTACCGTAGTGGTGAGTCCCTGAACATTCGAACCCTTCAGCAAGTTAAGCAACTCAGTGAGGGCCACTGAGTTTACTTTATAGGTCTCAGATGCCTGAAGTAGCTTCCTGGTGAGTTCAGGATCATCTTTGACCGATTCTTGAACCGACTGAACCCCTACATTCAGCTGGTTGAGGGTTTCCAAAAATTGATTCAGGCGGGAGATCATCTTTGTCAGGGAGAAGTTAACTGAGGCATGTTGCTCCCTGACATCATCATTGTAGTCTTCAACAGCATCTTTGAGTAGATGATAATGAACTTCTTGCTCAGTGTGCATGTCAAATACCTCTTCAGTGACCCCCCCCTGTACAAAATGTTTGTTATATTTATGATGAATTTGGTGAAGGCTTTCTTAGTGAGAGGAGCTTGTTCATCTCCTGAGGATTCTGGCTCGGAATGGGTGGCAGCTTCTTCATGGTTAGAAGATTGAGGAGACTGAGGAATTGGCTCAGGGACTGTCTCCTCAACCTCCATTTCATCTCCGGCCGTAAACACTTCCTCATCAATATTATATTCATCATCAGAGAACAAAACTGCCTGAGCATCTGCAAGTGACTGCATTTCCAAAACAAGGTTATCCGGCTCCTCTTCATTAGAAGACTTGCCTTCGGTTTGGCCAGGGCCTGACCCCTTCAATCCAGCAGATTGGGTTTTATCTACCTGGTCAACAGGGTCAGTTCCTAAGTTTTGGGCACCTTCAGGAGTGATTGTTGTTTCCCTATCAGCGAGTTGTAGATTTCTCTCTGAGTCTTGGGGAAGAGTTTTTGTGCCCTCGGACAAAAGCTTTGATTTGCGAATGTCCTCATCAGGCACCTGAGTGGTTATGCCCCCCTTTCCAACAGGCTTGTTCTGGCCTGTCGAAGATTTAGGGGCGAGAACTCCCTGATGCTTGGGTTTTGATTTACCCGAGCCTTTAGCAGGATGTGAGCATTTGTGGGTCCCCTTCTCAGTAGGGTAGTGCTGCCCTACCGAGGATTTATAACCCTTTTCTCCCTGAGACTCTGATTGTGATTTGTTAGAGCCTTTAACGGGATGTGATTGTTTGTGGACCCCCTTCTTAGTGGAGTAGTGGTGCCCCACCGAGGATTTAGGATCCCTTACTCCCTGAGACCCTGGTTGTGATTTGCCAGAGCCTTTAGCAGAATGTGAAGGTTTGGTTGGTTCCGACTCCACTGTCTTGTTTATAGCAGTAGAGCCTTCGGGAATGGGTTCGCCTGAGGACACTGAGTGTGATGTCTCAGTGCCCTCCGTTGGCTTTTGTTGTAGGCCTAGTGACTGGGTTATTATTCTCATGGTGTCCGCAGTCAAGGGCGGTTGTTGTTGCCCCCTTTTGGTAGGCTTAGGGTTAGAGGTCTCAGTGTCGAGTGACTTGGGTTGAGCCACCTTCCTGGACCCCTGTCCCTTCTTCCTCTTCACCTTTTTGGTGGGAGAGGGAGCTGGTGAGACTACTTTGTCACCCTGGATAGCAGATAGCATATACGTAGTTAGGGCGACAGGTGTTACCTCAAGAGGGTCACGTGAGTAATTAGCCTTGTGTAATACATCAGGCTCAACACCTACTACATCAGGCCTTGCATACTCAGACCCAAGCAAGTCTTGTAGGGACCAGGAAATGAATCTAGGGTAAGACATGTGTTTTTGCCTAGATTTCCCACTCAACTTTGCTATGAGCTCCCTGAAGATTATTTATCCAAGGTCAATCTTTCTACCCTCCATGAGACAGAACACTATCATTGATTGAATAGTATTCAGTTGCTCAGTTGAGAATTTATTACCCCCAAGGACCTGAATGACAAAGGTCATCAGGATCCTCCAGGGGGCAGGAAACTACGTTTTTATGATTGGGGCTTTGGACAGAAGGGCCCTTGGAGACACATCAGGATGATTTTTGTCATAGGGCCCAAGTGTCAGGAGGAGTTCTCTCACTTCCTCTTCAGTAGGTGGTTTGGCAGAGGTCTCAGCAAAGTCAAGGCCTGTGGCTTTGACAAAGGTCTTGTAGTCAAGAGTGAGGAACTTTGTTCCATTTTTGACTGAGAATCTGATGGTGGCCTCTTTTGGTGCATCAGGGTTTGTAACCACCACTGTGCACCAAAATTCCGTCAAATAGTCATGAAAGCAATTCTGTAAGAAATTCACCACATCCCTGTATTCAGGGTACCCTTCTGGGTAGGCAAAGTTCCCCACCACATTGTTTTTTGTAAGGTCTACGCTTTCCATTTGGAAATCCACATTGGGTGCGTGTTTTATGACCTTAGAAGAAGCCATGGTAAGGGTTTTGAAAGATTTTTATAAAAGAAGAAGCACACAGAGTTTTGAAAAACTATTTTGCAAGAGTTTTGGTAAGATTTTTTTTAAAGCATATGTGTGAACTTCTTTGTGGGGGTATTTATAGGGTGGGAATTATGGTGCTGATACTTCAGATGCCAAGGATTTATATTATTCAACCGAAGCGGCATAATAATATATGTTTGATATCCGCAGTAAATATCACGATTCCCATTGCCCCTATTTTCTCTCACCACATGAGGTGGCTCTGCAAATAATGCACTTTTGCAGAGGTAAAATCATCACACTTATTTTGTGTGAGGGAGCATTTAATGCTCAGTGGTGTTTGGTGAGAGAGATGTGGGGGCCCAAGAGGTGGATGCCAGTTGTGTAAGTGACATATATTCCTATATTTAATAGGAATTAGTTACCTACCTGGGACATTTACTAACTAAGTACTTGAAGCATTTAGTTGGGGTATTCAATGTCATTTTTCATCCACAGCCCCCTGAATGATTTTTCATTCAATAAAAAAAGGGTTTTCAGGAAGGGTGTGATCAGGGACTTAGAGAATTTACATCAGGTTGGGAAAATTTTGATCAGTTTCCTGATTCTATGTCCAACATGCCCAATTTAGCTTTCAACCTTGTGAAAGTGGGTTCATCCAAGGGTTTTGTGAAGATATCAGCTAACTGATACTCAGTGGGGATAAAATGTAGTTCAATTTCTCCATTTGAGATGTGGTCCCTGATGAAGTGGTATCTGATGTCAATGTGTTTGGTTCTTTGATGAAGTACTGGATTATTTGAGATGGCTATGGCACTAGTATTATCACAAAAGATGGGTACCATCTTATATTGAATGCCATAGTCAGTCAGTTGGCTCTTCATCCATAGTACATTTGCACAACATCCTACAGCAGCCATATATTCAGCTTTAGCTGAGGACATGGCCACTGATTGTTGTTTCTTTGTACTCTAACACACAAGTTTACCACCAAGAAATTGGCAGGTCCCTGAAATACTTTTCCTATCCATGTTACATCCTGCATAGTCAGAGTCAGTGTACCCTTTGAGATCAAATCCTGAACATTTTGGGTAATATAAACCAAGGTTTGGAGTACCCTTCAAGTACCTGATGATTCTCTTGACAGCAGTGAGATCTAATTCTTTTGGATCAGCCTGGTATCTAGCACACATGCAGACTGAGAATTGGATATCAGGCGTTGAGGCAAGTAAGTACATCAGGGAGCCAATCATTCTCCTGTATTGGGTTTGGTTCACTGATTTTCCAGTGAGGTCAGGGCCAAGGTTGTTTGGAGGAACCATAGGAGTCTTTACTGAAGAACAGTCAGTGAGCTCATACTTCTTCAGTAGGTTTCTCAGGTATTTTTCTTGGCAAATGGTTATTCCTTTTTCAGTTTGTTCGATTTGGAGTCCAAGAAAGTATGTGAGCTCACCCATCATGCTAATTTCAAACTTTGTGGTCATCAGTTTCTCAAACTGTTTACAAAGTTTGTAGCATGTGGAGTCAAAGATGATGTCATCAACATACACTTGGACAAGAATGACATCACTTTTTGTTCTGTAGATGAACAATGTGTTGTCAATCTTTCCTCTGACAAACTTGTTTTGGATTGGGAAGGCTGAAAGAGTTTCATACCATGCCCTGGGAGCTTGTTTCAGTCCATAAAGAGCCTTGTTAAACTTGTAGACATGGTTGGGGTATTTACTACTTTCAAAACCAGGAGGCTGTTACACATAAACATCTTCTTTGATGTTACCATTTAGGAATGCACTTTTGACATCCATTTGGTAAACTTTAAAGTTCATGTATGTTGCATAGGCTAGGAAGATCCTGATGGCTTCCATTCTAGCAACAGGTGCAAATGTTTCCTCATAGTCTATACCTTCCTGTTGATTATATCCTTTGGCAACCAGTCTTGCTTTGTTTTTGATGACTGTGCCATTTTCATCGGTCTTGTTTTTAAAGACCCATTTCATACCAATGATTAAAACACCCTGTGGTCATTCAACAAGGGTCATGACATCATTTCTGTCAAATTGCTCCAATTCATCTCTCATGGCCTGAACCCAACTTTAATAAGTCAGGGCTTCTTTGATATTTTTAGGCTCTATTTCTGAGAGATAGTCAGCATAAAGACATATATTGGCAGATGATGCTTTATGTTTAGCAGCTTTGCTTCTTGTGAGCATGCCTTCAGTGGGTTCACCAATGATGTTCACAAGCTCAATAATTTTGGATCTTGTCCAGCTATCCTGGGGTTTGGGATAGGAATTTGAGCTTGTAGGAGCCTAATTGGGTTCAGGCTCAGGAACTTGAGGTGACTCATCAATATGTGCTTCAGTGACAATTGTCGGAACAATTTGCTCTGATGGTTCCTAAACAATTTTGTTCAGTGATAGCAGTCTCATTAGAGACTTGAGGAGTTTCAAAGAACTCACTGATGGGTGGTTGGGGTAGGTTGTGAGGTTTGATGTAATAGGAGATGTCAGCATAAGCTTGGTACTGGGTTGAGGGGTTGTTCTCAGGATGATATTCATCAGGGGGATACCTTGATGAGTCATCAATACCTATTTCATCAACTGAGGAATTAGAGAACCTGATGGCTTCAGTACTCTCATCAACAGTAATGTGATAAGTTTCCTCAGTTTGTTGTCTCCATGTGTTAAACACCCTGAAGGCTTTGGAAACCAGAGAATATCCCAGGAAGTATCCATCATCAGCTTTGGCATCAAATTTGCCTAAGTGGTCATTGTGATTATGAATAAACACAGGGCAACCAAATACATGAAAGTAGCTGATGTCAGGGATCCTTCCTTTGAATATCTCATAGGGTGTTTTATTGTGCCTTTTCACAATAATTGACCTGTTTTGAGTGTAGCAAGTTGTTTTGACTGCCTCAGTCCAAAAATGTTTAGAGAGGATTGAGCCATTTAACATTGTTCTTGCTGCCTCAATGAGTGTTCTATTCTTCCTTTCAGCTACTCCATTTTGTTCAGGAGTATATGGAGAAGTGAAATTTTGAGAGATCCCTTTCTCATCACAAAAACACTCAAGGTCTTGGTTTTTGAATTCAGTGCCATTGTCAGTCCTGATCTTTTTAACTTTGACATCATTTTGATTTTCAATGTTCCTGACAAATGACATGATTCTTTCAGCTGCCTGACTCTTTTTGGTCAGGAAGTAAACCCAGGTGTATCTTGAGTATTCATCCACAATGACCAGAGTATACTTCTCATGTTGAATGGACATTGGACTGACAGGTCCAAAAAGGTCCATATGAAGAAGATGTAGGCTGCTTTTGATAGAAAAGGTTTTTTTGGTTTTGAATGATGCCTTGTGGTGTTTACCTTTCTCACAAGCAGAACAAGGCTTTTCTTTAGTAAACACCAGGGATGGAAGGCCCAGAACTTTGTTCTATTTGGCCAGGTTGTTGATGCTATTGAAATTGAGATGAGAGAGTCTCTTATGCCATAGCCAATTGATTGTCTCACTTGCCTTTGAGAATAGGCAAGTCCCATTTTGTGTCAGGGATGACATGTCGAGAACATAGACATCATCCCTTCTCGGTGCAATCAAGACTACTTCCTTGTTGGCATTAAAGATAGTCCCTCTTCTGTCATCAAACTGAACTATGTATTTTGCATCACATAGTTGGGAAACACTTATCAGATTGTACTTGAGACCATTCACATAAGCTATTCTTGTAAAAACTATACCATTGCAGTTTACTGAAACATAACCTTCAGTAGGAGCTGATGAGTTATCACCAAATACTACCTTGGGTCCTGGTTCTTCCACATATTTGTGCAGAAAAATCTTCACACCTGTCATACTTCTTGAGCAATAACTGTCGAGGTACCAAGTAGGATCTTTGATGTGTTTCTGCACAAACAGTAAACTGTGTTAGTTTTTCTTGTTGACCCACCTTCTAGTGGGCTTAGTCATCAAGGACTTTTTGAATTGAGCTAGTGAATCATGGTCTGAAGTGGTGTGGCCTGAGCTTCCACATGTTTTACATTTTGTGGAGGTTGATGCCTCAGGTTACTGAGAAGTGTTGGTGAGGTTTTTCCTTCTAGACTGAATGACTTTGTCATGTCCTTTGGTTTCATGTGCGGGATCTCCACAGATGTCACAACAATTTTTCATCATACAATCATCAGGATGATGATCATTGAAACCACAGTGAGGATATGGCAAGAAAGGTTTA
Source organism: Artemisia argyi (assembly GCA_030686995.1). Classification (NCBI taxonomy): domain Eukaryota; kingdom Viridiplantae; phylum Streptophyta; class Magnoliopsida; order Asterales; family Asteraceae; genus Artemisia; species Artemisia argyi. The sequence goes on from JARVZY010002064.1 coordinate 354,019, forward strand.
GTCTTCAGTCTTTGTTTTGAAGGTGAGGCATACTGATAGCATTGGGTTTTGTATAGACCTATTGCTTTTAAAGAAGCAGTGTGGGGGATGTGATCACAAGTTCTGTGGTCCTCTTGTTTGCAAATTATGCAAAACAGGACTCTGTAGCATTTATCAATGCTGTGATTTGGATAATTGCACAACTCACATCTCCCTGAAGGTCTGGGTGTTGTTTTTGGTTTAGAGGAACTTGAGAATACTGAGGGCTTTTTAGAATTTGAGTCTGAGGGTTTTTTAGTGGACTCAATTATCTCACTCAGCATCCTGACAAGTTCAGTAAGCTGATCAACCTTTGAATCAGTGCTTTCAATTTTCACCTTAGCAGGTACTGAAGGTGTGTGGTGTTCAGTGGGTGCAGTAGGTTTCTTTAGGATAGTCTTTCCTAACCCTGGTTTCTCCTTTGGAGAGTGGGGTTGAAAGACTAATGGTGCAAGGTCAGAATTGGGTTCAGCTCCCTCAAGTTGTTTCAGTGGAGGGAGTGGTGATTGTGAATCAGACTTAGACTCAATGATGGACTCAGTAGGACTGGGTTCATCAGTGACTCCTAGCAACTCCTTGATAAACTGACTTTCAGGTTCTAGAATTCTTCCAGTGTCAAAATTTGGCATTTTACTATCAGGATTGTTTTTACAATCCAATCACTGGGTAATGGAGTTAATTCTTTGCTAGAGAGTATGTTTGTTGATAGAAAAGTTTTTGAATGGCTACTCTCCCCTGACTCTTCAGTGAGTTGTTCTTCACCCAGGCCAGCCCTTTTGGTACTGGGTGAGATGCTCAGAGTGTCAAAGAGTTTTGGGTTCTTTTAAGTCCATTTCCAAAAGACAGCCTTTTCATTTTCAAGTTCTACCTGAAGAGCTTGATTTTGTTTTTCAAGTTCAGAGTTTTGAATGTGTAGATTGACACTTTCCAATTTTGCTTGTTTTAAGACAAGAAGTTCATCTCTACACTTATTTAACTCAAAACTAATTTTGTTATATTTTGAAAACAACTTAAGTCTTTGCTCTTCTACAAACTTAAGATCAACATTTATATAATCTAAGTAAGATTTCCAATCATCATTATCATCTAAAGAAAGTAAAATGTTTACCTTTCTCATTGTGATGTTGACCCATCCACCATCCCTTGCATGACTCTTTCCCACAGCAAGTTTGTTGTCATCTGATAAGGCCATTAGGGCACTGATGTGAACTTCTTCATCATCATCAGAGGACACTTCAACCTCATCCCAGTCATAGGTTTCAGCAACAAGCCCTTTGTTCTTGGCTTGTGAAGGCTTTGGAGCCTGAGAAGGCTGAGAGACTGTTGAGGATGATTCAAGAAGGGCAATTTTTTTTTTAGCCTTTCTGTATTTTGCTTCAAAGTCAGTTTGAGGGGCTTTTTCAAATCTTTGACTAGATTGAAGCATTTTTGGTTGAAATTTGCTGGGTCCTGAAAAAGAGTTATTTCCTGAAAACCTGAAAGATGGTTCTGTGGTTGTTTTTGAAAAACAATCTTTTGCAAAATGGCCCATTTTGCCAAATTTAAAACACTCAGTGTTCTCATTTGCTTTTGAAGGAAATTTGTTTTTCTTAAAGAACCTTTTAGAGTTAGCAAGGAGTGCCCTTTCATGAAATTCAATTTGAAGATCATTAAGGTACTCCTCACAGGTTCTTTGGTCAACCTCATCATCTGAACCATCCTGAAAATCCTACACAACACCTTTTGAATAGAAAGCAGTTGATATGGGTGAAATTTTCAAGGCCTTTTTGGTCTCCTGAGCTTTACCAGGGTATCTCCTGGTGATAAGATTGTCTTCATAGACAAACTTCCCATAGATGGCAGGGAGCTCAAGGGTCTGGATAAGATTTGCATTTCTCAAACCCTGAGAGAAGTTTAACCACTTCTCAGGGAGATTGTTGACAAATACAACATTGATTTCATGCATTGACAGGGTAACACCATTATTGGTCAGCTCATTCAGGAGGGTCTTATACCGAGTATAAGTCTCAGAAAGACTTTCAGAATCCTTGGCCCTGAAGGTGTTGTATTCAAGCTTCAGGTCCATGATCCTACTCTCTTTGGTATCAGAAGGCCCTTCATAGCTATGAACCTGATCAGTCCATGTCTGCTTGGCAGTGGGACAGTTGATCACTGATTCCATTATATCATCAGGAAGGCATGATATAATGATGCTTTTCAGGCGCTGGTCTTGGTTGACCACCCTCCTCTCATCTGGGGTCCACTAAGCTTCAGGTTTGATTAAACCTTGGGCTGTTGTTGGGACATATGGACAATCATTAATCAACTTAATGTAATATGGTTCCATCCCAGTTAAGTAGCAAAGCATTCGCTTTTTCCACTTATTGAATTTTCCAGCTTCAAGTCGAGGGGCAGTTGCTGAATAACTTCCACCCTTTTTGTCGACAAGCTGGGGCACATCTATTTCTGTCATAGTGGGATCTTGATTTTAAAAACTTGAGCACTCTTTTGTTTCGAAAACAGTTTAAAGTTTTACAAATTTGAGGCTCTGATACCACTTGTTGGTCCCCTTTACTTGGTTATCAATAACTATAGAGCTAATGTATCCAAGTATTATGACTTTTAAACAAAGATGTAATAATGATTAACTATAAAGAAATGTAAACATAGAAGATAATACTTTTCAACGTTTAATTCTTTATTAGAAATTAATCAAAAGAATCATACCCAAGTGTTTGCGGAATAACACTTGGGATTGAAATGACAAGTGTGGTATTGGCTCCTCTCTAAACTCAAACAATGTTGAGTGACAACTAAATTACCCACTGAGCTATCTCAGGGGCTTGTGTTGTTCTTTGGAAGAGTAAAAGTGGTTTGTGAATGCTTTGCATTAATTGCACAAACTTGTCAACTTTTACTCCTCACATATGCTACCTATTTATACACAAGTATGGAACAACTAATAATACATTGGACACAAAGCTTCCTTAACAATATCTTGAAAGATATTATTCTTCTGGCAAGAAACCTTCATTGAGTTAAGTCCAAAAGGCACTTTCTGATGACAGACTGGTTTTAACTATTTTGGGAAAGTTTGACATTAAAGTGATAAAGCACTTTAATAAAGCAACTCAAACTTTCCCGCCCAGTCCCGCCAAGACTTTAGTCTTCAAGTCATCAGTACCATGTTAGTTGTTGAGGAGTCTTGGGGTTCAGTGAGTATTGTCATCCTCACTGAACCCATCACCTTCTTCTTGGCTTAGATGACACTCACTGAGTACCGCCTCACTGAATGGAGAACCTTTCTACTTAGGCTCGGTCTAAGCATCCTGAAGTTGACTCACTGAGTTACTGTTCACTCAGTGACTTGTTTACACTTAGGGGATTTTACGTTCAAATCCTTGTTAGAGGAAGATTGGGGAATTCAGTGACCCAACAAACATAGTGGCTAAAGATAATATTACTTGTTTACTAGCAAAAGTCACTTTGGATGAATTCATGCTTTGGCACAGAAGACTTGGTCATGTTAACTTTAAGACCATTAACAAGATTATGAAAGATGGTCTAGTCAGAGGTTTACCAGAGAAGAGATTTGAAAATGACCAAACATGTGTTGCTTGTCTTAAAGGAAAACAACACAGAGCATCATGCAAGACCAAAGCATATAACTCTATTGAACAACCACTTTACATGCTGCATATGGACTTGTTTGGTCCTACTTCTGTGAGCAGCATAAATTTAAAAACGTTATTCATATCGAAAGATATGAATAACGTTTTTAGTCATTTATTTATATCAACAATCTTCCCCTTTTTGATGATTACAAAACCTAAACTCATTAAATCCAAAAATTAATTTTTAGACAAAGTATTTAGTTAGTTTATTTTCACTTCTCCCCTTTTTTGTAGAATCAAAAAGGTTTAAGCCGAAAAGATGAAAGTTCCCCCTTGATGTATGCTCCCTCTCGTTTGAGGGCACCAAGGGTTCGAGCTATGGAATTCTTGCAAGAAAAATATTAGAGGCACAAGCAAATACATATAGCATGATAACGACTAATACTAAGCATGGGAAAAGAGAATTTGAAACACATAAAGAGACATTCATTAATATGAAAATGATTATGTCAACTACATAATCATCGTTTACATAAAACGTAATACTAAAAATTTAAACCAAGTAGATAATCCTATTGTGCCAATAGAGAGTGTCATTAAACTTGCTTGCTTCCCAAAAGAGTTGAAGTGTTTTCTTGGAAAAGTAAAAAACATAAGCATAGAGAATGCTTAGTTGCGAATGATAAATGGAGATCATGTTGGTGATTTAATGGATGTAAACTTTTGGTTTCATGGATGTTGGTGAATGTGGTGAGGTAGAGCTTGGAGGTGGTGAAGATGGAGTTGAGTTTGTTTGTTGTTGGTTTTGATGTTGTTCAAGTGATGATGTTTGTTGAGATCTAGTAAGAAGATACTCAATCCAAGTGAAGTGCTCATTCAAAGCAATTGTTTGTTTTTGGAGGAAGATGCAACAAGGGAAATTGTTAACATGCTGCATATGGACTTGTTTGGTCCTACTTCTGTGAGCAGCATAAATTTGAAGAAGTATTGTCTTGTTGTGACTGATGATTTTAGTAGATTTACATGGGTTTTCTTCTTAAGTACCAAGGATGAAACCACTGGCATACTCAAGACTTTCATCACTGAAGTTGAAAATCAAGCTGATAAGAAGATAAAGATCATCAGATGTGACAATGGGACAGAGTTCAAGAATAGAGTTATGGATGATTTCTGCAGAGACAAAGGTATTAAAAGAGAATTTAGTGTTGCTAGAACACCTCAGCAAAATGGTGTTGCTGGAAGAAGAAATAGAACACTAATTGAGGCTGCTAGAACCATGATAGTTGATTCCAAGCTACCAGTGACTTTTTGGGCTGAAGCAGTTAACACTGCTTGTTATATTCAAAACAGGGTTTTAGTGGTGAAGACAAAGAATAAGACACCTTATGAGCTATTCAGAGGAAGACCCCCAATCTTGGATTTTATGAGACCATTTGGATGTCATGTCACAATTCTTAATACCATTGATTATCTGGGAATGTTTGAAGAAAAGTCTGATGAAGGCTTCTTTGTTGGTTAGAATCAAGAGACAATGATCTTGAGGGCTTAGAAGAATTCATTGATGAAGATGAATCTTGCAGAGATGATGAAGATGATAAAGATCAAATTGTTATGCCAATTTGCGATTTTGTTGATAATGGAGACTCACAACCTTCAAAGAATTCTGAAAAGGAAGGTGATGTTGTGAAATTTGATGTCCTGAATATAGAAATTCCTGAAAGCAGTGGTAATCCTATTCCCACTGCAACACAAGCTGTTTCCACTGATGGTTCAAATGTGGAAAATACAACTCAGGAGACACAAAATGATGATGTTGAAATCACAAATATGCCTACATCTTATGATATTACTAACACATCACAATCTACAGTTCACAAAGTGCATCCAATTGAGAATGTTATTGGTAAGCTAAAATCAGGTGTGAAGACAAGAAGGCAGACAAAGATGACAGATGTTCATGGGTTCATCAGTGAAGTCTATGAGTCCAAGAAACACACAAACAAGAATGAATGTTTATTCTTCTATTTTCTATCACAAATGGAGCCTAAAAATGTTTCTATAGCTTTAGGAGAATCAAGTTGGGTTGAAGCTATGCAAGAAGAGTTGTTGCAGTTCAAACTTCGGAAGGTTTGGGTTCTTTGTGATTTTCCTGATGGAGTGAAAGTGATTGGTACAAAGTAGGTTTTCAGAAACAAGAAAGATGAAAGAGGTATTGTAATCAGGAACAAAGCTAGATTGGTTGCTCAAGGATACACTCAGGAGGAGGGTATTGACTATGAAGAAGTTTTTGCTCATGTTGCAAGGATTGAGGCTATTAGATTGTTTTTAGCCTATGCATCCTTTATGGGCTTTACTGTCTATCAAATGGATGTCAAGAGTGCTTTTCTTGTGGTAAACTAGAAGGGGGGGGTTGAATAGTTTTACGTCTTTTTCGTTTAATAAAAGTTTTGCTTCTAAAGAATTGATGATAACCGTAAAACCTTTGAAGCTAAAGCGTAGATACAAGTTTATTTACACTTATCATATAAACATTACTTATTTAAAATGTTGAGTAGAAATTATAAAAATCATATATCCCATATAAATATATGTTAGTATTTATATATGTATATGTGTTTTAAAAGTGTATATACTTATAGTTTACTTATGTAAAATTAATGTTGTGAATGGAACCTAGTTTGATCTTTATGTGAAATCAATATATGCACAACACACAATTATAACTATATACGAAAAGCTAATAAGTAAGCGAGCAAAGAGTGAGAGATGGAAAGATCAAACCGAGAGACAAAGGATTTATAGTGGTTCGGCTACAAGGACACCTTCCTTGCCCTACTCCACTCCCCGAGCACCGAACTCGAGAGTTTTCTTCAGTAAGTCACTAACCTCCCTTATGGCGGATAAAACCGTACACACCAAAGCTTACACCGATTTACGACACTAAGCAAAATGTCGAGTTCTAATCGTAGCTAGAACCAATCTCACAACAATTTTCACACCACACTTTCTTCACACCTTTTCACTTCTTCTATACTTCTTCACACCACAAGTATCTTCACGCCTTCACAAATTCTTCACAACTTCAAGAACTAACAACTTCACAACTTCAAGGCTCTAACTTCTTCTCAACTTCAAGGCTCTAGCGTCTTCACAACTTCTAGTCTCTAACGTCTTCACAACTTCTAGACTTCAATGTCTTCTTAACTTGGAAGCTCAAATTTCTTCACTACTAATCACTATTGCTAATATTTCCTATCACCACTACTATGAAACACTACTTCTTCACTTCAAGTTCCACTTCACACTTACAACAATTCTAGATTTTATAACCCAATCTAGCTAACTAATACATACACCTTATTCACCAAAATAAGAAGAATTAGCAAGATTCAATAAACAAACAACTTAGATAGCAAGATGATACTAAGTTGTAACACTTCTAATAGAAGTATTCTTCTCTTTGCACTTGAGTTTTGAGGCTTAAATCACTTTGAAACAAAGATCAATGTATATAAGATCAAAGGATTTTTTAAATGATGGAAATGGATGTTTAGATCAGAAAGTTTTTGTGCAAAAAGGTGAGAAAAATATGTGGAATGATCCAGTATTTAAAGGGCCAGAAAATACTGTTCTGGAGCATGCCGGTCCCCTTAATTAGGGGGCGGTCCCTTTAATGATTAAGGGGGCCGCCTAGTATAATTAAGGGGGCCGCCCTCCTGAACGTTGGATTTTCTTGTCCTTTTGTGAGGGAAATTTTTCTCGATTAGATTTGCCATTTTTGGTTGAAAATTTGAATTCATAAGTTTGTAATGAATTAAACATATTCTTTTAATGCCAAAAATGTTTTATAAAAGATATAAAATGTTTTGTGACATTTTATAAATATCTAGTGATTAACAAAAGTGTTCCTTTGATCTTATAATGCATTATACACTTTGTTTATTCATACCTTAAGTGATTAGATGGTAAAGATGAGTATTTACTATTAAATACTTTAGTCATTTATTTATATCAACATTTCTGTATGGTAAGATTGATGAGGAGGTCTATGTCTCTCAAACTCCAGGCTTTGAAGATCCTCAACACCCTAATAAAGTGTATAAAGTGGTTAAGGCTCTTTATGGCTTACATCAAGTACCAAGGAAGTGGTATCAAACCTTAGCTACTTATCTTTTGGATAATGGGTTTCATAGAGGTAAAATTGATCAAACTCTGTTCATCAAGAAAGACAAGGGTGATATTCTACTAGTTCAAGTATATGTTGATGATATCATTTTTGGATCTACAAGACAAGAGATGTGCAAAGAGTTTGAAAAGTTGATGAAATATGAGTTCCAAATGAGTTCTATGGGAGAACTTACTTTCTTTTTGGGACTACAAGTACAACAAAGTAAAGAAGGCATCTTTATCAGTCAAGACAAGTATGTGACTGAGATTATAAGAAAGTCTCACTTTACTGATGCAAAACCTTCAAATACCCCTGCTGATAAGACTACTCGTATATTGTTGAAGAATGCTAGTGGAGCAGATGTTGATGTACACACTTATAGATCTATGATTGGGTCTTTGATGTATCTCACTTCATCAAGACCAGATATTATGTTTGCTGGGTGTGCTTGTGCAAGATTTCAAGTCACTCCAAAGTCATCTCACATGACTGCAGTAGAGAAGATTTTCAGGTATTTGAAGACATATCCTAATCTAGGATTGTGGTATCCAAGGGAATCCCCTATGGAGTCTATTACATACTCAGACAGTGATTATGCTGGTGCAAGTTTAGATAGAAGGTCAACCACAGGAGGATGTCAATTTCTTGGATGTAGATTGGTGTCATGGAAGTGCAAAAAACAGACTATGGTGGCTACTTCAACCACTGAAGCAGAATATGTAGCTGCTGCTAGGTGTTGTGCTCAGATCTTATGGCTTCAGAATCAACTATTGGATTATGGGTATAATTTCATAAACACCATTATATATATATACAATAGTAGTACCATTTGCATTATTAAAAATCGTGTGCAACACACAAAAACTAAACATATTGAAATTAGACATCATTTTATTAGAGATTGTTTTGAGAAAAAGCTCATTAATGTTGTCAAAATTCACACTGATGACAATTATGCTGATTTATTAACAAAAGGGCTTGATGTGGGTAGGTTCCAGTATTTGGTAACAGGTATTGGAATGCTAAATCCATAAAATTTTGATGTCTAATGGTTTCAAGTGTTGCAGGATAGTTTTTAATGTACTATTATTGTTTGTATATGTTTGTATGGTTTTCCACTAACCTGTATGCAGATGATTTAAAGAACAGTGGGAACTATGGTACAAACAATGGAAAGATGTGCCGTCTCATGATCTTTATTTTGATTAGTTTTCGTTTTGTGATTATCAAAACATAGAGATATCGAAAGATATGAATAACGTTTTTAGTCATTTATTTATATCAACAATCTTCCCCTTTTTGATGATTACAAAACCTAAACTCATTAAATCCAAAAATTAATTTTTAGACAAAGTATTTAGTTAGTTTATTTTCACTTCTCCCCTTTTTTGTAGAATCAAAAAGGTTTAAGCCGAAAAGATGAAAGTTCCCCCTTGATGTATGCTCCCCCTCGTTTGAGGGCACCAAGGGTTCGAGCTATGGAATTCTTGCAAGAAAAATATTAGAGGCACAAGCAAATACATATAGCATGATAACGACTAATACTAAGCATGGCAAAAGAGAATTTGAAACACATAAAGAGACATTCATTAATATGAAAATGATTATGTCAACTACATAATCATCGTTTACATAAAACGTAATACTAAAAATTTAAACCAAGTAGATAATCCTATTGTGCCAATAGAGAGTGTCATTAAACTTGCTTACTTCCCAAAAGAGTTGAAGTGTTTTCTTGGAAAAGTAAAAAACATAAGCATAGAGAATGCTTAGTTGCGAATGATAAATGGAGATCATGTTGGTGATTTAATGGATGTAAACTTTTGGTTTCATGGATGTTGGTGAATGTGGTGAGGTAGAGCTTGGAGGTGGTGAAGATGGAGTTGAGTTTGTTTGTTGTTGGTTTTGATGTTGTTCAAGTGATGATGTTTGTTGAGTTCTAGTAAGAAGATACTCAATCCAAGTGAAGTGCTCATTCAAAGCAATTGTTTGTTTTTGGAGGAAGATGCAACAAGGGAAATTGTTAACATGCTTCTCAATTTGGTTTGTGTTGTGTGGTGATGAGGGTGAGCATGATTGAGGTGGATCCAAATTACGTTGAGCAAGATGTAGTGCTAAAATAGCACTAAGCTCATGGGCTTCTTTTAGCTCCTCAACGAACTTCAAGTGTTCGGAGGAAGGTGTTGGTGGTGGAGCATGATAGTTGTCTTGGGTGAGGGTTTGAACATGCAACATAGGAACGGCATGCGAGGTTGTAGGAAGTGGTGGTGGTACTCTTGGTGTTGGAGACATGGTTGAGCTTGGATAATCATGAAAACATGATATGGGTGGAAGATATGCTTCATGAGTTGATGGTGTTTTTGTTGAATGAGCAACATGAGAGGTATTGGTAGTGAGATTGGGATTCTGCATGCTCATCATAAGAAGAAGCATTCATAAAGGCAAGAGTAGATGATGGGTTGTGGGATGAATCATTAGTGTGGGTTAGAGGTTTAGTTGGTTGTTGACTTGGAACAACATCACTTGAGTTGTTACAAGAATCAAGTTTCCTCCTCCAAACGGGTTTGACGGAGATCCTTGCGGTTCTTGAAACCTTGGGTTTTTGGTTGTTGGGAGATGACATGTTTGAATTTGATGGCATTTATGATGGGAAGAAGGTATTTATAGTGTATGAAAAATGTGGTTTAGGAAGGTAAATGTTGAGGGATAGTATGGGACAAAATATGTTTGTGAATTTTGGGAAGTATAGGGTGAAAATGGTCAAAAAGTGATAAAGAAAACAGTAACCCCGACCATCAGATGGCTGGTCCCCTTAATTAGGGGTCGGTCCCCTTTATCATTTTGGGGGCCGCCTTATATAATTAAGGGGGCCGCCCATCTGGTGAATTCCAGAATGCCAGAATTGGGCTTTTGGCAGAAAGGTTTCAGAAAGGTTGTGTTTTTGTGTTTGGATTCAAGTAAGTTCAACTCTTTGAGGCAATATAGGATATACTAATCATATATATAGGGAATGTTATAATAACAAATAAAGTAGACAAGTAATTACCAATATTCATGCAATCTACTTATTGGCCAATTAAGTTATACAACTAAGGAGGCAATAAAATATGCTAACCATATATTCAACTATATCACCAAGATAATATATGGGCTAGTTTAAGCATATTAATGAGTGCCTACAAGTGACAAATTGGAAGTAATGATTGTATGGACTTCAAGATTTGTTACAAACAAGATCCATATAGGCAAACCAAGATTCTCATGAAATGATTTGATTAAATTGTGAATGTCATTTTATAGAAGTGTATAACACATGTGAGATAATCAAATATGGTTTTAAGAAAACGTTTTTAGTTATATTCAACAATGCTTCACAGTAAATTCAAGTGCATATTAGAGTAAAACAAAATTGAGTTTTGCTTCATAATATGTTGTCAAATTGGATAAGAAAAAAAAATTCAAATCTTGATTTTGATTAAAATAAGGTTATGGTAGCTTATAGTTAAATATGTTGTTTGAAGTAGGATGAAATAGATATTTGAAAAATTTATTATTCAAAGTGAGAAGTTTTAAACATGATATTTTATTTTTGATAGCAGAAAACACAAGTAAAGGTTTTGAAGTAGAAGCATATCATGTTCAAGAGAGTCGGTTAAGCCCATTGTCACATATAATAATCATTAATGGCAACTAAAGGCATAGATGAGTGATGGTAAATTCTAATGATCTTAATGCAATAAGATAATGGGGGATAAGACTAATCATCTATGTTTACAATATTAATATATATATATTCAATTCATCATAGAATTAAATGCTAACTAGTCATAATTATAGCACATCAATTAATATAACACAAACGGTCATTTAGTCTACATGATAAGCATTCTACTATTGATCATAGATGATATCCAACATAAATGATGAATAAGAGAGTCAACAAGTCAAATTACATGTATACATATATTAGTATTAATGATATAAGAACATGGCAACCTATAAATTTAATCATATTAATATACTAATTATGGCATACTTTGATATAATATGTCATTAACAAGTTTTTGAAAAGAAAACTTATCTGAGGTCCAGCTTAACCATAAGAATGGGCATAAGAAAAAAAATAGACATCTTCACAGTAGCAAGTCACAGTCATAACGCGAAAGCATACAAGGAGGTATGATCCGAAACACGTAATCAAACACAATAAGCATCCAAAGTAGTGAAGAACAAGAATAGTAGCGCTTGAACTCTTCATCATGATGTAGTAAAGACCACAACAAGAAACCAATACACAAGTCTTGATATGTGCGAAAGCAAAGAGAGCAATTCCAAGAGAAATGTTTCTTCATTCGTTTACTACCTAAACATGAAAAGGAGCTTTGTCCCCAGATACTCATGGGTCCGAGATGAGTAGTAGAGAACATCCAATGCATTTAAATGCACATGATGAGGATGTCGTCGAGAAGTACAAGAATTCATCAATAGTTTGTTTTAACAAACAAACAATGACTTTCTTGACTTAGAGTAATAAACAATAGATGTAAATAATAATAGTTCTAAATTTCTCCACCAGGTTTAACAAATTTTATTTGTTTTGATATATTTGTTAAAGAATCATTTGCAGTAAATCCTAAACCGGTTTTATCATAAAATGACTTTTGAATGTTAAGAAGATATTTTAAAGATTTAGAACTATTTTCGAATTTTGCCAATGTTTTTGCTTTTTCATTTTCCATTTTAATTTCATGTTTGTATTCTTGACATTTTCTACATTCAAGATCAATTTCAATATTACTTTCAAGTCTGGACATTTTATCTTCTAAAATTATTTCTTTTTCAAAGTTGTTTTCAACGGATGTTGAAGATTCGTTTTTAAAAATAATTTTTTAGTCAATGTTGCAAAAATGTTTGAAGTTGTTTTCCGTTTTTGAAAATTCTAATATAAATTGATCATAGCAAAAATGTTTGGTTTTGGATTGTACCTTATTTGTAGTTGTACATTCTTCACATGCTATACGGTGATCAATTCCATTATCCATGTCGCTCCATGTTTTGTTTGTAGTTTCGCTTGGATCTTGGAGCATATAATCCTTGCCATCAATACTTGTATTCACATTTGTTTGAATATTCTTGCAAGCCATATTTTCATCATCTTCTTCGTCCTTGTTGCACCGTAATTTATTAACACTCTTTCTTCGGATTTGACACATGTGTTCTTCTTTATTGATACCTTCAATGATCACATTTGAACTAGTAGTACATGTGTTTATTTCAACCAAATATTTGTCTATCAAATTTTCTAGAGTGACTAATTCTTGTGCAACATCAAGTTTATCATCTTTGGTTTTACATTTCACTTGGTGAATTTTTAAAAGACATTTCCAAATATCATTTGCCGTTTTACAAAAGAGTACTCTTTCATATTCAACTCTTAGTAGAGTTTTGTAAATTATTAATTTAGCTTTAGTATTTTTATCAATCTTTGTTTGAAGATTATTATATTGATTTTCAAAATCCATTTTAGTTGGTTGAAGATCACCAATTGAAATGATATGCCAAAGATCAAGATCTATTGATTTCACATAATTTTCAAATTTATTTGTCCATTCAAGAAAATGATCATTTTCAAATAATGTTGGTTGTTGCGTAAATTCCCCTTCTAAATATTTTTCAAATTCCATATATCGTTACAAGTTTTAAAATACATTATATTTTAAAAGTCTTGCTAGACGTGGCTCCTGATACCAATTGTGAAAAACTAGAAGGGGGGGGGGGGGGGTTGAATAGTTTTACGTCTTTTTCGTTTAATAAAAGTTTTGCTTCTAAAGAATTGATGATAACCGTAAAACCTTTGAAGCTAAAGCGTAGATACAAGTTTATTTACACTTATCATATAAACATTACTTATTTAAAATGTTGAGTAGAAATTATAAAATCATATATCTCTTATAAATATATGTTTGTATTTATATATGTATATGTGTTTTAAAAGTGTATATACTTATAGTTTACTTATGTAAAATTAATGTTGTGAATGGAAACTAGTTTGATCTTTATGTGAAATCAATAAATGCACAACACACAATTATAACTATATACGAAAAGCTAATAAGTAAGCAAGCAAAGAGTGAGAGATGGAAAGATCAAACCGAGAGACAAAGGATTTATAGTGGTTCGGCTACAAGGACACCTTCCTTGCCCTACTCCACTCCCCGAGCACCGAACTCGAGAGTTTTCTTCAGTAAGTCACTAACCTCCCTTATGGCGGATAAAACCGTACACACCAAAGCTTACACCGATTTACGACACTAAGCAAAATTTCGAGTTCTAATCGTAGCTAGAACCAATCTCACAACAATTTTCCCACCACACTTTCTTCACACCTTTTCACTTCTTCTATACTTCTTCACACCACAAGTATCTTCACGCCTTCACAAATTCTTCACAACTTCAAGAACTAACAACTTCACAACTTCAAGGCTCTAACTTCTTCTCAACTTCAAGGCTCTAGCGTCTTCACAACTTCTAGTCTCTAACGTCTTCACAACTTCTAGACTTCAATGTCTTCTTAACTTGGAAGCTCAAATTTCTTCACTACTAATCACTATTGCTAATATTTCCTATCACCACTACTATGAAACACTACTTCTTCACTTCAAGTTCCACTTCACACTTACAACAATTCTAGATTTTATAACCCAATCTAGCTAACTAATACATACACCTTATTCACCAAAATAAGAAGAATTAGCAAGATGAAATAAACAAACAACTTAGATAGCAAGATGATACTAAGTTGTAACACTTCTAATAGAAGTATTCTTCTCTTTGCACTTGAGTGTTGAGGCTTAAATCACTTTGAAACAAAGATCAATGTATATAAGATCAAAGGATTTTTTAGATGATGGAAATGGATGTTTAGATCAGAAAGTTTTTGTGCAAAAAGGTGAGAAAAATATGTGGAATGATCCAGTATTTAAAGGGCCAGAAAATACAGTTCTGGAGCGTGCCGGTCCCCTTAATTAGGGGGCGGTCCCTTTAATGATTAAGGGGGCCGCCTAGTATAATTAAGGGGGCCGCCCTCCTGAACGTTGGATTTTCTTGTCCTTTTGTGAGGGAAATTTTCTGGATTAGATTTGCCATTTTTGGTTGAAAATTTGAATTCATAAGTTTGTAATGAATTAAACATATTCTTTTAATGCCAAAAATGTTTTATAAAAGATATAAAATGTTTTGTGACATTTTATAAATATCTTGTGATTAACAAAAGTGTTCCTTTGATCTTATAATGCATTAGACAGTTTGTTTATTCATACCTTAAGTGATTAGATGGTAAAGATGAGTATTTACTATTAAATACTTGTTTATGTCATGATCTTTGGTTTGATGAGTTTTTGTTTTGTGATTATCAAAACATAGAGATATCGAAAGATATATATAACGTTTTTAGTCATTTATTTATATCAACATTTCTGTATGGTAAGATTGATGAGGAGGTCTATGTCTCTCAAACTCCAGGCTTTGAAGATCCTCAACACCCTAATAAAGTGTATAAAGTGGTTAAGGCTCTTTATGGCTTACATCAAGCACCAAGGAAGTGGTATGAAACCTTAGCTACTTATCTTTTGGATAATGGGTTTCATAGAGGTAAAATTGATCAAACTCTGTTCATCAAGAAAGACAAGGGAGATATTCTACTAGTTCAAGTATATGTTGATGATATCATTTTTGGATCTACAAGACAAGAGATGTGCAAAGAATTTGAAAAGTTGATGAAAGATGAGTTCCAAATGAGTTCTATGGGAGAACTTACTTTGTTTTTGGGACTACAAGTACAACAAAGTAAAGAAGGCATCTTTATCAGTCAAGACAAGTATGTGACTGAGATTATAAGAAAGTTTCATTTTACTGATGTAAAACCTTCAAATACCCCTGCTGATAAGACTACTCATATATTGTTGAAGAATGCTAGTGGAGCAGATGTTGATGTACACACTTATAGATCTATGATTGGGTCTTTGATGTATCTCACTTCATCAAGACCAGATATTATGTTTGCTGTGTGTGCTTGTGCAAGATTTCAAGTCACTCCAAAGTCATCTCACATGACTGTAGTAGAGAAGATTTTCAGGTATTTGAAGATATATCCTAATCTAGGATTGTGGTATCCAAGGGAATCCCCTATGGAGTTGATTACATACTCAGACAGTGATTATGCTGGTGCAAGTTTGGATAGAAGGTCAACCACAGGAGGATGTCAATTTCTTGGATGTAGATTGGTGTCATGGCAGTGCAAGAAACAGACTATGGTGGCTACTTCAACCACTGAAGCAGAATATGTAGCTGCTGCTAGCTGTTTTGCTCAGATCTTATGGCTTCAGAATCAACTATTGGATTATGGGTATAATTTCATGAACACCATTATATATATAGACAATAGTAGTACCATTTGCATTATTAAAAATCATGTGCAACACACAAAAACTAAACATATTGAAATTAGAAATCATTTTATTAGAGATTGTTTTGAGAAAAAGCTCATTAATGTTGTCAAAATTCACACTAATGACAATTATGCTAATTTATTAACAAAAGGGCTTTATGTGGGTAGGTTCCAGTATTTGGTAACAGGTATTGGAATGCTAAATCCATAAAATTTTGATGTCTAATGGTTTCTAGTGTTGCAGGATAGTTTTTAATGTACTATTATTGTTTGTATATGTTTGTATGGTTTTCCACTAACCTGTATGCAGAAGATTTAAAGAACAGTGGGAACTATGGTACAAAAAGTGGAAAGATGTGCTCTCTCAGTGGTAAAAGGAAAAGCTTAAAATTATTTCATTCATTACTGAAACTGAAACAGAATACATTCAACAAGAACCATATACAGAGTACATTCACCAAACAGATAAAGTTGAAACCACATAACAAAACACAAAAGCAAACAACCTAACACCTAAGATCTTCAGACACTACTCCATAGGCTTCTTCCCTTTACCCTCATAATCATGCTTGCCCTTCGAAGTTTTCTTTCTATTTTCATCAAAAGAAAGTTGCTTTCTTGGACAAGCAAGCCCAAGCACCTGTGGTGGAGGCTTCAGATCTTTTGCAGGTTTTGAAGGTTCAGGCCACTTCATGTTGCTTGTGGCAGACTCCAGGGCAGTTGTGAGAACTTTTGGAAGTTCCTTTGACAAGGTGTAGGTAGGATCATCACCATCTGAAGAAGAGCTTGAATTAAATTCAAGAGATGGAGCAGGTGCAACAGATATCTTCTTGTTTGATCTCATGTTTGATGATGTTGCAGTACTTGGTGGAAAGTATCCACTCCATCCAGAAGAAAGTTCCTCTGAATCAGAACAATAACTGATTTCATCATCAGTTGAGTCATCAGATGAGATGTAGACAATTGGAAACCAACTCATTATGCTGATTAGGGTTTGGGAAATTGATGATATGTTTGATAAAGATTTATGTGTTTTGAGTCCCCTTTTATAAGTAAAGTCAAGGCCGAGGGTTAACTAACGAAGGATATTTACTTCTATCTATTTTGGTAGGTTGGAGGAGTAAATTTAGATATTATCGGGTTGACTTTATGAATAGTAACTTGGTTAAAAAGTTACTTTGGGTTAAATAATATTGGTTAGGTTTGGTACTTCTTCCTTATACAAAGTACAAACCAATATTTACTGAAGGATTGGAGTTATAAGATGTGTATCTAAGACACATAACAAATGGTTATTGATTCACCATGTCTAATCAACATAAGAATCAACTAGTCCAGAGCAAACGGCTCCTGGTAAAGACACATCAAATCCATTCATGGTTGATAGTTTACCAAAAACTATATGGTCATCTACTCACCATATTCCTAGTGATGAAGAGTTGGCTAGTCCATAGCAAACGGCTCATGGTAAAAACATATCAAATCCGTTGATAGCTGATAGTTTGCTAAAAACTATGATAAGAGCAGCTAATTATACTTGTTTTACTTACCACTGCTCTTTGAAATTTTGTGAAAATTTATCACTGCTAGTTCACAGTTACCACTGCAAGAGTAATTTTTACCACTGGTGAACTAGCCGTTACAGCTGTTGTGTCAGTAATCTTATTTTTTAACTAGCCGTTGTAAAATTACCATGTTTCCATATTAATAGGGTAACTTTTTGTAAATTATTTCTAAAGATAATTCATATTCTGTTTTATTCTCCAAACACTATTAGTATATATTTATCATCTCACGGCTTGATTCTTATTGTCGATTACTAACACTTTTATCTCTAAATCACAAAATTATGGCGATTCTTAACTTTGCAGACGAGCACAACCAAGTGGCCTATTTACAAAAGTCAAACGAAAAGAGTGGTCCCGTTTTCCATCAGATTGTGGATTTTCTAAATACAACTCATATACGGTATGCCTTAACTGTTAATCCCACAATCTATGTTTCTCATATCAAACAGTTTTGGAACACTGTGGAGTCCATAACTATTGAATAGGGAAACACACAAGAATCTGTGGAAGCTCTTAGAGCCACAGTGGATGGGGTAACTATTGATGTTACTTAGTCATCCTTGAGGAGAGTTCTCCAATTGGATGATCTCAATGGTATCATCATATTACCCAATTTAGATATTTTCAAAAATATTGCTTACATGGGGTATGAAACATCGGATCAAAAATTAACTTTCAGAAAAGGATGTTTTTGTCCCCATTGGAGATTTTTGATACATACTCTTTTACATTGCCTAAGTCCTAAGAAAACCTCTTATGAACAATTTGCATCAACCATGGCTTATCCTTTGGTTTGTTTGGCAACTGATAGGACTTTTAATTTTTCAAAGTTTATATTTAATAATATGAAAGGCAATGTAAAGAGTTCTTATAAATTTTTGATGTATCCAAGGTTTGAACAAGCAGTGCTAAATGAATTTCAACTGCAAACACACAAAAGAGTTTATCCAACCCCCTGTCTTAAGCCAAAAGTTTTTCAAAATATGTGTAAGGCTTCAGAACATTATCATGGGGAGGTTAAACCACTTTTTCCTGACATGCTTTCAAAGATTTCTCAGGTACAGGGTGAAGATGCAACAATCCCAGTTGTATCCCATCACACACCCTCTATTGTTGTCCCATCTATTCACCATACCCCTGCAGTAACTCACACATATGAGAGGAGGCAAAAACAGCCAACTCCTCCCATTACAACATTGCATGTTGCTGAACCTTTTGGTTTAGGAACAAGCAGTGGTGGTTCAAGGCTTCATTCTAGTCCAACTAGAGAAAAGCCTGAATCAATGCCCTATGATTCACCTCTCCCAACAGATAACACAGTTGGAAGTGTTGAGGGCAGTGTACAACAAACTGAATTGATGGAATTATGTACCAAACTAGTCCAACAGGTTCAAGCTTTGGAGAAAGATCTGGCAATGACTAAACAACAACATGCCACAGAGCATAACCAGAAGAAGGCAGAGATTAAAAGGTTACAGGATGAAGTTAAAAGTCTTAAGAAGCATAGATCTTCCACTCCACCTCTTAAGGATGATGATTCAGTCCACTTTAGTGAAGAATTGGGGAATTCTCCCAAACAGGGGAGGATTAGAACTGAAGCAGAGTTTAAGGGGAGGAGATTAAATTTTGAACAAAATTTTGCTGAATTAGATGCTTCTGAGAATGTTCAAGAAAAGAAAAATGATGCAGAGGGAACTAAAGAAGATTTTGCTGAAGCTGTGGAAACTCATCAAGTCAAATAGGAAATTGATACAGAGGTAGTGGATGTTGCTGATGCAGAATTTCAAAGAAAAAGAATAGAAAATGGAAAAGTTCATGTTGTTGATGAATCATCTGAGTTACAATCAAAGAAGATTTCAAAGAAAGAACAAGCTCAGATAGAATATGATGCAGTATTGGCAAAGGAATTATCTGTAGCTGAAATTGAAAAGAAGAAAAAGCAAGAGGAGGATGAGATTGCAAGTTTCATGGAAGCTAAGAGGTTGGATAAATTGGAAACAGTGATGGCAGAACCACATTCCATTGTTCCAAAAACCATACTACATGAGAAACCTCCAATGTTCACTTATGTGCCTATAGAAGAAGAGATTGAGTTCTTCATTGCAAATGATCCAGTGATAAGGAAGAAGGTAGTAGAACTCATTGCTAATACAACTTTAAATGAAGATCAAAGGTCTGCTCAATTGAAGGACTTTATTCAGATGAAGAATTACCAGGCTCTTGATGATATTATTGGCACAGTGAGAAAGGCTCAAAAGAAACAAAGACAACCTACAAAGACACAAATCATTGCTGAGATGAAGACCTATTGTTGTCATGTTGGAAATTGGAAGATGGCACAATTTAAAGGAATGACACACGATCAGATTGAAGGTATTTATTACATGGTTAACAGACATGATAGTCATTTCATCCCTATGGATAAAGAACCAACATTTATGAAGTCAAAAAGGTCAGGAGTGAGTCTTGAATATAAAGATGCTAAGAAATTGAAGACTCAGGATGAAACTCAAGCAAAAGATGGTGTTAGCAAGTTAACTGAAGAAAAAGTTACCAATATGGTGTTCATTGAAACTGATGTGCTCAATATAGAACCTTTACAAACAAGATATCCAGTAATTGGTTGGGAAATCTATTCTGATGATTTTGGTATAGCATGGAAGATTATCAGAACTGGTAATGTCACAAGTATTTGCAGAGATTTTGAAGATGTTGTTAGATCTTGTGATAGAGAAGATTTGGATACTTTGTGGAGGATTATTCAGGATCAGTCCAAGAAAGATGAACTTGTTGATGTCAAAGCTCAAGAGTTGTGGGTTTACTTTAGAAGATTATATGAACCTGACCCAAGTGACAGGTATTGGAGATTTGAAGCTCACAATATGAATACTTTGTGGAAATTCTATGATTCAAGTACTGTACATCATGTTTCTACTCAAGATGGAGTTGATGTGTTTATGATAGCTGAAAAAGAATATCCATTGAGAGCAGGTGTTCTTACAGTTATGATGTCAGTTAAGCTTAGATGTTGGGAAAGAAGTGAAATCATAGAAGATTTGTTGCAGAGAATTTATGATCAAAGTGTGAGAGCTGACAAGGAATTGAGAAAAAGAAGATAAGTGTTTGGAAGAATTCCCATATTCTCATATCTGTTGACTACTTGAAGAAACTTATTGATTTACATGTTAATCATAAGTTTAGGGGAGGATTGTTGGGAATTATACTATTAGTTACCACGGCTAGTATGGAGATTACAACTGCTGAAGAATGCACTAGCAGTGGAAACACATTACCACTGCTAGTACATATTATTACCACTGCTGTTAGGATAACTATTAGGAAACTTGTATTGATAAATATAGAATAGATCTTGTGTATATCTTATTCTATTATCCTGATATGTAACTTGTAGAAGAGGACTCCTTGTGCTATAAAAGGAGGTCCTAGGTCTAGGGTTAGATATATAACTCTCATACGTTCTTAGAGCTTCAAGTTGTAAACCTAGTGATATTAAGATCACTCATATTATTATCTTTAATAATATTGGAGCTAACAGTTTGTTTCATTCATTGTTCTCAATCATATACAACTGTTCTACATTACAAACAAACTTCTAAGTATCACTATGTAGATTCTGCATACTTAGTGATATAACTCAAAGTATCATTCTAACACATATCAAGGTGTATTAGATCCATCACACATATACTTGAACAAGAATGATATCCCTGGAGTTCTTCTTAATGAAGAGAGTCTTGTCAATTGCTCCTCTTCTGTAGCCATGCTCCAAAAGGAATGTAGATAACCCTGCATACCAGGCTCTTGGTGCTTGATGAAGTCCATAGAGTGCCTTGACAACCTTGTACACCTTCTTTGGATGTTGTGGGTCTTCAAAACCTTGTGGCTGAGTGACATAGACTTCCTCTTCAATCTTGCCATAGAGAAAGGCACTCTTTACATCCATCTGATATACCACAAAACCCATGTATGAGGCAAAGGCCAAAAACAACCTTATAGCCTCAACTCTAGCAACAGGTGCAGAAACTTCATCATAATCAATCCCTTATTCTTTTCTAAAACCCTGAGCCACCAATCTTGCTTTGTTTCTGACCACAATTCCTCTTGCATCCCTCTTGCATTTTAAAATCCACTTGGTTCCAATTGCAAATTTACCTGCAGGTAGATCAACAAGTACCCATACATCCTTATTCTTGAATTGTTGCATCTCTTCCTGCATAGCCTCTACCCAACTTGGTTTACTCAAAGCTTGTTTAATGCTGGTTGGTTCTACTTGAGTTAAGAAACAAGCAAACAGACAATGTTGTTGATCTGTATGATTGTCCCTCTTTTGATTAGAAACATAAGTGAGAAAAGCACATTGTCCAAATTGTGTCTGTTTCACTACACTGATGGTTAGAACCATAACATTGGGATCACCAAGTATATTGGTTTGAGGATGAATGGTGTTTATCCTCTTAGTGGGAATAGGATTAACTTCAACAGAAGTTTCAAGATTGGTCAGAGTTGGCACAAATTCATCATCATAAGAAGCTGATTGAAAAATGCCAGCACTTTGTTCATCATTGCCAAGGTCTGAGGGGCTATGAAACCTTGTAAAAGGTTCATCTAAACTTGTGGATGTAGGAGTGGAAACAGGTATAACAGCTGAAATGCCTTCAGGAGAATTGGCATCAGCAGCAACAGGGGACCCGTCAGTAGAAACTGGGTTTCTGCTGGCATCTAGAGCAGCTTGTCTCAAGAGTGCCTCATGTCACACCCCCAAAATCGGGTCCAGCGGAAGCATACATGCAGCTGGGGTGTAACTCAATTGATATCACAACACAAGTACAAAAATGGTTTTCACTTTAATCATTTAGAATAAAATCGTTAAATCAAAAATGTTGAATTTACATCGTTAAAAGTAGTGCGGAAGTAGGCCCTTAAAATAGTTTAAAACGGTCCCCATATAAAAATCAGAGTCTTCTATGACCATGCCATGCCCTGCCAAAACCTCCAGTAGCGTGCCATTGCTAAAAACCTGAAAATACATGTTAAAGTGTCAACACTAGGTTGGTGAGTTCATAGAGTTTGTTTAACAAATAATGCCTATAGAGAAATGATCGCCCAGCAAAGGCATTGTAAATCCACTCAGTTACAAGTCCCGCCATAAGAGACTTGTAACCTGTGTGTTTACAACCCACTGCCAAATGTATTAAAGTCTACGTGAACAAAAGTAATAATGGTATCCAAATTCCCAGATAAATATAGCAAAACGGCTATATAAATAATATGATTCAGTCAATGAGGTTATCTAAACAATGCTGACAATGTCGTCAGATAAATAATGCTGACAATGTCGCCAGATAAATAATACTGACAATGTCACCAGATAAACAATACTGACAATGTCGTCAGAGAACTAATACTGACAATGTCGCCAGATAAACAATACTGACAATGTCGCCAGATAAACAAATTATGACAATGTGGTCATGTAAACAAGGATAATCAATCCCATGAAATACAAGAAAATCAAACATACCAATGAATGCAGGTGGTTAAATATACCAAAGAAATACCGGTAGTCAAGCATACTAATGAAGTGCAGGTGATAAATATATATTTAGATAAAGCTGGGAATATTTGAGTAATCAACCAGGTAAAACAAGTAGTGCGTTTAAGTAAAACGAGCATGTATTCTCCCCCAAAGAGTTTGCAAAACAATCAAAATAGTAGGGGCTATGACTCACCTGGAGCGATAGCTACGATGACAGAATGGATACACTGAAATGAGGCACGATCTCTAACCGCAACCTAATATGAGTAATAACGATCTACCTTAGATCATGACATAATGAAATGAATGCACGTGCACATGATGCCTATACCACTCGTAACTTGGAAACACTAGATATTGTCAAAGTAAAATAGTTTCCATACTTAGGAAAAATAAGTCCCAATGGAGTTATAAAAACTTGTCGTAATATATCGTATAAAAATATTAGCGTTCTATTCCTCGTATCGAAAACCTTAAAATAACGTCGTTAAGTCGTATAAATATTCCTTTGGGTCATACGTATTTCATTTGTTAAGAATATAGTCCTTAGTAGCATTTCTAGAAAATATACCATTTAGTGCGTAAGTTATTATTTTTATTTGTGACCAAATATATATATATAGTTTTGACGATGTTAAAACGCGTATAACTTGGTCGTTTTAAGTTCATTTTATTCGTTCTTTATATCCCCGGAATCGTGGGACAAAATACTAACATATTTTTGATAAGTCGGGATGGATAGATTTAGTTTTACGCCTCGAATTTGCCCGTGAGTACTGTTCATCAGCAAGCAGTTTTTCAGAAATTAGTTTTCGTCGTTAAATTTACAAAAATCATATCTCCTTCGTTATTAACTCGTTTTTATCCCCGTTTTCGGCCATAGTTCCGTATCGGAAAGTATTTTCTGAATATTAGGTCCAAAATTACCCAGAATTCCCTGATCTTTCCACGTTTTGCAAAAATGGACAGCAACTTTCTATAAGTGTCAAAACTTGGTTTTCCTAGTTACTAACTTGTTCAAAAACCAACCAAACCACTTTCAAACACCACAAAGCTAGTCTAATCCTACCATACACCTTCTTAGGGTGTCATGGGTTCCTAAACATCATAACCAAGTAGATCTAACAAGGATCTAACCATAAACACTTTCTAAGGTTCAAAAGTTAAAAGTTTGTAAAATAAAGTGGTATAAATAGCATATGCATGTAGATCTAGTATATATATCATATGGATCTTGTATAAACTTGGTAAAATTATAAAAATGAGTTTGATATACTTACTTCAAAGATTAAGAGTGTAGATGATGAAAACCTAATGATTCTTGAGTTTATATTTCAAAACCCTAACAAGGATCACTAAATAAACTAGTTTAACACTTGATCTTGAGAAAATATTCTTGGTCTTGCCCTCCCCTTTGTTGTGCCGTGTATGAGTATAGAGAGAAAAGAGATGATAAGATTTTTGAGCTAGTGAAGAAATGAGTGAAATGAGTGTATTATTACCCTTTTATGTATTATTATTATATGTATAATAGGTTAGACAAAAGCTTGTACAAACATTAATTGGTTAGTAGAAGATTTTCAAAATGTGTAAGGATTGGTATGGAGGGGGGTTGGGATGTGTAAGAATTTTGGTGGGATTTGGTATTATCTTGAATTTAATTGTAGTTTTAAGGTGTACCGGGTACCGGGTTAACTAAAAATAAATTTTAACGGAGTTAACCGGGATAAAATAAAGTTGTAAAAATTATAAAAATAATATTCCTGATGAGAATCGGAAGTTAAAATAATGATCGGGTTGAAATATCGCAAACCGACGGAGTTATAAGCTCCGACCGTAAAATGTAGCAATTGATTTGAAAACACCGGGTAAATTAATATTATAATTTTTATATTATTAAAATGAATATAAAAATATATTGAAATCATAGTCGGGAGTGTCAGACATGTTAGCCACATTATTGGTCGCGTGTTAATGTTTATTTAAAATAAACATACGTAAATCGTTAATTATACCAAAAGTATTAATTTAATTATCCTACGAGTGGAATAGTATGCAAGTGCCATAATGATGATATGCAGACTATTTCTAGTCTGTATGAGATGTCCCAAATGATAAAGCATGAATTCGCTCCTGAACCAATACGGTTACGCGAATTTGAATACTCGTAAACTAAATTTACGATGACATGAGTAATGCACGTGAATAGTGGTTTTCTTCCGGAAATGAATAGTGCCAAGTGAATAGTAAAATTTCTGAATGTTTCTCGAATTGTCAAATTGACCTCAAAAACGATGAATAGTGATCGATGAATAGTAAATGGTGAATAGTAACTTGTGAATAGTAAATTGTCGAGGGTTGGAAAATGACCGGAAATTACGAGTTGTGACAGTCTTCCCATCTAACAGGAACTTCGTCCCGAAGTTCAGTTTGTGTAAGTCTCTAGAATGGTATTGGTGAAAAGATGGTGATAATTAAGAATTTCAGCGAACTTCCATGATAGGAATTCGACTCTGCTTAAACCGTTCGACCTAACAGTCCATGATTTCTAGTGGTTCTCTTACAAGGTTTAGGTTTGTCATTGGGTTGGATTCCTTCCAATGGAATCATAAGTGACTAATCTGAAAGTCATTTCCTGGGGTTTGAATAGGTGAACCATAGTTGTGTAATCCGGCTGTTCTCTAACAAGGCTCAAGTCTAATGGCCACTAGGCCTACTCTGTCTGAAATATTACGTGGTCCAGTGTATATCAGGTTTAACTTTCCAAATGTTTCCGAATAATATCATGCCTTTCCTAGGCAGAACTTTCAACATGATCTGGCTACCAATTTGAAGTTTTAATGGTTTACAACTTATAGAATTTATAATTGATTCTTGACTTGTAGGAAATTTCTGGTTATTTCATGAATGCTTACTGGACTAGTGAGTTAGGCTTTTCAAATTTCGATTCGTCAATGGATATGGTCACTTCGACCATAGAGTGCTTCAAATGGTGTAGTCTCTAAGCTCGTGTGGTAACTAAGGTTGCAACTGAATTTGATTTATGGTAAATGGTCAGTCCAACCATTTCTAGAGTCAATCACTCATGCTCTGAGCATATCTCCCTATGTGTGAATCATTCTCTACTTCCTGACCATTGGTCTGCAGATGATAGGTGGTGTGGTTTCAAAGAAATCTTAATGAAATGGCTAGGAGTTTGAGATGAATCAAGTTCCTCTATTAGGAGTAATTGAGATGGGTATCATGAATCTTGTTTTGAAAGGCTTACAAGGTTAGGTCCGTCAAGGGTGTTGTTGAAAATAATAGATTAGGATAAGGTTGTGATTCCTCCGCAGGAATGTCATGAATTAGGGTCTCTCTCCACCTACGGTGCTTAGTCTCCATTACTAAGATTTTCCCCAAGTTATATGTCATCAAATCACAAACTCCTAAAGATATGAGTGAGGTAATATAGTGATTGATTTTCAAAGCTTGTTTTGAGATTGTGTGTTTTGTTCATAAACCTCTCGTGAGTAAATGAATTTACAATTTTTAAGCAAACGGCTTTCTAAGTAACATTTTTCTTAATGTTTCAAAATTTAATAGTTATGCAAGATAGGACTATTTTCAACATAAGATGGATAATATGATTTACCAAAAATCGATGTTTAAAATTTCTTAGCATCTAATAGTTTTGTAAAAGATTAACCAAAAGAAATTTGCTTGTCAAAATAAGTGTCTTAGAAAAGTATTTCTTACAAGATATATGTTTTGCATAACTATAGTTTGGAGAAAAAATCCATTTAAAAGTGAAAATATTAAGAGGATAAAATAGTCAGATATGTATGTCTGCACAAAGGCATAGGTGTCTAACACGTTCGAATAAAGTCTATTGGTGAGGACATGTTCAATTTATAGTCTCGGTTAAAAGGTTGGATTTATCTCTATGGTGTTGCTTAGTGAGCACTCGTATCTAAACGAATCTTATAATTCAATCAATCCAATACTTTCCAGATAGTGGAATTGTGGCAATCAGGCCAGTGATAGTGGTTCGAATGGTTTTGTGATATCTTGGGATTTCTTTTGAGTTTTGAATGGTCTTACTATACCGAGAGATCCTCCTCACAGAAGGTATGGAAAGTCTTTCCTAGGGAGGTCATTGATAATATCCACTTATCAATATTGGTAGTAGTGAGGGATGAGTGACATCGGAATCTATAGAGTGTTAGCTAATTCCTTATATATATATAGGGGTGGGGAAAGGAAATGATAGTGATGGTGAGAAGGGAAGAGACTGTGACAACTTTAGCATAATGAGATTGTGATATAAGAAAATACTGTGATGCAAGTGTATTGTGCATAAATATGAAAGTTCATGAAATAAAATGACTAGTTGACAAGCTTCCAATCGGTGGTTCACGAAGTGATGAAAAGTAGGAATGTTATGACAACGAGAGTATACACACACATAAATGAAGCATTTGGAAAATGAGTTGAGAATTTATTCCAGACAAAATTTTATTATAACCATTCATAGTGTTGCAAAATTCATTTCTGAGTCAGACATAGGTGGTCAGCCTATATCTCACTATCCCGGGTCGAATATAGATGACCAGTCTATATTCCACCGAGGTTCCATGAATTTTGAAATACTCAGCTCAGTTATACTAAGACTATGTCCTTCACAAATACCAAGACGTTTAGAAAGACTAAGGCAGGTGACCAAACTCGAGGTCGAATGATGAAACTATGCATGGAAAACATAATGCGGTGACATATATGATACGTGAACATGCTTATATGAAAGACAATGATAGTAATCACTAGAATAAGTGAATATAATATACCAGATAATGAGACACAAATCTCATCACCTAAGTCAGCAACAAACCACAAGTGAGGCATCATCTTGGCAGGCAGGCACGTGACGGTCATAGGGTTAAGTTTTTCATAAAAGTAGCTATAGTCTAGGTTTTAAAAACACTTAGTTCGCTATAGCCAAAGCTCTGGTACCAATCTGTCACACCCCCAAAATCGGGTCCAGCGGAAGCATACATGCAGCTGGGGTGTAACTCAATTGATATCACAACACAAGTACAAAAATGGTTTTCACTTTAATCATTTAGAATAAAATCGTTAAATCAAAAATGTTGAATTTACATCGTTAAAAGTAGTGCGGAAGTAGGCCCTTAAAATAGTTTAAAACGGTCCCCATATAAAAATCAGAGTCTTCTATGACCATGCCATGCCCTGCCAAAACCTCCAGTAGCGTGCCATTGCTAAAAACCTGAAAATACATGCTAAAGTGTCAACACTAGGTTGGTGAGTTCATAGAGTTTGTTTAACAAATAATGCCTATAGAGAAATGATCGCCCAGCAAAGGCATTGTAAATCCACTCAGTTACAATACCCGCCATAAGAGACTTGTAACCTGTGTGTTTACAACCCACTGCCAAATGTATTAAAGTCTACGTGAACAAAAGTAATAATGGTATCCAAATTCCCAGATAAATATAGCAAAACGGCTATATAAATAATATGATTCAGTCAATGAGGTTATCTAAACAATGCTGACAATGTCGTCAGATAAATAATGCTGACAATGTCGCCAGATAAATAATACTGACAATGTCGCCAGATAAACAATACTGACAATGTCGTCAGAGAACTAATACTGACAATGTCGCCAGATAAACAATACTGACAATGTCGCCAGATAAACAAATTATGACAATGTGGTCATGTAAACAAGGATAATCAATCCCATGAAATACAAGAAAATCAAACATACCAATGAATGCAGGTGGTTAAATATACCAAAGAAATACCGGTAGTCAAGCATACTAATGAAGTGCAGGTGATCAAATATATATTTAGATAAAGCTGGGAATATTTGAGTAATCAACCAGGTAAAACAAGTAGTGCGTTTAAGTAAAACGAGCATGTATTCTCCCCCAAAGAGTTTGCAAAACAATCAAAATAGTAGGGGCTATGACTCACCTGGAGCGATAGCTACGATGACAGAATGGATACACTGAAATGAGGCACGATCTCTAACCGCAACCTAATATGAGTAATAACGATCTACCTTAGATCATGACATAATGAAATGAATGCACGTGCACATGATGCCTATACCACTCGTAACTTGGAAACACTAGATATTGTCAAAGTAAAATAGTTTCCATACTTAGGAAAAATAAGTCCCAATGGAGTTATAAAAACTTGTCGTAATATATCGTATAAAAATATTAGCGTTCTATTCCTCGTATCGAAAACCTTAAAATAACGTCGTTAAGTCGTATAAATATTCCTTTGGGTCATACGTATTTCATTTGTTAAGAATATAGTCCTTAGTAGCATTTCTAGAAAATATACCATTTAGTGCGTAAGTTATTATTTTTATTTGTGACCAAATATATATATATAGTTTTGACGATGTTAAAACGCGTATAACTTGGTCGTTTTAAGTTCATTTTATTCGTTCTTTATATCCCCGGAATCGTGGGACAAAATACTAACATATTTTTGATAAGTCGGGATGGATAGATTTAGTTTTACGCCTCGAATTTGCCCGTGAGTACTGTTCATCAGCAAGCAGTTTTTCAGAAATTAGTTTTCGTCGTTAAATTTACAAAAATCATATCTCCTTCGTTATTAACTCGTTTTTATCCCCGTTTTCGGCCATAGTTCCGTATCGGAAAGTATTTTCTGAATATTAGGTCCAAAATTACCCAGCATTCCCTGATCTTTCCACGTTTTGCAAAAATGGACAGCAACTTTCTATAAGTGTCAAAACTTGGTTTTCCTAGTTACTAACTTGTTCAAAAACCAACCAAACCACTTTCAAACACCACAAAGCTAGTCTAATCCTACCATACACCTTCTTAGGGTGTCATGGGTTCCTAAACATCATAACCAAGTAGATCTAACAAGGATCTAACCATAAACACTTTCTAAGGTTCAAAAGTTAAAAGTTTGTAAAATAAAGTGGTATAAATAGCATATGCATGTAGATCTAGTATATATATCATATGGATCTTGTATAAACTTGGTAAAATTATAAAAATGAGTTTGATATACTTACTTCAAAGATTAAGAGTGTAGATGATGAAAACCTAATGATTCTTGAGTTTATATTTCAAAACCCTAACAAGGATCACTAAATAAACTAGTTTAACACTTGATCTTGAGAAAATATTCTTGGTCTTGCCCTCCCCTTTGTTGTGCCGTGTATGAGTATAGAGAGAAAAGAGATGATAAGATTTTTGAGCTAGTGAAGAAATGAGTGAAATGAGTGTATTATTACCCTTTTATGTATTATTATTATATGTATAATAGGTTAGACAAAAGCTTGTACAAACATTAATTGGTTAGTAGAAGATTTTCAAAATGTGTAAGGATTGGTATGGAGGGGGGTTGGGATGTGTAAGAATTTTGGTGGGATTTGGTATTATCTTGAATTTAATTGTAGTTTTAAGGTGTACCGGGTACCGGGTTAACTAAAAATAAATTTTAACGGAGTTAACCGGGATAAAATAAAGTTGTAAAAATTATAAAAATAATATTCCTGATGAGAATCGGAAGTTAAAATAATGATCGGGTTGAAATATCGCAAACCGACAGAGTTATAAGCTCCGACCGTAAAATGTAGCAATTGATTTGAAAACACCGGGTAAATTAATATTATAATTTTTATATTATTAAAATGAATATAAAAATATATTGAAATCATAGTCGGGAGTGTCGGACATGTTAGCCACATTATTGGTCGCGTGTTAATGTTTATTTAAAATAAACATACGTAAATCGTTAATTATACCAAAAGTATTAATTTAATTATCCTACGAGTGGAATAGTATGCAAGTGCCATAATGATGATATGCAGACTATTTCTAGTCTGTATGAGATGTCCCAAATGATAAAGCATGAATTCGCTCCTGAACCAATACGGTTACGCGAATTTGAATACTCGTAAACTAAATTTACGATGACATGAGTAATGCACGTGAATAGTGGTTTTCTTCCGGAAATGAATAGTGCCAAGTGAATAGTAAAATTTCTGAATGTTTCTCGAATTGTCAAATTGACCTCAAAAACGATGAATAGTGATCGATGAATAGTAAATGGTGAATAGTAACTTGTGAATAGTAAATTGTCGAGGGTTGGAAAATGACCGGAAATTACGAGTTGTGACACCTCAGTATCCTGAGCAAACTCAAGATCAAGCCTTTTAGCTTCTTCAGTTGCTGCATGCTCTTGCTTTTTAAGTCTAGCAAGATCTTCTGCATAAGTTGAGTTATCCACATCATCAGCAACTTTGGCATCAGAGGCTTCTTTGTTAGTAGGACCTGCAACATGAATAGGGAGAGAAGAAACAACAATAGTGGGTTCATCACATTCTGAATCACTATCTGAGTCATCTTCTAGGGTACCTGCAATGTTAGTAGGTGACTCTTGTGTACCTGAAGAAGGGTTAGTTTTAAATCTTGTATACCCCAAGTGATATGTCAAGTAGTCAAGGTCAAAGTACCATTCATGACCTTTACCCTGAACATTTTCATTGTCTTCCAGAAATCTTAGGTTAAGAGTCTCTTCAATCTTCTTTGCAGCCAAATTATATACCTTGTAAGCCTTGCTATGAGCTGAGTAACCAACTATATACCCTTCAGCAGCTTTTTCTTCAAACTTTCCTAAGTGATCACTTGTATTCAGAATAGTCGCTTGACATCTAAAAGGTTTCAACTACTCAATGGTAGGTTTCTTCCTAGTCAAAAGCTCATAGGGTGTTTTATTATGAGGTCTTGTAATCAACACCCTATTTAGTACATAACAAGCAGTGCCCACTGCTTCAGTCCAAAACATAGTGGGAAGTTTCGAGTCAGCAAGCATGGATCTTGCAGCCTCTATCAGGGTTCTATTATTCCTCTCTGCAACTCCATTTTGTGGTGGAGTCCTGGGATTACTATAATCCCTTTTTATACCCTTTATCCCACAGACTTCAATGAGATTTGAATTTTTGAACTCTGTCCCATTGTCACACCTGATTCCTTTGATCTTTTTGTTAAGTTGGTTTTCAATGAGAGCCATAAATTCTTTTAGAGTCTGAAAAGTTTGGTCTTTAGTCCCCAAAAGAATGCCTAACTAAACCTACTATAAGCATCAGTGATCACCAGACAGAAGTACTTATGGTCAATACTCCTGATGGATGTTGGACAAAAAAGATCCATATGAAGCAACTGTAAAGGTTCTGAAATGGTGCTCACAGCAGTAATGGCTTTATAAGAATCCATGCGTTGCTTTCCTTTGTTGCATGCAACACAGTTATGTTCATTAGTGAATATCTTGGAAGGAAGTCCATGAACCAGTCCATCTTTAGCAAGCTTGTTGATAACCTTGAAGTTTACATGTGCCATCCTTCTGTGCCATTTTTTAGATTCATCCAAGGATGCTTTAGCCACCAAGCATATTAGATCACCTTCTGGCTTGACATCATTCAAGTTGAAGGTGTAAAGATTATGATTTATTGAAACCCTTAGCAATACATGACTTTCATCAGGTATTTTGAAGTCTTGTGAAAGAATGAGACAATCCTCCTCAGTGAATAGCACAAGAATATTTTTGTCACAAATTTGTGAAACAGAGATCAAATTAAAATTTTGTAACTCCTTCACATAATAGACATTCTCAAAATCCACCTTTGGAGTTGTGATGGTTCCTTTACCAGTGATCCTTCCTTCTCCACTTCCAAATGTCACTTAGCCTCCATTAAAAGGCACAAAGTCATGCAGCTTCTCTTGATTCCCAGACATGCTTCTAGAACAACCACTATCAACAATACCTAAGTCTTTATTTAAAAGAGGATGTCCCTACAACAACAAAATATACAACAACATGAGTAAATAGAGAGACTCAAGTCATGAAAGACTTGAGCCTGCCTTGTGGATCATTAGAATGAAGCCATGTAGATGAGTTAGATCCACCATTGTTCCTGGAACGCCTGTGTATAAATGGTCTATTAAATTTCCAAGAACAATCTGCTGAGGACTTTACAGCAGAATCCCAATATGTCCTTTCCAAAAACATTGGGTCATAACATCCAGGCCAATAACCATTTTGAAAGTAATTATGATGATATCCAGAAAATGGTCTAGCAACATATCTATTCCTATCATCAGAAAAATATCTATCAGCAGAAACTGAGTTGGTTCTGCTGGTGGTGTTGGTTGCCTGTGGAATACATGAGGGTTTGGAATGAATATTGGTCCACTTTGGTCTAGGTATATTATGAGCAACAGAAACACCCATCCTCTTTTCATGAAAATCACAATCCTTAATCAAATGATATTTACTACCACAAATAAAACACTTCTTCTTTCTAGAAGATTTATTCAAACCAAAAGATGTCTTATCAACCACAAAATTATTCAAACAAACACCAGAAATAGAATTGTTTTGTAATGACTGAAAGGAATTGTTTTTGAAAGAAGTAAATATCAAGTCTTCAAGAGAGGCTGTCTTTGAAATAACTTCATCAGCAACAACTCTAGAGTCAGCAGACTTGTAAGTGGACTTGACAGAAAGCTTTGATGAGGACTTGGGTAAATCTGACTTGGTCTTGGAATCACAACTGGCATAACTAGAGGTAGAGGTCTCTAAGGTTATGTCCCTGAAAGAACAAGAGACACATTCATTAGAATCATTACTAGAGACACTACTAAAGTCAGGGGAGTCATTAGTCCTAGTGCCAGTTTGCATCTGTGATTCTGCTATGTCCAAATGGTGGGATGTGGGCTTAGAGGTTCCTATGGTATTGGGAGAGTCAGAGTTATTAGTTTTACAAATAGGGTTTGGCAAGTCATTAGACTTTTTGCCATACAGATGGTGTGAACCATCAAAGTCTGAGGTGGTGGTTGTGGGCATAAATACTCCTCTAATTGGTCCTGGCACTGCATGCATCTCACCTTCTTTTAAGAATTTTACAGGTCCATGGTTATTCTTACTTTTCTTATCTAAATTATGATGTACCTCTGTACCTACATATTTCTGAAAACCTAAACCTATCTCAGATGTTACAGACTGACTACTATAGAGCAAACTAGCTAACTTATCACCTGAAATTAGCCATTCTTTATGCCTAGCCACTTCCTTATCAAACTTATCTTGCAAAACTTGTTTCTCTGATTCAAATCCAGCCTTTTCTTTTTCAGTAAATTTTAACTCATTGCTAGTCATCTCTAAATCCCTTTTTAATACTCTTATCTTCTCCTCATAAGCCAATTGATTTTGTTGAAACCAAACTTTTTGTTTTTCTAGTGTTTTAAAAGCTTCTTTATAATATTGAGCTTCAATAAAACTTGTTTTATATTTTGGTTCCATGTCATCATAAGCTTCTTTAAGAGCATTATATTTAATATCACACCCAAAAACACAATCAGATACCTGAGGAGATATGCCCATAAAGGCAAATTCAGCATCACAACTAGCCAAGCAGGAGATTTGATGAGAAGTATTGCTTGCAACATCATCAGTATCATGCTCATTCTAGTCAATGCAAGCATCCACAAGAGTCACCAAAGCCTTTGAATCTCCAGCCTCCACCTCCTTCTTCTTGTAAGCTGAATATCTTGTATTGTCTTCAACCTTCTTAGTCTTGCACTCTCTTGAAAAATGTCCAATCTCTCCACATGAATAGCACTTCACTTTTCTCCTGTCAAAACGAGCTGCATCTCTTCCATTAACATTGAGCTTTCTCCCAGCTTTTTGTTCAAACCTTCTGACTTTGAGAGACAACATTGCCATTTGCCACATTAAGTCCAACTCTTCCAATGCTAGCTCTTCTATCTGCTCAAAATCTTCATAAGCTAGTTGTTGCTTTTGATCATAGTCAACAACAAATGAATGAAGTACATCTTCCATCACATTACTAGTCTGTGGATAACTCTTTGTACCAGTAGTTGTGAAAGACAATGTTTTAATGGAAGGACTTGGACTTGGAGAATGTGACACTCTGTTAGAATTAGTGCTTATAAAAGCTGAGTGTGATGGAGGTGCTGCATAAGTGGAGTGTCCCTTGATATCAAGCTCCAGGGCTCTGAGCTTCTTGTACAAGTCATCAAACGAGAGATAATACATGCCACCTTTAGTTTCCAATGAGATGCTGACCTGAGACCATGAAGGAGGTAAAGCCCTTAGAAACTTAGAATTAACCTCCTCATTATCAGGCCTGGCTTGAAGCTGATTCAACTGACTCAGAATCTTCTGGAACCTATCATAACCCTTGTAAATGCCCTCCTCCTTTGATATCCTAAACTCCTGAAATTCTTGCTTAAGCATAGACTTTCTCATCCTTTTTGATTCCTCATTGCCCCCGAATCTTGTTTATATGGCCAACCAGATGTCTTTGGGATCATTAAGACAGTGAAAATCTCCCATGTGGTCATCAGGGATTGCTTGAAGCAAGATAGTTCTTGCTTTGCTCTCCCTTTGTACAGCAAGGATTTCATCAGCAGATGATGGAGGAAAGATAGTAAAAATGCCATTATGATCTTTTCCAGTCTTTTTAGGACTGCTTCCATTCACTATCGAATTCCATAGGTTGAAGTCAACACTGGCAATCCAGTTCTGCACCTTCATGTCCTAACTCTCATACTCATCTTTCTTGAGATAGGGAAACTTGGCGTTGCTGTTAGAGAAAGCAACCTGTTGAAGCTGTTGAGTGAGAGTGTTGGCGTTGTTTAGAGTGACATCAGAAGAATCTGTATCTCCCATGGGTACTGAATGAAAAGGTGTTTGAGTGTAATTTTGATTACAGAGATTATCCTGTGGCTCTGATACCACTTGTAGGATCTACCCTTGATAGATCTTGAGCCAATGGATCGATAGCCTACTAATGTAATCACTAGCAAGACTATATAGACAATGTATGTGAGCTTGTATCTATTGCGGAATATAAACACAAACGATATACTAAATACTTTGATCCTGTATGGATCGTTATTATTCACTAATAATTGTTTTTGACACGTACATAATACAATAACCTTGGGTTCCTTTTATACTAGTAGAAACCCTAATCTCTGGTACAAGAAACGTATATTCATAATACTCTAGAAGATATTCTACATATCTTATCTATAAATAACTAACTCTTATCTACGGATTAACTATATCCGCAGAACCTAATGTATCAGCAGAATCCAAATCATCAGCAGAATCACTATAAGCTTCAGCAGAATCCTGTCAGCAGTATCTATATACTGACTTCAATAATTCCTTACAGCTTCCAACAACGACATTTCAGCTGAAGAATCTTCACAAAATTCAGTACCTGAACCTACAGATTTTGACCCAAATGGATTCTTTAACCCATTTGCACCAGTTCCAACTACTTCGGATATTGTAGAGTTGTCTTCTCGCAATTTGGATATGTCAAATTTGCATGATACATATCAACACCACCCTTCGACACATAAATGGACAAAAGACCATCCATTAATTCAAATCATTGGTCATCCAGATGCCCCAGTAATGACAAGACAACGACTCCACACCGACGGTGAAACTTGCATTTATGCACTCACAGTTTGTCAAGATGAACCAAAGAATATGAAAGAAGCACTGACATATGATAACTAGATTGAATCAATGCAAGAAGAAATTCAACAATTCAAAAGATTAGAAGTTTGGGAGTTAGTTGAAAGACTTTTCGTTATTGGACTCAAATGGATTTGGAAAAACAAGTTGGATGCAGAAGGCACAGTTATTCGCAACAAATCTCAGTTGGTAGCAAAAGGATTTTTTCAAGAAGAAGGAATTGATTTTGAAGAATCATTTGCTCCAGTGGCTCGACTTGAGGCTGTTCGGATATTTCTAGCATATGCTGCTCACAAAGACATGGTCGTTTACCAAATGGACGTTAAAACAACATTCATGAATGGTGACCTTCGTGAAGTAGTGTACGTTAGTGAACCAAAAGGCTTTATGGACCCAAAACATCCTAATCACATCTACAGACTCGAGAAAGCCCTTTACGGCCTTAAATAAGCCTCGAGGGTCTGGTACGATAAACTGTCCGCTTTCTTGCTTAAAAACAAATTTACAAAAGGTTCTGTGGATCCAACCTTGTTTATTCAATAAACGGGGAGGACATTTTAATTGTTTAAATATATGTCGATGACATCATTTTTTCTTCAACACATAAAAAGTACTCAAATGCTTTTGCAAAATTAATGAAACAAAATTTTTAAATGTCCATGATCAGTGAACTTACGTTCTTTTTGGGACTTCAATTTCATCAATCACCCCATGGAATTTTTCTAAATCAGGCCAAATATGTTGTTGAAATTTTAAAGAAACATGGAATGACCAGTTGTGATACTTATAATACTCCAATGGCTTATACAACTAAGCTAGATGCTAGATGATGACATACATGGGACACCTGTTGAGCCTACCAAATACCGCGGTATTATTGGGTCCCTCATGTATGTCACAGCTAGCAGACCAGATATTGTTTTTGCTGTGTATATGTGTTCATGTTATCAATCCAAGCCTACTGAAAGGCACCTCTCTGAGGCTAAAAGAATCCTTCGATACATAAAGGGAACCATTCATTTGGGAATCTGGTATCAGACGGATTCTGGTTCTGATCTAATTGCCTTTTCAGATGCCGATCATGCAGGTTGTTTAGATACACGCAAAAGTAAGTCTGGTGGTCTTTAGTTTTTGGGAGATAAACTTGTGTCTTGGCAATCAAAGAAGCAGGATTGCACTTTGTTATCATCAACAGAATCAGAATACATAGCTATGTCTGCATGCTGTGCTCAAGTTATTTGGATGAGATCACAACTTATGGACTACGGCTATCAATTCAACAAGATTCTGATGTACTGTGATTCTAAGCGTGCCATTGCCATCTCCTGCAACAACGTTCAACATTCCAAGTCGAAACACATTGATCTCCGTTATCGTTTCATCAAGGAACATGTCAAAAAGGGTACAGTTGAATTATATTTTGTGGGTACTGAATACCAATTGGTGGACTTGCTCACAAAAGCATTATCTCCAACAAGGTTGCTGATCTAGTTCACCAAATTGGTATGCGGTGTTTGACTCCAGATGATTTGCAAAATTTTCTTAAAACTAAGAGAGTCAAACATCAAACTTTTTTTGTAAATAATTTATTAAAAAAACAAAAAAAAAACAAAAAAAAAACAAAAAACAAACAAAAAAGAAAAAAAATATATATATATATAAAACTTTCAAAAACTAAAAAAAGAATCTCCTTTCTCTGTTTACAAACTTCGTATCTTCAAAACTATGTTCCTCCATTAATTTTTTTTCTTCTTTAGATTGTCAAAATGGAACATGTTTTGAGGGGGAGAAAACTTTTCAAGATATCATGAAGTTTGCACACCTTAAAAAAAGTCTTCAAGAAAAATCGTTTTTTCATCATTCGGATTAAAAAATCATTTTCAAAAAGTTCTATGATCTCTCAAATTAATATGTGCAAAAATGTTTCTCAAAATAAGTGCTAGTTCGAGGGGGAGAAAAGGAAAATTTTCAAATGATTTCAACGGTCAAAAAGGCATAATCAGAAACTAGGGTTTATGTAATTATCGATTGGGGCATTTATTTTCTATGTGTTTCTTGGTCTAATTAATTAGTTCATATATCTTTAGATAACACTAAAGTATGCTCGATTGGTGTGTTTGCTCGATTAGAAACAACATAGGTTTAGAATCATGGATTTAGGGTTTAAGATGTCGATGTCTTTGCTGCTATTACTAGGACGTTTGTTTGTTTAATATTCAAGCATTGTGATGCTAACATGTGTGCAAAGTCTCAAATCATAACCCCAAACCATGATAATAATTGGAAAATTTCGAGTGAAAGAATGAATTAATCTGTGATCATGTGTGATAATCTGAGAATTCTGAGCACTTTCGTAGAGTTAGAATGAGTTTTTGATTCATCTGTATACTTGTTTGTGCCAGATGCGTTTCTCTGTGTGCAAGTACATGTCATCCCATTGAAAGCCAATATTTAAACAATTGTCAAAATGTTTGTTATGGAACTTATTTTGAGGTTAAAGGGCTAAATGTGTCAAAAGGCTAAACTGGTAAAAGGATTCAAAAGGGAGAGATACAAGTTTTTCAAACACTACACTCTTGTTTTAGACCGATAAAGCAAGTGTGGAAACCAAAGCAAAGTCATTTAAAACCTTTCAAATTTTCAAAATTTGGAATGCTTTGGCTGCAATAAAAGAATGACTTTGATCTGAATATCCCAAATACCAGAAGGTTTCCATTCATCACAAAATCAAATCTTAAAAAAGAACCCGTGAGGTTCAACTCTAAATGGAAATCTTCTTCTTCAGATTTTAAAACTAAAAAAAGGGACTCCGGGTCTCAAACAACTCTCAACAGTAAAAGAGTTTTAAATTTCAAAAATGCTTTATTGTATAATACTTTATTGTGTTTTCTAAAACCTTGAGCAGAATCATCTCTCGAATTTTCAAAAAAGTATTTCTTAAATACGATTCAAAATTCTGCTCAAGAAGACTATCTCTCAAAGAATCTTCATTATTTGACTGAGAGTATTTTTGTTAAATGAAAACAAATTTTGTATTAAAACAATGGCTTGTAAGTATTTCTGCTTACAACCCGGGCTTAAACATTACGACTTGTGCACACATTTAAGTGTACAACCCGGGTTTCAAAGAAAGGAAAGTGCCTTGCTAAACCATTCTTTAAAACCAAACGTGCACTTATCCTTGAAAACAAGAAGAAGTTCTCATGCAAAGCTTATCTAAAACTTCTTAATATTGAGTAAAATTTATTCAAATTTTTTCAAAAGGTTTTTCAAAACTTTTCAAAATTTTGCTCAATATTTTTCAATTATACTCCCCAATTCGCTCCAAAGTTTAAAAATGTCAAAACATATGCTAGTTTTAAGGGGGAGTATTTCAGTGTATAACATTTTAGATACCTTGAAGCAAAATTTATTCAAGAATTTTTCAAACTAAAATTTCTTAATATTTCAGAATTTTGCTTCAAGAAGACTCCTTCCCTCAAACTTTAAAAAGTTCAAAATTCTCAAAACATATGCAAGTTTTGAAGGGGAGTATTTCAAAAACAAAATGTTCCGTCAAAATAATGCTTGTATGGCTTGTGCACACATTACAGTGTACAACCCGTTCTTGTAAAGAAAGGACCCTGGGGTAAGCATCAATGCCTCAATCCTGATATAAGGAGCGAAGGCTTCTTACTTTTGAGTAGAATTAATCAAATTTTCTAAGTTTTTTTATAATTCTGCTCAAAAGACAAGTATTTCACCTCAATAAGTGTTCACTTGTTGAGGGGGAGCACTTGTAAACTTCTTTGTTCTAAAATGAAAAATTCTTGGTGTAAACTCCCCGTAAACCACAAAATGCATATTTTAATCAAAAGGTTTGTCAAAAACAACATCGAATATGCTATTTTTGAGGGGGAGAAATGTAAATGTGATTAAAATATGGATGCTTTAAAGTTAAATCTTGTGCGAGCTAGACTCAGAATTGACCCAGGAATTGACGAAACAACAAAAGTTAGTAATCGAAAGACTTATCCTCGACGGGTAATGACATCAAGTTAGTTATTAGAGCTAGTTGTCACCTAAAAGCTGAAAATCGAACTCTCTAACTAGCCACGTAAGAGTGTCTCAAACAGGATTTGTCAAAGTAGATATGTACCGTTTCGAGAAACTTTATGTGGACTTGACCAGGCCGGGTAATAACTGTAACAACTCACATTTTCGGATCACTATTCATCCTCGGAATTTTACTATTCACTTTCACTATTCATTTCCCAAAATTTGATTTTTGTTTCATGGCCTCGAGTGATAAATCATTTCCATAGCAAATTAAAAGTTTGACACTCATCAGATCATTTTCGTGAAAGTTATTAAGGAATTACACGTGTTAAGGTAAATGATGAAATTAAAATGGATGAAATTGTACCTTTTGAAAAACAAAATGATGATTTGAAAAAGAAACTAGTAAAAAATAACGAAGTTAAAATGGTAATTTATAATGCATTACAACGCAAAGAATATGAAAGAATTTTTATGTGTGAAACCGAAAAAGAAATTTGGGATTCATTACTAATCACTCACCTAGGTAATAGCCAGGTCAAAGACAGCAAAATAGATCTTCTTGTACAACAATATGAACAATTTACGATTCCGGAAGAAGAATCAATAAATAGTGCCTTTGCTAAATTTAACACTATTATCACAAGTTTAAAAGCACTTGATGAGACTTTTTCTAGTAAGAATTGTGTCAAGAAATTTCTTAGGGCATTGCATCTAAAATGGCGAGCTAAAGTCACGGCAATTGACGAATCAAAGAACTTGATGACGTTATCACTCAATGAGATTATTGGTAATTTGAAGGTCCATGAAGAAATTATAAAGAGATATTCAGAAACGATCAAAGGAAAGAAAGAGCAAGTCAAATCTCTTGCACTAAAAGTCAAAAAGGAACTTAGTGACGACAATGATTCAAGTGACGAAAGTGAATACGAAGAATATGCAATGGTCGTAAGAGAATTTAAGAAATTTTTCAAGAGACAAGGAAGATTTACTAGACAATCACGAGATGAAAGAAGATTTCAAAGAAATAGTAGTGATAACTACGGGAGAAGAAAGTGCTTTAGATGTGGAAGTCCAAATCATCTCATTGGCGAATGTCCAAAGCCACCGGTTTATGAAAATTAAGGCGCCTTCGTTAGTGAACATGGAGTGATAGTGACAAAGAAGAAGTGGAAAAACCAAGAGAAGAAAAATGTTTTGTAGCCAAAGCGACCGATGAAATATGCTTAGGAATAGACTAGGAGCCCGATGAATGGATCAAGGATAGCGAATGTTCGAGGCATACGACGGGGAACCGCAAGCTATTTTCTACATACAAGGCATACAATGGAGGTAATGTTATTTTCGGTAGTGATATACGTGGAAAAATCAGTTGCAAAGGTACGATCTCTCAAGACTCACTTACTATTGAAAATGTTGAGCATGTAGATAATTTAACATATAACTTACTTAGTATAGGCCAAATATGCGATAATAAATGTAGGGTTACCTTTACAGATAGGGATAGCGAAATAGTTAAGAATGGAAAAGTCATAGGTAGAGGAATTAGGAAATGAGGCATATATGTTATGAAACTAGGAAACAAACCGGAAGATAAGATATGCCTAGAAACCCTAGACGAAAACTCCACTTTGTGGCATAGGAGATTAGGACATGCAAACATGCAACAAATACAATCTTTAGCCTCTAAGGAATTAGTTAGAAACTTGTCCAACCTAAGATATGACAAACACTTTTGTGATGCTTGTAAAATTGGAAAACGAGCTCATGCAAGTCACAAAGCTAAAAATATAGTATCCACTACTAGGTGCCTAGAATTATTACATATGGATCTATTTGGTCCATCTGCTGTGCGGAGCTATGGAGGAAACCATTATACCTTAGTAATAGTAGATGACTATTCACGATACACGTGGACTAGGTGTCTAAGCGACAAAACCCAAGCCTTTGAAAAATTTGAAATATTTAGTAAAATGATTCAAAATAAATTAGGATGCACAATAGTATCTATTAGGATGGACCATGGTAGGGAATTTGATAACGAACTACAATTCGGAAAATATTGTGATTTAAATGGAATATCTCACAATATCTTCGCTCCTCGTACTCCTCAATCAAATGGCGTAGTAGAAAGAAAGAATAAGTCACTACAAGAAATGAGTAGAACAACGTTAAATGAACAATCCATCCCACAAAAATTTTGGTGTCACGCTGTAGATACATCGACATATATAATTAATAAAGTATCAATTAGGAGAATTTTAGGAAAAACTCCTTATGAGTTGCTAAGAGGTAGAAAACCTAACTTAAGCTACTTTAGGGTATTCGGAAGTAAA
Organism: Artemisia argyi; assembly: GCA_030686995.1. Classification (NCBI taxonomy): domain Eukaryota; kingdom Viridiplantae; phylum Streptophyta; class Magnoliopsida; order Asterales; family Asteraceae; genus Artemisia; species Artemisia argyi. Next base: position 397,318 of record JARVZY010002064.1, read on the forward strand.
TGTTATATTTTAAACACTAAGGATTACCTTACTAAGTTCGACCCAAAATCATACGAACGAATATTTTTAGGATACTCGCAAAATAGTAAAGCATATATAATACTTAAGAAACACACTACGAAAGTAGAAGAATCATTAAATGTAACATTTGATGAAACACCACCACCTCCTAAAATATTACCTTTAGAAGATGATGACTTAGTTGAAGATCAAGCTATTGAGGTTAGTAAAACAAAACCACTAGGAAATGATAATGAGGTTATAGACTTAGAAGATAACGAAGTAGTAAATATTAAGGAATCTAAATCACATCCATTAGGCGACATAATAGGAAGTCTTAATCAAAGAACCCTTAGGTCACAAGCCCAAGATAAAAATAATTTCTTTTGTTTCCTCTCAGCAATAGAACCTAAGAATATTAATGAAGCATTAAAAGATGAAAGTTGGGTTATGGCTATGCAAGAAGAATTAAATCAATTTAAGGCTAATGATGTTTGGGAATTAGTCCCAAATCCAATGAACATGACCATCATAGGAACTAAGTGGGTATATAGGAATAAGTTAGATGAAAATGGAATAGTAACTAGGAACAAAGCTAGGTTAGTTGCCCAAGGTTATAATCAACAAAAAGGAATTGATTATGACGAAACTTACGCCCCCGTAGCTAGATTAGAATCTATTAGAATACTACTTGCCAATGCATGCGCCCTAGACTTTAAGTTATTCCAAATGGACGTGAAAAGTGCATTCCTCAACGGTTTTATCAATGAGGAGGTTTATGTGGTATAACCTCTAGGATTCATTGACTTCGCAAAACCTGATTATGTTTATAAACTAAAGAAAGCTTTATATGGACTCAAACAAGCTCCTAAGGCTTCGTATGATCGATTAAAAGCATATCTTATTAAACATAATTATTCCATGGGAATGGTAGATAACACTCTTTTCACTAAAAATAAAGACGCAAATCTCATCATTGTTCAAATATATGTCGACGACCTTATTTTTGGATCGACTTATCAAGAAATGTGTGATGAATTTGCCAAAATCATGCATGATGAGTTCGAGATGAGTCTGATGGGTAAACTAAATGTAGAGAATCGTTTAAGCCCCCAATCTAGGATAATAGTAACAATGATTATAAGCACAGCGGAATAATAATCAAGAATACAATCAAAGTTACCAACAAGGTTTTTCTATAAAACAATGATCCTCTATGGATCTCTATTTCTCAATCTTGAAAAGTGTTTCAAGAATTGTCTATTGAAGTGGTAACTAAAATATAAAACCTGTGTTCCTTTTATAAGCATAAGGAACCCTAAAAGACAATAAATATTAAATCAATACATATCACTACCTAATATAGCTCATGCATATCCTAACAAATAAATACTAAAGATACTGATTCATATTATCCGTAGTAACAATTCTTCAGCAGGAACACTATGTCAGCAGAAAGTCTTCAGCAGGAACACTATGTCAGCAGAACCCATCTATAGCTTCAGCAGTATTCTGTCAGTAGAACTTCATCAGTAGGAACTTCCAAAATTCCTTACAATCCTCCCCTAATCTTGAATTTGACATGGTTAAGTTCAAGATTCCAGATAGAGCTTTAGCTTCGAAAATGTGAGGATTGAAACTTTAATATTTGCAGCAACAATAAGTAACTAGCAGAAACCAAACTATATATCAGTAGCAACTAGTAACCATCTTTGAAGAACAAGGAACCAGTAGCAACTTCAACCTTTCAGCAGCAACAGGAACCAGCAACAACATGAGTAGATTTGATAAGCCTTTACCAAGTAGCTACTCACTCTTGGGCTAGCTAGTCCTTAGGTGGAATCATGACATCACCCTGGTGAACTAATAACCAGTCCAACACTTAGAACGTGAATCATCGGTGTGTTGAAAAACCCTAATGATTTTTGGCAAATCATCACAGCCATAAACGGATTAGATATGTCTTTACCTGTAGCCGTTTGCTCAGGACTAGCCAATTCTTGGGTTACCCAATAGAGCATCACCCATGGTGAATTGATGACCATTTCAACTCTCAGCAATGAAGCATGGGTGAGTTGAGTACCCTATGGTTTTGAGCAAACCATTACAGCTATCAACGGAATTGAGATGTCTTTACCAAAAACCGTTTGCTTTTGGACTAGCCAACTCTGTGATGGAATGCGTCATCATCATGGTGAGTTGATAACCATTTATGGATTTCCGCAGCCTTTACCACAAGCCATAATCTTGTGGGCTAGTCAACTCTTGTGTCAGTTAGACATGGTGAGCTGAGAACCATATGTGTGGTAATTAACCACTATAACAACCTGCAAACAAGATAAACCAAAAACTATATATATATATATAATATATATATATATATATATATATATATATTATATATTTATTTTTATTTTTTTAATTATTTTTTTTATATTATTTATTTATTTATTTATTTTTTTATATATATTTTTTTACCAATAAATGAAAGAAAGAAATAAAAACACAGAATATGGAAAATATACCATCAAGCATCGGTAGGAACCAAAGAAACATGTAGTGTCAGTAGAAACACTAAGTCTCCCCTTAGGCGTATAAGGATCCAACAGCTACAAAAATGGTTAGTATACAAAGAATACAACAATAAGCCTCCCCTTAGGCTTATGCCTCCCCTCAATCAGTGCACCTGACAAGGACTATTGTTCTTGGATACCCAGAATGAACCTTTCCTCTTATGTGTCCAAGAACAACCTGTTGAGGGCTTAACACCATTATCCCATCTAGTCCCCCACCCCATATACATTGGGTCAAAACAACTAGGCCAAAAACCATTCTGAAAATAAGTGCTAGTAGGTCTATAAAATGGTCTAGCAACATGTCTTTTCCAACCGGCTGGAAAAGGTCTACCAGCAGAAACTGGCTTACCAGCATATTTGGGTCTGCTGGTTTTATGTTTTGCTTGTGGAACATATGGGGAATAGCACTAACATTGGTCCACATTGGTCTAGGTCTCTTTTGATCAGCACTCACACCCATTCTTTTCTCATGGTAATCACAGTCTTTAATAAGATGAGACGTACTACCACACACAAAACAAGATTTCTTTTTAACATTACTTGCCTTTTTATTAAAACATCCATTCTTATTACAAGAAGTCCTAGAATTGTAAGTATTCTTATCAGATTTATTACAAGGAAAACTAGATAAATCTTGAACAACAATGGGTTCTTGTTTGGGTGCCCTAACTTTTAATTCAATCTCAACTTTACTCTTAGATGTAGAAACACTAGAAGTAGGAGTAAAAGAAGTAGACTCAGTAGAATTGGACACACTGGGGGCAGAGACACTGACCATGGAAGACTTGTCACTTGAATCACATGTGGCATAGTCAGTAGACTTACAATCAGGGTCTGGCAAGTCACTTGACTTTTTGCCATATAGATGGTGTGATCTCTCCTTCCTTTAAGAATTTTACAGGTGCAGAATGATTATTACTTTTCTTATCTAAATGATGGTTTGTATAACAACCCGAAAATCCAATTTAACTATTACGTATAATCTGAAAACCCGTAAAATAAAAGCTATACGTTATATTTGAAAATTTGAAGTATATATAAAATACGAAAAATAAAACTTGTGACTACGAAAATTATACGTTACATTTAACTTATAAGTGGCCCGAATTTATTTAAACCAACAACACCCTCATGATTTTCGCTGGGCCCTTCCTTCAACCCAAACCATCACCGGCCTTCCTAGGCCCAAACCCTTTCCCTTTTATTTTTTTGAGAACCAGTATTTGTACTCCTCACAAAAATACGCAACACAGAAAAGAAAGATAAAACCCTAGAAGCATTTTATAGCGGCTATTCTCCTCTTGCTCCTGGTTCCATTCGACAGCCACAAGGAAGAAGATTTCAAGTTCTTGCTTGCTTGATATTATGTACGTGTGAAGAGGCTGGTGCCACTAGATCCTTTTCTTTCTTCTTTGTTTCGGTTCCATTTGTTTCGACAAGGGTAATCATCTCTTGACCCATTGTTATTTTCCCTTCATTGATATTCGGCCTTGACTCATTGATTTATAACGTTACATGTTTAGATCGATATATAAGTACGTGTGTATGATATGTAAAACAAAGCCACATGAAATCACAACTTTAACATCACATAAAAACTATAATCGATATGTATATATATATATATATATATATATATATATATATATATATATATATATATATATATATATATATATATATATATATATATATATATATATATATATATATGTGCTTGGTTCAGATTTTAAAGAGAAAATGGAATAGAGTTGATGTTGTTCTTGTTGTGCTTCGAAATCCAAAGGAAAAGAAAACAGTATGATCTAGTTGTGTGGGTTTAATAATATATAATGTAAGGGAGTGCATGGTTGTCCTATGTTTTCGAATCAAAATAAAAACGAAGGGTGCGTTTGTTTGTAAAAATTAACGTAGGGATATTTGTTTAAACAATAATAAGGAGCGAGTCGATTTCGGTGACATTTCATACGAAGGAGATGATGTTATATCTGATAAACATATATGCGAATAAGACTATATAAGAAAATTAGTCATGTAACTCTTAACGTTGATTTATTTTCATAAATAAACCCGAAACTAATGTAATTGTCACTTTTAGTACCTTAACTTATTAAGATGGTAACTTTAACTAAATTTACTAAAATTGGAAAGTTACTTAAAATGGTTAAATTACTTGAAGTGGAAACTTACTAATTATGGAAAGTTACTATTTTGAAAAGTTTCTAAAAATGGAAAAACGAGTAATCTAATTTAACATAAGTTATTAAGCCGTTCATTAATTCGTGTAGATTCGCTGAAGAAGGAGTGATTTCCTATTCTTATGTTATGGTTTCGTTGGCGGTTTAAGGTACAGATATTCTGCCCTTTCAGTAAGGGTGACTTCTCTCTCATGACTTGATCTTGATCTTTGATTCATTATAAGATTCCCTATGCCATTGCTATGTTCCCTTATGTTGATTCATTCTTTATGATTCATTTGATATGACATTTGATATGATCCCTCTGATTTATGATTCCCATTCATTGACTCTCCTTTGATTATGATTATGCTATGATATGATTCGGATATGCTGCTATGATGATATGTATGTATGTATGCTTTGTTCTGTTCTGATGCCTGAGTTTTCTAACTACTCATGGAGGTACCATGGGCGTGTCATCGAGGCACCGATGGCATGACACTTTCTGTGGAGGTGTGATTGATCCACGGTGTCCCCATTTGATATGATATGATTATGCGCACTTATGATATGATTATGCTGGATTATGTATGTATGTATGGGGGGCGTATGGATGCATCCTAGCACTTATGTTTATGTATGATTATGTGTATGTATGGTGAATGTGGGTAGGTGCTTCTCTACTCCTTCACGTTTGGGAGGTCGCTCCTCCATGTGGTACCGAGAGGTCTCCCCTCTTCGTATCATTTGACAGGTGATTATGGATTATGTATGTATGTATGTATGAGACCTATTCGAGTGACTCTGGTAGGTCGGCTCGTGGCTTTCCTTGTTTCTTTATGTCTATTCGAGTGGCTCTGGTAGACATGCCTTTGTTGATACGTACTCATTACCTTTCCCTTATGATTATGCTTACATACTTCGTTTCCCTTTGACTTATGATATTCGTTCAGTGTATGTTAATCTCTTATGCATTTGACAGATAATATTCCTTTCAGCAGAAGCTTATGATGTCTTGTTTCTCATACTTATATATGTTTCGTTTATCCGTTTGCTTTGTTATATATCTGTTCACTGGGCTTTTTAAGCTCAGCCGCATTTTCATTTCCTGCGGCAGGTTTTAGGTTGGAAGTTGGGTTTGGGTGAAGAGTGCATAGGAGCGTTAGTGGACTACCCCGATGATTAGAAGCCCGTTTGCATTGGACTTAGATTTTGACACAATTAGATTCGTTTGGACTTGTAGTTCTTTTGAATAGATTTAGCATTTCTTTTGTACCCTTAGTGTACCTTTGTAACCTTTTGTTTATAAGTCTTCCGCTTGCGTTGTATGCTTTGTATGCTTTGATATGTCACCATACTGTTGCGCTCCGGACCCATGCCGGGTTGGGGTGTTACAATTATGGTATCAGAGACAGGCTGCGACTTGTAGTACCTACGTTATGGCCTGTGAGTTTTGGACCCTTAGGTTTGCACCTTAGAAAGCTTTAGAAATAACTTTGGAAGATTTTGCCTTAAGTTTCACCCCTTAAGAGCTTTATTATGACCGGTGAGAATTGGGTAGATATATGATCAAACGTTGGTTTTCTTGTTTCTGCTTTACTCTGATTTATGCCTTTGCCTTTCGTTAAGCTCTTACAAGATCATTCGTTTCAAAAACTTAGAAGACTTATCAAGATTCGCGACATGTGTTTAGGATGCCTTTAGACTTCGTAGTGTTCCTTATAGGTTTCCTCCTCTGGAGTTATCCTTTTGAACTTCGATTCTTGATTCATTTGACATTCATTTAGATGCCTTTCGTTAGTTCGGAGATTTGCGTATGTATGAATCCTACGTGTTCGACACATCCTATGATTTCTCCATACTTTTGGTTCCTTCTTCATTCTTGATTTTTGACCTTATCTATTTTACTCCTATGATTTTTTTTGGTGACTTTTCATCGTGTATATTCGATTTGTTCGATGCGTTCTGGAGATAATTGAAGATTTGTTTACGTTGGAGATGTCCGATTCGATGTTATTCTGGATTAGGACTTGTTGCCTGAGTATTATGATGACGACTGTCATTTTATGTTTGTCACCTTTAACGTTTTGTGATGTTCATATTCTACACCATGATTCTAAACCTGATAAACGTTTATGACCACCTTGTTCTGAAACTCGGGCGTTGATTTCCCCACTGCTGTGAAGATACCTCTCTGATGAAACGCGCCTCAACAGTTATTCGATTTGTTTGGAATGTTCGCTGTGTATCTTTGTGTGTTTCTGTTTTATTCGTGGAGGAGAATGATGATAGTATTTAGTGTTGGAAGCTGAATCGTGTCTTATTTTGTCAGAGGAATGGGATACTCTTAGTAATTCTTTTTGTACTTGTGTGTGTGATGCCAATTGTATTGGTTACCTTTCCGACTATTCCTGTGGATTTGGTTGATCGTGTCTTTCATGAATACTTGGACAATTTGTCATAGTATGATATTTTAGTATATTGATAGACGAAAGAGAAACACGATGATCATCTTCGTATGTTGTGTTGATATTTCTGCCTTAGAAGAAGCTCTATGTGATATTTCTCGAAGAGTAACTTTTGTTGGAAGAGATGAGAGAGGAAGTTTGACAAGCTAAGAAGGAGGAAGGAGCAAGACGATAGAAGATTTGCTATGTTAGAAGACGGAAAGAAGCAGTTTTAATTGAAGCACACACTTTTATCGACTATATTCATCTTAGTTGTACTAATATGTATAGAGTCTTGAAGCGGAGTCTGGACGGGATGGTATGAAGACGGTGGTAACTACATCGGTGATTTCGACACACATGAGGAAGGACAACACGAGTGGAGTTATAGTGGAGCATCGATTAGGACGGCTTGCTTGGAAGATCAGCAGAGATTTCCTTCGGCAGAAGATCATTCAAGCTACATGGCGCACCTGCAGTGATCGTGGCAGAGAATCGCATTTGAGTTCACACTTTCAGAAGAAGTACAGAAGAGTTAAACGTTTTTGCATTTGAGGAAGTTTTGGCTCGCGACGCGTTAGATCTTGGATTCATTCTTATTCGTACGATTAAGCTACCTATTCCGGTATGCCTTCTGATACGCTTTGATACTCTGATTCGTGATTTGGAATGTCAGTATGAGTTTGTTACCAATCTTCTTATGAGACTCTTGGTATGTTGATGATTCGATTCTTATTCCTTCGACTTTAGTAAGTTCCTTCGTTCGTTCAGGAATTCGTTAGGAGTTGATGAAGGTTGTCGTTTAGTTCTACCGCTATGTTTGCTTTATAAGTTTATGTGCTTTGTATATCTCCTTGTAGAATTTTTCTGTCATCTGTCATCTGCTACACATTTACTTCGCATCCGATTGGATTAGATTTGTTATGATTATGTTCTTCTGGGGTCGAGTCATGAGAACTATGTCATTGTGAAGATTTTTGAAAGAACCTCCCCGAGCGTGAGGATAATTGTGACGATGTTTTGTGATTTGCTACGACTCCGTATAACTTAAGTGACTTCAATTTTCGCGGACGAAAATTTTCTTTTTAGATGGGAAGAATTATAACAACCCGAAAATCCAATTTAACTATTATGTATAATCCGAAAACCCGTAAAATAAAAGCTATACGTTATATTTGAAAATTTGAAGTATATATAAAATACGAAAAATAAAACTTGTGACTACGAAAATTATATGTTACATTTAACTTATAAGTGGCCCGAATTTATTTAAACCAACAACACCCTCATGATTTTCGCTGGGCCCTTCCTTCAACCCAAACCATCACCGGCCTTCCTAGGCGCAAACCCTTTCCCTTTTATTTTTTTGAGAACCAGTATTTGTACTCCTCACAAAAATACGCAACACAGAAAAGAAAGATAAAACCCTAGAAGCATTTTATAGCGGCTATTCTCCTCTTGCTCCTGGTTCCATTCGACAGCCACAAGGAAGAAGATTTCAAGTTCTTGCTTGCTTGATATTATGTACGTGTGAAGAGGCTGGTGCCACTAGATCCTTTTCTTTCTTCTTTGTTTCGGTTCCGTTTGTTTCGACAAGGGTAATCATCTCTTGACCCATTGTTATTTTCCCTTCATTGATATTCGGCCTTGACTCATTGATTTATAACGTTACATGTTTAGATCGATATATAAGTACGTGTGTATGATATGTAAAACAAAGCCACATGAAATCACAACTTTAACATCACATAAAAACTATAATCGATATGTATATATATATATATATATATATATATGTGCTTGGTTCAGATTTTAAAGAGAAAATGGAATAGAGTTGATGTTGTTCTTGTTGTGCTTCGAAATCCAAAGGAAAAGAAAACAGTATGATCTAGTTGTGTGGGTTTAATAATATATAACGTAAGGGAGTGCATGGTTGTCTTATGTTTTCGAATCAAAATAAAAACAAAGGGTGCGTTTGTTTGTAAAAATTAACGTAGGGATATTTGTTTAAACAATAATAAGGAGCGAGTCGATTTCGGTGACATTTCATACGAAGGAGATGATGTTATATCTGATAAACATATATGCGAATAAGACTATATAAGAAAATTAGTCATGTAACTCTTAACTTTGATTTATTTTCACAAATAAACCCTAAACTAATATAATTGTCACTTTTAGTACCTTAACTTATTAAGATGGTAACTTTAACTATATTTAGCTATACTTACTAATTTTAGGAAATTTACTAAAATTGGAAAGTTACTTAAAATGGTTAAATTACTTGAAGTGGAAACTTACTAATTATGGAAAGTTACTATTTTGTAAAGTTGCTAAAAATGGAAAAACGAGTAATCTAATTTAACATAAGTTAGTAAGCCGATCATTAATTCGTGTAGATTCGCTGAAGAAGGAGTGATTTCCTATTCTTATGTTATGGTTTCGTTGGCGGTTTAAGGTACAGATATTCTGCCCTTTCAGTAAGGGTGACTTCTCTCTCATGACTTGATCTTGATCTTTGATTCATTATAAGATTCCCTATGCCATTGCTATGTTCCCTTATGTTGATTCATTCTTTATGATTCATTTGATATGACATTTGATATGATCCCTCTGATTTATGATTCCCATTCATTGACTCTCCTTTGATTATGATTATTCTATGATATGATTCGGATATGCTGCTATGATGATATGTATGTATGTATGCTTCGTTCTGTTCTGATGCCTGAGTTTTCTAACTACTCATGGAGGTACCATGGGCGTGTCATCGAGGCACCGATGGCATGACACTTTCTGTGGAGGTGTGATTGATCCACGGTGTCCCCATTTGATATGATATGATTATGCGCACTTATGATATGATTATGCTGGATTATGTATGTATGTATGGGGGGCGTATGGATGCATCCTAGCACTTATGTTTATGTATGATTATGTGTATGTATGGTGAATGTGGGTAGGTGCTTCTCTACTCCTTCACGTTTGGGAGGTCGCTCCTCCATGTGGTACCGAGAGGTCTCCCCTCTTCGTATCATTTGACAGGTGATTATGGATTATGTATGTATGTATGTATGAGACCTATTCGAGTGACTCTGGTAGGTCGGCTCGTGGCTTTCCTTGTTTCTTTATGTCTATTCGAGTGGCTCTGGTAGACATTGTCACACCCCCAAAATCGGGTCCAGCGGAAGCATACATGTAGCTGGGGTGTAACTCAATTGGTATTACAACACAAGTTCAAAAATGGTTTTCACTTCAATCATTTAGAATAAAATAGTTAAGTCAAAAATATTAAATTTACATTGTTAAAAGTAGTGCGGAAGTAGGCCCTTAAAATAGTTTAAAACGGTCCGCAAATAAATAATCAGAGTCTTCTATGACCATGCCATGCCCTGCCAAAACCTCCAGTAGCGTGCCATTGGTTAAACCTGAAGATACATGCTAAAGTGTCAACACGAGGTTGGTGAGTTCATAGAGTTTGTTGAAAAATAATGTAATGCATATGTATGAAGGTTTCCCAGCAAAGGCATCGTAAATCCACTCAGTTACAAGTCCCGCCATAAGAGACTTGTAACCTGTGTGTTTACAACCCACTGCTACAATATATAGTATGAGTAAAACATGTATAAGTTTATCACAACAGTTAAGCAATTAGTCGTGAGTCTACACTTCATCTCCGAAGACCTCACGTTTGTATGTATATTTCCATGGTTGTGCTCAGCAACTTAATCTGGGGCCATTGGAAATATGTATGTCTCCATGGTTGTGCCCAACAACTTAATCTGGGGCCATTGGAAGTATATATGTCTCCATGGTTGTGCCCAGCAACTTAATCTGGGGCCATTGGAAGTCTCAGTAGCTCAAGAATACACATCACAGTTTAGTATAACACAGTTAAGTATATCACAATCACGTATGTATGAAATCAAGTATAAAACAATCAAGTATAAAAGTTTTGAGTATCAAGAAAGTATGTTTTGAGTATTTATACTAGTAAGCAAGTAGTTGAGCATGTATCTCCCCCAAAGAGTTAAAACAAGTATAAAGAGTAAAAGTGGGGCTATGACTCACCTGGTGCGATAGCTACGATGTCAAAAGTGGATACACAGAAATGAGGTTCGATCTCTAACCGCAACCTAATATGAACGATAGTGATCTACTTAGATCATGAAAGGATGTAGAGAATATGCATACACATGATACCTATACCACTCATAACTTGGAAATAATTGTTATTGTCAAAGTAAAGTATTTTCCACACTTAGGAAAAATAAGTCCAACTAGGCTTATAAAAACTTGTCGTAATATATCGTATATCAAATGTTAGTGTTATATTACCTAATTTGGAAAACCTTGAGATAACGTCTAATCGCCGTAAAGATAAACTTATAATCCTTAGTACTTCATTAGTTATGAATTTGGCACCTTGGTAGTATTTTTAGACAATCTAGAATTTAGTACGTAGAAGTATTATTATTATTATTTCTAGTAGTGACTAAATATATATATAGTTTTGACGATTTTAAAACATGTATAACTTTGTCGTTTTAAGTTCATTTTACTCGTTCTTTATATCCACGGAATCGTGGGACAACATACTAACATGTTTTTGACAATTTAGGACGGCTAGATCAAGTTTTATGCTCAAATTTGCCCATGAGTACTGTTCATCAGCAAGCATTTCCGGAAAATATAGTTTTCGTCGTTAAACTCGTTTTTAGCGTATCTCCTTCGTTATTAACTCGTTTTTATCCCCGTTTTCGGCCATAGTTCCGTATCGGAAAGTATTTTCTAAATATTTGGTCAAAAGTTACCCAAAACCCACTGAGTTAGCCACGTTTTCATTTTAAGGACAGTAGGTATATATATTGTTTCAAAAACCATTTCTAGTGTTCCAAACTAGTTTCTAATCCAACCAAATCACCTTCAATCACCACCAAACTAATTTATTCCTACCATACACCTTCCTAGGGTGTCATGGGTTCTTAAACATCATTAATCCACTAGGTCTAACAAGGGTTTAACTATAATCAATTTCAAGGGCTCAAAAGTTATATATATATATATATATATATATATATATATATATATATAAATGAGTGGTATAACTAACATATGCATGTATATCTTGAATGGAAATCATATGATCATAAAAATAACATGAAGAAATTATGGGAAAGAGTTTGACAACTTACATAGAAAGATTAAAGAGATAGGATGAGTAAAACTTAAGAAACCTTGAGTTTTTATTTCAAAACTCAAACAAGGATCACTAATGGAGTTTGAATATTACTTGATCTTGGAAAATCAATGGTGTTTGCTTGTGTCTTGTTCCTTGGCCGATCATACCAAGAGAGAAAAGAGAAAGAAAAACTTACTATCACATAGAGAAATTTGATGAGAATGAAGTGAAAATGGGATAATATCTAGTTAGGAGACAAAAGTTTGGTAAGTTATTAATGTGTGTTGGTGATTAGCACATGACAAAGACACTAGGAGGGGGGGGGGGGCGGTTCACAAAGGAGAGAAATGGGGAGTTATGTTGGGTAATTATTTAGGGAGTTAGTGGTAAGATTGTGTAGTATTTGGTTAGTTTTAGGTGTAATCGGGTACCGGGTTTGCTAGAAGTAAATTTTATTGAAGTTATTCGGGACATAATAAAGTCGTAAAAATTGTAAAAATATGTCGGGTACAAGTACCGAGAGTTTGGGTGATTATTGTTTAGTTTCTACGAAAACCGTCGTAATTATATTAAACGTACGATATTAATTAAATAAATTTCCAAAACACCGGTTAAATTAATATTATATTTTTTAAATTATTATTATGAGTATCAAAATGTGTTAGGACCATAGTTGGGATTGTCGGATAATTATTCAAAATAATAGCTCATAAGATAACGTTTATTAGGTAGATAACCGTACGTTTACAAAAAATGACGCAACTCACGCATAAATGACAATTTTCTCCGGAGGTGAATAGTGTTTTATGAATAGTAAAATTTTAAAACGCTTCTCAGAATATCAAACTGACTTCAAAAATGATGAATAGTAAAATGATGAATAGTGATCGATGAATAGTAAATGATGAATAGTAACTGTGAAAGTTCGGGAAAAGACCAGAATTTACGAGTTGTGACAGTCTCTACCCCTAAAGGGAACTTCGTCCCGAAGTTCAGTTAACGTTAATCAGTTAAGTGTGTGTTTAAGAAAAATGTGTCAAAGCTTAAGTATGTGGGTTTCCTATCCAACTAGGTACGTTCTCGTGGTCAGACTTGATGAGGAAAACCTTCCCAATCCCGAGCATAGCCCTCAAAAGGCCTCCTTTAGGTTAATCCTTTAGGTAACCGATTATTACTTAATCCCACAACTCATCAAACAAGAACTGTCATGCGATTAGGCTAAATCGGTTTGAGTGATGACTTTAACTTTTAGCTTGATTTTCGCAACCCAATCAAACAAGAACAGTCACTAGAACCAAGCTAAAAATCAAGGTCTGGATTCAACGTCCTTGAAAAAGGTCTTTTGAAAGATTGGCTCGACTTTGGAATTGCTTACACACATTCCACACAAAATATCATTATAACTATTCTCAGTGTTGCAAAATTCATTTCTGAGTCAGACATAGGTGGTCAGCCTATATCTCACTATCCCGGGTTGAATATAAATGACCAGTCTATATTCCACCGAGGTTCCATGAATTTTGAAATACTCAGCTTAGTTATACTAATACCATGTCCTTCACAAATACCAAGACGTTCAGAAAGACTAAGGCAGGTGACCAAACTCGAGGTCAAATGATGAAACTATGCAAGGAAAAACATAACAGGGTGACATATAAGATACGTGAGCATGCTTATGAAAGACAATGATAGAAATCAACTAGAATAATGAATATAATATACCAGATAATGAGACACAAATCTCATCACCTAAGTCAGCAACAAACCACAAGTGAGGCATCATCTTGGCAGGCAGGCACGTGACGGTCATAGGGTTAAGTTTTTCGTAAAAGTAGCTATAGTCTAGGTTTTAAAAACACTTAGTTCGCTATAGCCAAAGCTCTGATACCAATCTGTCACACCCCCAAAATCGGGTCCAGCGGAAGCATACATGTAGCTGGGGTGTAACTCAATTGGTATTACAACACAAGTTCAAAAATGGTTTTCACTTCAATCATTTAGAATAAAATAGTTAAGTCAAAAATATTAAATTTACATTGTTAAAATTAGTGCGGAAGTAGGCCCTTAAAATAGTTTAAAACGGTCCCCAAATAAATAATCAGAGTCTTCTATGACCATGCCATGCCCTGCCAAAACCTCCAGTAGCGTGCCATTGGTTAAACCTGAAGATACATGCTAAAGTGTCAACACGAGGTTGGTGAGTTCATAGAGTTTGTTGAAAAATAATGTAATGCATATGTATGAAGGTTTCCCAGCAAAGGCATCGTAAATCCACTCAGTTACAAGTCCCGCCATAAGAGACTTGTAACCTGTGTGTTTACAACCCACTGCTACAATATATAGTATGAGTAAAACATGTATAAGTTTATCACAACAGTTAAGCAATTAGTCATGAGTCTACACTTCATCTCCGAAGACCTCACGTTTGTATGTATATTTCCATGGTTGTGCCCAGCAACTTAATCTGGGGCCATTGGAAATATGTATGTCTCCATGGTTGTGCCCAGCAACTTAATCTGGGGCCATTGGAAGTATATATGTCTCCATGGTTGTGCCCAGCAACTTAATCTGGGGCCATTGGAAGTCTCAGTAGCTCAAGAATACACATCACAGTTAAGTATATCACAATCACGTATGTATGAAATCAAGTATAAAAGTTTTGAGTATCAAGAAAGTATGTTTTGAGTATTTATACTTGTAAGCAAGTAGTTGAGCATGTATCTCCCCCAAAGAGTTAAAACAAGTATAAAGAGTAAAAGTGGGGCTATGACTCACCTGGTGCGATAGCTACGATGTCAAAAGTGGATACACAGAAATGAGGTTCGATCTCTAACCGCAACCTAATATGAACGATAGTGATCTACTTAGATCATGAAAGGATGTAGAGAATATGCATACACATGATACCTATACCACTCATAACTTGGAAATAATTGTTATTGTCAAAGTAAAGTATTTTCCACACTTAGGAAAAATAAGTCCAACTAGGCTTATAAAAACTTGTCGTAATATATCGTATATCAAATGTTAGTGTTATATTACCTAATTTGGAAAACCTTGAGATAACGTCTAATCGCCGTAAAGATAAACTTATAATCCTTAGTACTTCATTAGTTATGAATTTGGCACCTTGGTAGTATTTTTAGACAATCTAGAATTTAGTACGTAGAAGTATTATTATTATTATTTCTAGTAGTGACTAAATATATATATAGTTTTGACGATTTTAAAACATGTATAACTTTGTCGTTTTAAGTTCATTTTACTCGTTCTTTATATCCACGGAATCGTGGGACAACATACTAACATGTTTTTGACAATTTAGGACGGCTAGATCAAGTTTTATGCTCAAATTTGCCCATGAGTACTGTTCATCAGCAAGCATTTCCGGAAAATATAGTTTTTGTCGTTAAACTCGTTTTTAGCGTATCTCCTTCGTTATTAACTCGTTTTTATCCCCGTTTTCGGCCATAGTTCCGTATCGGAAAGTATTTTATAAATATTTGGTCAAAAGTTACCCAAAACCCACTGAGTTAGCCACGTTTTCATTTTAAGGACAGTAGGTATATATATTGTTTCAAAAACCATTTCTAGTGTTCCAAACTAGTTTCTAATCCAACCAAATCACCTTCAATCACCACCAAACTAATTTATTCCTACCATACACCTTCCTAGGGTATCATGGGTTCTTAAACATCATTAATCCACTAGGTCTAACAAGGGTTTAACTATAATCAATTTCAAGGGCTCAAAAGTTATATATATAAATGAGTGGTATAACTAACATATGCATGTATATCTTGAATGGAAATCATATGATCATAAAAATAACATGAAGAAATTATGGAAAAGAGTTTGACAACTTACATAGAAAGATTAAAGAGATTGGATGAGTAAAACTTAAGAAACCTTGAGTTTTTATTTCAAAACTCAAACAAGGATCACTAATGGAGCTTGAATATTACTTGATCTTGGAAAATCAATGGTGTTTGCTTGTGTCTTGTTCCTTGGCCGATCATACCAAGAGAGAAAAGAGAAAGAAAAACTTACTAGCACATAGAGAAATTTGATGAGAATGAAGTGAAAATGGGATAATATCTAGTTAGGAGACAAAAGTTTGGTAAGTTATTAATGTGTGTTGGTGATTAGCACATGACAAAGACACTAGGAGGGGGGGGGGGGCGGTTCACAAAGGAGAGAAATGGGGAGTTATGTTGGGTAATTATTTAGGGAGTTAGTGGTAAGATTGTGTAGTATTTGGTTAGTTTTAGGTGTAATCGGGTACCGGGTTTGCTAGAAGTAAATTTTATTGAAGTTATTCGGGACATAATAAAGTCGTAAAAATTGTAAAAATATGTCGGGTACAAGTACCGAGAGTTTGGGTGATTATTGTTTAGTTTCTACGAAAACCGTCGTAATTATATTAAACGTACGATATTAATTAAATAAATTTCCAAAACACCGGTTAAATTAATATTATAATTTTTAAATTATTATTATGAGTATCAAAATGTGTTAGGACCATAGTTGGGATTGTCGGATAATTATTCAAAATAATAGCTCATAAGATAACGTTTATTAGGTAGATAACCGTACGTTTACAAAAAATGACGCAACTCACGCATAAATGACAATTTTCTCCGGAGGTGAATAGTGTTTTATGAATAGTAAAATTTTAAAACGCTTCTCAGAATATCAAACTGACCTAAAAAATGATGAATAGTAAAATGATGAATAGTGATCGATGAATAGTAAATGATGAATAGTAACTGTGAAAGTTCGGGAAAAGACCAGAATTTACGAGTTGTGACAGACATGCCTTTGTTGATACGTACTCATTACCTTTCCCTTATGATTATGCTTACATACTTCGTTTCGCTTTGACTTATGATATTCGTTCAGTGTATGTTAATCTCTTATGCATTTGATAGATAATATTCCTTTCAGCAGAAGCTTATGATGTCTTGTTTCTCATACTTATATATGTTTCATTTATCCGTTTGCTTTATTATATATCTGTTCACTGGGCTTTTTAAGCTCAGCCGCATTTTCCTTTCCTGCGGCAGGTTTTAGGTTGGAAGCTGGGTTTGGGTGAAGAGTGCATAGGAGCGTTAGTGGACTACCCCGATGATTAGAAGCCCATTTGCATTGGACTTAGATTTTGATCCAGTTAGATTCGTTTGGACTTGTAGTTCTTTTGAATAGAGTTAGCATTTCTTTTGTACCCTTAGTGTACCTTTGTAACCTTTTGTTTATAAGTTTTCCGCTTGCGTTGTATGCTTTGTATGCTTTGATATGTCACCATACTGTAGCGCTCCGAACCCATGCCGGGTTGGGGTGTTACAGTTTGCCTCTACACCTACATATTTCTTAAAACCTAAACCAAACTCAGATGTTACAGATTGACTTCCATAAAGAAAACTAGATAATTTATCTCCTGAAACTAACCACTCTTTATGTAAAGCTAATTCTTTATCAAGCCTATCTTGCACCTCTTGTTTCTCTAAATCTAATTTAGCATTTACTTTCTTAGTGTAACACCCCCAAAATACCGCAGCGGAAGACTGTGTCATTGGGATGCTACTTCAGGGCACAAAGTAAAAGATATAGAAAACGACCTCTAAATGAGACGTTTTGAAAAGTTACCATTCGAATAGATAAAAGTCATAGTTTACAAAAGAAAGATTCCAAAGTAGAATAATACATAGGTTTTTAAAGTGTATCGAATGGTAACGATAAAAGCGAAAGTCTCCAAAAGCATGCCCTAAGACTCTCAGCTCCATAAACCTGCTATCGTCTTACAAACCTGAGATAAACATGCTTAAAATGTCAACACTAGGTTGGTGAGTTCATAGAGTTTGTTTAACAAATAAAGTTTATAGAAAAAAAATGATCACACAGCAAAGGCATCGTAAATCCACTCAGTTACAAGTCCCGCCATAAGAGACTTGTAACCTGTGTGTTCACAACCCACTGCTAACATATATATACTAAGATTAAGACATGTATAAGTTCGTCACAACAGTTAAGCAATTAGTCGTGAGTCTACACTTCATCTCCGAAGACCTCACGTTTGTATGTATGTCTCAATGGTTGTGTCCAGCAACTTAATCTGGAGCCATTGGAAGTCTCAGTAGCCATCCAGCAACTTAATCTGGAGCCACTGGAAGTATGTATGTATGTATGTATGTATGTATGATTACTGGGTGCCATTTCCCAAAGTATAAGTTACTCAAGAATACACATCATAGTTTAGTATAACGCAGTTAAGTATAGCACAATCACGTATGTATGAAATCAAGTATAAAACAATCAAGTATAAAACAATCAAGTATAAATGTTTTGAGTATCAAGAAAGTATGTTTTGAGTATTTGTACAAGTAAGTAAGTAGTTGAGCGTGTATCTCCCCCAAAGAGTTAAAACAAGTATAAAAAGAGTAAAAGTGGGGCTATGACTCACCTGGAGTGAAGATACAAAGATGCGAAATGATAAGGACAACAAGGAGCGAACACTATCCGGAACCTAAAATAAATGATAGTGATCTAATTTAGATCATGCCGTGATGAAGTGAATGCACATGCACATGATACCTATACCACTCGTGACTTGGAAATACTTGTTATTGTCAAAATAAAGTATTTTCCATACTTAGGAAAAATAAGTCCAACTAGAATTACAAAACTTGTTGTAATATATCGTATATAAAAATGTTAGTGTTATATTCCTTACTTTGGAAAACCTTGAAATAACGTCTAGTAGTTGTAAAAATAAGTCTTGGGTCATAAGTACTTCATTAGTTAAGAATATAACTCCTTGAATGAGAATCTAGAAAATATATTATTTAGTACGTAGTTACATTATTTTCTAGTAGTGACTATATATATATATATATAGTTTGACGACTTTAAAACGTGTATAAGTTGGTCGTTTTAAGCTCATTTTACTCGTTCTTTATATCCACGGATTCGTTTTAGTATATACTAATATATTTTCAATAGCTCGGCTCCACTAGTTTACGTCTAACGCCTCTATTTGCCCGTCGAAAACTATCAAACAGCATGCAGTTTTCAGAAAAATGGTTTTCGTCGCTAAATTTACAAAAATCATATCTCCTTCGTTATAAACTCGTTTTAATCCGTTCTTTCGCCAAAAGCTTTGTTTTTGAAAGTATTTCCTAAAAATATTGTCAAAGTGGACTGAGTAAATACGGATTTTTCTGGGTTTACCAAAATGGGACAGAATGTATTTCTACTTGTTTAAAAATCATTTTCAAGGCTCTAAACTAGTTCCAACTTCAACCAAACCACTTGCAATCACCACAAAACTAGTATAATCCTACCATACACCTTCTTAGAGTGTCATGGGTTCCTAATCATCATAACCAAGTAGATCTAACAAGGATCTAACCATAAACACTTTCTAAGGTTCAAAAGTTAAAAGTTTGTAAAAATAAAGTGGTATAAATAGCATATGCATGTAGATCTAGTATATATATCCTATGGATCTTGTATAAACTTGATAAAATTATAAAAAGGAGTTTGATATACTTACTTTAAAGATTAGGAGTGTAGGTGATGAAAACCTAATGATTCTTGAGTTTATATTTCAAAACCTTAAAAGAATAACCTAAATAAACTAAATGAACACTTGATCTTGAGAAAATTTATGGTCTTGCTCCTCCTTCTTGTTGTTGCCGTGAGGTGAGGAAGAGAGAATAAGATTTTTGATAGCTAGGATAAAATGAGAGAAAATATCTAGTTATATGATATGTATATTATTGTATAATAGGTTAGATAACATTTTGTACAAGCATTTATGGGGTTAGTAGGAAATTTTCAAAAGATGTAAGGATGGAGTAAGGGGGGGCGGAAAATGGAGGGGGGGGGGGGGGGGGTTGGAGTGTGTAAGAATTTTGGTGAGATTTGGTATAATATTGTGTTTATTTGTAGTTTTAAGGTGTACCGGGTACCGGGTTAACTAAAAATAAATTTTAACGGGGTTAACCGGGATAAAATAAAGTTGTAAAAATTATAAAAATAGGTTGGGTATAATTATTGGGTGTTTAGATAATTATAGTTTAATTTCTATTAAAACCGTCGTAATTTTAGTAAACTTACGGTAATAATTGAAATAAATCTCCAAAGTACCGGGTAAATTAATATTATAATTTTTATATTATAAAAATGAATATAAAAATATATTGGGATCATAGTCGGGAGTGTCAGACGTGTTAGTCATATTATTGATCGTTTGTTAACGTTTATATAGAAATAATTATACGTAAAAGTTAATTATGCCAAAAGTATTAATTTTATTTATTCTACGAGTGGAATAGTATGCAAGTGCCCTAATAATGATATGCAGACTATTTCCAGTCCGCATGAAATGTCCCAATGATAATGTATGAATTCGCTCCTGAACCAATACGGTTACGCGAATTTGAATACTCGTAAACTAACTTTACGATGACATGAGTAATGCACGTGAATAGTGATTTCCTCCCGGAAATGAATAGTGTCAAGTGAATAGTAAAATTTCTGAACGCTTCTCAGAATATCAAATGGACCTCAAAAACGATGAATAGTGATCGATGAATAGTAAATGATGAATAGTAATCCTGTGAATAGTAAATTGTCGAGGTTTGGAAAATGACCTAAAATTACGAGTTATGACACTTAGTCCATGTTAACTCATCATTAGCACATTTTAAATCTCTTTCCAACACTCTTATCTTTTCCTTACAAGCCAATTGATTTTGCTGAAACCACATCTTCTGTTGTTCTAAGGTTTTAAAAGCTTCTTTGTAAGTTGCAGCTTCAATAAAACAAGCATTATATTTTGGTTTCATCTCATCATAAGCTTCATTAAGAGCTGTATATTTAGAATCACAATTACAAGAAGAATTATGTACATGAGGAACGACAGTCGTGAATCCAAATATGTTTGCCATTAAACTAATGAGCAGCAGAAACAAGTGAAATCAGCAGGAACGAACGATCAGCAGTTACCGAGATCAGTAGAAACGAAATCAGCAGTAACGAGTAGCAGCAGAAGTAAAAATATAGCAGCAGCAGAACAAAGTTACAATAGCAAACCTTCTGACCCAATAAATACACAAGACAACAAAAACCTCCACTTTCTCCAAATCGTCAATAAAATATGAAAGCGACAGATCCCAAATTTGAATATGACAGCTCACGTGATTCTCAAAACAGTAGCCAATATGCAATGCCTCACAACGAATCTCGAAATATTAATACACACTATCTCGAATTTAAATAATTCACCTTCCCATGTGATTAATCAATCTTTTTCATGAATAGAGCAACCTTTTACGTTTTAATATAGTACTCCACAAACCGACAAGTTGAAAGAGATATGAATCAAACTTAGTATACCAGCGGCACATAAAAATTCGACCAATCAGAGATTTATTAGTCTGCTGCTAAACACGACAAACAACTTAATAAATCATTTAAGAAATCTGGTGTAGGTTCGGAGCATATCACAAGAAATCATGCATCTTAAATAGTATCATACACCGACACCAATTTTCATCTCAATTATTATATGCTATACTCCCACATGGGTTCATCACACAACGACAAGACAACAACCTTCAATCAGTTATCCTTGATCTGAATTGGTACGAGGAAGCAATTTATTATCGATCAAGACACACCATCATTAAAATCAATAATCCTCTGATCGATCTTAATTTGGACACGTCAACACTCATGATCCCATGTAGTACAAAATTATATGGATATACTAAATTGAAACGACAAACACAATTAACAAAATTGTACAAAGTATCTTTGTCGCCAAGTAAAGTTATCACAGCAGCAGCTAAAACAATAAAACCCTTAAAAATAATAACGATTACCTCAAAGCTGCTTTAACCGTACATCCTTCAAACCAGTTTTCTTCAACTATAAACCTTGATGAATCCCTAGATATCGAGAGCCACCCGCTCTGATACCAATTGTAGAGAATCGTTTAAGCCCAATCTAGGATAATAGTAACAATGATTATAAGCACAGCGGAATAATAATCAAGAACACAATCAAAGTTACCAACAAGGTTTTTCTATAAAACAATGATCCTCTATGGATATCTATTTCTCAATCTTGAAAAGTGTTTCAAGAATTGTCTATTGAAGTGGTAACTAAAATATAAAACTTGCGTTCCTTTTATAAGCATAAGGAACCCTAAAAGACAATACATATCACTACCTAATATAGCTCATGCATATCCTAACAAATAAATACTAAAGATACGGATTCATATTATCCGTAGTAACAATTCTTCAGCAGGAACACTATGTCAGCAGGAACACTATGTCAGCATAAAGTCTTCAGCAGGAACACTATGTCAGCAGAAACCATCTATAGCTTCAGCAGTATTCTGTCAGTAGAACTTTATCAGTAGGAACTTCCAAAATTCCTTACACTAAACTTATTCCTAGGATTACAAATAAAATTAAAAGATGGAATATTATTTAACCAATCTAAGTACATTAAGGAAATGCTTAAGAAATTTAGCCTAGAAGACTCAAAACCCATGAAAACTCCTATGTCTACGGAAGTGAAACTCACAAAAGATGATGAAGGCGAGTCCGTGGATAATACTAAGTATAGAGGAATGATAGGTAGTTTACTATACTTAACGGCAAGTAGACCCGATATCATGTTTAGTGTTTGCCTTTGTGCCTGCTTTCAAGAGGATCCCAAAACCTCTCACCTAGAAGCGGTTAAGCGTATCTTCCGATACATTAAAGGCACTATACACTTAGGATTATGGTATCCTAAGGGATCCGGCATAGAAACCATCGTCTATGCGGATTTGGATCATGCGGGGGACTACGTAGATAGAAAGAGCACTAGCGGTATTTGCACGTTTATGGGATGTTGTATAACATCTTGGTTTTCGAAGAAGCAAACTGCTCTTGCTATTTCTACCACCGAAGCCGAATATGTAAGCGCTGGCAAGGCATGTCAACAAGCACTATGGATGAAATAAGCTCTCATAGACTATGACATTAGGTTATAAAATGTTCCTATTATGTGCGATAACAAAGGTGCGATAGATTTAAGTAAAAATCTGGTTCAACACTCTAGGACTAAACATATAGAAATACGCCACCACTTCCGTAGGGATAATGTACAAAAAGGAAACATATCTATAGAAAAGGTTGCATCGTAAGATAACATTGCGGATATATTCACTAAACCCCTTAAGCGTGAATTATTTAACCACTTGCGTTTAGGATTAGGAATGATGGAACAAATTGACTAAATTTTATTGCATTTACACTACATATTCATTGCATAAGATTTATTTTTCATCCACCTCTTCATATCTGAGTCTAGGAATCTATTTTGTACAAAATTAAAGATTGGGAAACCACATTTTGCATAAACATTCTTATAAAACCCAATCGAAGTTTCTTTAAAACTATTCTCACATCTAGAAAACACATGAAAACCATTTTTCTTGCATTGTTGAATAATGCTAAAAACATTTTCTTAAATCAAGCATAAAATCTCACATGAATTTTCAAAATATATAATCTAATATATACCATTGATATTCATGAATTGAGCAAAAATCGAATCAAGGAGATTTTGGATTGTTTCTTAGGAAGTTTTCTTATTTGCATTTAGGAGTCGAAAACAATCACAACTCCAAATTTGTTGCATATAGGCACACACTTGTACAAAGTCACAAACAATGTTGTCATTTTTGTTTCATCACTAGTTCCTCACTAACTAGTTGCCTTTGCCCTTGCTCTAAGATAGTTCCACTAGGTAGAATTGTTTGCCCTTGCCTTTACTTGCACCCACTAGGTAAAATTGATTGATTAACTGTTTTATTACTTAAGTGTTTTTGCATGGATGCTAAATTATGAATAGATTAGATGCTAAATTGCCTCAAAGTGTTTAACTTGCTTGAATCCAAACCCAAAAACACAACCTTTCTGTAAATTTTCTGCCAAAAACCCAATTCTGGCAATCTGGAAACCACCAGATGGGTAGCCCCCTTAATTATGTAAGGTGGTCCCCATAATTATTAAGGGGACCGGCCCATAAGTAAGGGGACCGGCGATCTGATGGTCGGGTTTTACAGAATCTTTTCTGCTTTTTAGCCCATTTCATCCTACACTTCCCAAAATTCACAAACATATTTTGTCTTAATCTCCCAAACAAACCTTATCCATCCATAATCACACAAATCTCACACTATAAATACCCCATTCTTCAAATTCTCCATTCATCTCATCATGACCTCTGCAAACAAACCAAAACCAAAAGCCTCAAGGCTAGCAAGGATGACGGAAAAACCCGTTTGGATAAGAAAAAGCCCTCGAAACAAATCCATCATAACAAATGAAGTTGGAAATTGTCACACCCCCAAGATCGGGTCCAGCGGAAGCATACATGTAGCTCGGGTGTAACTCAATTGGTATTACAACACTAGTTCAAAAATAGTTTGCACTTGAATCATTTAGAATAAAATAGTTAAATCAAAAAGTTGATTTTTACATTGTTAAAAGTAGTGCGGAAGTAGGCCATTAAAATAGTTAAAAACGGTCCCCAAATGATTAAATCTTATATATTCTATGACCATGCCCTGCCCTGCCAAAACCTCCTGTAGCGTGCCATTGCTTAAAACCTGAAAATACATGCTAAAGTGTCAACACAATGGTTGGTGAGTTCATAGAGTCTTGTGAAAAATAATGTAATGCATATGAATGAAGATATCCCAGCAAAGGCATCGTAAATCCACTCAGTTACAAGTCCCGCCATAAGAGACTTGTAACCTGTGTGTTTACAACCCACTGCCAAATGTAATATGTTTGTAATAAATCAGTCATAAGGTTGATGCAAAGGCATCGTATTTCAGTAATAAGACTTGATGCAAAGGCATCATATTTCAGTAATAAGACTTGATGCAAAGGCATCGTATTTCAGTAGTAAGACTTGATGCAAAAGTATCGGGAATTTATCAGTAATTTTGTATGTACAATAGCCCAAGTATAAAGTAAAGTACTAAGATTTCAATGATGAAACCCACATTGTCTCTTAAGCTCATGGCCCCGAAGCTAGACTTTGTAATGCCCCAACAGAGTGTTTACCAGACACTCACTTGATAAGACATGAAATGCATTCGTCCCGTTGGAGCAACCCAAACACGAATGGAGGCGTCACCCTCAATAGATCTATTCACTCACTCTCGCTTAGTACTTGAAATTAACGGTCCATGAAATAAAGGGGACTTGTCGTGACGTGGTAATAAGACTACTTAAGCAATGTAAGAACTTTATACTTTGGCATTGTACAAAAATAGTTGCTGCAATGTATTCTCCCCCATGGGATTAGAAATCGTATAAAAGTATAACACGAGTATTTAAGCATGTATCTCCCCCAAAGAGTTTGTAAAGTAATTAAACCAGTAAAAGTGGGGCTATGACTCACCTGATATGATGGTACCATGAACATGTAATGAGCTGAAAAACAAGGCGCACACACTAGCCGCAACCTAATATGAATGATGAACGATCTACTTTAGATCATGAAATGATGTTATGAATGTCCATGCACATGTTTCTATACCACTCTACTCTTTGGAAAAACACTTGTATTATCAAAAATATATATTCCAAGAATTTGGAAAAATATTGCTATTAGAAAATATAAATAGCTAGTTATAATATATATATACTTATATATATATAACGTAAGTTTCCATGTTAGCGTTGAAATACTCGGGTTGTAATCCTTGAAATGATGAAAACATACTCATAATAACTAATACTACGTTAGTTATAAAGCTCGGTATTTGATATTACTTCTAGCTCAAAAATGTACTTCGTAGTTTTTGCGCCAAATTTAATAAAAGCTGTCAATTATAAAATGGTTTTAGCCGATATTCAATCGAGTATATCTTTGTCGTTACTTGTCCGTTTTACTTGTTCTTTATATCTACGGTTACGTCTTAGTATGTAATAATATATTTTGGAAAGCTCGGCTCCTCCGGGTTACGTCTAAAGTCTCTTTTTGTCCAATGAAAAACGTCCAACAGCATACATTTTCAGAAAAATACTTTTCGTCTACAATCTTGCAAAAATCATAACTCCTTCGTTATAGACTCTTTTTAATCCGTTCTTTCGCCTACGGATTCGTTTTTGAAAGTATTTTCTAAAAATTTTGCCAAAGTTTCCTTGGTGTTTACTGATTTTCCAGATTTTTACAAAACGGAACACCATGTCTAAAATAGGTTCCAAATCAAGTTTCCAAGGTCAAAAACCAATTTCTACCATCACCAAACCTCTTGTAATCACCACATGGCTAATCTAATCTTACCATACACCTTCTTAGGGTGCCATGGACTCCTAACCAAGTTATTAGAGCAAGGGGATTCATAACTAAAAAGTTAGGGTTTGTATGTTTCTTTTTAGCCAAAATAAAGTGTGGTATAGCTACTTGTACATGGTTTTTAGCATGATACTTATGTAATACATGTAAAAATAGGATGATCCATGAAAAAATAAAGATGAAAACTTACTTGATAAAATGAGATGATTATAGGATGATTATGCTTGATGTTCTTGTGTTTTTGTTGCTTGATTCTTGATTAGGCTTGTAAAATGAACAAGTTTTGTGTTTTACTTTATGGAAAATGATCACTTGATCCTTGAGATGATTATGGGTCGTGGGTTTGGAGATGGAAATGGAAGAGATGAGCAAGTTTTGATCTTAGCCAAAATATTGTGAATTATGATTATGTAATTTGGTAAAGTTATGTTGTAAAAGGTTTATTAGTATAAAATGGGCTAGTTAATGCCAAGGGTTAAAAGGGGGTGGCACATGGCCGGTTTTTCAAAGGGTAGGAGGGGGGTTAGGGTACTTGTGAATTAATTAGAAAACTTTGTAAGAATTTGCACTAGTTTGTGTTTTTAGTTACGATCGGGTACCGGTTTTATTAGAAATAAATGTCCACGAAGTATACCGGGATGAAATAAGTTATAATAATGTTAAAAACATATTAAAAATATGTTGGGTACATTTACTGAGTGATCGGGTGATTATTGTTTAGTTTTCACGAAAACCGTCGTTATATTCATACGCGTACGTTATAAATAAAATAAATTTCCAAAATACTGGGTAACTGAATGTTATAACTTTTATGATGTTAAAATGGATATAAAAATATGTTGGGACCATCGTGGGAATATTTAGATATATTCGTCGTGTATAAACCGGGTGTTAACGTTTACTATAAATACTTATACGTAAAAACGTTAAATGTATCAAATATAATAATTTGAAAATCCTGAGAGTGGTACAACATGAAAATGCTGTTATAATGATATGCAGACTATCCCCAGTCCGTATGCAGTGTACTTAACACTAATGAAATGAATTCGCACCTAAACCAATCCGGTTACGCGAATTTGAATACCCGTAAACTAAATTTACGATGAAATGAGTAATGCAAGTGAATGATGAAAACTTTTCCGGAAATGAATAGTGTTCGGTGAATAGTAAATTTTCCAAAAAGTTTCTCAGAACATCAAACTGACCTCGAAAACGATGAATAGTAAAACGATGAATAGTGTTTTGATGAATAGTGATTTATGAATAGTAAAAAGTCGAAGTTTGGGAAAATGACCTGAAATGGTAAATGACGTGAAATGGTGAGTTGTGACAGTCTTCCCCTCTAAAAGGAACTTCGTCCCGAAGTTCAGTTTATGTTGGTCTCTGAAAACATATTGGTGAAAAGGTGATGATATTCGAGAATTCCAGCGAATTCTAACGATAGGAATTCGACCCTGCTTCAACTGTTTGACCTAACTGTCCATGATTTGTACTTGTTCTCCTGCAAGGTTTATGTTTGACTTTGGGTTGGATTCCTTTCCAAATGGAATTATGAGTGACAATTCTGAAAAGATGATAATACGTGGTTGTGTAATCCTATTGCTGTTGTTCTCTAACAAGGCTCAAGTCTGACGGCCACTAGGCCTACTCTGTTTGAAATATTACATGGTCCTGTGATAGTGGTTCGAATAGTTTGGTGATATCCTGGGAATTCTGTTGAGTTTTGAAATGGTCTTAATGTACCGAGAGATTCTCCTTATAGATGGTATGGAAAGTCTTTCCTAGGGAGGTCATTGATAATATCCACTTATCAATATAGGGAGTAGTGTGCGATGAGTGGCATAGGAATCCATAAAGTGTCAGCTAATTCCTTATATATACATATGGGGATAGGGAAAGGTAATGATAGTGATGGTGAGAAGGGAAGAGACTGTGACAACTGCGACAAAATGATATTGTGATACAAGAAAATACTGTGATGTAAGTGTATTATGCATAAATGTGAATGTTCATGAAATGAAATGATCAATTTACATGCTTCCAAGCGGCGGTTCATGAGGTGATGAAAAGTATGAATGTTCTGACAATGAGGGTATACACACATGCATGAAACATTTGGAAAATGAGTAAAGGATTCAATCCAGACAGAATTTTATTATAACCATTCTCAGTGTTGCAAAATTCATTTCTGAGTCGGATATAGGTAGTCAGCCTATGTCCTACTATCCCGGGTTGAATATAGGTGACTAGTCTATATTCCACCGAGGTTCCATGAATTTTGAAATACTCAGCTCAGTCATACTAATACTATGTCCTTCACAAATACCAAGACGTTCAGAAAGACTAAGGCAGGTGACCAAACTCGAGGTCGAATGATGAAACTATGCAAGGAAAAACATAATGTGGTGACATATACGATACGTGAACATGCTTATATGAAAGACAATTATAGTAATCAACTATAATAAATGAATATAATATATCAGATAATGAGACACAAATCTCATCACCTATGTCAGCAACTAACCACAAACGAGGCTTCAGCTTGGCAGGCAGGCACGTGACGGTCATAGGGTTAAGTTTTCTTGAAAGTAGCTATAGTTTAGGTTTTAAAAAAAAAACACTTAGTTCGCTATAACCTGGCTCTGATACCAATCTGTCACACCCCCAAGATCGGGTCCAGCGGAAGCATACATGTAGCTCGGGTGTAACTTAATTGGTATTACAACACTAGTTCAAAAATAGTTTGCACTTGAATCATTTAGAATAAAATAGTTAAATCAAAAAGTTGATTTTTACATTGTTAAAAGTAGTGCGGAAGTAGGCCATTAAAATAGTTAAAAACGGTCCCCAAATGATTAAATCTTATATATTCTATGACCATGCCCTGCCCTGCCAAAACCTCCTGTAGCGTGCCATTGCTTAAAACCTGAAAATACATGCTAAAGTGTCAACACAATGGTTGGTGAGTTCATAGAGTCTTGTGAAAAATAATGTAATGCATATGAATGAAGATATCCCAGCAAAGGCATCGTAAATCCACTCAGTTACAAGTCCCGCCATAAGAGACTTGTAACCTGTGTGTTTACAACCCACTGCCAAATGTAATATGTTTGTAATAAATCAGTCATAAGGTTGATGCAAAGGCATCGTATTTCAGTAATAAGACTTGATGCAAAGGCATCGTATTTCAGTAATAAGACTTGATGCAAAGGCATCGTATTTCAGTAGTAAGACTTGATGCAAAAGTATCGGGAATTTATCAGTAATTTTGTATGTACAATAGCCCAAGTATAAAGTAAAGTACTAAGATTTCAATAATGAAACCCACATTGTCTCTTAAGCTCATGGCCCCGAAGCTAGACTTTGTAATGCCCCAACAGAGTGTTTACCAGACACTCACTTGATAAGACATGAAATGCATTCGTCCCGTTGGAGCAACCCAAACACGAATGGAGGCGTCACCCTCAATAGATCTATTCACTCACTCTCGCTTAGTACTTGAAATTAACGGTCCATGAAATAAAGGGGACTTGTCGTGACGTGGTAATAAGACTACTTAAGCAATGTAAGAACTTTATACTTTGGCATTGTACAAAAATAGTTGCTGCAATGTATTCTCCCCCATGGGATTAGAAATCGTATAAAAGTATAACACGAGTATTTAAGCATGTATCTCCCCCAAAGAGTTTGTAAAGTAATTAAACCAGTAAAAGTGGGGCTATGACTCACCTGATATGATGGTACCATGAACATGTAATGAGCTGAAAAACAAGGCGCACACACTAGCCGCAACCTAATATGAATGATGAACGATCTACTTTAGATCATGAAATGATGTTATGAATGTCCATGCACATGTTTCTATACCACTCTACTCTTTGGAAAAACACTTGTATTATCAAAAATATATATTCCAAGAATTTGGAAAAATATTGCTATTAGAAAATATAAATAGCTAGTTATAATATATATATACTTATATATATATAACGTAAGTTTCCATGTTAGCGTTGAAATACTCGGGTTGTAATCCTTGAAATGATGAAAACATACTCATAATAACTAATACTACGTTAGTTATAAAGCTCGGTATTTGATATTACTTCTAGCTCAAAAATGTACTTCGTAGTTTTTGCGCCAAATTTAATAAAAGCTGTCAATTATAAAATGGTTTTAGCCGATATTCAATCGAGTATATCTTTGTCGTTACTTGTCCGTTTTACTTGTTCTTTATATCCACGGTTACGTCTTAGTATGTAATAATATATTTTGGAAAGCTCGGCTCCTCCGGGTTACGTCTAAAGTCTCTTTTTGTCCAATGAAAAACGTCCAACAGCATACATTTTCAGAAAAATACTTTT
This sequence comes from Artemisia argyi, assembly GCA_030686995.1. Taxonomy (NCBI): domain Eukaryota; kingdom Viridiplantae; phylum Streptophyta; class Magnoliopsida; order Asterales; family Asteraceae; genus Artemisia; species Artemisia argyi. The sequence continues at coordinate 428,449 of JARVZY010002064.1, forward strand.
CGTCTACAATCTTGCAAAAATCATAACTCCTTCGTTATAGACTCTTTTTAATCCGTTCTTTCGCCTACGGATTCGTTTTTGAAAGTATTTTCTAAAAATTTTGCCAAAGTTTCCTTGGTGTTTTCTGATTTTCCAGATTTTTACAAAACGGAACAGCATGTCTAAAATAGGTTCCAAATCAAGTTTCCAAGGTCAAAAACCAATTTCTACCATCACCAAACCTCTTGTAATCACCACATGGCTAATCTAATCTTACCATACACCTTCTTAGGGTGCCATGGACTCCTAACCAAGTTATTAGAGCAAGGGGATTCATAACTAAAAAGTTAGGGTTTGTATGTTTCTTTTTAGCCAAAATAAAGTGTGGTATAGCTACTTGTACATGGTTTTTAGCATGATACTTATGTAATACATGTAAAAATAGGATGATCCATGAAAAAATAAAGATGAAAACTTACTTGATAAAATGAGATGATTATAGGATGATTATGCTTGATGTTCTTGTGTTTTTGTTGCTTGATTCTTGATTAGGCTTGTAAAATGAACAAGTTTTGTGTTTTACTTTATGGAAAATGATCACTTGATCCTTGAGATGATTATGGGTCGTGGGTTTGGAGATGGAAATGGAAGAGATGAGCAAGTTTTGATCTTAGCCAAAATATTGTGAATTATGATTATGTAATTTGGTAAAGTTATGTTGTAAAAGGTTTATTAGTATAAAATGGGCTAGTTAATGCCAAGGGTTAAAAGGGGGTGGCACATGGCCGGTTTTTCAAAGGGTAGGAGGGGGGTTAGGGTACTTGTGAATTAATTAGAAAACTTTGTAAGAATTTGCACTAGTTTGTGTTTTTAGTTACGATCGGGTACCGGTTTTATTAGAAATAAATGTCCACGAAGTATACCGGGATGAAATAAGTTATAATAATGTTAAAAACATATTAAAAATATGTTGGGTACATTTACTGAGTGATCGGGTGATTATTGTTTAGTTTTCACGAAAACCGTCGTTATATTCATACGCGTACGTTATAAATAAAATAAATTTCCAAAATACTGGGTAACTGAATGTTATAACTTTTATGATGTTAAAATGGATATAAAAATATGTTGGGACCATCGTGGGAATATTTAGATATATTCGTCGTGTATAAACCGGGTGTTAACGTTTACTATAAATACTTATACGTAAAAACGTTAAATGTATCAAATATAATAATTTGAAAATCCTGAGAGTGGTACAACATGAAAATGCTGTTATGATGATATGCAGACTATCCCCAGTCCGTATGCAGTGTACTTAACACTAATGAAATGAATTCGCACCTAAACCAATCCGGTTACGCGAATTTGAATACCCGTAAACTAAATTTACGATGAAATGAGTAATGCAAGTGAATGATGAAAACTTTTCCGGAAATGAATAGTGTTTGGTGAATAGTAAATTTTCCAAAAAGTTTCTCAGAACATCAAACTGACCTCGAAAACGATGAATAGTGTTTTGATGAATAGTGATTTATGAATAGTAAAAAGTCGAAGTTTGGGAAAATGACCTGAAATGGTAAATGACGTGAAATGGTGAGTTGTGACAGAAATCAATCAACACCTCCAACTACTTACTTTTCTAACTTTACTCCAAACCCACAAGGACATTCCTTTGATCCACTTTACAAACCATACAACATTGGCAAAACATCAACCTCCATGCCTGTTGAATCTAAGACCTTGATAGATCTTTGAGCACTCGTGGATCGTTAGTAATGTTTATGTAATCACAAACACTCTAATAGAATGTCTCTATTACTTGTATTCTAAAGCAGAAATCAAACACAAGTATAAACACAAAATACTAAGAATGCTTTGATCCTCTATGGATCTTTTAATAATACTAAAAGTTGTTTTTTGAACATGTAACTAATACATAATCATGTGATCCTTTTATAGATAAGTAACCCTAAACCATTTCACAAGAAACTTATCTTCTATAAACTTAAAGAGATATGCATTATCACTTCCTAATAAAACTCATGCATATCCTAACTAAATAACAAAATATTCAGAATATCTATATCCGCAGAAACAAACTATGCTGAATATACTCTTCAGCAGACATACTTCTTCAGCAGAAACCAGCTCTTCAGCAGGAACCTTCAGCAGTATCCTTCAGCAGAATTCTTATTTAGCAGAATTCCCAACAATCCTCCCCTAATCTTGAATTTGACATGGTTAAGTTCAAGATTCTTGATAGATCTTTAAAGTTACAAACCAAGAGGAATGAATTCGAACATCAGCAATAAAGACTCAAAACAACCACATCTCTATGAATGGCAAACATGAAAACTTAAGGTCTTTGCAGGAACAAATGACAAAGTGTACATCAAAACATTTTAGTTTCATACTATTCTCATCACATCCAGGTGTGTTAACTCCTTTGAGAGGTAAATCATTGAAAATAATGGATTTGATGTCTCTTTACCAATAGCCATCACTACTGGAGTAGCCAGATGTTTAAGTTGGAAAACTATGGTACACTGATGACCATATGATTTTTAGCAAATCATCAGCTATAAACGGATTTGAGTAGTCTTTACCTGTAGGCGTTTGCTCAGGACTAGTCAATTATTCTAGTGAGTAAATCACCTTGGAAATTGAATACCATATATGATTTTCCACTGCCTTTTAGTCAATTATTGGGAATCCATAAGGAAAAATCCATGGTCAATTGACAACCATCCAACTCTCAGCTGTTAAGCATGGGTGAGTTGAGTACCCAATATTTTTTAGCAAACTATTACAGCTATCAATAGATTTGTCTTGTCTTTACCAAAGCTGTACCCTTTGGACTAGCCAACTTTTTGATGGAATAGTCAACATCAGGTAAGTTGATAACCAGAGAAGGTGTGGAAAATAACCAACACCAAAACCTGCATACAACATACAAAACACTATACAAATCTGTTAGTAATTTTTTTTTAGTTAAGAATTGAAAATAAACAAATATACAACAAAATACCATCAAGTAGCTCTGACCACCCTGATCCTGGTTTTGAACAAACGAATCAAAGATTCAACAAACAATGTAGCATTCCTAACTGGATCAGGAAGAATCTCCAACTTATGTAGAAGCATTTTTCCCATCAGAGGCACAGTCAGAGGATAATTCTTCTCAATGAACATTATTACCCTTATACCAGATGTAGTCTCAAAGACATGAACATAAGGAAGAGGATAAAATTTCCAACTTTGTACTTTCCACCTCCGATTGTTCTTCTAGACTGCATAGCCAGAACCATTTGGAGAAGTAGAATCCATGAGCACTTGAAGATCCCCCAAAAGATATAATCCTGCACCGTCAGGAGCATGAGTAGCATAATACTTGGAAACCAAGTCATAGAGAGTGAGCAAATCCTGATGATCCACAAGATGCAAAATTTCTTGTAGAAATGTGAAGGACAGAGATGTTTTATCAAGCCTATAAATAGTATTGATCTGTCCATTACTAGACAGCTCCCATCTAACCAAAACTTCCCTAAAACCTTCTGGCCAATCATCAGGAGATCCCTCTTTAATAAAAGAAGAATCAGCAACATCTACATCTACTACCCTATTAACTTGAGGAGAGTGTGAGACCTTCATTCTAGCCATTCTTTTGGCCCTTCTACCAGGAATGTATATAGAAGAATGTGGAGAAGAAGGTTCTTCAGCAGATACACCCTCAGCAGATACATCTTCTGACTCATGTGTTTCCACTGATGGAGGAACTAGTGAAATATCATCAGAAAACTCAGCCGAATGTTGGTCAAGTGAAACAGATTCAGCTTGTGCATCCATCTCCATCCTAACTTGTTTAGCTATAGCAGCTGCAAGCTCTACTTCTCTCACGTTGATCTCATGAAATCTTGCCATATCAGCTTGTTGATCATCATGCAACCTCTTTGCAGCCTCTTCACCCAATCTCTCATCCTCCATTTGTCTTCTTGTTCTCTTTTTAGAAGGAATATCTTCTGCTACAACTTTTGCTTTACCATTGTCAATAATAGATGGAGCGACAACAGTTGTTAGATCAGCAGAAGTAGACACACTAGGCAAAGGTACATGATCAACAGCAGGAACACCCATATCAATAGTAGAAGCAGCATCAGCAGAATGAGATAAAGAGGTAGCAGTCATATTAGTAGAATCAACGTTATCCATCTTTAGACTCTTAGAATGTGATTCTGCATCAGTAGTAAGTAGAGTAGGAACAAGCTTAGGAGTAAGAATTTCATCCTTTTGTAATCTGGTCTTGATTCTATTATAATGATAAACTAATTGTTCATCTGAAAAAGACCAAACTTGTTTCCTAGTCCAAGAATGATTATAGAGTGCACTGCTTTGACTCTTCACAAGATCCCTCATATAATTCCTTTGTTGTGCTTGAGTCATTGGTTTATCCCTCTTTGCTTTGGCAATTCTTTCAGCTTTAGCTTTTCTCATCTGTTTCATGAGCTCAACTATTCCAGGAACATAATCAACTTCATCCGCATTATCTCCAAGAATATCTTTAGCTAGACCAAGAGTAGAAACCACTTGCCTCCCAATATGCATCCAATCAGCTTCATCAAAATTGGGAATGGCAGCATCCAATTCTCTTTGTCTTGTAAGAGGCAAAGTAGAAACATACTTGTTTGTAGCAGATTGGAACTCTGAGTCATATTGAGCTTTTAATTCCTTTGCCAAATCTGTACTTTTCTTCTTATCTTCCCTTTCCTTAAAAAGTCTTTCTTGCTCAAGTTTTTCTTCTTCTGAGACAAGATCATCATCACAAACTCTAGTAATGTTAGCAGAAGTATCAGCAGAAATGACTAATTCCTCCAGAGGATCAGCAGGAAGATCTTGAACACATGAATCAATAGGAGCATCAGCATATCCTCATGTGTATGGAGTTGCATCAGTGTCTTCATGAGATGTATGTTCTGGAACAGATGGATCAAAGCTAGGTGAACCCTCATACTCTTTACCAGCAACAAAAAAGTATCCACTGATGCATGTGTCCTAACAATGACCTTCTTAGCAGCAACATTAATTAGTGGTTCATTATCCTGAAGAGTATCACCAGCATCTGTCATTGGAACCTCATCAACATTTGACACCATAGAAGATTTAGTAGACTTCTTTGCCAAATATTGTCTTCCCTTTCTTCTGCTGAACTGAATAGTCTGCTTTTGCTTTGAAGAGTCAGCAGCATTGGGAGAAGTAGCATGAGTTTGTTTAGCAACTTCAGCCAAGAACTCAAGTAAATCCAATTGCTTATTCTCATGTACATCATCAGCATCATACACAACCTTTCTTTTCTTTTGCTGCCCAAGTTTAGTTTCTAACTCCTGAACCCTCTTAGTCAACATCTCAATCTCACCACCAAGTGAGGATTTGGTGTCTACAAGCTCCTTTTGAAGATCATCAACCTTTTTAACATACCTGCTGAGCAATTCATATACAGAGGTGAGTGTAATAGGGTCCTCAGCTCCACCAGCAGATTGCTTAGTGGTAATGGGAGCCTCATTGAACCTATCAGGAGAAACAAACATATGTACAAAAGTGGGAGAACCTTCATTAATTGGCTCTCTAACAGGACTAGGTGTGGTTAGTCTAGTAAACTCAGGTTCAAAAGGTGTAGGTACTTGGGTACCAAAAGACTGAATTGTCTCCTCAACCTCATGAACAAGCTCATCAGGAGCAACATGAGTAGGTGATGGAAAAGAACTCGGTGACAGAGGTAAAGGGGAAGGTGGAGGCAGGTCAGAAGAAACATGTAATGCTTCAGCAGTTGTAGAGGGCTCTCCATCATTGCCAACTGATGGATTACCATCAGCAGCAACACCAGAAGATGATGGATTACCATCATCAACAGCATTTGGAGAGGGTATATCACCAGTAGCATCACCCTCACCTACATCATCATTACCATGTGGTAACATAGCAGCTAACAGAGGGTGATGTTCCCCATTATAAATTGTTTTCATAGAAGCAAACAATTTAGCACTAAGACCCCTTATGGGAAATATGGACTCTGTCTTGGGTTGTTATGCCTAAAATCATTTGAAGAAACCTAGGGTACATTAAAAACTTATGCTTTTTCTTCTCAATGTTTTCTAGCATGTTATCAAAAATAAACTTAGAAAAATTATAAGTTAAACCCTTTGAAAGACATACAATACCACAACCCAATTGGGTAGAGAATTGATCCTAGCCACCAGACTTGTTTTTGATACATTGGAGCAGTGTGTGCACCAAGAACCTCCACTTGGGACAAAACTGATTCTTAAGCCACTTAGTTGTGTTAGTGCTTTGATAACCAGCTTCCCTCAACCCAGCAAGTATCACTTCAGTGTTGGAGTTATAGACACCATTCTCATCATCCAAACGAAGCTGTCTCCTAATCAAAGATTCAGTCACCACATACTCAGTTCTATCAATAGTGCCTACAATCTCTGTGTCAGACCTTTTTGTAGCAGATTGATGAGGCGAAAAATGAACCATTTTTAGGGGGTCATTTAAGCCCGGATTCGAGATTATTTGATCAAATATTGCCCTAAATCATTCCTTTTCTCATTTTAGGTACTTTTGGAGTGAAATCTGGAAAAGGAAGCATTTTGGATGTTTTTGGAGCATAAAAGTGAAATAAATGGCAAAATCTTAATTTTCCTTGCTGGGAACAGTACCTGACGGCGTCACTTGCTCCTTAATGACGACGTCAAGAGTAATACAAGAGGTGGAAGTGGATGATACACGTGACGGTCCAGAGTGTTTTATGCATTGGAGATGACGGCGTCACCCAACGTCGTCATGGTCCAAATATTAGTGACGGCCCAGAATAATTTTACACATGACAGCGTCAAAAGTGGATCTAGGCAATCCGATTTCATTATGGGCGGCGAGTTGACGGCATCGCAGATTTCTTCTTGACGCCGTAACCCTGTAAAATCTATATATAGTTTTCCAAATTTCATTCATTAGTGTGTAACTTTGAGGGTGCAACTTTGAGGCAAAACCCTAGTCCAATTTTCACAGCTTTTTCAAGGGTTTTAACCCTTTGAATCTTCCATGTTTTAATTGAGATAAGTACTCTTTCAATTCAATCAATATGTCTATGTGTTGCTTGAATATATCTTACACTTGTCTTCAATTTAACATGCTTGGCTGGATCTCTTTTGTGTTTGCTTAGACGTAGTGAAACCTAGATGTTAATTATGGGTTGATTGTTTGTTTATAGTTGTTACGAACGATTGAGAAAACTGGCAGACTTCCATTGGTAACATGCTTGAACGTCTTAAGAAACATGATCAGAGGTGTACTATGATTTTTGGTTGTATTTAATGCGTAGGAGAATTCTAATGATCCCATGTTAGGAGCTTCTAACGGCTCAACATAGGAGTGAACTAGGATCCTATAGAGTTAGGGAATATTGTACACGGCCTTACGACTAGTATTAAGGAATATGACCCGTCATCCATGCAATTGTAACAAGCTATCAACCTGTAAAAGATATCTAGGGAGTAATGAAACCTAAGTAAACACAACTCTCCCCATTATTGATACACCACACTAGTTTAATTAGATTTATTTTCATTTCTGTCATTTTATTTTGATTGCATCTTTAGTAATTGGGTTAGTTGGCTAGCAACTAATTCCGCCCACTCTTCCAAAAACCGAGATTTTAATTGCTTTTATAAAACATAAAAATACAAAAAGAATCATCCCTCACCTTTAGACTTAGTTTAGGAGACTTTCTAATTCTAGCGACACTATTCCTGAGTTGAACGATCAATCCCCCGGTACTTTTCACAATACTATACTACAACGACCAGGTACACTGCCTGGTGGGGGTTGTAAGCTTCTCGATATCCCTCGAGAGGTAAAGCCTGGTGCGATTCCCACGTATCAAGTTTTTGGCGCCGCTGCCGGGGAAATAGTTATTGTATAGGTTAGGATTTCTTTTTATTAGGTCTACTTGCTAGATTCCTTTCTAGTAAGATTTTATTTTTATTTTTTAGGTTTTCTTTAGTCTATCTTATTTCTTCGTGTCTTTGTTCGTAACCTTTACCATCCGACATCATGGAAGGTGGTAACATCTTTGAACCCATCAACCCACCGCAACAAAACCACCCACAAAACCCACCACTAGCAAACCAACCTCTTAGGCCCCGAACCTTAGGAGAGTATTCCCGTCCTAGCCACCAAGGCTATCGAAACACTATTGAGCTCACTCAAGGAGCCAATGTGTCCCCCTTGCGATCCGACACCATCCGGTTGGTGCAAAGCGGATGGCATTCCATGGACTTCGTTCCGAAGATCCTAATCAACATCTCAAGGACTTCTTTAAAATCGTAGATTCTATAGACCTTGATGTTACAACTAGAGAGTCGACCCGATTACGCCTATTCCAATTCTCTCTACGTGAACAAGCAAATCAATGGCTTGAACGTTTACCAGCGGGGTCCATCACCTCATGGGATGATCTCACCACTCGTTTCCTTGCTCAATTTTTCCCACCGGGGAGAACTACCAAGCTTAGAAATGACATCTTGATGTTCCAACAATGTCAAGGTGAAACTCTATATGAAGTATGGACTCGTTTCAAGGACTTAATCCAAAAAGTCCCTCATCATGGCATAGATCTTTGGCTCCAAGTCCAAATATTCTATGACCATATCAATCTCTCCACAAGGCGAACCATTGACCAATCGGCCGGTGGCAAGCTACGTGATCTAAGTGCGGAAGAATCATGGGAACTCATAGAATATCTTGCTCTCTATGACAATGATAGTTGGAATGCTCCCCGTGATTTGAACAAAACGGTCAAGGCAGTATCTTTGCCTTCAAACAATTCTAGCACTCCCGACCGTAGGATCATGGAACTTGAGGACCAAGTAGAGTTTCTCATGAAATCCTACGAAGCTCTCAAGCCTTCAAGCCAAGCGAACAAAATTACTTCTTCGTGTAAATTGTGTAATGGCCCTCATGAAACTCATAACTGCATGGAACTTCCAAAACATGCTTTTAAGGAATTCACGTCGTCACGCGCTGATAAAACAAAGGATAGAGAGCTCACCACTAATAGAGGTCCTTGAAACTTTGACGAGGCCTATGAGGCATGGAAGGATAAACTAAATTTCAGAGGATACCAAACTCAGAGCGTATCCTTCAATGATTCTTCTCCACTTGAATGGTCCGAGCATTTTCAATCACAGAGCACTCCTAGACAAAGCTATGAAGATGCCTTGCGAAAGTTCATTCTCTCTAAAAAATTACAGCTTTCCACGCTCGAGACCTGATTTTGGCAACAGCAAGCCGATATGAATAACAAGATTTGTAATCTGTTAACCATTACTAAAGAGCACGCTGTTAATAAACCGATTCAGGCTGAAGAGGTTAAATCTGTCACCATCATGAATCAGCCAACCTCTCCTGTGAAAATAAAAATTCCTAGTAAACTCTTTAAACATCTGTCACCGAAGGTGAAGGACGTTAGGGACCATGTTAACCCCCTAGGACCAATCCATTTTGTGAATACTATCACCACAATATCTGCCCCTACACCTGACCAGAGCCAACAACCAACGGGAAATAAGGGTCATGAAGTTAAGGAAGAGACCTCAGAGATAGACCACGAATTGGCCAATAGCATTGCCAACTCATTCGAGGACTCCGTCACACAAGAGTCAGGCGAATGGGATGAAGCGAAAGAGAGATAAAAAAGGAACATGAGGAATCCAACAATTTTGAGTGAATCTATTATAGAGGAACTCGAGGAAAATATGGTGGATATTACTATAGGGAGTAGTGATAGGATTAAGGGAAGCGACTCTGAGGTTTTTAAGATTTCTTGAACTACTAGGAAGAAGCTCATAACCGATACTTACATATGTCCTAACATCCCTATCAACGTAATCCCCCTCTCCCTTTACACCGAAGCATTCCCTGAACGTATCTCATCTGAAAGAATCGATAACGTCGGGGTAATAAAAAATTTATCAGTTATGATTGGAGTATTTATCTATAACATTGATCTCACCGTGGTCGATGACAAAGACTCTGTCACTAATCTAATATTAACCAACCTCATCCTCGGGAAACCATTTGTCAATGAATCGGGAGTGATCCTTGATGAGAAGGATGGTAGTGCATTATTCACCAATGGCGTCAGGAATCTGATTTTTTGGAAGGGTAATGAGGAAGTGTATGAGTACCATCCGTCACTAGATGGGAATCTATATTGATCACAGGATGGAAGAACGGAGAGGATAAAGAGGCGTGATCCGAATAACCTCAAAATCCCTTGTATGATCGGTCACAAGTATTTCGATAATGTCTACATTGACGTGTTTCTACCTAAGAATTTTATGTCCCTGTTCCATTATAACAATATTTGCAGATGGGGAATGATTTATAAAGGAGAAAATGTTGTTGGTAGAGATCATGCAATCCAAGTATTCATAGGAAATATGGCATTCACAATGAACTTTACGATCGTGGACAACATTGAGGACTATGTCGACCCAAGGTTGCCCCAAGTTGTTTTCGGAGCGCCCTTTTGTGAAATCACTAACTTAATGGTTGACAACCGGAATGGAATCATGACCTTCACTGATGGAATTAGGAGGGTGTCATACCAAATGCCATACAAGAGGAAAGACCTCAAAGGAATTGATTGTGACGGGCTTGATAAGCTAGGTTCTCAACTTGTCTTACGTGATGAAGATGTTCGGAGAGGATGTAAAAACACTTTTGATTTATCATGTGGATTCTTTAAGGGTGTTAGTAAACTTGGATCCAAGTATCGGGAAGATGTCTTTGAGTTTGAAGACCCAAAATACCTGCACTATGAAAGCGTCCCGAGATTGGAGATTACCTAGAGAATGAGACCAACGATGAGGTCACGTAATTGCCCATGACCTTGAGTCTAGCTACAAGACTCATAAATAAAGAAAAGCGCTTCTTGGGAGGAATCCATGTTTTGTGTGATTTTTAATTGTTTGATGTTATTTGCTTCCATATGCATGCTTTATTTTTATTGTCGGTAGATCATGTTTCAAACTAAAATTGTGAAAATGATGTATTTTGTTGTTTAACTTCGTCTTAACTTCATATAAAGGTATTTTGCAAAATCTAAGTGTAAGGGGAAACCCTAAATTTGTTTATAAGAATGAAATTGATCTTGATTCGCCACAATATTAAATGAACATGTGTATTAGTATTTGTTAGAGTCAAATGCTTGTATCAAGTCATAATGATGTTTTGCAGGATTTTCCAGGAAGTAGGACATAAGTTTTTCCAGAAATTTTCCGGAAACTTAACGTAAAGATTTCTGCAGGTCACTTTTGACGGCGTCATGAATTAATTCTTGACGTCGTCATGCGTAAAATTCTGGAAATTTTTGCGAGTTTTATTTTTCAAACGGAGTCTTAAAGTTTTTGTTAATTCTTTAGTTTTATAAACTCCAGGAAATCTGCAAACATTCATTCCACAAGCATTATATCTTACATTGTTTTCTAGGACTTGTTAGTATATATAGATTGCCGCCGATTTTACGCGAGGTTGCCTTGTTTGTTTTCTCAGGTTTAACAGGTTACATATGACAAGAAGATGATTTATTTTTCTGGAAGGGAAGCTTTGAATGTTCATTTTCTTGGAGAAGATCTAACCTTGTTACCACACTATCCACACCGAACGAATCAGGGGAGTATTTGCTTTCATTCTTTTACCTATTTTACTTTTACATTCTTTAATTGAACATTGGGGACAATGTTCATCCTAAGTGTAAGGGGAGGGTAAATGATGATACCTTATAGGATACAATTGCACTTGAGTTTGTTTGTTTGATGGTAGGTGTGTAATAAAACTAAGAGAAATATTTGTTAGCGTAATTTTAGCTCCAAATTTAAAATTTTTTACAATATTTAGGAGTGAAACTTTAGCCTTAGCAAGCATCTCATGGATATGAGTTGTATGACTGGCACAAAACCGTACCATTCAGAAAAATTTTCAACCCAAATATGTAAGGTTCGCCTTTAGACTTGATAGTAAAAGCATTCACTATTAGTGCTTATGAGTGTACCGGTAGCATTTAGATTCTAGAACTTGCGTTAGTGATGCATCTCGAGACCGCTAGTGAGACTACATTCGTGTAGTAGGATTTACTACATGATAAGAGGCATTAGGATCAACCTTGTGTTAAACCCGTATCATAATTACTTGGCCATTTAAGTCATGTTACTTGGCTAGTAAAGTCAATTAATTTTTCCAACGCCTTAGCATTGTACTCATTTTTAGTACACGAAACCCCTAGTACACACCTCCGAGCCTATCTTTTCGTTTCTAACCTTAAGCATCTTACTTAAAGGGAGAATTTGTTACAACCCACCCAAATGTGCAACCAAATCGCCTTAGCCTTCCGTGTATGCACTCATCTTTAGTGCATTATTGTTACATGTTTAAACCCTTTTAATTATCTAATTGATTGTGTGGTTGCTAAGTCGAGTCATATCTTGTACATATTGTTTTGGGACGATTGGGAATCATGGGTAAAGTACTTGTGTTATGGAGTAATGGGGAAGAACATCATATATTACCCCCATATGTGCGTTAATCTTAAAAGTACTCCAAGTGTTTTGATTATCTTGATTCGAGTCATTAGATTAGTTTATTGTAAAGTATGTAAAAATTCAAGTGCAAGGGGAATGTACATTCCCTATGATGTATTATTTTGGATGGTAGGGTAAGAGTGTATGCAAAAAAAAAAAATCGAAAAATTAAGAAAAAGAAAAAAAAAAATAGAAAATGAAAAGAGAAAAACATACGGACTACCATCCCATTTCATTCTATGTTTGTTTTATGTTTTTGTTATTTTTCATTTATTAGCTTAAGTCGAGTCTAGTCTTGGCTTAGCAACGCCATATTGTACATGTAATTAACCAAGATGATTAACTCGCCACCAGTAAATATTGCCTTTATCCAACAAAACCGTGTATTCCATATCCCTACACCTAACGTTATAACCCTTTGAAAGACCTCTTTGATAGTTTATCCTAGGTACATACGCCAAGTGGTGGAGGTTTGATCCTTTCCCAAGCCTATGGTAATCTATTTTGTTATGACAGGTAGTGAGAGATGTTTTCCATTTCCATAATGTGATATATACTTTATTACACCCGAGAGATGTGAGTATCTAAACACTATTTGTGAGGTGCTAGTGTATGACCTCCGTGCTTGTATTTGGTCTTTAATGGAACGATTATTTGTTGTAATTACTTTTATATTAGTGTTAAATGACCCCTAACTTGTATTTTGATTAGAATAAAAGCGCATTTGCTTGAGGACAAGCAAATCTCAAGTGTAAGGGTATTTGATGAGGCGAAAAATGAACCATTTTTAGGGGGTCATTTAAGCCCGGATTCGAGATTATTTGATCAAATATTGCCCTAAATCGTTCCTTTTGTCATTTAAGGTACTTTTGGAGTGAAATCTGGAAAAGGAAGCATTTTGGACGTTTTTGGAGCATAAAAGTGAAGAAAACGGCAAAGTCTTAATTTTCCTTGCTGGGAACAGTACCTGACGGCGTCACTTGCTCCTTAATGACGGCGTCAAGAGTAATACAAGAGGTGGAAGTGGATGATACACGTGACGGTCCAGAGTGTTTTGTGCATTGGAGATGATGGCGTCACTCAAGGTCGTCATGGTCCAAATATTAGTGACGGCCCAGAACAATTTTACACATGACGGCGTCAAAAGTGGATCTAGGCAATCCGATTTCATTATGGCCGGTGAGTTGACGGCGTCACAGAGTTCTTCTTGACGCCGTCACCCTGTAAAATCTATATATAGTTTTCCAAATTTCATTCATTAGTGTGTAACTTTGAGGGTGCAACTTTGAGGCAAAACCCTAGGCCGATTTTCACAGCTTTTTCAAGGGTTTTAACCTTTTAAATCTTCCATGTTTTAATTGAGATAAGTACTTTTTCAATTCAATCAATATGTCTATGTGTTGCTTGAATATATCTTACACTTGTCTTCAATTTAACATGCTTGGCTAGATCTCTTTTGTGTGTTGCTTATAAGTAGTGAAACCTAGATGTTAATCATGGGTTGATTATTTGTTTATAGTTGCTACGGATGATTGTATTCGATGTTAGGCTGAAGAAAACTGGCAGACTTCCATTGGTAACATGCTTGAACGTCTTAAGAAACTTGATCAGAAGTGTACTATGATTTTTGGTTGTATTTAATGTGTAGGAGAATTCTAATGATCCCATGTTAGGAGCTTCTAACGGCTCGACATAGGAGTGAAGTAGGATCCTATAGAGTTAGGGAATATTGTACACGGCCCTACGACTAGTATTAAGGAATTTGACCCATCATCCATGCAATAGTAACAAGCTATCAACCTGTAAAAGATATCTAGGGAGTAATGAAACCTAAGTAAGCACAACTTTCCCCATTATTGTTACACCACGCTAATTTAATTAGATTTATTTTCATTTCTGTCATTTTATTTTGATTGCATCTTTAGCAATTGGGTTAGTTGGCTAGCAACTAATTCCGCCCACTCTTCCAAAAACCGAGATTTTAATTGCTTTTATAAAACATAAAAATACAAAAAGAATCATCCCTCACCTTTAGACTTAGTTTAGGAGACTTTCTAATCCTAGTGACACTATTCCTGAGTTGAACGATCAACCCCCGGTACTTGTCACTATACTATACTACAACGATCAGGTACACTGCCTGGTGGGGGTTGTAAGCTTCTCGAGATCCCTCGAGAGGTAAAGCCTGGTGCGATTCCCACGTATCACAGATGCCCAAAATTGTTTCACTAGCGATTCATATAACATATTTGGAGAATGTGTTAGAGCATAATGAATCTTGGAGCGTTGCAAAAACTCCACCATTTGATCATACAGTTCATGATCTTTTGACTTACTCAGAAAGGCAACCTTGTTATGATCTTTCTTAAATTGAAGTAGTTCCATTCGAAGGATTTGTGAGAAATGGTTATGAATTAAGCAAAGGGGAAATGGTTTTAAATTGGTTGATGAGGGAATGAATTATTTTGGGCGAAGTTATGTGAAATAGGTTATAAATGGAAGTTACCCAATTGTGGTCAAGAATATCAGAACAAATCGTTGACCATATCTGATGTGTAAAGTAACTCCATCAAGTTCACAATTAACCCTTCAGCAGCAACAATGGTCAATCTGCTGATCAAAAGTCAATCAGCAGAATCAACTCAAGAGTAAAAAAAATATCTTCAGTAAATATCTTGAGTTTTACTGTGCCACCCAAATCGCATTAATTACCATCAAACCTTGACTCCGCCTATAAAATAATCCCAAATCACACTTTACAGATATCAATTAGCCCCAATTATCATCGAAACCTAATTTCTCAATAAAAACCCAAATATCCACCAAAAACATGTCTTCCAATCCAGAAATCATAGATCTAACCTCCTCTACCTCATCATCATCATCATCATCAAGTGATGATTGGAGCGATTACTTTCCACCCAATGCTAAACCATGGAATAATCATGATGTGAAACCTCCAAGTCCCTCACCATCAGAGGACCCTGCAAAAGTTCCTTCAGATTTGGATGATTCAGATGCTGAAAGGGAACGAGTGAAGAGGTGGAATGCTCTAGAGAGAGGTGAACCAAGTGAAGCCCCCATTCCTACTGAGAGACAATATGTCTCTCCTTTTCTGTGTACCTCTGATGAGGAATCTTCAGAGGATGAAGATGAAGATCCATCATTCATCCCTCCTTCCACACCAGAGAGATTCCAACCCAGGCCAAGGAAGTCTAACACTTCACTTCCAAAATCAAGGGAAGTGGTGATTGGTCTTCCTGCTCCAGGATCTGGTGCTTTATACCATGGACGCAGGGGAAAGGGCAAGGAGGCAGAGGTGATGTGTAAGGGAAAAGGGAAGGTGGAGTATAAGATGGTGTGATGTTGCCATGGACCAAAGATATAAAACTAGGTTCTTGAGCATCATCGTCGTTTTCATCAATCCATCCTTTCCATTTTCATCTTCAGCTTCTTCATCGTACTGGTCATGCTTATCCACCAGCTTTTGTAATAGATGATAGGAGCTAGAATAAGTTTGGTAGACATTGTATAGGAATGGTCTTGTATTTCATTTGAAGTTGATTGTAAGCTGTAAATTGTTTCTTGAATGAATGAACAACTTTTCTCAATTGTCAACTCTTGAACTTTACTTCAGTAGAATCAATGAGTATCACTTATATTACTCTTCAGTAGAAACAAGCTCTAAGCTTACATGACCACTTTCCCATTGTAACAATCCTGATGAACTTCAACTTAAGATGAGAAAAAACTCATAAAGCCATTCTGCAAAACAGACACAGAGTAACAAACAGACACAAGATAGACCAAAGCTTACAAGAACATTAGTTAGTTAGTGTTAGAAAACAAAAACATAAACAAAAACATACAAATAATATACAATAATACAACTACAATCCTCCCCTGAGGCATATGCCTCCCCTGAGGCTTATGCCTCCCCTCAAACTTTGCAGCTAAGGGTTAAGCATCCCAATATGGACAACTAAGTGTTGAAACCTAGGTCCATCAAAATCTTTAGTCAACAAATCTGCCACATTATCATCTGTGTGAATCTTAACAACTTTAATCAAATTTTTTTCATATGAATCTCTTATAAAGTGGTGCCTGATCTCAATATGCTTAGTTCTATTATGAAAAACTGGATTTTTAACTATGCATATGGTACTTTGATTATCAATAAAAATTGTGGTGTTCATGAAATTAAACCCATAATCCAGCAATTGATTTTTAATCCATAGAACCTGTCCACAACAATTGGCAGCAGCAACATACTCTGCTTCAGTAGTTGAGGTAGCAACAATAGTCTGTTTCTTGCATTGCCAAGAAATCAATCTTCTTCAAAGAAATTGGAAACCTCCAGTTGTGGACCTCCTATCCATATTTGTACCAGCATAATCACTATCACTATATGTCACACCCCCAAAATCGGGTCCAGCGGAAGCATACATGTAGCTGGGGTGTAACTCAATTGGTATTACAACACAAGTTCAAAAATGGTTTTCATTTCAATCATTTAAAATAAAATAGTTAAGTCAAAAATGTTAAATTTACATTGTTAAAAGTAGTGCGGAAGTAGGCCCTTAAAATAGTTTAAAACGGTCCCCAAATGAATAATCAGAGTCTTCTATGACCATGCCATGCCCTGCCAAAACCTCCAGTAGCGTGCCATTGATTAATACCTGAAGATACATGCTAAAGTGTCAACACGAGGTTGGTGAGTTCATAGAGTTTGTTTGACTAGTAAAGTATATAGAAAAAAATGATCACACAGCAAAGGCATCGTAAATCCACTCAGTTACAAGTCCCGCCATAAGAGACTTGTAACCTGTGTGTTCACAACCCACTGCTAATATATATATAGTAAGATTAGACATGTATAAGTTCAACACAACAGTTAAGCAATTAGCTAATGGACATCCAACAACTTAATTTGGAGCCACTAGAAGTCTCAATGGTCATCCAACAACCTAATCTGGAGCCATTGGAAGCCTCAGTAGTCATCCAGCAACTTAATCTGGAGCCACTGGCAGTCTCAGTAGTCATCCAACAACTTAATCTGGAGCCACTGGAAGTATGTATGTATGTATGATTACTGGGTGCCATTTCCCAAAGTATCAGTTGCTCAAGAATACACAAACACAGTTTAGTATAATGCAGTTAAGTATAGCACAATCACGTATGTATGAAATCAAGTATAAATGTAATCAAGTATAAGACAATCAAGTATAAAACAATCAAGTATAAATGTTTTGAGTATTTGTACAAGTAAGCAAGTAGTTGAGCATGTATCTTCCCCCAAAGAGTTAAAACAAGTATAAAAAGAGTAGGGGCTATGACTCACCTGGTGCGATAGCTACGATGACAAAAGTGGATACACAGAAAAGAGGTTCGATCTCTAACCGCAACCTAATATGAATGATAGTGATCTACTTAGATCATGAAAGGATGTAGAGAATATGCATACACATGATATCTATACCACTCATAACTTGGAAATAATTGTTATTGTCAAAGTAGAGTATTTTCCATACTTAGGAAAAATAAGTTCAACTAGTCTTATAAAAACTTGTCGTAATATATCTTATATAAAATGTTAGTGTTATATACTTCGCCTTGAAAACCTTGAAGTATAGTCTAATGGTCGTAAAAATAAGCTCATAAACACATGTACTTCGTTAGTTATAAATTTCGGCAATTTAGTAGTATTTCTAGAAAATCTAGAATTTAGTACGTAGAAGTATTATTATTATTTCTACTTAAAAGCTGTCAAATTATATAAGGTTTTGCCGATATTGAAACGTGAATAACTTGGTCGTTTCAAGTCTGTTTTACTCGTTCTTTATATCCACGGATTCGTCTTAACCTATACTAATATATTTTTGATAGCTCGGCTCCACTAGGTTACGTTTAACGCCTCTATTTGCCTGTCGAAAACTGTCAAACAGCATGCAGTTTTTCAGAAAATAGTTTTCGTCGTTAAATTTACAAAAATCATATCTCCTTCGTTATAAGCTAGTTTTAATCCGTTCTTTCGCCAAAAGTTGCGTTTTTAAAAGTATTTTCTAAATCTTTGGTCAAAAATTATCCATCCTCTACTGAGTTTCCCACGTTTCCAAAATAGTAACAGTAGGTATATATATAGTTTCAAAAATCAATTATAGTGTTTCTAACTAGTTTCATCTTCAACCAAATCACTTCCAATCATCACAAATCTAGTCTAATCTTACCATACACCTTCTTAGGGTGTCATGGGTTCTTAAACATCATTAATCCACTAGGTCTAACAAGGGTTTCTCATGTATCCATTTCTAGTGCTTCAAAGTTATATATATATATATATATATATATATATATATATATATATATATATATATATATATATATATATATATATATATATAAATGAGTGGTATAACTAACATATGCATGAAATCCTTGTATAAAATGATATGAACATTGTAGGAACTTGGTAAAACTATAGAGATGAGTTTGTTAAACTTACATGAAGATTGGATGATTTTTGAGCAAGGAAACTTAAGAATCTTGAGGTTTTTATTTCAAAACCTAAACTAGATTATTACTAGGACTTGATTAAATACTTGGATCTTGAAAGTTAATGGTTTCTTCCTTGTGTTTGATCCAAGGCCGATCCACCCCAAAGAGAGAAAGAAAGAAAATTTGCTAGTGTTTCTTGAAGTATATAAAATGAAAGAATGAGAAAATGATAGAGATATGTGTGTATATATTTGGTCTAGGGAGCAAGATCCACAAAAAGAGGAATTAGGCAGGGGGGGGGCAATTATCAAAGGGTAGGAAGAAATGTGTGATTTTGTGTATATTTGTGTTGATATTGCTAGATATTATTAGTTTTAGGGGATACCGAGTACCGAGTTAACTAAAAATAAATTGTAACGAGATAAAATAAAATATAATGAAGTTGTAAAAATCATGAAATTATATTCCTGATGAGAATCGGTTGTTAAAATAATTATCGGGTTGAAATATCGCAAACCGACGGAGTAATAAGCTCCGACCGTAAAATGTAGCAATTGATTTGAAAACACCGGGTAAATTAATAATATAATTTTTATATTGTTATTATGAGTATAAAAATGTGTTAGGACCATAGTTGAGATTGTCGGATTAATTATTCAAAATAATAGTTCATAAGATAACGTTTATTAGGTAGATAACCGTACGTTTACAGAAATGACGTAACTTACGCATAAATGACGAAATTTTCTCCGGAGGTGAATAGTGTTTTATGAATAGTAAAAATTTAAAACGCTTCTCAGAATATCAAACTGACCTAAAAAATGATGAATAGTAAAATGATGAATAGTAAATGATGAATAGTAAATGTGAAAGTTCGGGAAAAGACCAGAATTTACGAATTGTGACACTATAGGCTTCCAACCTAAAAGGAGACTCTCTTGGGTACCAAAGACCTAAATTGGGTTGGCCTTTGAGGTACTTGAAGATCTTTTTGACTGCATTCAAGTGGGAAGTAAGTGGAGTGACCTGGTGTCTAGAACAAGCACTCACATCAAATGTAATGTCAGGCCTTGAAGCTGTCAAATACATCAATGAACTAATCATGGATCTGTATAACTGAACATTCACAGGAAGATCTGGTTCAAGATTGTTCTTTGGTTTTGGAGCTTCATAAGGTGTAGTGGCAGTTCTGACATTTTCCATATCAAATTTCTTCAACATGTCTTTCACAGATTTATCCTGACTGATAAATATACCATCAGGTTTCTGCTGAACTTGTAAACCCAAAAAGAAAGTAAGCTCGCCCATAGCACTCATCTGAAACTCTCCCTTCATCAATTCCTCAAACTCCCTGCACCATTCTTCTTTAGTGGAGCCGAAGATGATGGCATCCACATACACTTGCACAAAAATGATATCTCTGGAATTTTTCTTTAGAAAGAGTGTTTTGTCAATGGCACCTCTTCTGTAACCATGCTTCAGCAGAAATGCAGAAAGCCTAGCATACCAAGCTCTTGTTGCCTGATGTAGTCCATAGAGAGCTTTTACAACCTTGTAAACATGATTTGGATGATCTGGGTCTTCAAAACCTCTGGGTTGAGTTACATAAACCTCCTCTTCAATTTCACCATATAGAAAAGCACCTTTCACATCCATCTGATATACCATGAACCCCATATAAGATGCATAGGCCAAGAATATTCTAATGGCCTCAACTCTAGCAACTGGTGCAAAAACTACATCATAGTCTATTCCTTCCTCTTGCCTGAACCCCTGAGCCACTAATCTGGCTTTATTTTTCACCACAATACCCCTTGCATCTCGTTTGTTCTTCAAGATCCATTTTGTCCCAATTGCAATTTTCCCATCAGGTAGTGGTACCAGTATCCAAACCTACTGATTCTTAAATTGGGGCATCTCTTCTGCAAGAGCTTGAGAAACACTGGTAGGCTCCATTTGAGAAAGAAAGCAAGCAAAAAAAACAATGCTTAAAGTCTGTATGATTGTCCCTTTGTTGATTTGAGACATAGGAAATAAAAGCAACTTCACCATACATAGTACTTTTCACAGTACTTCTAGTTCTAACATGTGCTTTTGGATCTCCAATAATCTTGTATTGAGGATGAGCAATGTTGATCCTCTTTTTTGCAATGGGGTTAACATCAATTGTGGTGTTAAGATTGTTCACTATGGGTCCAAACTCACTGTCATAGGAAGAGGAGGTGAAGATACCAGCTTTGGGTTAGTGATGACCAAGATCAGAAGGACTTGGAAATCTTGTATATGGTTTTCCAAAGTCTGTGGACACACTAGTGGAGATTGGAGATTGTTCAGCATGACTATCAGTAGATTTGATCATGTTAGAAGAAACAGGAGATCTGTCAGTAGAACTGTCAGCAGAATCCTGGTTTCCACTGACTGCTTGTGCTGATTGTCTGAGTAGTGCCTCAGTATCTCTTGCAAACTCCATACCAAGCCTCTTAGCTTCTTGAGTGGCTGCATACTCTTGCTTCTTGAGTCTAGCAAGATCCTCTGCATAGTGTGACTCATCTTCATTCTCATCAGAAGTTTCTTTAGAATTATCACCTGCAAATGAATTAGGAGGAAAAGAAGGTACAACAATGTGTTAGTGCAAATATTACGATATTTAATCTATACAGTCTCGTTTGTTTTGATTGATGGCAAACGTATAACTTGATACATAACGTAAAATGTACAAGTTACTTGTAATCATACTTTGTCTCAACAAACATTCAACACCTCTCAACGTCTCGAGTCATCGTATGCTACAACACAGGTTCGTGCATGTTTGTTATGTAGCATTATGATCAAACCCCTTGACCAACCATTTAGAATGACTAAAATACTTTTAGGGTCTTTAAGTATTTTAGGTGTCTAAGTGCACTTTAGGTGTCAAATAGAATAAGTGCCACTTTAGGTGTTAAAGTAATATTAGTAAGTTTTACAAATGATAAAAATGTGATGACATTAGGAATCAAACATTTTTAGTAACTCATTAACTTACTATAACAACATTACTTAGGTAATATATACAAGTTTACTTTCATATATATCTTAATATTTAAATAGAAATATATATACATCACATCATGTGCATTTATGGAAAGGTTGAGTGTTTGACTTTCCATAAGACCTCTTACACATTTTGGATTTATCTATTGTCTGTTTGACTAGAAGTAACTTGATGTGACATTGTGAAAGATACTTAGAACATGGTTTGTCTTTGTTAGTTTTGGAACAAGGTTTTGGAAAACCACCTTGTTAGGTTGCCTATAAATAGAAGTTCATAGTTTACTTGCAAACTTGATGAAAAACCACACACACATAGTTATATAGCAAACCATGTAGAAACACACATGTGTCACCCTTTCCAAAATGATCATAATGCTTCTAACATTCATCTTTGTTGTAAGCATATCATACTTCATGATCCACCAAGAAGGTTACAAGATCTTGAAGTCATCATTCATTAAAGCATTCCAGCATATGAAGATTCAAGGGCACTTGACATCCTCAATGGTTGAAGACTTCTTATTCAAGAAGTTCATGTAGATTAGGCATGCATATCCATTAGACTTTTATGTCTTGGATCATCATTGTATCATAACAATATAGATTAGATGGTTTATGTGTTTGTGCCATAAAACACAAGGTTTTTATGTTGGAACACAAAACATAGTGGGAGTGTCGGTAAAAGTGTAAGCAAGAACGGGAGTGGTTGTACCCATGTAAAAGAACTCGACATCTAGCTTAGTGTCGGTAAAAGTGTAAGCAACGAACGGGAGTGGTTGTACCCTTGTAAAAGAACTCGACATCTAGCTTAGTGTCGGTAAAAGTTTAAGCGACGATTGTAAGGTTTTCTCCGCCGAAAAGGGAGGTTGTTGATCTAGTGAAGTAACTCTCGAGTTGGGTACTCGAGGAGTGGAGTAGGCCGGAGAGGAGATTCGTGACCGAACCACTATAAATCCTCGTGTTCGGTTTGCACTTTCCTTTTACTTATTGCCTTACTTTAATGTTTGCATTGTGTGATTGTTTGTGTTGTGACTTGTTGATTGTACTTGTGTGATAACATGTTTTAAGTTATGTTAGTCATAAACTACAAGTAACATCTTTTATATTAGAACAAGCTAAAAATAGACATTTGATACAACAAGTTTAAAGTTTTTAAACGGTAAACTATTCAACCCCCCTTCTAGTTTTCCACAATTGGCATCAGAGATTCGTAGCTCTTATTTTCAAAACAAATGGTTTTTAAAATAGAGCACGATCCATGTATCAAATTACCATTGAAGCGGAATATAATATGAAAAATGTTTCGTTAAGTATACTTAGAAATTTTGTGGTTAAATATTACTTTGTATACAAGCTTGAAGGTGTCCTTGAAAAATAAAAGAAAACATTTCTTAAAAAGTTGTAAGTGTCAAATTATGTGGTTAGAGCTAATGTACGTAAAATACGGTTTTAAAAGGAGTGTTTGGGTTAACTATAAATTTAGTTGAAAAATCACCACCGTAAATGTTTAGATAAGCCACATAAGAAGTAATGATGTTAAAATAAGTATATTATATGTTTACTAACAAATCTAGTAAGTCCTACACATTTTCGCTATGCGAAATACACGTTTTTAGCATTTTGTGACATTTGTTACAGCAGACCCCACGGATCCCGTTTTTAGCATTTTGTTCCTTGGTCTGCACAGTATTCAGTTTTTGTCAAACTTTAAAAATTCATAACAAATTAACCGTAAGTCCGTAGGAGTCGCGCCAACTATCATTTTAAAGGTAATTGAGCCTACTTTCTTTTAAAAATAATTTCATGACCTAAATCTAATCTGAAGTCAAAATAATAAACCAAATACTATAGTGTGTCCAAAATATCAAGTTTCGTTTTGACGTAGAAACTCAAACTTTTGAGTTAAGCAATATAAGTTAGTATCCTTTGAACATTGACATTATTTTATTTGAAACTAATGAATTTTGTGATATTCATATATACAAATGAAACTAATCAAGCTTGGCATACATCGTCATATTTAAATGCAAAGTGAGTATGCATATATGATATTTGCTTATTGAAAGTTGTGATTGCATATTATTTATTTGTGATTCTTGAGTGTCAATCTTGTCATGATATTCATTTGCTTGTTTGTCGATTTCATGTTTATACACAATAGGATATTTGCTAGATTGTGTGTACTAAGTTGAAAATTTGTGTTTGTATTGCTTATTATTTTAGTTACTCTTCCTTGCATATGTTATGTGATTATTTTGCATAATTCACTTAGGAATGAGAATTAAGTAATACTAATTAAATAACTTGGAATATGGTCAAGCTTCTAAACAAGTCACTACATTTTTAAACATGTAGTATTCTTGTAAAATGGTGTTTGGTATATATTTTTCTACAATGATGTTTAATGAATGTGTCGTGCTATAAGATAGAAACTCATCTTTGATTGATAATATAAACTAACCATACCATGTTTGGACGATAACACTGTGTTGTTATAAATTTTCAATGCGTAGCTTAATTTCCATTTATAGGAAGCTCATAATCCTCGACTCGATCTATATGCTAGCATGTGTTAGAATATGTGTTTTTAGTTTTAATCTATCACATCTAATTGGGTGCATATGTTTCAAGTAATATTAGGATACTTGAACGGGTTTCGGGAGTCGATAAATATCCTTTGTTAAGGAATGTTTGGAACAACTTGAAATTTGAACAATTTGTAGTCAAACAATGTGTTTCATGGATATATGTTCTTTTTGGATCTTTTGTTACCTTTGGACATTGTCTTGTACTAACGGATATGCAGGTAGACAACATTTGAGATGTTGTCAAATTTTCAAGTTTATGGATATTTCACTAAGTATAGTGAAATTTGCTAGCCCCCGGTCAAAGTCTAACGGTTAGAGTTTTTCTATATCCAACGTTTGCATTTCCTAATCAGTACTATATTTAAGTTTTGTTTTTAGGAGTTTTCGAAAAATTTGAAATTCGTCTCGAGGCTCGAAATAGTGGACTGCCTCATTTCTGGTGTCTGGCGGATCAGGCGGAACCTTCAAATGGGTTCCGCCAGTGCATTTTCTGGGAAACCCAGAAATAGCCCAACGGAACACCCGGAACCCTCAAAAGGGTTCCGCCTGTGTATTCGTAGGGTTCCGCCAGTCCTGCAGATTTCTTTTTAAATTTTCATTTAAATCCCTCACTCAAGATCATTCACTTTCATCACTAGGATTCTTCTCACTATTGTTCACTCATATTAGGATTAGGACATCTCACCTGCACCTATAAGATATTCATCTATAATAATACTTTCAAACTTCACAAGAATAATCCAAGATACCTTTCTCCTTAGAGGAAGGAATCCGGAAACTTGTTCCTTGCAATCCTCGAACCATTGAGTATTTGTGATCACTACACACACTCACTGCATTCTTTTGTCCTTTACTCATTCACTAGCTTGATTTGTATATTGACAACTTCCTAACCAATCCGGACTCGTTATTAACAAAGATTACATACAATATCGAAATCACAAGTCCAACTTATGACTATAGATATTGTCTTGTATCTACATATGTTACCTCACTTGGTTAACATGAAAATAATGTGTCATCCTTCAAGACGATAAGGATTTACATCGAGTCATAACTTACTCTTAAGTTATATATGTATTATCGAGTCTTGCTATCCTTTTATGCTATCCAATCTCAACTAAGTAGGATTGACAACTTAAGTATTTCGTTCGAAATATTCAAGTAAACTTGACTTACTACCGTAGTCATTAATGTCATATCCGAAAATCAACACCCAGGTATTTTAACAATGTTTGTTAAAACACTCATCACAACTTGAACACTCATCATAGTACTCTCCCAACAATAGGAACAAAAACAAGTGTCAATAGGTTTTCATCCTTAAACATTTAGCTCTTAAGTTCACTTGTTCTTTCACCATCATCTCATGACATTCACCTTGTGATATATCTCAGCCCATAAGCTTCACAAACACTTTGGCTTCATATCTTCATTTAGTAAAACATGATGTCTTGAAAGACATTATGCCTAACAAATCATGCGTCAAGTTTTCATTATTAAAAGGATATTGTATATCCTATGCGTCATTCTCTCATTGAACATGAACAGTTGTGTTACATGAGATTTCATTATACCCCATTGGGTTAATGATCTTAAATCAACATCTGCAAGTTCTTGGATCTAGAGCCTCCTCATCATCTCGTCATTCTTGTTTTCGTAAGCATGGTGACTTTATTCCACGTGATAATCTTACTTATTGAAAGACACCATATGTGTCTATTTTCTTTTAAGCGTTCATGTGACACCCCCAAAATTTACAACGCAGCGGAATACCAATCTGGGTGTCACTTCATAGATCATATATACAAGTTACATAAAACGACCTCAAAAGAGACGTTTAATAAAATGTCACATTCGATTTGATAAATCAGAGTACAAAGGTCCCAACAATTTATTTTTAAAACTTAAGTTACAAGAACTAAAACATGACACATATGTGTATTTTAAAGATAAAAAGTTATCGAATGTGTAGAAAATAAGTCTTCCAATATTTGATATACACGCAACTCCGATTGCTCCCAATGTTCAGCTAGCCAAATAATACCTGAGAAAATACATGCTAAAAAGTCAACACAATGTTGAGTGAATTCATAGAGTTTAATAAGTAATAAGTTGAATACAAGCATTATTTATTAATAGACATATAACAAATACATGTCGGGTAATCAGATTATAGTATAGAGCTCATGAAACCGAACCTTAACCTAGTTTTAACAGTTGCCCCGGTAGGGTAATATTTGCCATTTACCTCAACCTCTCAATATTATGTGACCGTTAAAAGGTGAGCGCTACTCACTCGGCCAGGCTGGTCAATGCCCAATATGCATATTCATAATACTAGCGTTTCCAACGAAATTAACGGTTCATGATGGGGACTTAATTGGCAAGAAATACTCAAGTGACTATAATCATGTAATCAGGTCCAGCATACCAAAAACTACTTGTATTCAGTTTATAAAACTAGCATGTATCCCCCTCGCGCGGTTTATAAAACGTTTAAATAAGTAAAATGCGAGGCTATGAACTCACCTCGGAGTGAATGAGCAACCAACATAAGCAGATAATCGAGGAGCACAGCACAACGGTGAGAATATGAATATCAACGAAGAAAATAATGAAGGCATGAAGTCTTAGTCGCGACCTAAAATAACGGCACTATTAGAAGAATGAAATATATATATAAACTGACACATAAGTCGTATATATATAAATAAAGTATAGTAGAATCCATATGTGTGTATAACCTAATTTATTTATTGTACAAGCCTTAATAAAAAAATATATTCATTTCTAAGTTACGACACTTTTCCGAAATTTTTTTATTTTTAGAAAGTTTTTATTTTTAGAAGGTTTCTATTTTTAAAAGTTTCCATTTCTGGAAAATTTAGAAATTTAGAATGTTAATATCGACCCATAGTAATGATCATTTCTCCGACAACTCTTGCTTACCATGGTTATATCCAAACACTCCTCTTTTATAAGTAATACTCCCTCCGTCCCAATTTAATTGTCCATCTTTCCTTTTTGGTACGTCCCAAATTAATTGTCAAATACTAAAAATAGATAGGGGAGTTTGGTCAAGTTTACTATATTATCCTTAGTTGAAATTAATATTACAAACTTTAAAGAAGTGTTAATTAATTGGTTAAGGGTAAATCTGTCATTTGGCAAAAAAGTAAGAGAGAGAAAGCTGTATTAATTATGTTTTTCTTAAACTGTGTGTTTTTTGTCAGGGACAATAATTTTGGGACGGAGGTAGTATATGTGTATATATGACCTAAACACGAACTTACCATTTTTAGACATCGCTAAATGTACCCTAACATTTTATTAGTCATCTAATAATATTCGTTAAAGTTTCTAGAGCTCAAACGAACTCAAAGAAGCTCAAAAACCCAATTTTAACCAAAAATCAGCAAGTATGACTACTTTTCCAAAAAGACAAATCACCAACTTTAACCCCAAAAATTTCCTATCGTCTAGCATTTTAAGACCAAGATATCCCGAGTTTTTATGCAAAACATCAAACTAAGAAACTTTCATGTTTTAAGGGAAGGCCGGTTCGGATCAGAAATGGCTCAAAACCTCGTTTAAAAACTGCATCAGCTCACATTTATAAAACAGGTGCTGTCATAAAAATAAAAAAAAAATGGCAGAACTGAGTTTAATCAAAATCACCCTCTTTTTCGCACTTTCATACCCCAAATTCCACGTGGTAGACTAAAAACGTTGTTTCGGACAACTTTCGTGTTTCGGCCGAAGGCCGAAACGGGTCAAAAGGTGCCCAAAACGACCCATTTCAGTTCTGCGCAGGATTTAAAATTACCCATATAGTGCTGAATTTTAACACAAACATTTTCCAAACTTCGGACGGCCATAAAAACTTTGTTTTTAAGAGTTACGGGTCCAATTTTTTTTTAAATGATCGTCTCGATGAATACTAACATATTTCAAAGCCTAAATTTTATAAAAATATTTTCACGACACCCGAACGAGGTGCCAAAAATTTCTGCAAGAATTTAACTATTTCAAAACTTATAATTCTCATTAAAACTTCATCAAATCAACATCACAACTTCACAAAAGTATCACCAATCCTACTCCCCATCATCTAACTCATTAAACCAACAATTTCTATAATTCAAAACTATTATACACACATTCATATGGATTCCAAAATAGTGAAAATAACCAATACATAATAATATAACAAAGAGGTATTGAAAAAAAATGTTTCAACAACTTACAAAAACAAGATGAACACATGCAATAACCTCTCCAATAAACCCACGAAATTCGTCACAATCACACCCTTGATTCGATTGGAAACCAAAAAGTCGTGACCCAAGGTCACGATTCCCACCAAAATACGAGTTGAAACTCGTCTTACCTTCAAACTCCAAGACTAAAATGACAAATACTTCGAAAACAAGAAAGATGGTGACGGATTTGTGGTGATTTCGAGGTGTTAGAGTGGGTGTTAGAGCGCGTGGTTTATACCAATAGATAGATCGGGAAGAGGTGATTAAGATGGTGGTGTTGGTTTGTTTAGGGGAGGAGCGGTGGCGGCGATTATGGTGGTTTAAGGGTGGCGGTGGTGGTGTTGTAAAAGAAAGAGAGAGAGAGTGAAAGTGTTGGTGATGAGGGTGTTGGTGTGTGTTGCTTTTCCAGGTTCACAAGGACGATTTGTAATTATACTCTTATATAAAAAAAAATACAATAATAATAATAATAATATTAGTGGTAAGGTGGGTGAGATTATTAGGTGTAGAATACACGGATCAAACCTGAAACCTTAAATAACAAATCAACTTTCTCGAACCGAAGACGTTCCAAAATAATCAAGACCTCGCGATACGATCCAAAAATATAAATATCCGAACCGATATTAAAATAATTAAAATTGTTAGGTTATCCTATGTTCTTTTCTTTTTAAGTGTATACACGGTATCACGGGTATGCTTGGTCCGTAAAAATATAAAAGAAACCCGAAAATTTGCATTTATAGAAAACGTTTTTATAAAATAATAAATAACTTATTTTAATATGTTTATTAAAATAATTTATGATAATTAAATATAAAATTAATTATTATCATGTCAATACGCGCTATGTGTAGTTTTTCACTTATTGCGAGATAATTTATCGTTTTCAAATCGAATGAGTTCGGAATAGTTCAAAAATGAAATAAAAGTAATAATAAGTATAATTTATTATTAAAATGCTTCCGAAAAATTACGGGTACGCGTTACGACATACGCGGTTAGATTCTCTTGGTAAAAAAAAAAATAGACGTAGAAAATGGATAAGTATTCTTTCATTAGAATATTATATTAATTTAATTACAAGGCGAAATTTACCAATGGTTACAGTACATACCCCTTAAATGGAATCTCGTCCCGAGATTCAGTCTGTATTATCCGTCGAAGTGGTGTCAGTGAAGAGGTGTGGTTAGTCGTAAAGGAATGAAGTCTTGAATGATAAGCGATGTCGTTCAATTCTCGTCGACTCGGAATACAGTGTACGGTAAGGTTGATTATACGGAGTAAAGATAGAGAAAAAATCTGCTTAGTTGTTGTGCTCGATTATATAAATATCGCTGAATTGTTTATACTCGCGTAAGAATTTTGTGATTCTTGAAAACCAAGTCAGAACATAATCCTAATATAACTATTTCCAGTATCTTAAAATTAATTTTTAAGTCAAACATAGGTGGTCAGTCTATGTTCCACTATCCCTAGGTTAAATATAAGTGACCAGCCTATATTTAACCGAGGCTTGATGAATTTTGAAATACTCAACTTAGTTATACCTGTAATATGCCCGTTGTCTACACCGGGCCAGAATCACGGAACTTTAACAATGAAGGTTTCTGAAGAGGACTTGATGAATCTAGAGAAAGTTGTTGAACTTCAGCTTTTGTAGATGATGAATCAGTTTATAAGAATTATAGGAGTATGACGAATGATAACACAATAACAAGATAGTTCTGATTTGTAAGAAAATACCTAAATGGTTTATATGGTGGTGAAGGTTTTGGTTTAAGGTGAATGATAGAACGATTCGTGAGATGATAATAGAATAGTTTATTTGATAAACATATGTGTTTACAAAACGGTAGTAAATCTGGTCATTTGTTTACAAAGTATTAGAAAGGTAATGAAAAGATTTTAAAGATCATAGCATTACTCATGATTTTTTGGAAAATAGATGAGACCACTGTGTCACCCACAATGTTTGAGAAAATTGTAGGGTTGTTCATCCTTGAATCACATACGTTGGTACCCTAGCAACGGGGAGTATTGATCAAGGTGGAGTCAATCATACACTAACCTTTGTGTCTTTTGTAGCTTTCTTATCCTTGTATCATATACGTTGGTACCATAGCAACGGGGAGTATTGATCAAGGGGGAGCTAATCAGGCATTAACCTTTGTTTTTGTAGCTTTCTTATTTCTTGTGTCATATATGTTGGGACCCTAGCAAAGGGGAGTATTGATCAAGGGGGAGCTACAACCTAGGGGAAGCATGCACGCATTTTTCTTTATTCTCATTCTTCGACGCACTTTTGTATTTCGACAAAAAGAAGGAGATAAGTCAACATAGTCCAAAATGCTTTTTATTCATCATGCATTTTTCGTATAATTTTTATGTTGCACAACACTAACCTTTATGTAGGTCAAGGAACTTAATTTGATCCATGGATCCGCTAACAACCTAAGGGACGCAACAACCTTAGGAAATTGGAGTGGAAGAATTAACTTCACTAGGGATGATGCAAGCTCGCCATTTCGGGGAGAAGTTAAGTTAACTCCAAGGACACACCCCTTTTTGTTTCGACAAAAGGGGGAGAAGAGTGTAAACGGAGAAGGAAATGTAGAAGGTGTTGCGGATACTTGCGGATACAAGTAAGTTATACGGACACAAGTAACTTTTTTCATTTTGCGTTCTATCACGTTTACATATTTTGTCATCATCAAAAAGGGGGAGATTGTTAGTGCAAATATTACGGTATTTAATCTATACAGTCTCGTTTGTTTTGATTGATGATAAACGTATAACTTGATACATAACGTAAAATGTACAAGTTACTTGTAATCATATTTTGTCTCAACAAACATTCAACACCTCTCAACGTCTCGAGTCATCGTACGCTACAACACATGTTCGTACATGTTTGTTATGTAGCATTATGATCAAAACCCTTGACCAACCATTTAGAATGACTAAAATACTTTTAGGGTCTTTAAATATTTTCGGTGTCAAAGTGCACTTTAGGTGTCAAATAGAATAAGTGCCACTTTAGGTGTTAAAGTAATATTAGTAAGTTTTACAAATGATAAAAATGTGATGACATTAGGAATCAAACATTTTTAGTAACTCATTAACTTACTATAAAAACATTACTTAGGTAATATATACAAGTTTACTTTTATATATAACTTAATCTTTAAATAGAAATATATATACATCACATCATGTGCATTTATGGAAAGGTTGAGTGTTTGACTTTCCATGAGACCTTTTACACATTTTGGATTTAACTATTGTGTGTTTGACTAGAAGTAACTTGATGTGACATTGTGAAAGATACTTAGAACATGGTTTTAGAACATGGTTTGTCTTTGTTAGTTTTGGAACAAGGTTTTGGAAAACCACCTTGTTAGGTTGCCTATAAATAGAAGTTCATAGTTTACTTGCAAACTTGATGAAAAACCACACACACATAGTTATATAGGAAACCATGTGGAAACACACATGTGTCACCCTTTACAAAATGATAATAATTCTTCTAACATTCATATGTGTTGTAAGCATATCATACTTCATGATCCACCAAGAAGGTTACAAGATCTTGAAGTCATCATTCATTAAAGCATTCCAACATATGAAGATTCAAGGGCACTTGACATCCTCAATGGTTGAAGACTTCTTATTCAAGACGTTCATGTAGATTAGGCATGCATATCCATTAGACTTTTATGTCTTGGATCATCATTGTATCATAACAATATAGATTAGATGGTTTATGTGTTTGTGCCATAAAACACAAGGTTTTTATGTTGGGCCACAAAACATAGTGGGAGTGGTTGTACCCTTGGTAAAGAACTCGACATCTAGCTTAGTGTCGGTAAAAGTGTAAGCAACGAACGGGAGTGGTTGTACCCATGTAAAAGAACTCGATATCTAGCTTAGTGCCGGTAAAAGTGTAAGCGACGAACGGCAGTGGTTGTACCCTTGTAAAAGAACTCGACATCTAGCTTAGTGTCGGTAAAAGTGTAAGCGACGATTGTAAGGTTTTCTCCGCCGAAAAGGTAGGTTGTTGATCTAGTGAAGTAACTCTCGAGTTGGGTACTTGAGGAGTGGAGTAGGGCGGAGAGGAGATCCGTGACCGAACCACTATAAATCCTCGTGTTCGGTTTGCACTTTACTTTTACTTATTGCCTTACTTTAATGTTTGCATTGTGTGATTTTTTGTGTTGTTACTTGTTGATTGTACTTGTGTGATAACATGTTTTAAGTTATGTTAGTCCTAAACTACAAGTAACATCTTTTATATTAGAACAAGCTAAAAATGGACATTTGATACAACAAGTTTAAAGTTTTTAAATGGTAAACTATTCAACCCCCCTTCTAGTTTTCCACACAATGGTTTGTTCATCTTGCTCAGATTCACTATCTGAGTCATCATCCAGTATACCTGCATTGTTAGTGGGATTCTCTTGTGTTCCTGCAGATTGGTTAAAAACATATCTAGTATAGCCTAAGTGATCAGTTAAATAATCCAGGTCAAAATACCAAACATGACCTTGTCCCTGAACATTAGGCTTATCTTCTAGGAATCTCAGGTTAAGAGTCTCCTCAATCTTTTCAGCATTTAAATTGTAAACCCTATAAGCCTTACTATGAGCTGAATAACCCACAATATTACCCTCATCAGCTTTCCCATCAAATTTTCCCAGTGAATCACTAGTGTTCAAAATGGTTACTTGACAACCAAAAGGTTTGAGGTAATGAATATCAGGAACTTTCCCAGTGAGAAGTTCATAAGGTGTCTTGAAATGAGGTCTAGTGATGGATACCCTGTTCAAAACATAACAAGCAGTGCTTACTGCTTTAGTCCAGAACATAGTGGGTAATTTAGAGTCTGCAAGCATGGATCTTGCTGCCTCTATTAAGGTCCTATTCTTTCTTTCAGCAACCCCATTTTGTTGTCGGGTTCTTGGATTTCTATAGCCCCTTTTTATCCCTTTAGACTGACACAGTTCTATTAATACAACGTTCTTGAACTTTGTCGCATTATCACACCTAATACCTTTAACCTTTTTGCTTAGCTAGTTTTCAATAAGGGTAATGAATTCTTTTAGGATTGGAGATGTTTCATCTTTAGTTTTCAAAAAGAATACCCAACAAAACCTGCTATAGTCATCAGTGATTACCAAGCAGAAGTACTTATGATCAATACTTCTTATTTGAGTTGGACCAAATAGATCCATGTGCAGCAACTGAAGAGGTTCTGAGATGGTGCTCACAGCTGTAATGGCTTTGTATGAGGCTCTGTGTTGCTTTCCTTTGTTATAGGCAACACAATTGTGTTCATTGGTGAAGACTTTTGAAGGAAGTCCTTGAACAAGACCAATTTTAGAAAGCTTGTTAATGGTCTTGAATTTCACATGAGCCATCCTTCTATGCCATCTTCTAGATTCATCCAGGGATGCTTTAGCCACCAAACATGTTAGATCACCTTCAGGTTGGACATCATTCAAATTGAATGTGTACAAATTATTGTTTCTGGGAACTCTTAACAGAATGGTTGTATCTTCTGGAAGTTTGAAGTCTTTAGAAAGCACAAGACATTCATCCTCAGAGAAGAAGACTTTATTCTTGGTGTCACAAATTTGTGATACTGAGAACAATTTGAAATGTTGCAGTTCCTTCACATAATATACATTCTCAAAATCCAACTTAGGTGTTCTGATGATGCCTTTCCCAGTGATTCTACCATCTTCTCCACCAAAAGTCACACTGCCTCCTCCTTCTTTGGGTACAAAATCATGCATCTTATCCTTGTTAGCTGACATACAAAATGTTAGTACACATTGGAGACTCAAGTCATTG
Source organism: Artemisia argyi (assembly GCA_030686995.1). NCBI lineage: Eukaryota > Viridiplantae > Streptophyta > Magnoliopsida > Asterales > Asteraceae > Artemisia > Artemisia argyi. Next base: position 463,306 of record JARVZY010002064.1, read on the forward strand.
CTGACTTAAGCCACCCTTGTGGATCATAAAAGTTAGGCCATGGAGATGCATAAGATCCACCATTGTTCTTGGACCTTCTTTGAAAATTAGGTCCCTTTGGAGACCAAGAACAACCTGCTGAGGGCTTCACAGCAGTATCCCAATATCCTCTACCACCATTCATTGAGTCAAAATATCTAGGCCAATAACCATTTTGAAAATAAGAACTAGTTGGTCTCACATATGGTCTAGCAACAGATCTTCTCCAAGGAGAAGGTTTATCAGCAGAATTGTTCTTGCTGATTTTATGAGTTGCTTGTGGAACAAAAGATGGTATATCATTAACATTTTTACACATTGGTCTAGGTTTCTTTTGACTAGCACATACACCCATTCTTTGCTCATGAAAATTACAATCCTTATTCAAATGAAATTTACTTCCACGCATAAAACATTTATTCTTTTTAAAAGATTTATTCAAAGTGAAAGATGTTCCATTACATGCAAAAGCATTCAAACCACAAACATTAATAGAATTGTTTTTGACAGAATTAAAAACATTGTTTTGCAAAGAATTAAATGACAAGTCTTCAGAGGAAACTGTCTTTGAATCAGCAGTAACTCTAACAGGCTTGTAGGGAGTCTTGGGTGTTGTCTTGGGTGAGGTCTTGGGAAGGTCTAACTTTTCACATGTATCACAGCTGGTATATGTAGTAGACCCTTGGTCAGATGACTTGTCACTGTCAGAACAAGAGACAAAGTCAGTAGATTTAGAGTCAGGGTCTGGCAAGTCTCTTGACTTTTTGCCATAAAGATGATGTGATCCATCAAAGTCTATAGAGATGGAAAGGTCAGTGGGCATATGTTCTCCTCTAATAGGTCCAGGTACAACATGTAATTCTCCTTCTTTTACATAATTAGCTAATCCTACTGGTGTTGATTTACCCAGATCATTCCTAGCTTCTAAACCAACATACTTCTTAAAACCTAAACCTATTCCAGAGTTAATAGATTGACTACCGTATAGTAAGCTAGCTAAATTGTCACCTGATATTAACCATGTTTTATGTCTAGCTATTTCCTCATCTAGTTTCTCTTTCAGCACTTGGTTTTCTGAAACTACATTAGCTTTTTCTTTCTCAGTACGCCTTGAATCAATCTTAGTACATTCTAATTCACTTTCTAACACCCTTATCTTTTCATTATAAGCAAGCTGATTCTTTTGAAACAAAATTTTTTGTCTTTCTAAAGTTTTTAAAGCCTGTTTATAAGCCCTAACTTCTACATAACATTCATTGTATTTAGGTTTCAATTCATCATAAGCTTCCTTAAGTTCATTATATCTTTCACTACAACCAAAAACACAATTATGTACCTGAGAGATGCCCATCAGGGCAACTTGATCATGCTGATCCTCTGTAGTGCAGCTAGCTAGCATAGAAATTTGCTCAGAAACAGAAGCTTCATCAGGCTCATGAACCGTCCAGTTGACATGGTCATCCAGAGTGACCAAAGCTTTGGAAGATCCAGCTTTGGAGGTTCTAGCTTCCACTTGACTCTTCTCATAGCTAGTATATCTAACCTCATCACCAGTCTTCATATCCTTGCATTCTCTTGAGAAGTGTCCCATCTGACCATAAGTATAGCACTTGACTTTTCTTCTGTCAAATCTAGCTGGATCTCTTCCATTGAAACCAAACTTTCTCCCAGACTTATTCTCAAACCTCTTGATGTTCAGTGAAATCATTGCCAACTGCCACTTCAAGTTCATCTCTTCCATATCCAGTGGATCCAACTGTTCAAAATCCTCAAAAGCTAGTTGCTGCTGATTTTCATAATCAGCAACAAAAGAGTGAAGTACATCTTCCATTATACTACTGGATTTTGGTTGAGAATTTGATTTAGTGGTGATGTGGGAAGATGATGCTGAGTATGGGCTTGAGGCATGAGTCACCTGATTGGATGAGGTGCTAACAAAAGCTGAGTGACTAGATGTACGAATGGGACTTCTGACATCAGGCTAAAGAGATTTAAGTCTGTTGTAGAGATCATCAAAAGAGAGCATATCCAATCCACCTTTAGCTTTGAGTGCAATGCTTACTTGCAACCAAGATGGTGGCAAAGATCGTAGGAACTTTGCATTGCAATCCTCATTATCTGGCCTGGCCTTCAGCTGATTTAATTGACTCAAAATTCTATGGAACTTGTCATAAACTTTGTGGATGCCTTCTTCCTCATATATTTGGAATTCTTGAAACTGCTGTTTCAGCATGGATTTCTTCATCCTCCTTGACTCCTCGTTCCCACCAAACCTAGCCTTCATTGCCATCCAGATGTCCTTAGCATCTTCCATGAAGTGAAAGTCACCCATGTGATCATCTGGTATAGCCTGAAGGAGAATAGTTCTAACTTTATTCTCTCTCTGAACAGCTAGTATCTCTTCAGCAGTTTTAGGACCCATAATGGTAACAACCCCATCAGCATCTTTGACGTGTTTCTTCAAAGTGTTACCCTTACGGATAACTTCCCAAAGATTCCAGTCAATATTGGTGATCCAATTTTGCATTTTCATAGCCCACAATTCATACTCCTCTGTATTCTTAAGGTATGGGAATTTGGCATTACTGTTTGTGAGAGTTAGTTGTTGGAAAGATGTGGTGTTTTGGTTCTGAGTAACATCTGATTCATCATCTGATCCAGTCATTGGTTATTTTGATTGTTTTGGTTGTTTTTGGTTGTGAGGGTGTAAGAAAGATGTTCTTAGTATCACAAAGACATTCCCGTAGCTCTGATACCAATTGTTGAACCTAAGACCTTGATAGATCATTGAGCACTCGTGGATCGTTAATAATATTTATGTAATCACAAACACTCTAATAGAAAGTCTCTATTACTTGTATTCTAAAGCGGAAATCAAACACAAGTATAAACACAGAATACTAAGAATGCTTTGATCCTCTATGGATCTTTTAATAATACTAAAAGTTGTTTTTCAAACGTGTAACTAATACATAATCATATGTTCCTTTTATAGATAAGGAACCCTAAACCGTTTCACAAGAAACATATCTTCTATAAACTTAAAGAGATATGCATTATCACTTCCTAATAAAACTCATGCATATCCTAACTAAATAACAAAATATTCGTAATATCTATATCCGCAGAAACAAACTACGCGGAATATACTCTTCAGCAGAAATACTTCTTCGGCAGAAACCAGCTCTTCAGCAGGAACCTTCAGTAGTATCCTTCAGCAGAATTCTTATTTAGCAGAATTCCCAACAATGCCAAACTACACATCTCAACCTCCAACCATTTATAACGATCCCTACAAGTTTGATCAACCATCAAACTACACTTCCAACAATTTCAATTCCAAATACACAACCCCAATTCATCCATATCAACAAAATGATTCACTCCACATTGCCATGGAAAAGCAAAAGTTCCGGGAAGAAATAAACTAAATTCATGATCTAAGTGATCTCCTTTCTATGCATCTTGCACAACGCAACAAAGGGCAACCTCCATCATCACCATATGCAAATTTCTTACCCCACTCTCTCAACTTGGATCAAGTTATAAACCACACTCATTTTTACCCTTGTTGCATCTTCCTACAAAAACAAATCCTCTACTTGAGTGAAGATATCTCTTGGATCGAGTATCTTCTCACTCGTTGTCATCCAATACCACCCTTGACACGATACAACATCTTGAGATCCACCTCTTCCGCTCCATACCCTACTCCATATCATTATCTATCAAACAACTAAGCTTTATGCTTATGCTCCCCTCAACCAAATAAAATACTCAACCATGGGTTGCAAGCAAGTCCAAGAGCTCTCTTTGGAAATTTAGGACTATTTTGTTTCTTTTAGTTTATTGTTTTATAATCAATATGTTTCTAGCATATTGAATGTTGTAATGATGTTCATTTTAATGATCATCTTATATGATTGAATGAAGTAGACATTCATGTTTTATTTCTTGCCTTGCTCATATATATATATACAAATGTCTTGTTCCCTTCACATATTTTTTTTGCCAAGCATTCCATAGCTCGTTTCCTTGATACTCTCGAATGATGGGGAGCACACATCAAGGGGGAGTTTTCCTACCCGTCTAACTTTTTCTATGAAGATAATCGGAATAACCTTTTAAATTCTACAAAAAGGGGGAGAAGTGAATATAAACTCTAAATACTTGTCTAAAAATTAATTTTTAGAGTTAATGAGTTTAAAGATTTTGTAATCATCAAAAAGGGGGAGATTGTTGAGATAAATAATGCCTAAAAACATTGTTAACATTCATCGACATCTCTATGTTTTGATAATCACAAAACGTAAATCCATTGAACTAAAAATTATGTCGTAAACAAGTATTTAGCGATAAATATTTCACTTTACATCCAAATCACTTAAGGTATGGATAAACAAAGTATTTATTGCATTCTATGATCAAAGGAACATTTTCTCAATCACAAGAATTTTTATAAAATGTCACGAACATTTTATATCTTTTACAAAATCATTTTTGGAATTAAAAAATATGTTTAAATCATTATAAATATATGAATTCAAATTTTTAACCAAAAATGGCAAAATTAATTCAGAAAAACCTTCCCCACAAAAGGACAAAAATGTCCAACGTTTTGGAGGGGCGGCCCCTTTAATTCCTTAGGCGGACCTCTTAATCATTAAGGGGACCGGCACGCTCCATAACAGTAAATTTTTCTGCTATAAATACTGGTTCATTTCACAGAATTTTCTCACCTTTTGCACCCCAAAAATTTCTGATCTAAATCCCCATTTCCATTATCTAAAATCCTTTGATCATATATACATTAATCTTTGTTTCAAAGTGATTCAAGTCTCATCATTTCAAGTGCAAAATAAGAATACTTCAAATCTACCAAGACAAGAAGTATTACAACTTGTTGTGACCTCCACATCCAAGTTGTTAGAGCATCATTCATTATATCTATTTTTTTGTGTAACTAGTTGTGAATATTTGATAGAAGATAGATTAGCAAGTTGTGTTGATATTGTGAAGTAAGAAAGTTGTAAAGAAGAAGTAGTGTAACTCTAGTAGATAGGTGTGAAGAAGAAGTAGTGAAGATTAAGTAGTGATTAGGTGTGAAGCAGTAGTGGTGTGATTAAGTAGTGACTAGGTATGAAGAAGTTGTGTAAAAGGTGTGAATAAGGTGTGACTAAGTTGTGGTGTGTAAATTGCTGTGTAATGTTTTCTCTGCCATAAGGGAGCTTGTTGACATAGTGAAGAAAACTCTCAAGTTAGGTGCTCGGGGAGTGGAGTAGGGAAAGGAAGGTGTCCTTGTAGCCGAACAACTATAAATCTCTTGTCTCGCGGTTCGATCTTTCCATCTCTCACTCATTTCATCACTTACATTATTATAGCTTTAGTATTAAATTTTAGTTGTTTATATTGTGCAATACTTGAATTCACATAATATCAAATCTACATTTTTAAAAGTGAACAAAACGTGTAAACAAAGTTTTTCATAACAAATTAAAAAGACGTAAAACTATTCAACCCCCCCCCCCCTTCTAGTTTTCCACATAACCCTTAAACCTATGACTCTCACTCAACACCTAGTGTTGACTTTTTAAGCATGTATTCTAGGTATATCACTTCTATTGAGTCATGGCAGAAGGAGGCACTGAACTCGGAGGACTTTTCATGGTTATCATTCAACCATAACCTAACACCTAGATTTTTGGGACCTCATCAAAAATAAAAGTATATCTTTTACAATTAAAACTCTGATAATAATGAATGATAACTAATTTCTAAAACGTCTCTTTTCGAGTCATTTTCTATTACTGTAATGAAGTAATACCCCAAACACTTAATCCGTTGCGATCAGTGAAAATTGGGGGTGTTACAGTTTTTATAAAAACCGCCGAGTATTTTTGCTATTTTGTCACGTAACCGCCGGTTTTATAATTTAAACTGTCACTTTTCTGGAAATATTTGTTGATCCCAGTTGAGCAAACGATCTTATATAGAAGTTGACTTGAGTTAACACTTAAGCTAAAACGCGGAATATTAAAGCTTAACTTAAGAAGAATAATGATTCACTATCAACACTTCAATATTTTAATAATACGAGCACTCGACAATGCTAGGGTTTTAAAACCTTGAAATGTAAACAAAAACTAAACAATACATACTCATTCTAACCCTAGGATCCTCCTTTTATAGGCCAAGGAGTCCTACTAGGTTTATAATACCTTTCTACACAAGATAAGAATATTCTAGACGTATAAAATATACACACAATGTATTCGATAATTATCCACTCGTGTACAAGTCTATCTCTTCAGCAGTAGATTCACCAGCAGTACTTTCCCATAGCAGCAGAATCAATAACCTTAGCAGCAGATTCATCTTAGCAGCAGTTTGACTCTTTAGCAGCATAATCCAAAACCCAACAATCCTCCCCTAAACTTAATATTTATTTCTAAATAATTAAGTTTCTTCAAAGCTCAATTAAACACCAGGAGGATGCTTCCAAACACTCATTTCTTGTGATGTCTGTTGACCAAATATCTTCTTATATTTTTACACCAAGTTAAATGCTTGATCATCAGTATCATAATCATTCTGCAAGTTAAGCAACCCAGCACCATTAACCATCTGATAGACAATCTCCAAATAATTTGCCAATGGATAATCCTTTTCAGCCAACATATATAAAGTGTGTGGCCCAATTTCTAAGACATGAATCCTAGAACTTTGAAAAAGTCTCCATCTTTTTACTTTACATCCTTTAATCTCTGTCCATTAAGAATCTTCCATTGAAGGATCAAACATAAGTTTCAGAGCTCTCCAAAGAACATTGTCAGACATAGATTTAATATAATCAAATGTCTCCTTTCCAACCTCTTTAGCTTCAAACCTCTTAGCTCCAAACTTTTCTTTATACATCCTCCACAGGGTACAAACATCCTCTCTATCAAAGTAGTACATCATCTGTTGAAATCTAAGAAACCTATGAGTCTTCCCATCAGATCTCTTGACATCATGAAATGTTCCAATATTAGTATCATATCCTGTAGATACTTAAATAATAGGATATCTGATTCCCACTGGTTCAACATCAACTACTTCAGGTTCATCCCTCTTAGCAATCATAGTAAAAACCTTCAATTAATTCTTTAAATGCTCAGGAGGAATATGATCATAATCATTCTTATAATCATTATGCTTATCACCTTCAGACTTAGAACTGCTTTGATCTCCTGCTTTTATCTTCTTTCTAGCAAAGGATTTATGAACAACACCTTTTGTTTTAACACTTTGACTAGAAGAAGTTCTTTTGTCTGCTATATCATCAGGCTTTTCAATAGTATATGCCTCTTGTACTTGCTCTGCCTCAATAACTTTGTCAAGTACCAACTTCTTGTTCATTTGAGCAATTTGTTCTTCATCTTCAGCACAACCCATAGGATAGAAGGTATCCATTTCTCTTCTAGCTTGTTGATACAAATTAAACACCTCTTGATCAGACTTGGGTTTCAATTGTACCAATTTCCATCCCTTCATATTCTTTAGGTATCTCTCATGCTCTCTTCTTTGTTTAAATGGAGTTGGTCCCCTGAGAATTTTCTTCTTTCTTCGAGCAGCAGCATCCTCTTTCTTTTTCTTTGCTGTGAACTCTTTCATCCAAGCTTTAACATCAAATTCTGGAACTTCTTCTTCTTCAAGTTTAACTAACTTGGAGAGTTCTATATCAGCATCTATTCTTATATTTTCATCAACCCACTCCTCATACCTCTTCAAATCTTCAGTCTCTTTATCAGCCTTTTCCTTTTCTTGTTGAATCAACTGTTGCTCTTCAATATCAATCAGCTCCTGTTCTTTCATTGCAACAACTTCATCATGTTCAATTTGCAATTCTTTAGGCCAATAATGAAAATGAATCTGAGAGTAATCAATCCCCTTAAACATTATCTTTTTAGGATCATCAACCAACTTTCCCTTTCCTATATCAGTTGAAGTTGATAAAGCAGTCTTCTTTTGTTGAGCAACAGGTTCTCTGATTACTACTCCTTTCTGAGGTATTATTGGTAATGGTAATGTGATTGTGGATGTTGGTTGTTGTGGTAGTGGTTGAATTTGTTGTGATGTTTGTTGTGAAGGTGATTTAGATAGAACATCTGTTGTCTTCTTACTTAACAATACCATTGCCTCAGTAGCAGCTTTGTCACTAGATCCAGCAGTAGAACCTTGTGCATCAGCAGAGTTTAATTTCTCACTAGCAGCAGGATTAGCAAAATCCTGAGCAGCAGAGTTATGTGCAGCAGCAGAGTCATCTGTCTTGTTAGTAATAGCAGCAGTATTCACTTCTTTAGCCACAGAATCACCCAAAGTCATCAAAGCTTCACCCATCAGCCCTGTTGCCTTTACTAATTGCTCAGGCCCCAAAGTCTTGAGTTTCTCCACCACTTTTTCTTGAGCAGCAGCCACTTCTTCCATTACAACCCCATTTCCCTGCTTATCAGCAATCACTAAACAATCCATATCTTTTAGGACTTTCCACCTCCATATCTTCAGTCATTGGAACCTCCCCTGAAACCATTCCAATATCCAAATCTTGAGCACCATCAACCTTCATCAAATTTTCCTCCCCTGAACCCATTACATCATCTTGCACCTCATTCCTCCCCTGTTTGGAAGCATCCTCTTCCAAAGGAACAGAGTGTTCAGGAGAACTAACGACCTGAGAAGTGCCCACTTTCTTTAATCTTTTTAAGGAGGTTGAAGATCTTGATTTTCTTAAATTCTTGATCTTCCTTTGTAATCTTTTGATCTGTCTAGCTTGAGCATCAGAAATAGTGGAAAGACCAAGAACCTTCTCCTCCAAAGTATTACATTTAAGCTCCAAATAAGTAACCATCAATTTCCGAATAAGTTGCATACTAGTCTCATCACTTCGACCTGTGTGACCTGGTCCGAGAGGTGAATCATTGAAATTGTCATTATGTACAGTATTATCCATCAATTCATGAGTCACTGATCTGTCCTCATCACTTCAACCTGTGTTACCTGGTCCGAGAGGTGAATCTTGGGATTAAACCCAGTATCAAACCTAGTTTGATCATCTTAGCCCCCTGTATTTACCATTTGGCTAGGGTTACCATCAATGGAATCAGATTCATCAAAACCCTCTTCACTAGATGTTGCTTTGGTTTGGGTCTTACTTATGTTATCACTGTCCTGCTCTGCTCCTAAGCTAGAAGCAGTAGTGACAGCCCTTATGTTGGGAACGAAGTTTTACCATTTTACCAAGTCTCGGTCATTTGTAATAACACTAGGTTGCTTAGTTATTATTTACTTTCATTTACCGTATGTATTAAGTTTACTAGTCTTAAGTTTAGCTACCCATGGGCCTCCAAGCCCACGACATCATGAAAGGAAGGAGAGGGAGTGTTTCCCTAGCTCCTTCCATATATATAGAAAGCTTAGGCCACTTGTAAACTTGGTTGATTATTTGATATCTTAAAGAAACCTTTCATCTTATATTTCTCATATTCTCTTAATCACCCAAATCCTTATACCTATCTCATTCTTTGAATTCGATCTTAAAACTCACTTCTAATTCGTTATTTTTGTTAAAGTTTTGGTGTTTCTTGTTTTTATCACATCTTTGCTTACAAACTTGTGTTACAAAACATTTCAAACAAAAAGTTTCAACATTTAAACAAAAACTAACGACTTGGTTTGTTGTACTATTTTTCAAAAATTTTACATTTTTTGAAAAAGTTTCTCTAGTTTATAACTTTCTTCATGATTTCATCATTTTACAACTAAAAGTACAACAATCTTGGATTAGAAAATCGTTTTTGGATTGCTTTCTTTGAAACACAAAATTGTACCAAGTTTCGAAATCACCAATTCGACCCAGTTTCGAAATCACCTGTTTTTGCTCTCTATCGACCTACGGATCGTGAACTCAGTATTTTCTCTCTTGTATAAGAAAGAAAATTACTTCGAATTTTGGTTTAATTTTGAAATTCGACAATTTCGAAATTTTGTTAGTGAGATTGTGTTTTCGAAAAATCTCATACTTTTCGAAATCACTTATTGTTTTTCGCAAACCCCTATAGTTTCGAAAACACTCATCTTTCACAAAAAGTTTCAAAAACCTAGTTTCGTAACTCACCTATTTCGCAATCTCTAAGTTTCAAAATCTCATATCTCACAAAGTTTCGAGATCACCTCAGTCACAGTTTCGCAATCACTGTAGTGCAAGTTTTTTCGAGATTTTGCTAAAACTTATACCTTCTACAAGATCCATTTATCACACAAGTGTCTTACTATGTCTCAACCACCGTACTACTACTTTAACCATCCTCAGCAACATCAGAATCCGCAGTATCATCAGCAACAGCAACAGAATCAACAAACACCACAGTATCATCAACAACCGGTTTACTCACAACAACAACTTCTCATGCAACAACATCATATGGTTCCTATACAACAACCCTATCCAATGTCCCAACAGCAAGGCCAACATCCATCAAAACAGACTCATTGGTTTGATAGAATGTGTGATGTCATTTCAACTCAACAATCCAGACATGAAGCAGGATCTGTTGACACTCCACCAATGCTTACACCGGGTAATTATGTTAAGTGGGCAAGTCGATTCTTAAGGTTTATTGAACTCAAGAAACCCAATGGTAAGTACATGAAGAAAGTTATCCTTGAAGGACCATTTCCGTGGTCTGTTAACTACATTGGAGGTGACCTCAATGCTAATACTCCAGTAGATCCTACTGCTGTACCAGTTCCTGAGTCTTCACTCACCACTGAACAAAATCATCATCGTGAGGCCGATGAGTATGCTATGGCGTACATACTTCAGGGAATACCTAATCCAATATTCAGAAGTGTTGATGCTCAGAAAACTGCGAAAGCTATGTGGGAACACGTACATCTACTTATGGAAGGCACACAACTAAACAAAGAAGATATGGAATCTAAACTTTACTCGGAATACACTAACTTCATGATCGAACCAAGGGAATCTCTTGAATCCTACTATCATAGTTTCACCAATATCATCAATGACTTAGAGAGACATGAAGTACCTCTTCCAAGGATCGCGGTCAATACCAAGTTTGTCAGTAGTCTGGGTAATGATTGGCAAAAGTATGTGACATTTGTGAGACAAGCTAAGAATCTCCATAATGCTCCATATGGTTTGTTGTATGACTATCTCAAGCACCGTGAATCTGAAGTTGAAAAGGATAGAGCTGCACGAGGAGGCTATACACCACCACCAACTTCAAATCCATTAGCACTCGTTGCTCAATCTAATGCTGCACAACCTCCAATGTCTAATCATGCTTATGTTTAGGAACAAAATTACTTCAGTTATCCACAACCTGCAACCTCACACCAAATGGTCCCATATGAATCATCCTCACAAAAGACTTTTACCCAACTTGCTCCATATGACAACCATGATAGCATGTACTACTCAAATTACATTGAAGATGATGATGAAGATGTTGATACGTTGAATCAGGGACTTGCTCTTATTGCTCGTGCATTCAGCAAATTCTCTAACAAGACAAACAATCGTCTTCGTTTTTCATCAAATACAAGGAATCAAGCTGTCATTCAAGATGGTCGAGTTAAGATTCAGCACCGTATTTTTGGACGATCAGGTTCAGTAGGGTATTCAGGAAATTTTGGGTATGGACAAAGGTCTAACAACAATGGGGGATTCAGAAACAATTCAGGTGCTCCTCAGAGAAGAAATGACAATGTTCCAAATGGTAATACAGAATCTGGGAATGCAGTGTGGTGCTACAATTGCAACGAAAAAGGTCATATTGCAACTGCATGTCCAAAACCGAGAACTCGGGGTAGTAAGTTTCACAAGCAGGCATTACTTATGGCTCTCAAAGATGAAAAGGAAGGAACTTTCACTGAACATGAGACTAATTTCATCGCCAACTCTTACAACGATGATGAAATGGAAGATTATGGCAAACATGCAGGAACTCAAGTTGAATGATTCAGGCCCAGTGTATGACACGAATAGCTTGTCTCAGGTACATGATCTAAACACGTGTTCTATACAAGCAAATGCATCACCCTCTGCTTCTGAATTAGATACGGCGCAAGTTGTTCCATCTGCATCATGTTTATCTTCTCAACAGGATGAACAAATAAACACAGTTGTTACATTTGATGATGACACTGACGTTTCATTTGATGATCCTAGTGAGAACGACAAACATGATCATGTTGAACCACATGAACCTTCATCTGATCCAGATCATGTCATGACCAAACTTCTTCAAGCACAAATTCTTAGTACTCTGAAAAAAGACGAACAAATTACTGTTTTGACAAATGAAAATGCAGTTTTGAAAAAGGACATTGAATGCTATGAAAAACAACTTTCAATTTTTCAAAATGAAGTTAAACGTGAAAAGCATTTTGAAAAGTCATTTCAGGTATCGTATGTCAAAGAACAAAATCTTCAATTTCAAACGGCAAATTGGTTTCCAAACTGAAAAATGACAAAAATGATCTCACAAAACAAGTTGTACAACTTCAAAATGAACTTTCAAAAATACAAAAAGAGTTGTCAAATTGCAAATAGGAATTTTATGAACACAAAGTGCAAAAAATAAAAAAAGAAGATTCTTTAATTGAAGAAAATCTCACTCTCGAACGTCAAATAAAAGAATTTCAAAATATCGTCTACAAACATGGAGAATCTGTAACAACGATTCAAAATTTTACTTTAAAACCAAGACCCGATAAAGGTTTTGCCATTGGCGATTACAGATCAGCTTTTCTTCACACTACGTTCAAATCAATTCCTAAGCTTTACAGTATGGACCAATTGCTTGATAATAATATTGTGCGTGCTGTTGTATATAATACTGAGGAAGAAGAAGAACTTGAAGTTCAGAGTCGATAAAAAATAAGTCAAATTAAATATTGCAAACATTATGATTACTCAAAAGTTCTTCACATTTCAAAATCTTTTGTTCCATCAAAAGAAATACCTGAGAAATCATGGTATGTTACTGAGTCATATGTTTCATCATCCAATGGGGCTCCTGTCAAACCCGTAGCACAAGTTAATTGACCATTACCATCTTATGGTACTGTGACACCTTTACCAACACGTTTTCGAGTCTTAGAATATTTTAAAACTTTCATGAAAGGCATCGAAAATTTGGAAAAGGTAATTGAACATAATTCTGAAATAAAAATTGCTAATTTTTCAATCAGCTTACGAGCGCGAAAAGAGAGAAATTTTTAAAAAACAATTTCTTCCATTAGTTCAACATTTGCGTCTTTGTGCTACTCGTTGGGAACAAGACCTCCAAGAAGAAGTTAAAACAATGAAAAACGTTTTCGATTTAAATGAAAATGCAATTTTGGTTCAACAAAGCAATAATAAATTTTTGAAAACGGACTTTGATCGACTCTTGGAACAAGTTCTCACTGCTGATATTTTTTCTGTCATCATGCATGATCTTCACAAATCCAGCAATGATATGAAGATTGATAAATATTGTGCTGCCATTCTTTTGCTTAATATGGAAATTGAGACATTAAAACTAACGTCGAGTCAAAACAGTGATGATGTGACAAACAATCTTTCAAATGAAAATTGTCAACTCAAACAAAGACTTGATTGGTGTCAAACTCTAAGTATTGAACGTGAATTGGAACTTTAAAATAAATATGAGTCTTTTCAAAATCAGTGTAAAGCACTTGAGAAGGAAATTGCGGATATAAAAATTGAAAATGTCGAATGGCAACAAAACCGCGATCACATCAAATATTGCAATGGTTTACTTGAGTCTGATATTCAAGATAAAAAATACATCATCATTGATTTGAAAGAGAAAATTAAGCTACTTCTAACAGGAAAGTTCATTGACACAACAGTGATAGCACCAGGAATGTTTCAAAAAGACAAAACAGATAAGGGTAATAATGCTCAGAGTTCTAATGTTAGCTCTTCCAGTTCTACAGGACTCCCCTAAGAGCGTTAGCAGACCTACGACACAAAGCATTAAGAAGACTAAAAAGACTAGGTTCTGGCAACGTAGAAGAGGAATACTAGAAGTGCAAGAAGTAGAAGCTCAACCTAGGAACTCGAATAAAACTCATGTTGCATCTGATTTAGATTCTAATCTCGCAAATTGTAATCAAAATCTAAATGTAACGAATGTTGAACCTTTGAATGTTTTAAATGTTAATGCATCTTGTGTGTTTTGTCGTCAAAGTGTGTTATCTGGTGATCATACTAAGTGTGTAGCTAATAATCTCTTACATTGTCACAAGAAACGTAGATCAGGCATTCCTTCTAAGCCCTCTAATGCCTTTAAGCCTACCTTAGGAAAATCGCCAACTACTGTTTCGAATGATGCTGTAGTCACTCCCACTGCTGAAATCAATAAATCTAGGAACAAGCCAAAAGCTAGTGACTTTACCAAAAATAAAGCAAAAACTAGTTGGAATTGGCAACGTTGGTTACAATACAAACCAAACTTTAAATGGATTCCTAAATTGTTGAATAGTTGTACATCTAACCAACAGGAACCCACCATTTCTTCGGGTTCCACCCTTACTTCTGTTCCATCTTTGTCGTCTCCTTGGTATACATTCGTTGTTATGATGATAATACTTGTTTACATGTTTTACTTTATTAAGAATATGGAGTAGTAACTTTATGTTTATTTGAGGCACTTCTGCCATGATTGTTATGAGAATTGTATCATGAATATTGAATCTATGATATATGCATTTGATATGTCATTGTTTAGTCTATTAGCATTTGTCTTGATTGGTCATTGTGATTGCTTAAAGGTCAAAAGATTCAATCATGTTGATTATATTATGAATTGTCTGTCTATAACAAGTCATTGCTATGCTTGTGAGAATTGCTTAGAAAACAAATGATAACCTTGATTATGACATGTTTAAGGGCTAGTCTCATGTCTAACGACTTGACTAGAGGTAATGCATACTTTATACGTCATACTTGGACTACACTTTATGCATTCTGTGTTTATAGAATCAAAGGCCGAAAGGAGATTCTTTGACATAGGATAGATATACTAGTTTACATGATCAACCATCATGCTTTACTAATATAATTTGTCCATGTTATTTCTGTGATACTATTGCTTATATTTCTCATGTGCTCAGCCTTGAATAAACATACTGTTAAGTCAATTGGGAGAAACAATACAAAAATCTTAAATCCCACAAAAATGGTTTAGTGATAAGTGACAATCATTGGAATCTAATTTTGTTAATCATAGCTAGCATAAGGAACCATTACCTCTCTTGGGACGACCTGGTCTTACCTAAATCCTTTACTATTAATGGGGGTTATACTTTTACCCATGTGTTTTGTGTATTAAGGAAATGGTGACCTATCTTATAAATTTAAAGCTTTCAAAACACATCACCTGCCTAGATTCTCAAGTTTGTTCGTAAGAGCATTCATACCTTCCAAACCTGATCCATTACTTTGGGTGCTAACTCTATCATGCCACTTCTGTGAGTGATCGGCCATGTCTTGAATCACATCAAGGGCTTGGGCAGGAGTCATTCCCGGGGTAGGTCCTTGGGAGTCGATCATCTGCCTTGTTCTGATGTTAATGCCCTTATAAAATAGGGTTACCTTCTGTTGGTTGTTCAAGTCATATGTCGGGCACCTGTATAAAAGATCATTGTACCTGTCCCAAGCTTGGTACAATGTCTCGTTAGCTTCTTGTCTGAAATTATGAATTTCCTCTAATTGTTTTGCCATCTTAGAAGGAGGGCAAAAGCGTTAAATAAAGTTCTTTTTAAGGAGATTCCAAGTGTTGATGGTTCCGGATGGCAACCTATCAACCCATCTTCTTGCAGCTCCAGTGAGTGTCATAGGGAATACTCAGAGCATGATTGCATCATGAGAAACACCTTGAATATTAAAGAGGCTAGTAATGTAAAGCACATTCTCAACGTGCTCATAAGCGTCTTGAGTCCAACGAATGGTTTCTCTCTCAATTCCCTCATAAATTGCGGCTTTATTTCAAACTGAACATCTGCTCCAATAATTGGCCTCACAAGGCCAGGTCCTTGCTCATCTCTAGTCATGGCAAGGTATTCTTCTAGAGTCAATGTATCAATATCGATTACTTCCATGATTCCTGAAACTTAAACAAAAATATAAGAAAAACAAAAAAAAACAAAAAAACAAAAATTAAAAATTAAAAACTTAAATAACAACCCAATTATAGCTCCCTGGCAGCGGCGCCAAAAACTTGATGCAGGTTTTACTGACCATGTTTTATTATTTGTAAATTCTCGTATTTACCCTAGGTCTACCTTATGCACTAACGGACAGAGAATCCGGTCGTATGTAGGCTAGTAATGGTAACTCCAAGGTCGTCCCTAGAGCTATGTGGTACGGATTATATCTAAGTCTAATGTCACTAAATAAAACTGATTTTAAAGTAGAATTGATTAAACAAAAGGAAATGAAATGAAATGAAATTAAACAAACTAAAGCAAGTAATTATAAGGTTGTGAGCAATAAGAGAGAAATGTGCTAACCTAATTACTCATCCTATATCGCTTGTAATCGTGTTCCTATTAAACTAATCTCATGCTTTAGGTGGGGCAGACATATATCACTAGGTTCATATGGTCAAGTTCCCTAGCCTATCTCCCCCGAATCCTACCAGGAACCACAGGCATTACCCCATGCTAGTAAGCCGACCTACGGTAGACGGGTTTGAGTCATTAAGTGCCACTACATGCTAGACTTATCTTTTATTGCCCGTTGTCACGATCATAGGCTATACCTTAACTACATAGGTTTCTCCAACCCGAAAAGTGGTCCTATGTTCAATTTGCACACAAGGTCCATGGTTGGTTATCATCCTAACCATATCCTCGCAACCTAACTACGCCGGGATCCTATGGTCAATTCCTCTAGCATACCAGGTATAACCGGGTGTTCTAAACTACCGCAATTAAAGGTTCACAAGATAAACTAAGCATGCACACACGTAAAACCATTAAGAAAAGTATGGAAACATAATCCAAGCAATAAAAGAATCAGAATTAGGCTAGCACTAGAGGTGCTTAGCCGATCATATTAAATTGAACACTCGAAACGATGTTTATACAAGACATGAATTTGAAATGTAAAACTAAATATGAAATGCTAAAGCTTATGGTGATTGAGGCATGTTTTCTCCCTTGGAAAGGCTCCGTATACTGTAGTAGATGGACCTCCTAAAAGCTCCAACGATCTCTGATTTTTTGTGTGAGAAAGTTGTATGTCAAATGATCGAAATTAGGGCTGTATTTATAGGCCCGATCAGAGCTACGGCGTAACTGAGAAATGTGTTACACTGTAGCTAGTGTAATCTTATCCAGATCAGAAGGTTACGGCGTAGTTGATGAAGTGTTACGCCGTAACTCCAATATTAGGGTTTCATCTACATCGCAGTCCAAAAGTGTGTTACGTCATAGCTCAAGTCTTGGATCTAAGATTACTCTCGTACACGTTGCTACGCTATAGCTCCAAAGTAGTGTTACGGCGTAGCCTTCTATTCGAAGGATTCTTGAAGACTTGGATATGTTATGGCGTAGACCAGAGATTTGGTTACGCCGTAACCCTTGGTTTGCATTGACTTTAGTCTTCTAATTTGAATTCCTAGCTACGGCATAGTTAAGAGATGATGTTACGCCATAGCTTCTTTAGTATACTTAGATTAGTCTATCTTTGCACGTTCTTTCCAAATTCCTCGTCTCTTTAGCTCCTATTCTCATTCGTAACCTGGATACAAAATATAAAGTAATCAAAGTATATATCCATAATATAAGTAGAATAAATGAGCATAATATGTGGAAATTGACACTTAAATATCAGGATTATTTGATGCCATCACACCTCACATTAAGTGTCTGGATACTCTCATCTCTCGGGTGTTATAAACATATATATCACAAATGGAAACAGAAAAATATCTCTCACTACCTTTCATAGCAAATAGATTACCATAGGTTTGGGAAAGGATCAAAAACCTCCACCACTTTGGCGTAAGCACCAAGGATAAACTCTCACAGAGGTCTTTTCAAGGGTTATAATGTTAAGTGTAGGGATATGGAAAACACGGTTTGATGGATAAAGGATATTTTACTAGTGACAAGTCAATTGTCTTAGTTAATTACATGTACAATGCGGCGTTGCTAAAGCCAAGACTCGACTCAACTTGAGCTAACTACAACTAACATAAACATAAGTAAAATAAAAGGAACGGGATGGTAGTCCGTATGTTTTTTTTCACTTGTCTTTCTCTAGTTGTTTTTCGTTTTTCGTTTTTCTTTGTTTTTCATTTTTTTTGCATACACTCTTGCCCTACCATCCAAAATAATACATCAAGGGGGTTCGTTCTCCCCTTACACTTGAACTTTTACATAAATCAAAATAAAGACTCGAATCAAGATAATTGAAACATTTGGAGTACTTTAAAACATTATCGCACATATGAGGGTAATAAATGATGTGCTTCCCCATTACTCCATAACACTAGTACCTTACCCATAAGTCCCAATCATCCCAAAACAATATGTACAAGATATGACTCGACTTAGCAACCATGTAATCAATTAGACAATTAACAAAGGGTTTAAACAAATTACAATAATGCACTAAAGATGAGTGCATACAAGGAAGGCTAAGGAAATTTGGGTGTACATTTGGGGGTGGATTGTAAACAAATTATATCTTTAAGTAAAATGCTTAAAGTTAGAAATGAAAAAGATAGGCTCCGAGGGTCGTACTAGGGGTATCGTGTACTAAAAATGAGTACATCGCAAAGGTGTGGGAGAATTACTTGACCAATGAAGTCAATGTAATTATATTACAGGTATAAAACATGGGTTATCCTAATGCCTCTTATCATATAGTAAATCTTAACTACACGAATTTAGTCTCACTAGCGGTCTCGGGATGCATCGCTAACACAAGCTCTAGAATCTAAGTACTACCGGTACACTCACAAGCATTAATAATGAATGCTTTTCCTAACAAATCTAGGGGCGTACCTCAAATATTTGGGGTGAAAATTTTTGAGTGGTACGGTTTTTGTGCTAGTCATATAACTCCTATCCATGAGACGCTTATTAACACTAAACTTTCACTCCTAAATGTTGCAAAAAACTTTAAATTTGGTGCTAAAATTGCCCTAACAAGTATTTCTCTTAGTTTTATTACCCATTTACAATTGCATAAAGAAAAAATCAAGTGAAATTGTAGTTTCTAAGGTATCCTCATTTACCTCCCTTACACTTAATTTGAACATTGTCCCCAATGTTCTTAAAAAGTAATAAAGTATAGATAAATGAAAATGAAAGAAACAAATACTCCCTTGATTCGCTCGGTATGGATGATGTGGTAACAAGGTTAAATCCTCCTCCAAGAAAATGAGCATGCAAAGCTTCATTTCTGAGATATAATCATTTTCTTGTCCAATATAACCTGTTAAACAACTAAGAAAAGCAACACGAAACCTCACATAAAATCGGTGGTAAAATCTATATAAAAGTAAATCCTAGAAATCAAGTAAAGATATAATGCTTGCAAAATAAATGTTTGCAGATTCCTAGAGTTTAAAAATTATAGATTTTACGAAACTTTACAATTTCAGCAGAAAAACAAAACCTAGAAAATTTTGCAGAATATAACATCTGACGCCGTCATGTGTTAACCTTGACGCAATCCGAAATGATCTGACAGAAATTTTTATATTTTGTTTCTGGAAAATTTCAAGAAAAACCTATGTTTCAATTCCTGGAATCTTGCAAAACCATTCATTGTGACTCGATACAAGCATTTGATTCAAACAAATACTAATATGTATGTTTATATCTTATTGTTATTATTCATGTTCAATATGTTCTCAAAAACAAATATGGATTTCCCTTACACTTATCTTTTTCAAAATACCTTTATATGTAGTTAAGACGAGGTTAAAAATAAAACAAAGCATTTTCACAATTTGCATTTGATACATGAACAATAAACAATAAGAATAAGACATGCATACGGAAACAAATAAAAGCAAATAAGCAAACAAACAAATAAAAAGGGCTTGGGTTGCCTCCCAAGAAGCGCTTTTCTTTATTTACAAGTCTTGTAGCTAGACTCAAAGTCATGCCCTATTACGTGACTCCATTATCGGTCGTGTCCTCAGGTGGGGAATTTTTAATTTGACTACTGAATATACACATTCAAAATGAATATACACATTTAAACAATCCATAACAATTTCATTCAAATAAGTTTCGTTTTATAAAAATTTAAGATCAATATGCTAAATCAACATCACTATCATAAACAACATCAGTTACAACTTCAACTTCATCATCAGAATTGTTTTCATCAGAATCTGCTAAATCATTAGGATCGTCGTCTTCATCATCAATAAAATCATCATGGTCATCAACAGGAATGATTGGTGGTGGTGCCTCAACTAACGTTGATTGACCATCGATATTTAAGGTTTCAAATTCCAAATCATTCAAATTAGCAGACAGTTGAAGATTAGATGAGTTGTTGCCATGTGATGTGTAAGGAAAGCTTTAAATTTATAATACTAGTTTCACCGATTTTAATAAACCAAACACACGGGTAAAGTATAACCCTCGTTGGTGTAACAACCCATTAAATTTCATCAACATCATTTCCACCACAAGGTAATTTCACAGGTAAATTTTTATTTTTCATTACATGCATGACTCTTTAGACCTGCTCACGTATCCACCTATGCATCATTACACTAAGTTGTAAACATCATTACACTAAGTAATCTATCACTCTAGTATGCTATATCTATTAGAAACCGTAACAAGACCCTAATTGAACCCTATGTGTTTACGGTTAGCTTTAAAACCCTAATTGCTTATCTGAACTAGTGATGAGACGAAAAGTGTACCGCTTTTAGGGGGTCATTTAAGCCCAAAGTAGAGATTATTTTATCAAATATTGCCCTAAATCGTTTCTTTTGTCATTTTAGGTACTTTGGAGAAGAAATCAGGAAAAGGAAGCATTTTGGATGTTTTTGGAGCGAAAATTGAAGAAAACGGCAAAGTCTCCAAATCAAGCTGGAAATTGTACTTGAAAGCATCACATATTGTATGTGACGGCGTCACGTTATGGCAAAAGAGGTGGATAAAAAGTATAACGAGATGCGCCAGAATGTTTTTGGAATTTAACACGTGACAGCGTCACCAAGGCCGTCCCGCGTAATTTGCTCTTGACGGCCAAGACTGGTTTAATACATGACGGCGTCAAATCTGGATCTAGGCAATATGAGGATTTCTTTGGCGGCGAGTTGACAGCGTTAGACTCAACACGTGACGCCGTCAGCCCACAAAATCTATATATAGTTTTCTTATTTTTGTTTATTGGAGAGGGGAATTTTAAAGAGACTTCTGGGAGAACTTGTGGGGAAACCTGATATGCGGGATTGCGCCCTCGCAACAGGTTTTACCTCTCGAGGGATCTTGAAAAGCTTGCAATCCCCGCCAAGCAGTGTACCTGATCGTTGTAGTATAGTATAGTGACAAGTACTGGGGGATTGATCGTTCAACTCAGGAATAGTGTTCGCTAGGATTAGAAAGCCTACTAAACCAGGTCTAGAGGTGAGGGATGATTCTTTATGTATTTTTATATTTTATGAAAGAAAGTAAAATCTCGGGTTTTGAAGTAGTGGGTGGAATTAGTTGCTAGTCAACTAACCCAATTAACTAAAGATGCAATCAAAATAAAATAAAAAGAAATTAAATAAACTAATGTGGTGGAAACAATAATGAGATAAGATGTGTTTACTTAGATTTCATTACTCCCTAGATATCTTTTACCGGTTGATTAGCTTGTTACAATTGCATGGATGACGGGTTATATTCCTTAATACTAGTCGTAGGGCCGTGTACAATATTCCCTAACTCTATAAGCTCCTACTTCACTCCTATGTCGAGCCAACTAAAAGCTCCTAACATGGGATCACTAGAATTCACTTATGCATTAAATACAACCAAAAATCGTAGTACACCTCCGATCATGTTTCTTAAGACGTTCAAGCGAGTTACCAATTGGAAGTCTGCCATCAACTAATAATCAACAAATAGGTTTCACTACATCTAAGCAAACACAATGAAAACCTAGCCTAGCATGTTAAAAAAAAGACAAGCATAAGATAGAATCACACAACACATAGACATATCGTATGATTATTGCAAAACTTATCTTCAATTAAGCATGGATGGAACCAGAGTTGAAACCCTTATTATTACAGAAAATTCGTCTAGGGTTTAAGCTCTCCAAAAGTTCTCCTAATGTTCCACACTTTACAATGAAAAATTGGAAAAATATATATAGATAATACATCCTAACGGCGTCACGTTGTAGCTTGTGACGCCGTCAACTCGCCGCCAAATTAAGGGTCGTATTGCCTAGATCCAATCTTGATGCCGTCAAGAAGAAAGTGGCCGTCACATGTATTTTGACCCTGACGGCCTTGGTGATGCCGTCAGGTCAATTTTAAAGAAAAGGTTCTGGGCCGTCATGTGTATTTTCCACTTCCACCTCTTTTGCCAAGCCTGACGTCGTCATGTGTAAAGCCTTGACGTCATCAGGTACTGTTCCCAGCAAGGATTTTGAGACTTTGTCGTTTTCTTCACTTTTATGCTCCAAAAACGTCTGAAGTGCTTCCTTTTCCAGATTTCTTCTCAAAGGTATCTAAAATGACAAAAGGAATTATTTAGGGCAGTAATTGATCAAATAATCATGAATTCGGGCTTAAATGACCCCTTAAAAGCGGTACACTTTTCGCCTTATCAAAACCCTAGGTCGAATTTTACAAGGTTTTTCACCCTTTTGTCATCCATTTTCTAATAAAGATAAGTCTTCCAATAATCATTTAATATGTCTATGTGTTGTTTGATTCTATCTTATGCTTGTCTTTACTTTAACATGCTAGGCTAGGTTTTCTTTGTGTTTGCTTAGATGTAATGAAACCTAGCTATTGATTATTGGTTGGTTGTATGTTATTAATTGTATTGGATGAATGATTTTGATAATAGGCTTAAGAAAACTGGCAGACTTCCTATTGGTAACATGCTTGAACATCTTAAGAAACATGATCGGATGTGTACTACGATAAATTGGTTATATTTAATGCATGAGTAACTACTAAGGAGGCCATGTTAGGAGCTAGTAGTCGGCTCGACATAGGAAGAGGTAGAAGCTTATAGAATTAGGGAAGATCATACACGGCTCTACGAATGGTATTAAGGAATATGACTCGTCATCCACGCAATTGTAACAAACTAATCAACTAGTAAAAGATAGCTAAGGAGTAGTGAAATCTAAGTAAACACGTTTTTCTCATTATTGTTTTTTCTCCTCATTTACTTTCTCGTCTTGTTATTTTATTTTCATTGAATTAGTAGATATTTGGGTTAGTTGATTAGCAACTAATTCCGCCCACTCTTCCAAAACTTGAGATTTTTACCTGCTTTCTAAAAAACCATAAAAATACAAAAAGAATCATCTCTCACCTCTAGACCTAGTTTAATTAAGTTTTGATCCTAACGACACTATTCCCCAAGAGAACGATCAATACCCTGGTACTTGCCACTACACTATACTAAATCGGTCAGGTACACTGCCTGGTAGGGATTGCAAGCGTTTTGAGATCCCTTGAGAGGTAAAACCTTTTGCAAGGTTGCAAAACCACGCATCAACTAGCATGAAAGTGCTCAAGGCTTAGGTATAAGTTACATTAGCAACTATAGGATATATATATATATATATATATATATATATATATATATATATATATATATATATATATATTAGACTCCTTAGACTATAGTACAACCCCCTAGAACCTATGTACAAGTCCTTTAAGCACAAAACCCTAACTATGTCATAACTTCCCGGAATTATGTCTAAACTATCTCAAAACTTCACCATAGGCAACCACCACTTAGTATAAGCTTCTTAGGACTTATTATTAGTCATTAGGCACTCATAGGACCCTAACCTAGGCACTAAAGCATAGGATAAACCCTAATCTCTCACTAAGCAAACTTAGGTCATATAGGTACCAAAACTAGGTCAAAACCTTCCCGAATCTTTAGTATAAGCTACCACCACCTAGGAAATTATCCCTAAACCTTAATACTAGTCACTAATCACTCTTAGGACCCTAATCTAAGTACTAATCCCTAAACTAAAACCTTAATCCTAAACCTAACCCTAAACCAAGATTAAGCTTAAAACTAAGACTAAACTAGCACCTTAAGCACCTCAAACACCTTAAGATACCACCCTAGCAGCTTGTTCACGTCCTTATCACACTAAGCAAGCAAGCTAGCACCTCCATAGTAGCTTTGTCGCCTACTTGTAAGCTACTTGTCCAAAATATCTACCTTGAACCATTTACCAACACAAATCACCCTACCATCGCCTCTCCAGCCCCCTACCTACTCCCTAGCCATCCTTAGTCCCCCCCACCTGTCCTAAAATGCCTCCCCATGTTAACTTGGCCACCACTCCAAGTTTACTCGTTTAGGGTTATCGAGCCCTATAAATACCCCTAGAACCCTTTCATTTCAAAACCATCCCACACCACTTCTCCACCTCAATTCTCTGAATCCTAGCGGTAGTATTAGGACCCTAGTAACCTTAGAAGTTGAGAACCTTAGGCCTAGAACCCATGTCTAAGTAAAAACTAGTCGATAAACCCTAAACCTTAGCAAAACCCTAGTTAGACCTCACCTTGAACACATTAACCTTAATCTGGCCTAGGTAAGCCATCACTTTGATTCTAATGACCTTACTACTGACTTAGAACTCCTAGGATATGCCATAGAACCTTTAGGAAAGCCTTGACCATTTTCATTTAGGACTTTTCATTTTTAAACCCTATTTCTAGATAAATACATGTTTATATGCTAAATTGCCTTATTATGTGCTATAATCTGATTTAGGAGACTTAGTTAAGTATATATTAGTTTAACATAAGCTAGGAAACTTAGTTGTTACATCAAAATATAGTTTACTTGAATTTAGGACTAGTTTTGCAATAGTTTTCATGCATAGGGGTATATATGGTAACTTTCTGAAAATATTAATTCTATGGACTGTTTTTGACATATCTTAGAAGTAATAAGTATAAGGACCCTTTTTGCAAAGTTCTATAACCTTAGGATAGTAAGTAAAATAAGTTAAAAACTTAAAAGGACTAGTTTTGCAAATATTATCAAGTTAAGGGTATAAAGGGTAAATATTAAAAGTTAGTGTAGTTTAAGGACTATTTCCGCCATTACTTGAAAATATGTAAGTATAGGGTCTAGTTGTGTGAAAGATAGAAAGTTATATGCTTAATTGTTATAAGTTTATAAGTTTAGGGTAGAAAGTGTAAATGTGTAAACATGAAGGGTATAAACGGACTATTTTCATAATAAGTATAAAAACCTATTTTTGAGTTAGAAACATAACAGAATACTAGGGAGCTTCATGTGAGGAGTACCATGTGGATATTTCATTTTGACGAGTTTGCTCGGTTTACGAATTAAAGTGCCCTGACTCCTCAAACGATTATTGCATGTACTTCTGGTTTATGATGGCCCGAACGGTGTTATTCTATAACTAAAACTTAATAACAACATAACTCAATAATAGGCAGCTTTATGTGAGGAGTATTAACTTCTGGATTATGATGGCCCGAATGGTATTATGTTGATAACATAATACAATAGTAGGGAGCTTCATGTAAAGGGTCATATACTTTTGAATTGTGATGGCCCGAACGGTGTTATGTTATATCTAGAAACCTTAAGAGTAATTACTTAAAAACCTAGACTAAGACTTGACATACATATACACACACACCAAACCCTACTCCCAGGATACGTGAGTCAGCAGTCTAATCCTTAAGTCACTTTTCACATCAATCATAACATCCTAAAGCCCAGGTGAGTTTTCATAGCCTCATACTCTTTTTAAAACTTTCACACTAAATGCTTTACAAACCCTGTGAGGTGGATACATGCTACTTGCTTTACTTAAAACCGAATACAAGTATTTTTCTTTGGTTATTGCACGAGTAAACTAACTGCCACCACTACATAACCAAAATTCATGAATCTAATCGTTTGGGATATTTTACCCACACGAACGAGAATATAGTTGATAGATCTATTGGAGTTTGACAATTCCCGTTGGTATTAACATCTCTCTGGATGGTACCAATAAGTACTATATTTGAATACACTGAAGGAATAACTTTGGCAAGTTATCCTTCCCATCCCCTCATGTTGGGCCTGCAGCCCACATGACCCGGATTGTTAAGGTGTAGTTCATGAGCTTAGTGCAATAACACCCCTATCTGTAGTATTGTACTGATCATACAATACTAACAGATGCAAACTATTGATATATGGTTTCTACTACTCTACATGGGTGTAAAACAACGTAGCCCATGCTTTACCAAACTTGTATTCACAATACTACTTAAACCTATGACTCTCACTCAACACCTAGTGTTGACTCTTTAAGCATGTTATTTAGGTATATAGCCGTTACGGAGCTTTGGCAGGAAGCGGCACTGAACTCGAAGGACCTTAAATCTTGTTATCATTCAAACACTATTTCACACTTAGATTCACGGGACCTCATCTTAATAAAACTCTGAAATTTTAATGAATGGTAATTTAATTATAAAAACGTCACTTTTAGAGTCGTCTTCTATTATTGCGACTGTGATACCGTGGAGTAATACCCAAACCCTAAATCCGCTGCGAAACGTGAAAATGGGGGTGGTACAGATTGGTATCAGAGCCTCAGTTGTAGAGAACAAGGTCAAAACCTAAACTACAGCTACTTTTCTTAAACCCAAGAAAGTCCTCAGTGCCACTTCCATCCTCCGCAACAACATATGCTACAGGTTAGTATACTGCTTAACTGCTAAATGTTGCATATCATTTGTATTATTACCTAGCTATGTCTACACCCTACTACTCTACCCCTGTCTCATTTAGTTTACATCCGGAGACTACTTTTTCCTCTCCGAATGTACTAGATTATCCCTCAAAACACTATTTCCCCGACTCTTTAGAAAACTCTAATAATAGTTTAAAATTCCCTAGCCTCTCTAAATTTCTCGCCTTTTCCTGATAATCCCCCACTAGCTCTTATCCCTATACCCATTATTTTACCTTTACCCCAATACTACCCTCACCGATACTTCATCCCTAAAGGTTCTTTATACCCGAAGGATCAATGTTACTTAGGAGACCCATTTATCCTTTATCGCACTTACCTAGTAGTAAACCTAGCATATTTAGGAAACCACCCTATACCTTAGTACCTCCCTATACCCACACAAATCTTCCTACCTCATCTAGGAAATTTGAGGTTGGAAGAGATTCCCATAGGACACACATAGAACACTAGGAAGATTAGGTTTAGAATATCCTGAATAGTTTAGGTGAACTCTTTAATGACCTTTTTATTAAAGATAGAAAAAGGTCATAGCAATAACTAGGTAGTACCCCAATAGGATTTGTTCCCTAGAAAAGATAATAGATGATAACTGTTGATACAAAAGTTGGGCGTACCTGGTTATTGGGCTTTGCTCTTATATCAATCAGCTTCTTAGTACCTTGTTACCTGCGCACTAAGAAAATAGACAACACCGTTAGGCTTATCGAGGGATTGTCTCCCCCGATTAGACTCCGGCGTGAGAGTAAGTAATCGATTTAGGGTTTGGTTGAAGAGTTAGGGTTGTATATCGTACCTTTAATGAGAATCGTGTGATTCTATATATAGGGGCTAAGAAACCGTGTTTCTTGCTCCTCACTCTTCGCACGCGTGGTGCTTATCCAAAGTAAGGATATCTATTCCTTGAATAGATAATCCTTATCGTTACCCGGTGGGTTAGATTGGGCTTTTGGGCTTCGTGAGCCCAAGCGTTAATACCACGGCCCATACCATTTGTCATGGTAGCCCATTCGTGATGGGCTTAAGTGTAAGTGATGTCTATCATTTGGGCTTGCGGCCCAAATATAGGCTATACGTCATCATGTCCCCCCAGTCTAGTATGCGCGGCACGTAGCCGCGGGTACTAGACTTAATGTAAGCAGCGGCAAGCGTGGAGGGAGAATGAACAAACTGTTACCGCCTTTTTTGTAGGTGCAATGCACCTAGCAGGTTCAAAAGAGTTACCTCGGTAATCGGGGGTGGTGTCCACGTGTCACTTGGGATTCGGGAAAAAGTGGTTGTACCTTTTGATCTTCTAGCCACACGTTTACTGTGAGTGGGATCCACGTGGGCGTGAATTAGGGTTTTTACCACCCTATATAAGAGTGCCGCCCCCCTTTATTTTTACCACACAGTAAAATACACACACAACCACTATTCATCTTCTTCATTTTGAGAGCGTTTTTGCTAGAAAACCTTTGAACTTCCGTAGGTAATCTTTGTGTGCGTTTACTTAGTTTTAAGATGAACATGATCGCTCAGTTAGAGGAGTTTCGCTCTGTTTTGTCTGTTGAGGACGTGATGCACTTTTCTTCCGACTATTTTGTGCCTTTGGATGTGCATCCAGAGGTGCCAGATGTCGATGCGTGTATAGCCGACTTCCCCGAAGGGAAGATAGGTTTATACACGAAATTTTTTGAGTACGCTAACTACCGCGTACCTATATCTATATTTCTGAGCGACTTGCTCAATCACTATCGACTCCACATTTCTCAGCTGCACTGTATAGGTGCGGCGAAGGTGTCGAATTTTGAGGTAAACTGTCATTTATTAGCGATAGAACCAACCGTGGACTTGTTCCGCTCCTTTTACCACTCAACGTGGTCGAATGGTTGGGTGTCCTTTGCGGAACGCCCGCGTGCGCTTCAATGTTACACGGAAAAGGTTGACGCCCTTAAGAAGTGGAGGGAATATTTCTTTTGGGTAGACGACGTGGTCTTTCCTTCCAATTTTGAGTTTTATACTCAGGCGTCTTTACCAAAGGATGGGCGTCCCGCACCCGGTTCCTATAGGATTGCTGACGCGCAGACGTTAGATGCCAATCGATTGGCCATTAACCCCTATCCGGAGGAGTTTTTGGTACATGTAGGATTGAGTCGCGCGTATTTTGGCGCAGCAGATGAGGTTCCCACTTTCCTGAGTGAGGATGGCCGGGGTGGGTGTTCATCCTTTGTAATTGTTTGTAAGTTTTTCATTCTGTATCTTCGTGCATTTACCCACTAATCTTTCGTTGTTTTTCTTGCTTCATTTTTGTATGTGCAGAGATGGACTTGTTCGCAGTGGTGAAGCTTGACAAGCCAAAGCAGGTGACCATAGGGGTGCGTCCTCTGAAGGAAGGGGAGCTGCCTTTGCTGGAAGCGACCGCGGGTCGCTTGACTGTGTTTCCCGCGACAGTCCCCGAGGACACTCCACCACTTGTGGTAACGCCCGTTCAGAGTGTGGCGCCAGAGGTAGTAGTGGCGCCCACTGTGGAGGTGGTGACTGAAGTGGAAGTGGCGCGCGAAGAGGCGCGCTCAGGGTCATCTGACAGCATTCAGATCCTGAAGCCTGAGGAGGTTTTGAGAGAAGAAGTTGCGCAGAACTTAAAGCGTAGGGGAGGTGCTGGAACCAGTGGCACTAGCAAGAGGCGTCGATACGTCGTCAAAGACGCAGAGTCGAACGCAGAAGAAACTTCGGCCTCCGGCGCACGGTTGAAGGCTGATGCTTCTCCGTTTTTGTAAGTGTGCATACCTTCTCTCTATTTATTTTGTTTTTGCAATTACTTGTTGTAATTTGTTGTTGACTGTCTTTGTTCCGTAGGGATGACGACGCGAAGGATGATGAGGTTTCCTCTCCGCAGAATGAAAACAAGGAGGGGAATACCGAGGCTGTTGATAGTGGTGAGGCGCGTCAGCTGATAGATGAGCTGGCTGCGACTACTGCCCGCCAAGCTGAGCTTGTTGCTCAGCTGAAGGGAAAGTATGCTAGGGAGGGCCGTGCTTTATCCCAGAAGGAGGAGGAGCTGGAGAAGCTGCGCGCGCAATTGGCGGGCGTGCAGGCTGAGCTCGGGGAGTCAAGGGCGTATGGAGAGAAGATGGCTCAGGACAAGATGAGCATCTTGGCTGATCTGCTGCATGCGAGGGCGTGCAATGAGCAGATAAAGGCCAAGGCGTCATGGTCTGTGTCGTTCCTTGAGGAGAAAAGATCTGAGCATTATGCTAGGCTTCAAGAATTCAAGGAGAACATGGAAAAGACGCTTGTGGCGTATCAGCAGAAGCTGCGCGCCCTTAGCATTGAGTACGACGAGGAGCTGTATCCTCATCTCATGTCTGTGATAGCTGAGCGCAGGTATTCTTACACCCTTGTCTCTTAAATTTGCTTGTTCGCCCGCTTGTATATTTGACGTTATTATCACTTTGTGAATGCAGGTGGTTGATCAGCCATGGGCTTCGTCTGGCAGCTCTTAGTACTTTGGAGTCTGCGGAGGTGGTGGAAGCCTTTGGGAAGGTTGTTCACTGCGCGATGGCGCGTGGCCGTTCGCAGGTCCTGGAGGAACTCCGTGAAGGTAAGTTGTTGGAGACAGACTTGGCGGAGATTCCTGGTTATAGCTCAGCGGCGTACGATGAGCTGGTGCAGGCGATGGCGGGGCTGAAGGTTCTTGAGTTGCCGCATATAGGGAGGTTGGAGCGCGACCAAGATGACCCCATAGATGTGCTCATGGCGGGTCTGACGTTGCAGCGTCATCTTGAGGAGAATGCTGAAGAGGAGGTAGATTATTATCTCAAGCCTGATGTCTCGCAGCTTCAAGTCCCAGTTTTTGCGCGGCCCCGTGATATCCTCAAGCCTTTTGCACTGGAGAAGGAAGTCCCTTTGAAGGAGGTGCTAGAACGTCACGAGCAGAGGGTTGCCATAAAGAAGGGTATTAAGGGCAAGGCTGTGATGTGCGGCATTGGTGCTGCGCACCTTCCTCGATCTGATGGCGTTGCCGTGAGTGTTCCAACTGTATCACTCCAGGATGCTATGACCTTGAGGAAGCTGAATGAGGCGGGGAGTTCCGCCGCTCCAGAAGAGAGCCATGATCATTGCCATAGCATATAGGTTGTTTGTGAACTTATGTATTTTTCCTTGTGATTTTAATAAATATGGAATAAGATTCATTTTGTTATAAGTTCATAACTTAAATATACTTGCATTGTTTGCTAAGTTTTATTTTTTGACCAAGTCTTTTAAGTGCGTAACTTAAGTATACTTGCATTGTTTGCTAAGTTTTTATTTTTGACCAAGTCTTTTAAGTGCGTAACTTAAGTATACTTGCATTGTTTGCTAAGTTTTTATTTTTGACCAAGTGTCTTGGCTCGTTATATTGCTTAAGCTCGTACGGTGTACTTAATAGTTGCGCCTCCGTCGTGGGGTGCGCAAAGAAAACTTACTTCAACGTCTTGTAAGTAAGGCGCTTAGCAAGGGTGCGTGCCCGTCGTGGGGTGCGCACGGATACGTGATCCAATGTTGATGGGTTTGCAACCCTCTTACTCAACGAGTAAATTAGTAGGTTAACTCTTTCCTGTCTGCCATCGTGTGGTCTTAATAGGTGCATGCACTCCTCGTGGGCAAAAATATAAGATAGACAATATTGACATATATGCAATAAAGTAAAAGTGCGCTATGGAGTTAGCTAGAAACCATAACATTTTATTAATACTTGCAAGTTTATTTAAAAAATGGAAAACATAATTCCTAAAAAAGAAAAGAAAGACAAACACTTATTGGGCACCTCGTAGGGGGTGAGTGTGTTTGTGTAAGGGCCGTAGCCTAAAAGTAACATCTTTTGAGATTACAGATGTTCCAAGTGCGCGCTAGGTCGTGACCTTCCATATCGCGCAACCTGTATGCGCCGTTGCCGAGCGCGTCTGTGACCTCGTAAGGTCCTTCCCATTTGGGTCCGAGCTTGCCTGTGTCTTCCACGTGGCTCGCGTCATTGGCGCGGTAAACAAAGTCTCCTGGTCTGAATGAAGTGTTTTTGACTTTTGCATCATAATACTTCTTCATTTTTGCCTTAGCCTTTGCTTCACGTATAGCTGCGCGTTCGCGTCTTTCTTCTAGTATATCTAAGTCTATTCGCCGTTCCTCGTCATTTGTTGTGACGTTGACCTCTGCCGTGCGTATAGTTGGCATTCCTATCTCGGCTGGTATGACGGCTTTTGTTCCATAGACTAAGGAGAATGGCGTGTCGCCAGTACTGGTTTTGATTGTCGTGCGATGCGCCCACAAGACATGCGAGAGCTCCTCTACCCATCTTCCTTTATATCTGTCAAGGCGCGCTTTTATGCCTTCGCCTAGACTGCGATTAGCGCGCTCAACTAGGCCATTGGTTTGTGGGTGTTTGACTGAAGCAAAGTGTTGTGTGATGTTTAATTGTGTGCACCAATCTTTGAATGGGTTATCACAGAATTGTTTTCCGTTGTCTGATACGATCTCACCTGGTAGGCCGAAGCGACAGACAATATTGTCCCAAACAAAGCGCTTGACTTGGTTTCCTGTAATGTTCACCACTGCCTTTGCTTCGATCCACTTTGTAAAGTAGTCTATGGCTACGATGAGGAACTTTATTCCTCCAGCTGCGACGGGGAAAGGTCCTGCGATGTCAATACCCCATTTGTAAAATGGCCATGGTGAGGTGATTGGTGTTAGCTCGTGCTGTGGTCGGCGCGGAATAGGCCTATGTACTTGGCAGTTGCTGCACTTTCTTATTAGATCGCGCGCGTCGCGGTGCATTGTTGGCCAATAGTACCCTGACCTTAGAGCGCTTGCCACCACGGATCGTGGCCCTGAGTGCATACTACATGATCCAGCGTGAATTTCGCGGAGTACGTAGTCTGCTTGGAGGGGTCCAACACATCTGAGCCATTGTTGTAAGAAAGATCGCCGATAGAGTACGTTGTCGCGTAATTCGAATCGTTGCGCTGTGCGCCGTATTCTTCGAGCGTCTTTATTATCTTGGGGTAGGGTTCCCTTGCTGATAAATTCGATGATAGGTGTCATCCACGTAGGATCTTGCTCCTCTATCACTGTTGATATCTCCATATCCAAGATTGACTTGTTTTTTAGGGTTTCCACCAATACCTGTTTGGAGAGGTGTGCGAAGCTTGTGGATGCAATCTTGCTGAGTGCGTCCGCCTTCCTGTTATCTCCTCTAGGTACTTGTTTAATTGTGAACCTATCAAAGTTTTGAATCAGAGATTTTGTCTTCTCCAGGTATTGGATCATGTGATCATCCTTGGCTTCGTATTCCCCTAACACGTGGTTAGCGACTAGACGCGCATCTACATTTGCTTCTAGGTTGCGAACACCCATTTGTATTGCGATGCGTAGTCCGGCTAGTAGGGCTTCGTATTCTGCCTCATTGTTTGTGGCTGTGAACTCGAAGCGTAGCGCGTAGGTGAATTCCATACCTTCTGGATTTGTGAGAATAAGGCCTGCGCCTGATCCATCTGCGCATGAGGATCCATCTGTGAACATGGTCCACGGTTCCTGTAGGTCTGCTTTTGCTGCAGGGGTCAGGCTGTCGCTATCTGGCTTTTCCACCATGAAATCGGCTAAGACTTGTCCTTTGATTGCAGTGCGCGGCCTATAAGAGATGTTATACTCACTTAGCAATACACTCCATTTTTGTAAGTGTCCTGATACATCCGGTTTGGAGATAACTTGTTTGATTGGCTGATCCGTGATTATCGCTATTGGATGCGCTTGAAAGTATCTGCGCAGTCTTTTGGATGCGAACACTAGAGCCAAGACCAGCTTTTCCATAGCACTGTAGTTAACCTCTGTTTTCTTGAGGGCTTTGCTTACGAAGTATATGGGTGTCTGGACGGAGTCTCTGTCTGTCAATAGTACTGCGCTAACTGCTCCATGGGTTGCCGATAAGTACATGATTAGTTCTTCCCCTGGTCGCGGTGCAACAAGTTTCGGAAGAGATGCCAGATGGTGTTTAAGTTGTTGGAAAGCTTCTTCTGCGTCGGGAGTCCAGCGAAAGTCTCCCTTTTTTGTGCACTTCGTAAGTGTTTTAAAGAGGGGAAGGGATTTGTCCGCTGACTTAGATAAGAAGCGATTCAGCCCTGCTAACTTTCCATTTAGTGACTGGACTTCTTTGAGTGTGCGCGGGGAAGGGAGATCAATAACAGCCTTTGTCTTCTCTGGGCATGGTTTGATTCCATCGGGTTCTATCAAGTATCCGAGGAACATGCCTTCAGTTGCGCCAAAGGTGCACTTTTTTGGATTCAATTTCATGTTTATCCGTCCCAACGTTCGGAATGTTTCCTCAATGTCGCGCACCAATTCGTCCTCTGTATGGCTTTTTATAACAAGGTCGTCAACGTAGACTTCCAAGTTGCGGCCTACTTGTTTTTCGAAAGCCGTGTCCACCAGCCGTTGGTATGTCGCGCCTGCGTTCTTTAAGCCAAAAGGCATTTTTGTGTAACAGTATACCCCTTTACTGGTGTGGAAAGTTGTTTTTTCTTCATCCTCCACTGCCATTTGGATCTGATGGTATCCTTTATATGCGTCTAGGAAGCACTTGAAGGGGTAGCCACATAAGGACTCGACCTTCCAGTCTATCTCTGGCAGTGGATAGCAGTCCTGCGGGCATGCTTTGTTGAAGTCCGTGAAGTCCACGCACATCCTCCAACTACCATCGCTCTTCTTTACCATAACTGGGTTTGAAAGCCAGTCGTGGTAGTACACTTCGCGCATGATGCCCGCGTCTACTAACTTGTGTACTTCTTCCAAAATAGCCTTTGCACGATCTGGTGCCTGGCCGCGCTTCTTTTGTCGTATTGGAGGGTATCCTTGTCGGATTTGTAGCTTATGCTCTGTGATAGAGCGCGGTACTCCCGTCATATGCTTTGGTTCCCATGCGAAGACATCTAGGTTCCTTTGCAAGAGTGCGCATATAGCTGCTTTACCTTTGTCAGATAAAGATCCTCCAATCGAAACTTGTTGTTCCGGATAATCCGGGTGAATAGCGACTTTTAGATTTGGCGCTTTTCCCGTGCGCTGTTCTGGAATAATATTCTCTTCAGTTGTTACTGCGATGCACTCTTTTGGTGGGACTGTTGTGTTATAGAGAGTGACCACTCCTCCTTTAACTGGGAATTTGAGCATTCCGTGTGCTGTGGATGGTACTGCGCGCATGGATGATATTCCTGGTCTTCCAATTATACCATTGTATGGCGAAGGAGACTTTATTACCATAAAATTTATCCATGTCGCGGTTGAGTGTTGTTCATCTCCAACGACCACCCATAAGCGTAACTGCCCCATGGGCCAGATCTTTTCTCCTGTGAATCCTGTTAGTGACATTGTAGCTGGTGTCAGCTGACTTTGGATTTCAGGTCGCAGCCTTTTGAAGCAGTGCTCATACATAATGTCTGCGGATGCTCCTCCATCAATATACATGCGGTGGATGTCGTGTCCCCCTGTATGTATTTCAATTGTCAGAGGTTCCACGACTGCGTTGTCCGCAGCTATTGTAAGGAAGGATATCTCTTTTCCTGGAGAGAATTTTTGGCTGACTTTTTGCTTTATTTTGCGATGCCATGATTGTATCATGTATATAGTATCAGCCTTTTCTTTTGGGGGTTCTTTCTTGCCCCCATTTCTCTGTCTCTCTTTTCCTTCCTTGATGTTTTTTACGAGGTGGTCCATCCTTCCTTCTCTCACTAACTTTTCGATTAGTTGTTTCAGTTGGACGCACTCGTTAGTTGTATGGCCCTTTTGGCCGTGGTACTCGCAGTATCCACCACCTTGGCGTTTTTCTTCTGCCGTTTTAATTGGTGGTGGTTTTGGGAAGTTCGCACCTTCTGTTGCAAATATCTCCCTTGGAGTTTTAGTAAGGGGAGTATATTTGTCATTGTCTCTTCCACTGCGGTAGTTCCTGCCGCGGTTATTGTTTTGGTCGTTGGATTGTCTCCGCGACTGTTCTTGTTGCCTATAGTTTGGATAGACTTTTTTGCTATCCGCAGCAGCTGCCTCTCCTTGTATAAAGGATCTGGTGCGTTTTGTGAGTTCATCGAAAGACTGTGGAACTCTATCATTGAGCTTTCGGATGAGTTCTGGATTATTAATTCCATTCATGAACCCTGAAATTTTTAGTATTTCGGGACATGCTTTGACTTGCATGCACTCATCCTTGAAGCGCTCCATAAAGGCGCTGGTTGATTCCCCTTGCCGTTGCTTCACCCTTGCCAATTCTACAGGATTTTTAGCGCACTTCTTTCGCTGGGTGAAGTTGTGGCGGAATGCTTTTCGTAATTCCTCAAAGCCGCCTATACTCCTACGTGGGAGTTTGCTAAACCATGTGCGCGCGTTCCCTACCAATGTGGAATTAAACATGTGACACCACACAGGCTGTGGCCAATTTTCGATAGTTGCGGCTGACTCGAAAATTTTTAGGTGGTCGTCTGGGTCACCTGTTCCATCGTATGTCTTCACATTAGCGGGCATGCGTCTGCGCCTGTCGTCTGAGTAATCACTTATGCGACGTGTGAACGCATCGATTTTATGGCGTCGCCATGGGAGAGACATATCCTCGTTTTCTTCCTCGCGACGTCTTCCTTTTGATTTCCAGTGCCCTGTTTCTTTATCCTCGTTGTCCGAGGAATCGCTGGAGGAAGGATAATCTCTCCTTCGGCGTTTGCGCCTGCTCCTTTCAGAAGAGGAGCCTGAGGGATCTCTGCTTGGGGATCTTCTTCTACCCAATCTGTCTTGGATCCGCCTACTTCTGGGATTGGACGATCCTTGGCTCGGCGAATGCTGAGGGCCTAATCTATCATGTATTCCCCGACTACCAAGTCTGGAATGAACATTGGTGCGTCTACCGCTGTTTCCAGAATCTTGTGAGTCAGGTACCGTACCCAACCTATCATGGACATTGGTACGTTCTGTACGTCCTCCTCGTGGGTGACGTGATGGTGATGGTTCACGTTCTGGACCAAAATTAAGTCGGGTTTGCAGATCCGCGTTTGCTCTTCTTGCCGCTTCTTCCTCCATGAGGGCGGTTAGGGCTTCATAATTTTGGGATACAAAATTACCCAAAGTTAGATCGGGTATGTCCTCAGTCGTTGCGAGGATCTCTGCCTCGGTATGGGACGCCCGATTTCGTTCAGGCGCGCCTGGAGGTGCAGTGTTGTTCACTGCAGGTGTGGCCTGATGTGGAGTAGCGAAGAGGGTGCGTTGGAGTTCTTCAACGCTTGGGACCACTGAAGAGATTACGGGTAGTTCCATTGTTGGAATGGGCTGGGTTGTTCCCGCTCCTTGGTGATCAGGTGCGCTGGTTGTCCCAGCAACCTGTTTAGGAGTCGAATCTTGTCGATTCTTCCTTTTGTGGTCACGTTTTTCCGACTGCGGAGTCCGTTGGCTCGAATTCTTGTGTTTCGTCATTCTAGTTCGTTGTAGGCTCCCACGGATGGCGCCACTTGTTGATACAAAAGTTGGGCGTACCTGGTTATTGGGCTTTTGCTCTTATATCAATCAGCTTCTTAGTACCTTGTTACCTGCGCACTAAGAAAATAGACAACACCGTTAGGCTTATCGAGGGATTGTCTCCCCCGATTAGACTTCGGCGTGAGAGTAAGTAATCGATTTAGGGTTTGGTTGAAGAGTTAGGGTTGTATATCGTACCTTTAATGAGAATCGTGTGATTCTATATATAGGGGCTAAGAAACCGTGTTTCTTGCTCCTCACTCTTCGCACGCGTGGTGCTTATCCAAAGTAAGGATATCTATTCCTTGAATAGATAATCCTTATCGTTACCCGGTGGGTTAGATTGGGCTTTTGGGCTTCGTGAGCCCAAGCGTTAATACCACGGCCCATACCATTTGTCATGGTAGCCCATTCGTGATGGGCTTAAGTGTAAGTGATGTCTATCATTTGGGCTTGCGGCCCAAATATAGGCTATACGTCATCAATAACCAACCACTTACCCACTTAGATATAGGAAGTCCTTATGACTCTAGGTATTAGGTAGTCTTAGGAGAAAACATCAACTAGTACACTTTAGATGCCAGATAAGCTTTAGGTTAGAATTCCATCTTTGGATATGTACCATATACAATGGTACTAACTAGGATGCCTTTAAGATAAGTTAGGATACTTTGCCGTAGTCATAAACCCTTAAGTACTTTCTAGGATAGAAACCCTACTTCCCGACCATACCTTATTAGGATACATTAGAATACCCTGAACCCTAGGAAATTATCCATCCTTAGGAAATATAACAAGTTAGGTACTTGTTATGATCTACTCGAGGTTTTAGTATACCCTATAAGTAATACTACCGGATATGTAATATTCACAACCCCTAGGAATTTAGATTAAGTAGTTTCGACACCTTAGAACTCAACACCTCATAAGATAGAAGGATTTTACCCTTTAGGTAGTTAAACCTAGGATATTACCCTTTAGGTAGTTAGTAAGTGCTGATAAAGTAGGCTCCGACAAATAAATCAACTCTATATAATCACCCTTTCCCACAAAAACTCCCTTCCCTTTTTCATGCCCGGCAATTTGCCAAAACCTCCATCTTTCCTAATCACATATGGCATAAATAGTGATACTTGTTAAACTTCTAATTATGACAAGTTATTTATGACCTTATGCGATTGTGATTTCATTCCTCAATTCATGACATTGTATGTCATGAGTCACCACTCCTCCCGTACACTATCTTTTTACACTTAAACCCTTAAATCCCCTAAAACACTTCCCCTATCGTTTCCCCTAATGATGAGAATCTTCGTTCTACATCATAACGATCTGAATTCAGTAAACTACTCTTCCTCCATCTCTAATTCCCATCCCTATGAAACTTCTTAGTTTCCCTTAGTTAGAGAGCTTTCCCTAACTACTCCCATGTGCAAGTATATAGTAGTTATATACAAGCATACTTCTATCCTTCCCTCTTTACTTCCTACTCCCCTAGATCACTATGATTCCCGAAGTAGTTTCCCCTCTTAGAAAACCCGTAGTATACATTCTAGGATTCCCATAATTGAGGTTAGAAATAATTTTAGGATGCCCTTAGGAAAACCTATGATTAGAAATAGGATACTTTGAATCACCAAAATAGGCTATCTCTAATAAACCCTTGAGGAAATAGAAAATAAGATTAGGAATCTTTGAGGTTTAATTAGGTTAGTTACCGAACTAGAACCCTGATAGGTAGAAACTAGAAAAGACATCCCTATAAGATAGGATTTAGTTTAAAATAAGAATTATACTTGGTAACAAGGATATTAGAATTGGTCATAGATTAGATTTAAGCAACCTTTAGATACAATTTAGAAAACTTAAGAATAACAAAGGATTAGATAGGGTTGGTAGTTTACTAACGAGATAGGAACAAGCCTTTAGCATCTAGTTTAGTAATAGGATAGGAAATAGGAACAAACCGTTTTGAGGATATAGTTTACCCACACTTAGTTTTATAAGTGACCTACCCTTATTAGGATTTTCCACACACTAGTATAAGGATTTAGAAACCCCTAGGAATAATACACCTTTAGGATACCCCGAGCCTACCCTAAGTTTTATAAACCCAGACTTAGAATTCGAGGTTACTAGTTATAACTAGGAATAATATATTCGAGGATTTTAGTCTACCTATACTTAGTTTCTTAGGAATTGACACTCCTTAGGTTACACAATAGAATTCCACTCGGACGATACTATGGATATTACCCTACCTAGTTTTACGTACTTAGGACATAAGATAAACAACTTAGGTCAAAAGACTAAACCTAGAACTTTACCTAGAAATAATGACAAACCCCTAGATAAAGAATCACCTATCCCGTCTAGCCCTTCTTCCCTTTTAGGATCACCTTCACAAACTAGGTCAAAAGTATCACCTTTAGATTTTAGGACTATCTTTAGAAAACTAGATAATTCCTTAAGGATTATACCAAGACCTTTAGGAGGGAAACAAACTTTCAGGGAATCTAGTAAATCTAATCCTCATTGGGATATCATCCTTCCAGGTATCCTACTCCTCCATCTTTCCTCACTCTACCGTTTAATCCTATACTCCCATCTTTTCCCACTCTACCTATTCCTACTTTTCCGTTTTAATCCCACTCTTTTGTTATCCCCTACTCCTCCGTACTTTTCTATTTCATCCCTTGCCTTCCTTCCTTCCTTTTCACTTCTTCACTTCCTCCCATCCTTTCGTTTCGTTCCTCCGTCATTTTTTACTCTATTTTTCCCTACTCTATACTCTCTCCTTACCTCATCCTACAATGTTCTAAGAATTAGAACTTGTACTTCTCGTCATTTCACAAGGTTCTATTAGTTAGAACTTGTAAGAATATCTAAGTCGGAGTTTTCGTAATCCTCATTATGACTGACATATGATATTATCCTCCTAATCTTGTGTTATCTTGCAAGCCATAACTCAGGGTGCCATCCGGCAACTAGTTGTTGATAGTAGTACTGCAACACTAGAAACCCGAGTTACTAACATGACTAATGCTGATAACCTACGTCTAGATATTGGGCCCATAACCTTAGGTTCCCACGATCTCTAAATCTTTCCACAAGACATTGTAAATCTCACAATGTTTTTCTCAACTTCATGGGTCAATCCCATCAAGTTTCCCAAATTCTGAGTCAATACACTTGTCCACTCTCTCAAAACATTCCCCTAACACACCCCCTTAAGTGTGGTCAATCCTTTTCCTTTTCCGCTGATACTATTTAAGGATGATTTATAATCATTTTATTAATAGGAATCAGGACTCTTTTTCATCTTAATAAGAAATTATAAATCAGCGGACCAGGAGTTTATAGACTCTTGCTTACAAGAATTGGGACGCCTCTACTTGTAAGTGACGAGTTGTAAATAAATGATTCTGAGTATTTGGCACACTTACAAACACTTCCTAATTCCTTTGTATGAAACAATTCCTTTCCTTTGTCTATATCATCCTTTCCTTCGAATCGTAAACTCATTCTTCTCTCTCCACCTCTACACTTACTTTAAACAAAATCTCAGGGCGAGATTTTCTTTAAGGGGGTAAGACTGTAACAACCCATAAAATTTCATCAACATCATTTCCACCACAAGGTAATTTCACAAGTAAATTTTTACTTTTCATTACATGCATGACTGTTTAGACCTGCTCACGTATCCAAGTATGCCCAACACCACTGTTTACACTATGCAAACACCCCAGTATGTCAATTCTAGGTTCTAAACATTATTACACTAAGTAATATATCACTCTAGTATGCTATATCTATTAGAAACCCTAACAAAACACTAATTGAACCCTATGTGTTTACGGTTAGCTTTAAAATCCTAATAGCTTATCTGAACTAGCATGAAAGTGCTCAAGGCTTAGGTATAAGTTACATTAGCAACTTTAGGATATATTAGACTCCTTAGACTATAGTAAAACCCCCCTAGAACCTAGGTACAAGTCCCTTAAGCACAAAACCCTAACTAGGTCATAACTTCCCGGAATTATGTCTAAACTATCTCAAAACTTCAACATAGGCTACCACCACTTAGTATAAGCCTCTTAGGACTTAGGATTAGTCATTAGGCACTCATAGGACCCTAACCTTGACACAAAACCATAGGATAAACCCTAATCTCTCACTAATCAAACTTAGGTCATTTAGGTCCCAAAACTAGGTCAAAACCTTCCCGAATCTTAAGTATAAGCTACCACCACCTAGGAATTGATCCCTAAACCTTAATACTAGTCACTAATAACTCTTAGGACCCTAATATAGGTACTAATCCCTAAATTAAAACCTTAATCCTAAACCTAACCCTAAGCCTAGATTGAGCTTAAAACTAAGACTAAACTAGCACCTTAAGCACCTCCAACACCTTAAGATACCACCCTAGCAGTTTTTTAACGTCCTTATCACCCTAAGAAAGCAAGCTAGCACCTCCATAGTAGCTTACAACTAGCTTTGTCACCTACTTGTAAGCTACTTGTCCAAAATATCTACCTTGAACCATTTAACACCACAAATCACCCTACCACCGCCTCTCCAGCCCCCTACCTACTCCCTAGCCATCCTTAGTCACCCCCACCTGTCCTAAACTGCCTCCCCACGTTAACTTGGCCACCACTCCAAGTTTACTTAACATTTAGGGTTATCGAGCCCTATAAATACCCCTAGAACCCTGTCATTTCAAAACCATCCCACACCACTTCTCCACCTCAATTCTCTGAATCCTAGCAGTAGTATTAGGACCCTAGTAACCTTAGAAGTCAAGAACATTAGGCCTAGAACCCTTGTCAAAGTAAAAACTAGCCGATAAACCCTAAACCTTAGCAAAACCTTAGTTAGACCTCACCTTGACCACGTTAACCTTAATCTGACCTAGGTAAGCCTTCACTTTGATTCTAATGAACTTAGTACTAACCTAGAACTCCTAGGATATTCCTTAGAACCTTTAGGTAAGCCTTGACCATTTTCATTTAGGACTTTTCATTTTTAAACCCTAATTCTAGATAAATATATGTTTATATTCTAAATTGCCTTATTATGTGCTATAATCTGATTTAGGAGACTTAGTTAAGTACATATTAGTTTAACATAAGCTAGGAAACTTAGTTGTTACATCAAAATATAGTTGACTTGAATTTAGGACTAGTTTTGCAATAGTTTTCATGCATAGGGGTATATATGGTAACTTTCTAAAAATATTAAGTCTAGGGACTTTTTTTGACATATCTTAGAAGTAATAAGTATAAGGACCTTTTTTTCAAAGTTCTATAACCTTAGGATAGTAAGTAAAATAAGTTATAAACTTAAAAGGACTAGTTTGGCAAATATTATCAAGCTAAGGGTATAAAGGGTAAATATTAAAAGTTAGTGTAGTTAAAGGACTATTTCTGCCATTACTTGAAAATAAATAATTATAGGGTCTATTTGTGTGAAAGATATAAAGTTATATGCTTAATTGTTATAAATTTTTAGGTTTAGAGTAGAAAGTGTAAATATGTAAACTTGAAGGGTATAAACGGACTATTTTCATAATAAGTATAAAAACCTATTTTTGAGTTAGAA
Source organism: Artemisia argyi (assembly GCA_030686995.1). Lineage (NCBI taxonomy): Eukaryota > Viridiplantae > Streptophyta > Magnoliopsida > Asterales > Asteraceae > Artemisia > Artemisia argyi. The sequence continues at coordinate 506,483 of JARVZY010002064.1, forward strand.
ACATAACACAATACTAATGAGCTTCATGTGAGGAGTACCATGTGGATATTTCGTTTTGACGAGTTTGCTGGGTTTACGAATTAAAGTGCCCTGGCTCCTCAAACAATTATTGCTTGTACTTTTGGATTATGATGGCCCGAACGGTGTTATTCTATAACTAAATATTAATAACAACATAACTCAATAATAGGGAGCTTTATGTGAGGAGTATTAACTTCTGAAATATGATGGCCCGAACGGTATTATGTTGATAACATAATACAATAGTAGGGAGCTTCGTGTGAGGAGTCATATACTTCTAAATTGTGATGGCCCGAGCGGTGTTATGTTATATCTAGAACCCTTAAGATTAATTACTTAAAAACCTAGACTAAGACTTGACATACATACACACACACACACCAAACCCTACTCCCAGGATACGTGAGTCAGCAGTCTAATCCTTGAGTCACTTTTCACATCAATCATAACATCCTAAAGCCCAGGTGAGTTTTCATAGCGTCATACTCTTTTTAAAACTTTCATACTAAATGCTTTACAAACCCTGTGAGGGGGATACATGCTACTTGCTTTACTTAAACCCAAATACAAGTCTTTTTCTTTGGTTGTTGCACGAGGAAACTAACTGCCACCACTACATAACCAAGATTCATGAATCTAATCATTTGGGATATTTTACCCACGCGAATGCGAATATAGTTGATAGATCTATTGGAGTTTGATAACTCCTGTTGGTATTAACATCTCTCTGGATGATACCAATAAGTACTATATTTGAATCCACTGAAGGAATAACTTTGGAAATTTATCCTTCACATCCCCTCATGTTGGGTCTGCAGCCCACATGACCCGGATAGTTAAGGTGTGGGTCATGAGCATAGTGCAATAAATCCCCTATCTGTAGTATTGTACTGATCATACAATACTATCGGATACGAACTGTTTAAATGCGGTTTCTACTACTCTACATGGGTGTAAAACAACGTAGCCCATGCTTTACTAAACTTGTATTCACACTACTACTTAAACCTATGACTCTCACTCAACACCTAGTGTTGACTCTTTAAGCATGTATCTTATGTATATAGCCGTTACGGAGCTTTGGCAAGATGCGGCACTAAACTCGGATGACTTTAAATCTTGTTATCATTCAAACACTATTTCACACTTAGATTCACGGGACCTCAGCTTAATAAAACACTGAAATTTTAATGAATGATAACTTAATTATAAAAATGTCTCTTTTCGAGTCATTTTCTATTATTGTGACTATGATACCATGGAGTAATACCCCAACCCTAAATCCGTTGGTAGTATAAGATTTAGGTAAGACCAGGTCGTATCCATAAGGACTTAGTTCGTTCGTATTAAGTAAAAATGAATAGTAAACAAGACAAGTAACGATTATGATAATATGAAGAATTCAAATGATAAAACGAATGATTGCTTGGATAGCTGATAACGCTCAAAATTAACATGTTTTTAGTCGCATTATTGTTTGATTTATGAGTGGAAATTGGTCATATTTGTATATATTTGTTACTTAATCGTGGAAAAGTGTTTATGCATGCAAATATAGCCAAAAACAGGAAAAAATGATTAAAAGATGAAGTAATGAAGTGGACATGCATTTTTGGAGAGTTTCAAGATGATCAAGGAAGAAAGAAACGTTGCATGGAAAAAAGGATTTGATAAAGAAAGGTTGTCTACATGAAATTATCAAGGAAATATCAAGTTCTAATGGACAAAGTTATGCCACAAGGAAAAATAATGCATGCAACGTAAAACGACAAAGAAAAGACATAGAAATACGGTTCAGACAGATTCCAGCCGATCGGTCACAACTCGCAACCGATTCGGCTGGAAACGTGCCAAAGATTGACCATCCGATCGGATGGCGAGAAACCGATCGGATGGGGTTGACTGAAGTTACAAGTTTTGCATTTATTGTTGAATTTACTCCCCATAATCATGTGTGGCTGATCATTTCTGCTTATTAACTGAGGATGGACGTTTTTACTTGAAGGATAAGTGTCATTATGCTATATAATGAGCACTTAGGGCCTAGAGTTAGTAGTACCACCATTATCTAACTTAGTATTACACCAAATCTTGTTAGTTTATCTTATATTGCCTGAAAGTTTACTAAGTGTTGTAAAAACGTCCAGAACGTGTTGAGTTAGAGTCTCAAGCATTGGTTCGAGTGTGGAGTTGTTTACTAACGTTAGTGAGCAATTGGAGGAGTGTGGTTGCTGTAGTTCCACAAGTTTATTCATTGTAATTCACAAGACTAGGTACACCTTGATTCTTATAATGAACAATTGTTACTTTAAGTTTTATGAAAGTTTTCTTATTTACTTGTGTTTTAATATGATTGATATGGAGTAATTTGTGATATACTTGTGTATATGATGTGATTGGTTAATGGAGTATTATTTTATGAAAAAGGTGATGCATGAAAACATATCTATTTTATGAGTTTGTTGAAAGAACATCTTTTTTTGCTTAGTTTGTCGTTAAAAACAATTTCTTGAAAAATAGGACCGAAAGGAATTTCAACTTGTTTTTATTCCAAAATATTAATGCACCAAATTAGTATGGAATAGGATGCTTGACAACCATCTTATTTACTTATTAAAATAGATTTGAGACGATTTCATCACGAAAAAGGACCGAAAGGATTCGTAGGAATTCATAAGAAAAGAATTGATTTTCTAAACAACCATGAGTTTATAGGATTGTCATACTAATTCGATATGTCCGAAAGGAGTCATTTAGGTTATAGAATTCTTAGTGGTAGTGAAAACATGACATACATCATAGATTGTATAACTACTCATTTTTAGTTGCGCATCATAACAAGTTTTACACCAAACTTTGTACTCAAATTGTTACGATACTCCTAATTACCAATCAAGGAATTATACACAAGTATATGTTTAGTTTTTATTGAGTTTCTTTTAAGATTTTACATAAATTTGGATTGACAACCCTTATTTAACAAACGTTTTTCTCACCTTTATTTCACCGGACGAGTATACTTCCTCGTATGTGCTAGATAATAATCGGATAATTCGTGTTTATAAATTTTAAAACTTGTACTAATAAAACGCACATCATGTTTTTGGCGCCGTTGCCGGGGATTTGATTAATTTTCTTAGTTTTTAGTAATAAAATTGTTTGTAATTCGTAAAATTTTAAAGTTTTTAAAGTTAAGTAAAAAAAATTTGGTTTTTGACCAACCGAATCGGATGGATGTCCATCCGATCGGTTGGTGGTCTCGGTAAATTTTATAGGATTCTGTTTTTAGTAATTAATTTTTATTTTTCTGTTTTTAGTTAATTAGTTTTAATAATTATATAATTAATGTTAGTTTTTAATAGTTTTAAGTTGGAATTATAAGTCATTTTTAATGTTTTAGTAGTTTTAATTTTAATTAATGATTTAGTAGTTTTAAAGACACCTTAGTTAATGCTTTCATTGTTTTTAATTTCATAATTACTGTTTTATTAAATATTAGTTTTATAAAAAAAAATTATTAGTGCAGAAAACTCCAACCGATCCGGTTGCGGGTTCCAACCGATCGGTTGGAGGAGGTAATATTGTGCCAACCGATTCGGATGGATTTCAAACCGATCGGTTGGGCGTCTCGGTAAAATTTTAGACATTTTTAATTTTTAGTTTATTTTCAATTCTTAGTGTTTTATTTAGTTAATTTACTTGTTCTTATTTCATATTAAGAGTTATTTGATTATAACGAACCCTCATGCTAATGATTTGGATTTTTTTTTATGGTTATGTTATAGTTAGTAAGTGCTTAAGTTGAAATGGAGAGTTTGAGTAAGATTTCTGCGTATTTGAAAGATTTGGAAGATATGTTCAAGGATTCCGGTGATTCCTTGGAAAAGTTGGAGAATATGTTGGAAAAAGCTAAGTTGGATTTAGAAGGAGAAGAGGTTGTTGGTGACAATGTTTCTTATTTGCCACATGAAATGTGTTACCCAAAGAAGGAAAAGGACAGAAAAGTTGTTGTTTTCACTAAAGCACCACCTAAAGAATATGATGCTCCACACATGAGGCATTCTACACCTTGTGCGGTTGAAGGAGTTAAAGCGTGGGATGCGGAATTGAATATGGAATATGGAGACAATTACATTTCGGAAGAAATGCTTGACAAGCTTGGTTTTGTTAGGCTTGATTATAGAAGTTATGGTAAGAAGGAAGTGAAAGGAGTTAGAGTGAATATTCATGGTCACATCTTTAAAGTTGATTTTGTGGTTTTGGAGTATACTAATGAAGATGAACCGGAAGTGATCTTTGGTAGAGACTTTTTAATGAATACCAAGTGTACTTTGGATTTTGCACTTGGGGAGTTAAGAATTAACATAAGTGATTTGGAAGAAGGGAAGAGTGTGAATGAAATGCTTGTTGATGTTTGTGAAGGAATGGAAATGATGAAGGAAGGAAGGGATGAAGTTTGTAAGATGGGGAAAGCTAACCGAAACAAAACACCATTGAACAAATTAACCCAACCCTCCACCCAAAAAGAAAACAAATCATCATCATCATCATCATCCAAAACACCACCATATTCACCAAAAAGTACCAAACAATTAACCAAAGAGCAAAAACAAGCTATCTTGGAGAATCTTGAAGCAAAAATTAGTGAATTGATGGAAAACAAACCGGTCATTGAGGAATTATATGGAGTATAGGAAGAAATTAGATGGAGTTATCTTGACAAAGCCTAAGTTGGAGGATAATAGTTTAGATGAAGTAGAGGAGAGAAGGATAATTGAGAATGGGCTCCTGATGAGGCGAAAAATGATCCGTTTTTAGGGGGTCATTTAAGCCCGGAATTGAATTTATTTGATCAAATATTGCCCTAAATCGTTCCTTTTGTGATTTTAGGTACTTTGGGAGTGAAATCTGGAAAAGGAGGCAATTAGGTCGTTTTTGGAGCATAAAAGTGAAGAAAACGCCAAAGACTTAATTTTCCATGCTGGAACAGTGTTTGACGGCGTCAAGAGGAAGAATTTGACGGCGTCAAGAGTAAACATCATGACGACCCAGTACAAACATGAAGGCGTCACAAGTAGAGCGTCAAGAGTTAAAAGTCTGACGGCCTGCAAAAGTGGACAACATGACGGCGTCAGATGTAGATAAAGGCAGTCCGAGGTGTATTTTGGCGGCGAGATGTCGGCATCACCCATTTGTTCTTGATGCCGTCAGCCTCTAATATCTATATATAGTTTTCTAATTTTCATTCATTAAAGAGGAAGAAGTTTGGAGAACCCCTAAGGCCGAACCTTATATGAATTTTACAGCTTTTCAAGGGTTTTCAACCCTTGAATCCTTACATGTGTTATTGTGATAAGTCTTTTCTTAATTCAATCAATATGTCTATGTGTTGGTTGTCTATATCTTGTGCTTGTCTTGATTCCGCCATGCTAGACTAGATTTATTTTGTGTTTGCTTAGATCTAATGAAACCTAGATGTTGATTATGTGTTGATTACTTGTTTATGGTTGTATTGGATGAATGATTTCAATGTTAGGCTTAAGAAAACTAGCAGATCTCCATTATGTAACATGCTTGAACGTCTTAGGAAACACGAACCGATGTGTACTAGGTTTTATTGGTTGTATTTAATGCATGAGTAAATTCTAATGATCCCATGTTAGGAGCTTCTTGCAGGCACGACATAGGAGTGAAGTAGGCACTCATAGGATTGGGGAAGTAAGTATGCCACCCCATGAATGGTATTAAGGAATACAATCCGTCATCCACGCAACTATAACAAGTAATTAACGTGTAAAAGATATCTAGGGAGTAGTGAAATCTAAGTAAACACATTTCTCCCACTTATTGCTCACAACTTTAGTTTAATACAGTTTATTTTCATTTTTAGTATTTTATTTTGATTGCATCTTTAGTATTGGGTTAGTTGACTAGCAACTAATTCCGCCCAAATCCTTAAAACCCGAGATTTTACTTGCTTTTCATAAAATATAAAAAACATAAAAAGAATCATCCTTCATCTCTAGAACTAGTATTTAGGTTTTCTAATCCTAGCGACACTATTCCTAGCTGAACGATCAATCCCCCGGTACTTGTCACTATACTATACTACAACGATCAGGTACACCGCCTGGTGGGGGTTGTAAGCTTCTCAAGATCCCTTCAGAGGTAAAGCCTGGTGCAATTCCCACGCATCAAGTTTTTGGCACCGCAGCCCGGGGAATAGTTATTGTCTAGGTTAGGATTTCTTTTAATTAGGTCTACTTGCTAGATTCCTTTCTAGTAAGATTTTATTTTTATTTCTAGGTTTTCTTTAGTCTATCTTTTTCTTTGTGCCCTTTGTTTGTAAAACCATTTTCATTTGTTTCCATGGCGGATGGAATTCCATTTAGATCATTAACTATAGAGGAACAATTAGTTTACTCGGATAGATTTGCTTCCTGTTGCTCCAATGAATTTTTAAGTGATCTTAGATATATACAAGAGGAGATGGGTGTAAAGTTTGATAGGTTTGACAAGTTATGCACATGTGTGGCCTATATTAAACAATCATTGTTAGGATCAATTCCTTTTAGTAAGACCCTTTGGAAAAATTTTGAGGATAGCATCCTAACCGTGAACCATGAGTTCAGTGAATTGATGGGTTTGTATACATCACAACTAGAGGAAACAATTAAGGAGGATTTAGCCGAACATGATCATCTTGAGCAAAAAGACATAGGTTTTATGATCAATGACTTCGAATCTCAAGGAACACATGATGAATCCTTTAGGCAAATTGAACATTGTAATAAAGTTATTGAGGAAGATTCTTATGTATCAGACTTAGAAGTTGAAATTGCTAGGGACGGATTTGAGATACTTAGGAACATGTTTGGGTTAGATTCTACTAAAACACATGATGCGGATATAGGTGATATTGAGATAAGGAAGGATGAGGTAAGTAACACAAACCTACAAAGTACCCCACAACTCCTACCATCGCTTGAGGAATACACACCACCCGTGACTTACCCGGAAGAAGTAGAAGAAACTTTAGGAATCCCGATGGAGGTAGAACCTTGTACCAAACACCACTATAGAATATAGGTTTGAATACTTGTAGTGATAACCTTACTCTTAGTTCTAGGGAGTTTCCTAGTGTTGATGAACCGGAACCTCAATCTTCACACAACTTTACATCCTTAGATATACATCTAGGAGGCAAAATAGGAGCCGATCCACCCATCAAACCATATAGTCCGGGTAGTCTTAGGATAAAGGTGATAGACTTTAAGCCATGTAGAGAGGAAGCCAATATAGGAGTGGAACATAACCTTACATGCTTACATCACCCATGCATGATTGATCATAAGAAACATTATGGGTTTAAACCTAGTTTATTAGGTCAAGATGGATCCCCAACTAGGAGTCTCTCGAAGTTGATAGAAAATGATCCCTTTCTAGGAGAAAATCTTAATCCACCCATTAACCAAATTGAATTAGGTAAGGTTATGATGATAGGAGCACACCCGTTTGAGCATATAATTCATCCACCACTCTTCCCTCACGTAAGTATTTTTGGAGAGTTTCAAGAGGATCAAGGAAGAAAGAAACGTTGCATGGAAAAAAGGATTTGATAAAGAATGGTTGTCTACATGAAATTATCAAGGAAATATCAAGTTCTAATGGAAAAAGTCATGCCACAAGGAAAAATACTGCATGCAACGTAAAACGACAAAGAAAAGACATAGAAATACGGTTCAGACAGATTCCAGCCGATCGGTCGCAACTCGCAACCGATTCGGCTGGAAACGTGCCAAAGATTGACCATCTGATCAGATGGCGAGAAACCGATCGGATGGGGTTGACTGAAGTTACAAGTTTTGCATTTATTGGCGAATTTACTCCCCATAATCATGTGTGGCTGATCATTTCTGCTTATTAACTGAGGATGGACGTTTTTACTTGAAGGATAAGTGTCATTATGCTATATAGTGAGCACTTAGGGCCTAGAGTTAGTAGTACCACCATTATCTAACTTAGTATTACACCAAATCTTGTTAGTTTATCTTATATTTCCTGAAAGTTTACTAAGTGTTGTAAAAACGTCCAGAACGTGTTGAGTTAGAGTCTCAAGCATTGATTCGAGTGTGAAGTTGTTTACTAACATTAGTGAGCAATTGTAGGAGTGTGGTTGCTATAGTTCCACAAGTTTATTCATTGTAATTCACAAGACTAGGTACACCTTGATTCTTATAATGAACAATTGTTACTTTAAGTTTTATGAAAGTTTTCTTATTTACTTGTGTTTTAATATGATTGATATGGAGTAATTTGTGATATACTTGTGTATATGATGTGATTGGTTAATGGAGTATTATTTTATGAAAAAGGTGATGCATGAAAACATATCTATTTTATGAGTTTGTTGAAAGAACATCTTTTTTTGCTTAGTTTGTCGTTAAAAACAATTTCTTGAAAAATAGGACCGAAAGGAATTTCAACTTGTTTTTATTCCAAAATATTAATGCACCAAATTAGTATGGAATAGGATGCTTGACAACTATCTTATTTACTTATTAAAATAGATTTGAGACGATTTCATCACGAAAAAGGACCGAAATGATTCGTAGGAATTCATAAGAAAAGAATTGATTTTCTAAACAACCATGAGTTTATAGGATTGTCATACTAATTCGATATGTCCGAAAGGAGTCATTTAGGTGATAGAATTCTTAGTGGTAGTGAAAACATGACATACATCATAGATTGTATAACTACTCATTTTTAGTTGCGCATCATAACAAGTTTTACACCAAACTTTGTACTCAAATTGTTACGATACTCCTAATTACCAATCAAGGAATTATACACAAGTATATGTTTAGTTTTTATTGAGTTTCTTTTAAGATTTTACATAAATTTGGATTGACAACCCTTATTTAACAAACGTTTTTCTCACCTTTATTACACCGGACGAGTATACTTGCTCGTATGTGCTAGATAATAATCGGATAATTCGTGTTTATAAATTTTAAAACTTGTACTAATAAAACGCACATCATGTTTTTGGCGCCGTTGCCGGGGATTTGATTAATTTTCTTAGTTTTTAGTAATAAAATTGTTTGTAATTCGTAAAATTTTAAAGTTTTTAAAGTTAAGTAAAAAAAAATTGGTTTTTGACCCACCGAATCGGATGGATGTCCATCCGATCGGTTGGTGGTCTCGGTAAATTTTATAGGATTCTGTTTTTAGTAATTAATTTTTATTTTTCTGTTTTTAGTTAATTAGTTTTAATAATTATATAATTAATGTTAGTTTTTAATAGTTTTAAGTTGCAATTATAAGTAATTTTTAATGTTTTAGTAGTTTTAATTTTAATTAATGATTTAGTAGTTTTAAAGACACCTTAGTTAATGCTTTCATTGTTTTTAATTTCATAATTACTGTTTTATTAAATATTAGTTTTATAAAAAAAATAAAAAAATAAAATTATTAGTGCAGAAAACTCCAACCGATCCGGTTGCGGGTTCCAACCGATCGGTTGGAGGAGGTAATATTGTGCCAACCGATTCAGATGGATTTCAAACCGATCGGTTGGGCCTCTCGGTAAAATTTTAGACATTTTTAATTTTTAGTTTATTTTCAATTCTTAGTATTTTATTTAGTTAATTTACTTGTTCTTATTTAATATTAAGAGTTATTTGATTATAACGAACCCTCATGCTAATGATTTGGATTTTTTTTTATGGTTATGTTATAGTTAGTAAGTGCTTAAGTTGAAATGGAGAGTTTGAGTAAGATTTCTGCGTATTTGAAAGATTTGGAAGATATGTACAAGGATTCCGGTGATTCCTTGGAAAAGTTGGATAATATGTTGGAAAAAGCTAAGTTGGATTTAGAAGGAGAAGAGGTTGTTGGTGACAATGTTTCTTATTTGCCACATGAAATGTGTTACCCAAAGAAGGAAAAGGAGAGAAAAGTTGTTGTTTTCACTAAAGCACCACCTAAAGAATATGATGCTCCACACATGAGGTATTCTACACCTTGTGCGGTGGAAGGAGTTAAAGCGTGGGATGCGGAATTGAATATGGAATATGGAGACAATTACATTTCGGAAGAAATGCTTGACAAGCTTGGTTTTGTTAGGCTTGATTATAGAAGTTATGGTAAGAAGGAAGTGAAAGGAGTTAGAGTGAATATTCATGGTCACATCTTTAAAGTTGATTTTGTGGTTTTGGAGTATACTAATGAAGATGAACCGGAAGTGATCTTTGGTAGAGACTTTTTAATGAATACCAAGTGTACTTTGGATTTTCCACTTGGGGAGTTAAGAATTAACATAAGTGATTTGGAACAAGGGAAGAGTGTGAATGAAATGCTTGTTGATGTTTGTGAAGGAATGGAAATGATGAAGGAAGGAAGGGATGAAGTTTGTAAGATGGGGAAAGCTAACCGAAACAAAACACCATTGAACAAATTAACCCAACCCTCCACCCAAAAAGAAAACAAATCATCATCATCATCATCATCCAAACACACCACCATATTCACCAAAAAGTACCAAACAATTAACCAAAGAGCAAAAACAAGCTATCTTGGAGAATCTTGAAGCAAAAATTAGTGAATTGATGGAAAACAAACCAGTCATTGAGGTATTGAGGAATTATATGGAGTATAGGAAGAAATTAGATGGAGTTATCTTGGCAAAGCCTAAGTTGGAGGATAATAGTTTTGATGAAGTAGAGGAGAGAAGGATAATTGAGAATGGGCTCCTGATGAGTCGAAAAATGATCCGTTTTTAGGGGGTCATTTAAGCCCGGAATTGAATTTATTTGATCAAATATTGCCCTAAATCGTTCCTTTTGTGATTTTAGGTACTTTGGGAATGAAATCTGGAAAAGGAGGCAATTAGGACGTTTTTGGAGCATAAAAGTGAAGTAAACGCCAAAGACTTAATTTTCCATGCTGGAACAGTGTTTGACGGCGTCAAGAGGAAGAATTTGACGGCGTCAAGAGTAAACATCATGACGACCCAGTACAAACATGAAGGCGTCACAAGTAGAGCGTCAAGAGTTAAAAGTGTGACGGCCTGCAAAAGTGGACAACATGACGGCGTCAGATGTAGATCAAGGCAGTCCGAGGTTTATTTTGGCGGCGAGATGACGGCATCACCCATTTGTTCTTGACGCCGTCAGCCTCTAATATCTATATATAGTTTTCTAATTTTCATTCATTAAAGAGGAAGAAGTTTGGAGAAACCCTAAGGCCGAACCTTATACGAATTTTACAGCTTTTCAAGGGTTTTCAACCCTTGAATCCTTACATGTGTTATTGTGATAAGTCTTTTCTTAATTCAATCAATATGTCTATGTGTTGGTTGTCTATATCTTGTGCTTGTCTTGATTCCACCATGCTAGGCTAGATTTATTTTGTGTTTGCTTAGATCTAATGAAACCTAGATGTTGATTATGTGTTGATTACTTGTATATGGTTGTATTGGATGAATGATTTCAATGTTAGGCTTAAGAAAACTAGCAGATCTCCATTATGTAACATGCTTGAACGTCTTAGGAAACATGAACCGATGTGTACTAGGTTTTATTGGTTGTATTTAATGCATGAGTAAATTCTAATGATCCCATGTTAGGAGCTTCTTGCAGGCTCGACATAGGAGTGAAGTAGGCACTCATAGGATTGGGGAAGTAAGTATGCCACCCCATGAATGGTATTAAGGAATACAATCCGTCATCCACGCAACTATAACAAGTAATTAACGTGTAAAAGATATCTAGGGAGTAGTGAAATCTAAGTAAACACATTTCTCCCACTTATTGCTCACAACTTTAGTTTAATATAGTTTATTTTCATTTTTAGTATTTTATTTTGATTGCATCTTTAGTATTGGGTTAGTTGACTAGCAACTAATTCCGCCCAAATCCTTAAAACCCGAGATTTTACTTGCTTTTCATAAAATATAAAAAACATAAAAAGAATCATCCCTCATCTCTAGAAGTAGTATTTAGGTTTTCTAATCCTAGCGACACTATTCCTAGCTGAACGATCAATCCCCCGGTACTTGTCACTATACTATACTACAACGATCAGGTACACTGCCTGGTGGGGGTTGTAAGCTTCTCAAGATCCCTTGAGAGGTAAAGCCTGGTGCAATTCCCACGCATCATATTTTTGGCGCCGCAGCCCGGGGAATAGTTATTGTCTAGGTTAGGATTTCTTTTAATTAGGTCTACTTGCTAGATTCCTTTCTAGTAAGATTTTATTTTTATTTCTAGGTTTTCTTTAGTCTATCTTTTTCTTTGTGCCCTTTGTTTGTAAAACCATTTTCATTTGTTTCCATGGCGGATGGAATTCCAATTAGATCATTAACTATAGAGGAACAATTAGTTTACTCGGATATATTTGCTTCCTGTTGCTCCAATGAATTTTTAAGTGATCTTAGATATATACAAGAGGAGATGGGTGTAAAGTTTGATAGGTTTGACAAATTAGGCACATGTGTGGCCTATATTAAACAATCATTGTTAGGATCAATTCCTTTTAGTAAGACCCTTTGGAAAAATTTTGAGGAAAGCCTCCTAACCGTGAACCATGAGTTTAGTGAATTGATGGGTTTGTATACATCACAACTAGAAGAAACAATTAAGGAGGATTTTGCCGAACATGATCATCTTGAGCAAAAAGACATAGGTTTTATGATCAATGACTTCGAATCTCAAGGAACACATGATGAATCGTTTAGGCAAATTGAACATTGTAATAAAGTTATTGAGGAAGATTCTTATGAATCAGACTTAGAACTTGAAATGGCTACGGAAGGATTAGAGATACTTAGGAACATGTTTGGGTTAGATTATACTAAAACACATGATGCGGATATAGGTGATATTGAGATAAGGAAGGATGAGGTAAGTAACACAAACCTACAAAGTACCCCACAACTCCTACCATCGCTTGAGGAATACACACCACCCGTGACTTACCCGGAAGAAGTAGAAGAAACTTTAGGAATCCCGATGGAGGTAGAACCCTTGTACCAAACACCACTAGAGAATATAGGTTTGAATACTTGTAGTGATAACCTTACTCTTAGTTCTAGGGAGTTTCCTAGTGTTGATGAACCGGAACCTCAATCTTCACACAACTTTACATCCTTAGATATACATCTAGGAGGCAAAAGAGGAGCCGATCCACCCATCAAACCATATAGTCCGGGTAGTCTTAGAATAAAGGTGGTAGACTTTAAGCCATGTAGAGAGGAAGCCAATATAGGAGTGGAACATAACCTTACATGCTTACATCACCCATGCATGATTGATCATAAGAAACATTATGGGTTTAAACCGGGTTTATTAGGTCAAGATGGATCCCCAACTAGGAGTCTCTCGAAGTTGATAGAAAATGATCCCTTTCTAGGAGAAAATCTTAATCCACCCATTAACCAAATTGAATTAGGTAAGGTTATGATGATAGGAGCACACCCGTTTGAGCATATAATTCATCCACCACTCTTCCCTCACGTGGCATATTTCCACCTTAAGGGTGTGTATCGCTACTTCCACCCGCACTTAATCCAAAGTGTAGGGAAAACCTCCCCTATTTCCGTTAAATAAGGGTAGAGTCAGGCTCGTGACTCGAACAAAAACAAGCGCTTCTTGGGAGGCAACCCATGTTTTGTGTGTTTTTATTTGTTTGATTGTTATTTGCTTCCGTATGCATGCTTTGTTTTTATTGTTGGTAGATCATGTTTCAAACTAAACTTGAGAAGATACTTTATTTTGGTGTTTAACTTCATCTTAACTTCATACAAAGGTATTTTTCAAAGATAAGTGTAAGGGGAAACCCCAAATATGTTTTTAAGAAACAAACCGATCATGATTCTCCACAATATTAAGTGAACATGTATATTCGTATTTGTTAGAGTCAAATGCTTGTATCGAGTCATAATGAAGTTTTGCATGATTTTCCAGGAAGTAGGACCAAGTTTTTCCAGAAATTTTCCGGAAACTTAACATAAGAATTTCTGCAGGTCACTTCTGACGGCGTCATGTGCTTGCTCTTGACGGCGTCACGTGTAAAAATATGGAAATTTTACCAGTTTTGTTTTTCTAACGGAGTTTTAAAGTTTTTGTTGAATTATTAAGTTTTATAATCTCCAGGAAATCTGCAAACTTCATTCCACAAGCATTATATCTTACTTTGTTTTCTAGGATTTAGTAACTTATGTAGATTGTCGCCGATTTTATGCGAGGTTGCTTTGTCTGTTTTCTCAGGATTTACAGGTTATGTATGACAAGAAGATGATTTATTTTTCTGGAAGAGAAGCTTTGATTGTTCATTTTCTTGGAGGAAGATCTAACCTGGCCACCTTATTATCCATACCGAGCGAATCAGGGGAGTATTTGATTTCATTCTTTTTACTATTTCACTTTTACATTCTTTACTTGAACATTGGGGACAATGTTCATCTTAAGTGTAAGGGGAGGGTAAAATGATCATACCTTACAGATACACTTTCGCTTGAGTTTGTTTGTTTAATGGTAGATGTGTAATAAAACTATGAGAAATACTTGTTAGTGCAATTTTAGCGCCAAATTTAAATTTTTTTACAACATGTAGGAGTGAAACTTTAGCCATAGCAAGCGTCTCATGGATAGGAGATTGTATGACTAGCACACAACCGTACCATTCAGAAAAATTTTCCACCCAAATATGTGAGGTTCGCCTTTAGATTTGATAGGAAAAGCATTTACTATTAGTGCTTATGAGTGTACCGGTAGCATTTAGATTCTAGAACTTGTGTTAGTGATGCATCCCGAGACCGCTAGTGAGACTACATTCGTGTAGTAGGATTTACTACATGATAAGAGGCATTAGGATCACCCTTGTGTTAAACCCGTATTATAATTACTTGACCATTTAAGTCACATTACTTGGCTAGTTAAGTCAACTAATTTTTCCCACACCCTTAGCGTTGTACTCATTTTTAGAACACGAAACCCCTAGTACACCCCTCCGAGCCTATCTTTTCGTTTCTAACTTTAAGCATTTTACTTAAAGGAAGAATTTGTTACACCCCACTTAAATGTACACCCAAATCGCCTTAGCCTTCCGTGTATGCACTCATCTTTAGTGCATTATTGTTATTTGTTAAACCCTAAGTTAACTATCTAATTGATTACATGGTTGCTAAGTCGAGTCATATCTTGTACATATTGTTTTGGGACCATTGGGACTCATGGGTAAAGTACTAATGTTATGGAGTAATGGGGAAGAACATCATTTTATAACCCCCATATGTGCGTATCTTAAAAGTACTTCAAGTGTTTTGATTTTCTTAATTCGAGTCATTAGATTAGTTTATTGTAAAGTATGTAAAAATTCAAGTGTAAGGGGGATTTTCATTCCCCATGATGTATTATTTTGGATGGTAGGGTAAGAGTGTATGCAAAAAATAAAAAATAAAAAAAAAAAAAAAAAAAAGAGAAAGAAAAAAAACATACGGACCACCATCCCATTTCATTCTATGTTTGTTTTATGTTTTTGTTATTTTTCATTTATTAGCTTAAGTCGAGTCTAGTCTTGGCTTAGCAACGCCATATTGTACATGTAATTAATCAAGATTGTTAGCTCGCCACCAGTAAAGACTGCCTATATCCAACAAAACCGTGTATTTCATATCCCTACACCTAACGTTACAAACCTTTGAAACACCTCTTTGATAGTTTATCCTAGGTGCTTACGCCATGTGGTGGAGGTTTGATCCTTTCCCAAGCCTATGGTAATCTATTTTGCTATGACAGGTAGTGAGAGATATCTTCAGTTTCCATATTGTAATTTACACTTTATTACACCCGAGAGATGTGAGTATCTAAACACTATTTGTGAGGTGCTAGTATATGACCTCCGTGCTTGTCTTTGGTCTTTAGTGGAACGATTTTTTTTGTAATTACTTTTATATTAGTGTTAAATGACCTCTAACTTGTATTTTGATTAGAATAAAAGCGCATTTGCTTGAGGACAAGCAAATCTCAAGTGTAAGGGTATATGATGAGGCAAAAAATGATCCGTTTTTAGGGGGTCATTTAAGCCCGGAATTGAATTTATTTGATCAAATATTGCCCTAAATCGTTCCTTTTGTGATTTTAGGTACTTTGGGAGTGAAATCTGGAAAAGGTAGCAATTCGGACATTTTTGGAGCATAAAAGTGAAGAAAACGCCAAAGACTTAATTTTCCATGCTGGAATAGTGTTTGACGGCGTCAAGAGGAAGAATTTGACGGCGTCAAGAGTAAACATCATGACGACCCAGTACAAACATGAAGGCGTCACAAGTAGAGCGTCAAGAGTTAAAAGTGTGACGGCCTGCAAAAGTGGACAACATGACGGCGTCAGATGTAGATCAAGGCAGTCCGAGGATTATTTTGGCGGCGAGATGACGGCATCACCCATTTGTTCTTGACGCCGTCAGCCTCTAATATCTATATATAGTTTTCTAATTTTCATTCATTAAAGAGGAAGAAGTTTGGAGAAACCCTAAGGCCGAACCTTATACGAATTTTACAGCTTTTCAAGGGTTTTCAACCCTTGAATCCTTACATGTGTTATTGAGATAAGTCTTTTCTTAATTCAATCAATATATCTTTGTGTTGGTTGTCTATATCTTGTGCTTGTCTTGATTCCACCATGCTAGGCTAGATTTATTTTGTGTTTGCTTAGATCTAATGAAACCTAGATGTTGATTATGTGTTGATTACTTGTTTATGGTTGTATTGGATGAATGATTTCAATGTTAGGCTTAAGAAAACTGGCAGATCTCCATTGTGTAACATGCTTGAACGTCTTAGGAAACATGAACCGATATGTACTAGGTTTTATTGGTTGTATTTAATGCATGAGTAAATTCTAATGATCCCATGTTAGGAGCTTCTTACAGGCTCGACATAGGAGTGAAGTAGGCACTCATAGGATTGGGGAAGTAAGTACGCCACCCCATGAATGGTATTAAGGAATACAATCCGTCATCCACGCAACTATAACAAGTAATTAATGTGTAAAAGATATCTAGGGAGTAGTGAAATCTAAGTAAACACATTTCTCCCACTTATTGCTCACAACTTTAGTTTAATATAGTTTATTTTCATTTTTAGTATTTTATTTTGATTGCATCTTTAGTATTGGGTTAGTTGACTAGCAACTAATTCCGCCCAAATCCTTAAAACCCGAGATTTTACTTGCTTTTCATAAAATATAAAAAACATAAAAAGAATCATCCCTCATCTCTAGAACTAGTATTTAGGTTTTCGAATCCTAGCGACACTATTCCTAGCTGAACGATCAATCCCCCGGTACTTGTCACTATACTATACTACAACGATCAGGTACACTGCCTGGTGGGGGTTGTAAGCTTCTCAAGATCCCTTGAGAGGTAAAGCCTGGTGCAATTCCCACGCATCAGCTCCCAAAGAAAATGAATGATCCTGGAAATTTTGTTTTACCGGTTAAAACTAATGGGACAACTCCTTTATATGCATTAGCCGATACGGGTTCTAGTGTGAGTATTATGCCTTATCCATTGTATCATAAGTTGGGATTAAGAGACCCTACACCTAACAATTCTAAACTCACTATGGCAGATAATTCTAAGGCAAAAGCGATGGGAGAAGTAAGAAATGTGAGAGTTCAAATTGGTTATCAAGCATTCTTGGCAGATTTTCTTGTGTTGGATGTTGCGGTTGATAAGGAACTACCTTTGTTGTTAGGTAGACCATTTTTAAGAACTTGTGGAGCTATAATAGATATGGGAAGAGGTACCATGACAATTCATGATGGAGTTCTTAAGAATACTTACTATCCAAAGCCTAGAGGGGGTAGTAATGGAGATAATAATGATGAGGACCAAGAGGAGGATTACCTTGGTTACTTTGAAGTAGGAAGGGATGAAGATGGTAGGCCTAAGTTTGGTCCATGCACACCTAGTTTCTTTGATATTGAAGATGAAATGGAAAGAGCTCTAGCAATGGAGGTTTTCTTTAATCCATTTAAAATTATTTTTGTGTTTAACAAGTAGACAGATTTTCTTGGATCTTTACCGGTCCAATTGAAGAACTTGGAATGGGGTTCCGAAGGTCATAGCATTTACAAAAGAGAGGAAGGAGATGGTGATTGGCATTGCAAATTTGATATCACATGTCCTAGCGGAAGGAACTTTGCACGAACTTTCAAAACTCAAAAGACTACTAGGAAGTTGGCAAACAAGTATCGTGGAGAAGACATTCTTAGGAATGAATATTTCTATGGATGAAGAAGAATGATCACAAGAATAAAGCACATCTTGTGCTAGTTTGTTTGTTTCGTATTTTTATTTTTCATGCATTTTATTTTATGTTTTTAGGTTTTATGCATTTCATGTTTGAATGAGACAATATATCTATTTATTTATCTATGTTTATCTATTTATCTTTTGATTTATTTAGTTTAAGTTATTAGTTTTTAGAGGTTAAGTTATGTTTTAGTTTTAAGTTTAGAAGTAGAAGTAGAAGTAGATGACCAAATTTTTGGTAGACAAAGTGTGTTTGGAATACATACAAGATAATAAGTTTTAGAAAAGAAAGAACTACTAGCACTTGTGTCAAGTTTAGTGGTGGAGAAAAAACTTTGAAAAATCAATTTCATACCAAACCGAACGGATGTATTCACAACTGATCGGATGGAGTTGAATATATAAACCAAAATATTCAAAAACTTAAGAAAAACACATACACACAATCCACCAAAAAATTGGGGTTAAAAATTCGACCATAAGAAGTTGTTAGAAGGTTGCAGGAGTGATAATTAATCATCAATGGCATCAAGTCAAGTAAGTTATTTCATTAATTTCGTTCAATTAAGTTTTAATTCGGATGATTAAAATTAGGTCACGAATTGGGTATTTTTGAATTAGTTCGAATTGAGATGTAATATTTTGGGGATAAGTGATTAGATTATAGGAGAAGGTATTGCAAAAAGAATTAGATCAATTGGTTAAGTTTTGAGTAAGAATTCATTGATTGAATTTTCGGATTGAATTGGGTATAATCTTTAGAGCTAATTTATTTGCAATTGATTAATCCCAGAAGTTATATGATTGATAATTAGTGATGTTAGGTTATTGCATTGTTGATTAGAGCACTTATTGGAAGATTTTAGTAGATGATGTTCTTGGTTTTTATAGAATCATTAGGTTGATGATTGGAGATGTTAAGAATCATTGATAGGAGAGTTTGAATGTTAAAAGTACTCAAAGAATGGGAGATTACAAGTTAGAAAGAAGTTCAGATTGATTGGGAAACATTTAGGATGGATTGAGGATGAATGTAGTATACAGGAACTCCAACCGAACCAGTTGCGAGTTTCCTCTGATCGGTTTGGAGTGTGCCAAAGTTGCATCCGATCGGTCGGACCTCAAACCGATCAGATGGACGCCTCGGAAAATTTTTTGACATTTTTGGAAATGTGTTTTCTAGTTTCTAAACTGATTGGTATTAGTTCTTATACTTATATACAAACATAATTTGAGATTTCTTTCAGGAAAATGTTGCAAGATTGGGACGAAATCCGATTGTTAGCAAGTATTTGAAATGGAACGAGAGGAAGAGGATTGCTTTTTGTTTGGAACCGGAGTCTAATGATAATGTCAAGTTTCCTCATGTGCAAAACAAAGATGAGAAGAATGCGTATAGGGAACGTCTTTCAAAACTTCAAGAGAGGAAGATTGCTAAGCCTAGGTTGATTGATTGGAATATGCTTGCGGAGTATGAATGTGAGAATCAATTGAGGAGCATGATGAGTGATTCGTGATAAAATCAAGTTATAGTATATAGATATAAGCTCAAGAAATCCGCAAAGAAATACGGATAACCCGAGGTCGTATTCCGTGTGAAGGGTGATTGGAATTCCGAATTCCCGATTCGTAAAATCGTGTAGTGAAAAGTGAGAAAAAGTGATAATGATGAGATTATACTAATGATATAGCAAATAAGGCACAATTAACTAATTAAACACGTAATTCAAATATGAAAACTAAAAAACGTCACGTAAAATCAAAACCGTACGCTAAAACGTATTTTAAACGTCAACGTACGAAATAAAACGCGAGTTTTAAGCTACACTACTCCTAGGGACTTCAAAATAATTTTTAAAAATCAAAAATGATAAAAGAAAATTTTGAGAAAAAGAAAAATATTTTTTTGACTTTTTATTAATTTTTTATGAATTAAAAACTAATTAAACTATTTAATAATTAAAAGAAAATGTAAATAAAGTGAGAAAAATGCAAAATTAATTTCTAAAATTCTAAATTAACTAAAAACTATTTTCTAAAATATTTTTGGATTTTTCTTGGCTTTTTCTGATTTTTTTTTTGGATTTTTTAGTAATTAAAAAGTATTAAAAATTGAATAAAAATGAAAATTAAATAAGAAAAATAGTAAATGAACTCGGAAAAATTTGAAAAAATTACAGAAAATCTAAAATATTAAAATGAACTTAAGAAAAAATTTTGAAAGAAAAATAAGCTGGAAAAGTGCTGAAAAGCAAGAAAACTGCTTAATGGGAGTGCTTATTTTTAAGCAAAACTTGACAAAACTGACCCAAACTTATACCAAGAGTATTTTATACTCTAAAAAGCTTATTGTAGCAGTATGAGACCAAATGACACTTAGAAACACAGATAATGAAGCAATTAGGCCAAATAAGCAATATGAGAAAGAGTAATAAGCTGAACAGAATAAGCAATAGGCACCAATCAACTGAGAACAACTACTTTGGGTGCAAATGAACTCTAATGAACAACTAAACTCAGGTTATGATCAACTAATCAACATTGCAGGCCTATAAATGAAAACAGATATATGGTTCAACTACTCAACTTGGCAAGCTAATAAGCAGTCCTAATAAGCTATTAAGTACCAAGTTCTGGGGGCAAAGTGCTTACTACCAAGCTGAGATCACAAAACAACCAAGATAGAGGTTCTCTAATCCACTTTACTCAACCTAAAGCTACCTAGAAGAGTTTACCAAAGCTGATGTGCAGGGGAGAAACAGGCCTAAACAAGCAACTTCCAACAGCTTATTAGATAAGCAAATAAGCTCCAATTTTGTAAACTCTTTTTGCAATGGATTAACCTACTGCTAAGCTCCTCAAAATAGCAAACCACAATTATTTCTAGTTACTAATAAGCCCTACAAGTACTCTCAAAGTTATTACTAAAATCTGAGTTAAAATTATTTTTGACTTTTTTTTATTGCACACTGAGTTTGACTAAAATAAGATTTAACTGATCAGATTTCTACCTAAATGATTTACTAAGATATGATAAAACTAGATGAACCTAGATTTAGCCTAATTCTAACAGTACGCAAGGATCACAGGACCTACATTCCACTTATGCTCACAGAAATTAGTCTCCAAGATAAGATTGACTATAAGCAAAGTGACATACCATTTTTATGCTAGCTCTGATCTATCTTATCCTAATGTAGCCTAATGATGCAAAGAAATAGGCAAGGAAATGACAGGAACAAACAGAACACTAATAATCCAAACACACCTGAATTAATCAACCTACACTAACTGCTTGCACTACTACTACTACTACTGATTTAAGCTTATCCTAATGAGACTAGTTATGCAGAAAACTCGACAATATAATGACAAGAAAAACTCATAATCAGTATAACCAAACACTACTATTAGTGACAGTTGAACACTACGAGACTAAGAATAAGACTGCAACTATGGATTATAAGCTTACTCCTACTGATGATATGTAACAGTGAATCAGTAACAAACAAGCGAAAGAGACTAAGCGATAAACCACCACAGTCAAACACAATAAACTAAAATGGAACCAAACACCCTTTTAAGTGCACACTTACACTACAAATTTGATACTTAAGCTTAGACTTACTGAACCGATGATCCAACTGAATTACTTATCTATCTTAAAAGCTATATGAACAGTGAGATTTACCAAAGAACATTCAGAACACTAAAAGGCTGAGTACACTAATATATAGCAGTGGAATCAGAATTGGAACTAGAACTATGAATAAGCACAGAGCAGATATTTAGACAACTAAATTAAACTACACAGAGCTGAATAAAGCTATAACAACAGTAACTGAGCTAGTAATGCAGAAACTCAAAAAGCAAACTTACTTGTAGAATTGGATTGAAATGGAAATGGAAACAAGGCAATGAGATAGGCTCATCCAAGCTATCAGGAAGCTTTAATGAGCTTATCCAGAGGACTTTGAGCTTATGCAGCTTATGTACCCTCAACTATAACTATGTTTTATTTATTTTATTTTATTTATTTATTTTATTATTATTATTTTTTTTTTATCTTTTTTTTTATGTGATTACCAGAAACAGAATTGGAAAGTAAATTGACTAATATTAATTCAAAACTAACAAGCAGTACTAATAAGCAATAATAAGATTAAAGAGACAATAAGCTGAGATTTAAAAGAAACTTGGATTCTATTAATAGCAATAAAAAGAGTACAATATTTTTGAAAATTGAAAATTACAATGAAACTGAATTTAAAATGACAAGAATTTAAAAGTGATCAAAAACCTTTCTAAATACATGAAAGATTGGACAAACTATACATGAATGAGGAGGGTAGCTTATATAGCAGAGGTGGTGTGAGCTGCTAGGGTTTGAGAAGCTTCTGGATCCCCTCATCTTGGCCCTTGATCTTTACTTCATTCCCACGCTCGTTTCTACACCGTTGGATTGATTGGTGGATGTGACACATCCTCTGCGTACTCCCATTGGTCCACGCGTCCCTCAAAACATTCCCTGACACCAGCTGTCTCTTCTAGAAGCTAATAATGAGGTAATAATATTTAATCGTGGGGTAATTTGGGGAGGGTAATAGCTAGGGTTCATGGAACAGTAATAATCTGGGAACGGGGTAAGTTTGGGGGGCGGGTAAACTCTATTTGGGATTTTTATTATTTGTGGTGTGGGCCGGGTCTAATAAAAAGGGAGTGGACCGGATATAAGGGTGGATTGGGTAAGAGGTGGGCCGGGTAGTATATAAGGGGTTGGGCTTTGGTTTGGTGTAGGTTAAATGGATTAGTGGATCCGGTTGTAGTTATAATTTAAGGATTTAGGATTTTAGACAAGGACCAATTTTGTACAATTCTGAAATTCAGGGACCAAATCTGTAATTTCTTTATAGTGTGATCCAAGGGCATTTGATGTAAATCTGAATTCTTGGAAGACCACAATTGACATTTTGAGCTTTTCTTTATCATTTTGCTTCCCCGGCTCCGGCTTTTGACCTTTTTCCAATCCCGTGCTCGTTTTTGTCGGTTTTGGCTTTGTTTTCGCTCATTTTTCACATATCCGTACATGCACATACACAAATACAAAAACATACATTCTCTTGGCATTTTCGGTTAGTATTTGGTGTATTTGGTCTGATTTAAGGTCTAAAAAGGATGTGTTATAAAGCACACATCAAAATCCCCCAGACTAAGGTATTGCCGTGTCCTCACGCAATTTCATCACCTCACGCTTAAGAGATAAATAATTTTAAAAACCTCTCTTTACTGACGTTGTAAAGTAGCAATAACTTTCAAGAGAGATAGTAAATCATTTATTCTAAAAAACGCTCCGTTTTCCGATTTTTATAACTAATAACTACTACTACTCTTTTTGTATTTTTCATTTTTATATGTGACGGTTTGTTTGACTTTCATTATCAATTCATATCTGTTGATAATTTTCAGGGTCAACGAGTAGAAACACTTCAAGGAGAAGAGACCATACGGATAAAAATCGTCATCCTTGATTTTTCACAAGCCCCCAAACTAAGCGTAAAATCGAAATCATTGTTTAACTAGAAGTTAGATGCTAACACTGGCCACAAAAGTTACTTGTGTATTACCTCTTGTTCCCAGGTCCTATGTTTTGTATCTCAGGATTTTAATTTGTTGAGAAATGAATTGCTTCATATTTTTCTCGTTTTGATATTTGTTAGTCCGATAAGAGCACAAAATTTGAACGTTAAGTAGTTTCCAAACTTTCCCTCGAAAATCTCTGCATACAAAAGTCGGGTCCACATGAAGGTCTCTGATTTAACACGATTTGTAGGGGCTCTCTTTTTATTTACGACCGAGACATACCATGTTTGATGCACGAAACGGAAGCTTTTTATTAGGGAAACCCCCGGAGTCGAAGCTTGGCATTTTTGCATAACTATAATCACTTTAATAATATTTCATCCTTAGTCCTTTATTTCAATTACAACAACGGTTTTGAGCCGCCAAGATGCAAGAGCTTTATTATGACTTTGGATTTATATCCGCTACTTTTTATAGCTTTGGATTCCTCTGCCTTTTTATTTGGCTTTGGATTATTATTATTGATATTCATAATCATATGCCAAACTCCAAGTCCTACGGTCTTTAATAAGATCACAACATCGGCTGCGAACCGGCAAGATGCAATAGTCTATTTCACCGTAACACTGCTAGTACCCCTATGTGTATCAAACCCTCATATGCAGAAATTTTGTTGGGAACGAGAAAAAACTAAGTATTGCCCAAACCGTATACACTTAATTAATCCTAGACATCTATTTATATGGGTGTGTAAGCTTGTGGGAACAAGGAGGCCACAAGTACCTCTCGTGGGTTTTTTAAATCCCATGGTTGAGATCCGTGTATAGCACGAAACTTCTAAATAAACTCTATCATTCCTCGATCTCCGTAAATTTAAAATCCCAAGTAATGAGATCCGCGGATGCTTAGCCATAATCTTATGATTATATTGGTTAAGGGAGACGAGCTAGGGCTCAACACGCCCGATCAAGTCGAAACATTTATTTCTACTCTCGCCAGTAGGAAAATCAAAACAAGGTGTCAAATCTTATTATTCATAACATATTATATCTTTTTTTTATTTTTATTTTATTTTATTTTTTTTTTTTTGCATTATAAAGAGGTGACAAAATTTAAAATTTTTGGTGGAAAACGGAGTTGCGTAAGTTAACAGGTTAAATAAATGTGACAGGTCAAATCGAATCGAAGATTCACCCCCCCCCCCAGACTAAAGTGAAACATTGTCCTCAATGTTTTAAGGGTAAAGGTAATCCTACGTGAAATCTAAGGCCATTTATTAATTATGCCAAGAGATAAACGTTAGTCGATAAGATTTTGGATATGGTGAATTTCCAATAGAGCAGCGAAGGATGAGACTCGAGTGGAGAGAACGACAAACCACGAGCACGAGAGTCCTCAAACTTCGGGGAAATTCCTGAACATTCACAAACAACCACGAAAACACGAGTTTGGAAAGGGTCGCCCCCCTCACGTAACGTTATTCTTAGAAAATAGATAATTAAGAAGATGAAATGGATAAGCATGGGGTGCCTCCCACGAAGCGCTTGTTTTTGATCACCGAGTCACATGAGCTTGACTCGATCCCTGAATTAATTCGTCCTTGGGGAGAGCAAATGGAAAATAATCTCCATCGGGCTTTCATTCAAAATATTTGGATAAACATATGATTTATGAGAAAGTTCCATCCCGATGAGATAACCAATGGTATTTTAATAGTGAAAACTTTTAAAAACGATACCAGGGTCGAAAACAACATCCTCACTCCCAATGGAATGAAGGATAAGAGAAATCACACCAAATGTTACAAACGGCAAGAAGGTCATGATAACCATCATGAAAAACTCATTATCATCAAAAGAAAACTTCATAATTGTGGAATTATGAATTTTATCATTCAAGCTCATTTTAAAAACTTTCCCGGGTGGGAGGGATGGGATAAAATTTTCATTAAGACTTTCATTTTTAAGAACACCACCCGGATCATGATCAACTTCAAGATCAAAACTGAAACTTTCATATTCAAGATTATAAAACTTTTCAATTTCATATTCAATTTTGTCAAAACAAAATGACTCATACTCCGGAAGAGAGATAAAAGCAAGAGAAGTGGTATTGCCACGACTCGTCTCTTCCGAGTGATCGATATCAAAGTTAAAAACTTCATAAGTCGGATAGGAAAAATCAGGACGATAAGTGGGATTGCCACTAATCTCCTCAGTCGTGTCGAAAGAAAAACTCTCAAAGTCGGGTAAAAATTCCTCGAGCTCGGGCTCCAGAGGATCGTCAATTATAAGCTCAAACTTTTTCTTAACTTTATCCGGAGGGATTGACGGTTCATCATTCAACAAATTGTTAAGAAAAATAGTATCCCCCTCCGAATCAAAGTAAGAATCATCAATCTCAGAAAACGGAATCGTATCAATAGCAAGAAATTCATCGACCTCTTCCCAAAAAGAATCATGTTCCTTAGTCGGAGGAAATGATGGGGAAGAGTCGGAGACGAAAGTTTTCACAAAATCATCAAAGGTATAATCACAAACATCGATGCTTTTTACGGAATACTTCTTTGATTTCGAAGCATCGGCTTTGAAAATCATTATGTCATCGTCATGTCGTAAAGTGAGAGTATCCTCAAAATGATCTACTAGGGCTTTAGCGGTACGTAAAAACGGTCGCCCTAGTATAAGAGGAACTCTCGGATCGGGTTCAAAATTAACAACGACAAAGTCGGCCGGAAAAGTACACGAGTTCACTTGAACAAAAACATCTTCCGCAATCCCAATCGGATGAGCAATCGAACGGTTAGAAAGCTCTAACGTCATTCGGGTCGGTTTAAGTTCCCCCATCCCAAGTTTTTTATAGATCGAATATGGCATAAGGTTAATGCTGGCACCTGAATCGGCCAGGGCTTTGCAAACCTCTTGATCTTTCAACGAACAAGGAATGAGAAACTTTCCCGAATCTCCAAGCTTCTTGGGAAGCTTTTTGAGAAGAATGGCGGAGCAATGAACGTTAATTGGTGTTTCGGCTAATTCAAGTAATTTTTCTTTGTTACTTATGAGATTTTTAAACGTTGAGGCAAATTTCGGCATGTAAACAAGAGCATCCATGAAACTGATATCAAAGTGCAATTTTTGAAAAATATCGAGAAACTTTTCCATTTGCTTTTTAGATTTTGCACGGAGCTCTTCATCATTAAATCTTGATGGATATGGCAATTTAGACTTGTATTTCACATTATTTTCAGGAACGACTTTTTCTTTATCTTTTGACATTTGAACAACCGGAGGTTGGACGTTTTCAGCACCTCCGTTGTTAGTAGGAGGTACCGGGTCCTTTGTCACCTCAGTCTCACGGTCCACTACCTTAGGAGGAAGAGAAGAAGAGGTAGTCGGAGCTGTGGGTTCATATAAAGCACCACTGCGAGTTGTGATCGCCTTAATCTCGCCCCTCAGGTTTGGAATAGTATTGCTTGGAAGAGTTCCAGACGTCGATGCTTGATTCATCTGCATAAAACTGCTCATCATTTGCTTAAGCTCATTTGTTTGTCGAGTTATAGCTGTGTCGATCTCTTTCTTAAATTCAACCCTCAAGTTATTGATTTGATTTTGCATTGCTCGTATGCTAACATCGTTTGTTTTCATATAATTAGCGAAATCAGGAGAAGGTTGTGTGGGTTGATAAACTTGTTGGGGTGGAGGAACTTGATAATTTTGATTTTGATTGAAATTGGTTCCACGGTTTTGATTGTAACCTTGGTTTTGATTACCTTGGTTATTTTGAGGATAACGGTTTTGATGATTTTGCACGGGTGGAAACCCGGGTGGCCCTGTTTGGTTATTTTGAGTACGAAAATCATGGTTTTGATTGTAGTTTACAGCAGCTACGTTAGCATTATAAACTTGGCCATCGGTAGCTTGACAATCATAATACGGATGGGGTCCACCACAAATCACACATTTTTCATTAACGGCTTTAACGGGCACGGGTTTTTTGTTCTGAGACTTAAACTCTTTTATCATATAATAGATAGCAACGGTAAGTCCGGCCATTTCCGAAGATTGGACCGACGAAGAAGAAGGAGTTAAAGAAGTCACTTTTGAAACATTCGGTTTGTTACGAGAAGTCGGAACCTTGGATTTGTTATCGATGATCGTTAAAATATCCATTGGCGTACGATTCAAGATATTGCCACCGGCGGCTGCGTTTAAAGAATCTTGATCGTTTTGAGTCAAAGCGTTATAAAACGTGTCGATTTGGTGCAATTCGGAGAAACCATGGTGAGGACATTTTCGAAGAAGATCCTTAAATCGTTCCCATGCCTCACCGAAGCTCTCATCAAAACGTTGTTGAAAATTAGTTATATCATTCTTAAGATTAGTCGTTTTAGACGGTGGGAAGAAATGATTAACAAATTTCGAGACGATTTCTTCCCATGTGTGAATAGATCGAGGGGGTTCTTTTTCAAGCCAAATCCGGGCTGAACCCTCGAGTGAAAATGGGAATAACATCAATTTGATAGCATCGTGAGGGACATCCTTAAATTTCATGGTCGAAGTTAACTTATTAAACCATCGGATGTGTGCGTGAGGATCGTCCCTTTCAAAACCGTGAAATTGGTTTGATGTGACAAGTTGAATCAATCCAGTTTTAAGTTCAAAATTATCGGAAAGGATCGGTGGTAAAACAATTGCATCCCCGTATCCCTCGGTGGGACATTGGAGCAATTCTTGCATAGTACGTTGATCGGCCATCTCGGTGATGGGTGTTTCAACAAAAGTACGTAACTCGGGTACGTAAACTTGATAGTGTTGGTTCGGTAAGGTCAGAGAATTATCGATTAATCTCGACCGTGAACGTGTGATCATACACTAAAAAGAAAACCAAAGTAAAAAGAAAAAGGAAAATAAATTTGAAAAGAAAATCTTTTTGTATTTTTGTTTTTTATAAAGCAAAATTTAAAAACTTAAACTTTTTTTTTTTTTTAACGTTACGTTAATCGTAAACCGTTTCCTTCAAATCTACTCGCGACGGAACGGGTATATTATATAAAATCAAAATAATTTGTATAACATATAATTTGTATATTATATAAAATTATAGTTATATAAAATACACATAAAAAATATAATTTTTATATTATGTTATATAAAATTATAAAATTATATAATTATAATTATAGTTATATTTATAATATAAAAATTATATTTATATTATAAAATATTTTTTTATATAATTTTATATAATATATAATTTTTGGTTAGTAGATTTTTTTAACGTTACTTTATTATTTTCCCCGGCAACGGCGCCAAAATTGATTCGTGATAAAATCAAGTTATAGTATATAGATATAAGCTCAAGAAATCTGCAAAGAAATACGGATAACCCGAGGTCGTATTCCGTGTGAAGGGTGAATGAAATTCCGAATTCCCGATTCGTAAAATCGTGTAGTGAAAAGTGAGAAAAAGTGATAATGATGAGATTATACTAATGATATAGCAAATAAGGCAAAATTAACTAATTAAACACGTAATTCAAATATGAAAACTAAAAAACGTCACGTAAAATCAAAACCGTACGCTAAAACGTATTTTAAACGTCAACGTACGAAATAAAACGCGAGTTTTAAGCTACACTACTCCTAGGGACTTCAAAATAATTTTCAAAAATAAAAAATGATAAAAGAAAATTTTGAGAAAAAGAAAAATATTTTTTTGACTTTTTATTAATTTTTTATGAATTAAAAACTAATTAAACTATTTAATAATTAAAAGAAAATGTAAATAAAGTGAGAAAAATGCAAAATTAATTTCTAAAATTCTAAAATAACTAAAAACTATTTTCTAAAATATTTTTGGATTTTTCTTGGCTTTTTCTGATTTTTTTTTTTTTGGATTTTTTAGTAATTAAAAAGTATTAAAAATTGAATAAAAATGAAAATTAAATAAGAAAAATAGTAAATGAACTCGGAAAAATTTGAAAAAATTACAGAAAATCTAAAATATTAAAATGAACTTAAGAAAAAATTTTGAAAGAAAAATAAGCTGGAAAAGTGCTGAAAAGCTAGAAAAATGCTTAATGGGAGTGCTTATTTTTAAGCAAAACTTGACAAAACTGACCCAAACTTATACCAAGAGTATTTTATACTCTAAAAAGCTTATTGTAGCAGTATGAGACCAAGTGACACTTAGAAACACAGATAATGAAGCAATTAGGCCAAATAAGCAATATGAGAAAGAGTAATAAGCTGAACAGAATAAGCAATAGGCACCAATCAACTGAGAACAACTACTTTGGTTGCAAATGAACTCTAATGAACAACTAAACTCAGGTTATGATCAACTAATCAACATTGCAGGCCTATAAATGAAAACAGATATATGGTTCAACTACTCAACTTGGCAAGCTAATAAGCAGTCCTAATAAGCTATTAAGTACCAAGTTCTGGGGGCAAAGTGCTTACTACCAAGCTGAGATCACAAAACAACCAAGATAGAGGTTCTCTAATCCACTTTACTCAACCTAAAGCTACCTAGAAGAGTTTACCAAAGCTGATGTGCAGGGGAGAAACAGGCCTAAACAAGCAACTTCCAACAGCTTATTAGATAAGCAAATAAGCTCCAATTTTGAAAACTCTTTTTGCAATGGATTAACCTACTGCTAAGCTCCCAAAAATAGCAAACCACAATTATTTCTAGTTACTAATAAGCCCTACAAGTACTCTCAAAGTTATTACTAAAATCTGAGTTAAAATTATTTTTGACTTTTTTTTTTATTGCACACTGAGTTTGACTAAAATAAGATTTAACTGATCAGATTTCTACCTAAATGATGTACTAAGATATGATAAAACTAGATGAACCTAGATTTAGCCTAATTCTAACAGTACGCAAGGATCACAGGACCTACATTCCACTTATGCTCACAGAAATTAGTCTCCAAGATAAGATTGACTATAAGCAAAGTGACATACCATTTTTATGCTAGCTCTGATCTATCTTATCCTAATGTAGACTAATGATGCAAAGAAATAGGCAAGGAAATGACAGGAACAAGCAGAACACTAATAATCCAAACACACCTGAATTAATCAACCTACACTAACTGCTTGCACTACTACTACTACTACTACTGATTTAAGCTTATCCTAATGAGACTAGTTATGCAGAAAACTCAACAATATAATGACAAGAACAACTCATAATCAGTATAACCAAACACTACTATTAGTGACAGTTGAACACTACGAGACTAAGAATAAGACTGCAACTATGGATTATAAGCTTACTCCTACTGATGATATGTAACAGTGAATCAGTAACAAACAAGCGAAAGAGACTAAGCGATAAACCACCACAGTCAAACACAATAAACTAAAATGGAACCAAACACCCTTTTAAATGCACACTTACACTACAAATTTGATACTTAAACTTAGACTTACTGAACCGATGATCCAACTGAATTACTTATCTATCTTAAAAGCTATATGAACAGTGAGATTTACCAAAGAACATTCAGAACACTAAAAGGCTGAGTACACTAATATATAGCAGTGGAATCAGAATTGGAACTAGAACTATGAATAAGCACAGAGCAGATATTTAGACAACTAAATTAAACTACACAGAGCTGAATAAAGCTATAACAACAGTAACTGAGCTAGTAATGCAGAAACTCAAAAAGCAAACTTACTTGTAGAATTGGATTGAAATGGAAATGGAAACAAGGCAATGAGATAGGCTCATCCAACCTATAAGGAAGCTTTAATGAGCTTATCCAGAGGACTTTGAGCTTATGCAGCTTATGTACCCTCAACTATAACTATGTTTTATTATTATTATTATTATTTTTTTTTTAATTTATTTTTTATCTTTTTTTTATGTGATAACCAGAAACAGAATTGGAAAGTAAATTGACTAATATTAATTCAAAACTAACAAGCAGTACTAATAAGCAATAATAAGATTAAAGAGACAATAAGCTGAGATTTAAAAGAAACTTGGATTATATTAATAGCAATAAAAAGAGTACAATATTTTTGAAAATTGAAAATTACAATGAAACTGAATTTAAAATGACAAGAATTTAAAAGTGATCAAAAACCTTTCTAAATACATGAAAGATTGGACAAACTATACATGAATGAGGAGGGTAGCTTATATAGCAGAGGTGGTGTGAGCTGCTAGGGTTTGAGAAGCCTCTGGATCCTCTCATCTTGGCCCTTGATCTTTACTTCATTCACACGCTCGTTTCTACACCGTTGGATTGATTGGTGGATGTGACACATCCTCTGCGTACTCCCATTGGTCCACGCGTCCCTCAAAACATTCCCTGACACCAGCTGTCTCTTCTAGAAGCTAATAATGAGGTAATAATATTTAATCGTGGGGTAATTTGGGGAGGATAATAGCTAGGGTTCATGGAACAGTAATAATCTGGGAACGGGGTAAGTTTGGGGGGCGGGTAAACTCTATTTGGGATTTTTATTATTTGTGGTGTGGGCCGGGTCTAATAAAAAGGGAGTGGACCGGATATAAGGGTGGATTGGGTAAGAGGTGGGTCGGGTAGTATATAAGGGGTTGGGCTTTGGTTTGGTGTAGGTTAAATGGATTAGTGGATCCGGTTGTAGTTATAATTTAAGGATTTAGGATTTTAGACAAGGACCAATTTTGTACAATTCTGAAATTCAGGGACCAAATCTGTAATTTCTTCATAGTGTGATCCAAGGGCATTTGATGTAAATCTGAATTCTTGGAGGACCACAATTGACATTTTGAGCTTTTCTTTATCATTTTGCTTCCCCGGCTCCGGCTTTTGACCTTTTTCCAATCCCGTGCTCGTTTTTTTCGGTTTTGGCTTTGTTTTCACTCATTTTTCACATATCCGTACCTGTACATACACAAATACAAAAACATACATTCTCTTGGCATTTTCGGTTAGTATTTGATGTATTTGGTCTGATTTAAGGTCTAAAAAGGATGTGTTATTAAGCACACATCAATGACTATGATTTATGTGTATCCTGGTGATGGAGATAGGTTTGAAGATTATTCTTGGGAAAGAGCTTTTAGCATTCGGGAGAATGTTTACAAGGAATGGTGTTTGGAGTTCTTTTCTACATTCTACTTTGATAGAAAGGTAAATGATGTTCTTGGGGATGTTTGTGTTTGGTTTAGATTGTGTGGTCGCGAACATGCTTTATCTTTGCCAAAATTTGCAGTTGCACTTGGTTTGTATGAGGAGAGTGAGATTCAACATAGGTTGTTTGGACCACATTTTGTGAGTTTAGCTAGAGCTAATGATCAATACACGGGTATTGATGATTATTGGAATAGAATTGGTGATCCAACTTGTCTAAGGAGAAATTCTTCTAGGATTAGGAATCCGTTGTTGAAGGTTTTACAAAAGTTGATTTCTTGGGGATTGATACATAGGAGCGGTGGACAAGACAAATGTAGTCAACCGGACCTATGGGTGATGAAGTTGTTGGAGGAAGACAAGAATGGGAATGTGGCATGGATTATTGCCGAGTATCTTTCTAAGAGAGCACCGGGGATTAAGAAACAAAGTGATGTTTGTGGAGGTCATTATGTGACCATGATGAGTGCTCAAACACTCATCATTTTTGGTCAAATATGAACTGCAAAACATACAAAAACACTCAGAAATGCATCAAAATACTAAAAATATTTCAAAATTGTGTTTTATATGTTTTAGATGCAAAATGAGCAAAAACAGATGAAAAACGTACAAAGTTTGCAAAATTGGCAGTTTCAGTCCCTCAACTTTCAAAAATGAACAAAACTAGTCCCTGAGTATTTATTTTGCAAGAAAAGTCAACCCAAGTCCTTTTAAAATAAAAAGTTATCAAAAATAACACTTGGGTAAAAAGTTTTGAGAATTTATACTTTTGGTCCCTGAAGTTTCACATTTGGCAATCTTGGTCCTCGGGTATTTGATTTTGGAAATTTATTATTTATGGTCCTTGGAATATGAAGCTATGGCAGGAATGATCCTTGAAATACTTTGAAGAAGTTGTCAAACCCAGCCCCACATTTTTCTGAAAATTACATCTATGGTCCTTGTGATATATTTATAAACCAAATGGACCCTTTTTGTGATCCAAAACAAACCAAAAACCCAAATCCAATCCCCAGCCCATTCCACCCCGGCCCACTTCCTTTTTAATATAAAAACCACCCCGGTCAAACTGACCCTTTGACCATCGTCTTCCCCCCAACATCCAACGCAAAACCAGGCCTGTGTTCCCCCCTCCTCACCTTTTCCACAAAATACTCACCAACATCCACTCCTGTCCCCTACAATCCCCCCTCCTCATTAAAGCTCTCACCAAATCCACTAAAACCTGTCAAAATGGTTTTCCCGCCAAAACAATAATAAAAGGCTGAGATCAAAGGGACAAATCCAATGGTCACAATTCAAGTGGGAAAGTCAAAGGAGGAACCCAAGACCTATAAAAGAAAAGAAAAAGAGCAGAAGAAAGGGTATTAGAGTAGTAGTAGTTTAGCTTAATTTTCGTTAATGGTAGATTAGAATTAGTTTAGCTTTCAAAAGTGTTCCAAAGTTGTAATCTCAGCTTTATAAATGTAATTTCAAGTTTGTTTAATCAAATTCGAAGTGTTTCAGTTGAATTCAAGTTTACAAGTTTTTAGTAATATTTCCATATCTGACTTCAAGTAGTTAAAAGGTTGTTTCAGTGTCTCATCAAGCTCATTTAAGTGTTTCATTAGTTTTTTTTATAAGTTTCCTCATCACTACAATCAGTTTTTAGTGAAAATTCATAAAACACTCAAAAATCATAAATAAATAGAGTAAATTCAAAAATCTGTGTTCAAGGAAGTTAAAAGCAGAGAAGGTTGTGGATTCTGGAATTTCATTGTTTAGAACCTCTGGGGAGGCAATAGGTTGTGTCCTTGATCCTTGTTTCTCAGTTCCATACTTGGGTGCATATTGTAAGCTTTTTATCCAATTTTTGCAATTCACTGTTCTAGTGCTCATTTAATTGCTTATCTTGTTGTAATGTGCTTATTTAGTGTTAAGATTAGATTATATTTCATGGTTAAGGTTTTAGTTGTAAGATTGCTTTGAAAATCATCATATCAGTCCTTATAGGGGTGTTTGGATTTAGGTATCTAACTAAGCATTTGAGTTTCTCAGTGGTTACATCCTGTTGAGACATCATTCTCAAGTTCAAGTTATCCCATTTTAAGCCTTACATTGGTATTTTTGAAGCAAAAACTCAAATTTACCACCCCATTCCCTTAACAGTTAACTATTGAGGGTCTTGGGTTTCAAAACTCACCCATTTTGTTAAAAGTTGCATTTCTAGCCTAGTTTAGTCTTAGTATAACCTAACACATCTATTTCAGTCATCAAATCAAGAATCAAAGTTCATAATAGTCAAAGTTTCAAGTTTAGCAAGAAAAGTCAAATGTGCACTTTCTCAGTTTTTCTCAAAATGGGATGAATTTTCTTGAATTGTATATTTGGTTTCAGACCTTGTGATTCTCAGGATTGATAGTCTACCAGCTTAATTTTAAGATCCCACTCTCATTTGATTTTTGTGAATCTTGTGTGGACCCCACCATCACCTCAAAGTCAGCTGCAGGGAGGAACACCTCCCCTGCTGCAGCAGATATCACCATCACCACCACAACTTTGGTGGTGGTTTCTGACCTCCACAGTGGTCCACAAGCCACAAACTTTGTTCCATTCAACCCCCCTCCTACCCCTATTCAAGTCCCTGGGCTTAATTTGGGTTTTGAACCTCATTTGCTTGGGCTGCTAAGCCAATCAAGCTTGTCCCTTTTCTGAGTAAGCTTTTGTTTATGGATTTGCTTATTTTGTCTCATAAGCTTATTTCATTGTGCTAATTTAGTGATCTCAGCTTATTTTTGGTCACTCTCATTTGCTTGAAGCTTATTTTCACCTTTGTAATCATTGTTCAGCTTATTTCAAGCTTTTGCCCACCACAGTTGACCAAAGTCAACTGTCTAGCAAATAAGCACTCAAAGTGCTTATCTTTGAGTTACAAGATTGTTGTTTTTGTAAAAGTTTCTCAAATTTAGTTATAAAATAGGTTTGTAAAAGAAAAGTCCAGAAAAACAAATTTAATTATAAGTGATAGTTTCTATTTAATGTAATTTCAATTTTTAATTTTCCTTTTTAGATTTTGTTTAAGTACTTAGTATTTTTATATTTTTCTTAAATTCCTTTTACCTTAAAGTCTTTTTAGTAATTTATCAGATTTTTATATTATCATTTAGTATTTATTAGATTTAATATTAGTTTAATTAATTATTAATTAATAGTTAAGTTTAATTAGCATAATTAGTTTTTATTAAGTAAGACCTAGTTTTTATATTTTTCCTATCTTTTATATAAGTTAAAATAATTTTAGGAATTTTTCTAGAATTTTTACTGTTCATTTGCTATTTTTTATAATTTAGAATAGTTTAATTAGGTAATTAATAATTAATTAGTAATTAATTAATAGAAAAATCACAAAAAGACAAAAATACACATTTTTAGTTTAAAAACTTATTTTTATGTATTTTATAATTTTAGGAATTTTATTTTCATTTTTCTAGTGTTTAAATAATATTATATTGTATTTAAGTATTTTAAATATTAAAAATAAGTATTAAATAGTAATTAATTAATAATAAGCAATTAATTAGTGTAAAAATTTATTTTTTTTTCTAGAAATTTTCTTTTATCCTTAGGTTTGTAAAAAAGTCATTTTCACCCCCTGGGGGTTTTCAGATTTCAGTTTTCACTTTTTATTTTGTACGTTCGCATAAATTTAAGTTGAACGTACACGTTTTTAGATTTTAAACGTTTCTGGTTTTTCTAATCTTCCAGTCTTATTCATACAGCTTGTTTAAGCTATTTCTTTGTAGATTCCTTAGTATAACAATTCACAAACCCCTTTCTGTCCAAATTCACCCGATCACAAACCCGTTTGATAACCATCACAACCTCGTCGGGACATAACGACCCGGGGAAACACTGTATTCCGCGGAGCATTGACTCTAGGCTGTTTGACCTTGTTTCACCACATCCGTGGTTGAATTTAGGTTGACCGTTTGGAGCCGATCAAATTTTGGCGCCGCTGCCGGGGAGGTTGTGCGCGTTATTTTAAAAAACGGTTTGCTGATTAGTGATTTTGGAATTCACTTCTTTGTAAATTTACCATCCTTTGTTCATATTTTCTTATTATAAAAACAAAATTGTTCCCGAAAACTTTTTAAACTCAGTTTTCAACGAACACAAAAAACACAAAAACATTTTCTTTCTCATTTGTACAAAATGTTTATTCAAAAATCAAAAAATAATCACCTTTACCCTCTCACATCTTTGATTCTTCATCCCTACCCCTCTATACACATTTGATTCTTTCTATGTCTCATCCACACTTTCTGGTTTGCCAGTGGTGTGGTATTTCTTATAATGGTGGTAATTGCCCCGGTTGTGGCATGGTAGAGTCAGGAAACGGGTCTGTCTTTAACCAAGATCCCTATTCTTACCATGACACGACTGATTTATTCCATCAGCTACCACACCATGAGACTCAGCAGTTTTACTGTTGTGAGTACTGTGGTGGTCCACACTACAGTTCTGATTGTCAATCAGGAACCACGCTTGTCTATGAGCGGTTTCCTGATAACGATTATGACTCTAGCACATACAACCCACAGCCGCATCAGTTTTACTGTTGTGATTACTGTGGAGGTCCGCACTTCAGCTCCGATTGTCAAACAAGGAATCCATTTCCTTGTAACAATTTTGACACATCGTATTATGACGAACCTCCACCTCCACCAATTCCTCAAAGTCTTCTCCTTGATCTTTTGGATTTAGTGAAAGACTTGAGAGGAATCACACATACCCCAGATAATCCAAACCAAAAATCGATGGAAGAATTGTTAGCTGACGAACAGGCTGCTAAAATAAATTCCCAAGATGCTTATGAAAGATCTATTCGGGAATCAATAGCAAAATAAAAAGCAGCCAGATCTAGCTCTCGATTTCGTTTCATTCCTGATGACAGTGATGATGAGGATACACTTGATATCCTTGAATTTTATAAAGATTCATCAGGTTCATCAGATGAGATTCCATCAGTTGAGATTCCATCTCAACCCACTCTTATCACACCCGAGGTTCCCACTCACTCTCTGATCATGCGGGACGAGCATCTTGACATTGTTCCTGAAAGGGAATCGGACGAATTCATAAAGTCTAGTGTTGAGAACCTTGTCTCAATCCCAAGAGAGTCACAGGGAATTCTTGATCATTTGTGTGATATCCCTCCTCCTCTTGTCTTCCCGAATGATGATGTTTAGATGTTCTACGATTCTACTGATGACGATTCGTTATCTTGTGGAGACATCATTTTTATGGAAGAATTACCTTCTGAGCTAGTCAGCTTAGAAGAAGAGAATGATGAGATTGACACTGAAATCAAGGATGAAGCACTTCGTGCAACATTATTGAATGTCAGTATCCTCATTTCTAAAATCGAGGCTTTCAATATGAAACCTATTTCATCTCCTATCCCCATCAAGGATAGTGATATTTTTTCCGATGATCCTATACCGGAATTTGAAGCCTTTCATTTTGATCATATGGGAGAGAAGATTAGTGGCAGTACCACTTCTCATTCTCAAAATTCTCTCCCCAAATATGATTCATTTTCTTTTGAGGAGTTCTCCTGTGAACTCACTCATATCATATCTCCACCGGAATATGATAATTTCTACTTTGATCTAGACACACCCGGGAAATGTCTTGATCAATTGAGCTTAAATGGTGAGATTCATGATATCATGAATTCTCCTGTGGGTGAAGATGAGTTAGTCAAGATTTTTATCATGACTTTCTTTCTCTTCTTCACCTATCCCGTAGCTTCTCCTGTTCTTCACTCTTTCGGGAGTGAGGACATTATCTTTGACCCCGGCATTCTCATTTATAATTTTTGAGCCGGGTGTCTGTATTTATCTAATCGGTGTGGAACTTTCACGTGCTTCAAATGTTTGTCCAAACATTTTGAATGAAAGTCCGATTGAGATTGTTTGTTCCACATCATGCTTCCCCAAGGACAAATGAATTCGGGGTCGATTCAAGCTAGCGACTCGGTAAACAAAAACAGTAGCATGTTTATATGGTTTTCACCCTAAGTGTGGGGGAGTCCCCCATGCTATGATTAGAAAAGTGAAAAAAATGGTGTTTTCCACGTTTAGCTTGTAATGTTGCCCTTTTACGTTCAAAGAGTCGGCATAATAGCCGGGACTTTGAATATTGAGGAAAATATTCATGCTAAGTGTGGGGGGTATTCTAGCGAATTTTATCACATTTTACTATCTAGTACCCCCGTTTTTGGCCAAAATTTCAAAAATTTTAAAAAATTTTCACTGGTGCTTCAAAATTTGTGTGGTTATCAGTCCGCCTTGTCTAACCGACAAAAAGGATTGGCTAGTCCAGGAGCAAACGGCTCTTGGTAAAGACATCTCAAATCCGTTTATGGCCTGTAATTTGCCCAAAATTGTATGGTACCTCAACTCGCCATATCCCATAAAGCGAATGAGTTGGCTAGCCCACAAGATTATGGCTTGTGGTAAAGGCAGTGGAAAATCCATAATTGGTAATCAGCTCACCAAGATGTTGACTATTCCATCAAGAGTTGGCTAGTCCAGAAGCAAACGGCTTTTGGTAAAGACTAATCAAATCGGTTGACAGCTGTTGGTTTGCTCAAAATCACACGGTTATCAGGTGTACCACAGTTCTCACACCTGGCTACTCCAGAAGTGATGGCTTTTGGTAAAGAGTTTAAAATCCATCAAGTTTTCAAAACAGTTATTGCTAGGGACTAGCAATATTTTAGTGTGGGGGATTGATGAGTGCTCAAACACTCATCATTTTTGGTCAAATATGAACTGCAAAACATACAAAAACACTCAGAAATGCATCAAAATACTAAAAATATTTCAAAATTGTGTTTTATATGTTTTAGATGCAAAATGAGCAAAAACAGATGAAAAACGTACAAAGTTTGCAAAATAGGCAGTTTCAGTCCCTCAACTTTCAAAAATTAACAAAACTAGTCCCTGAGTATTTATTTTGCAAGAAAAGTCAACCCAAGTCCTTTTAAAATAAAAAGTTATCAAAAATAACACTTGGGTAAAAAGTTTTAAGAATTTATACTTTTGGTCCCTGAAGTTTCACATTTGGCAATCTTGGTCCTCGGGTATTTGATTTTGGAAATTTATTATTTATTGTCCTTGGAATATGAAGCTATGGCAGGAATGATCCTTGAAATACTTTGGAGAAGTTGTCAAACCCAACCCCTCATTTTTCTGAAAATTACATCTATGGTCCTTGTGATATATTTATAAACCAAATGGACCCTTTTTGTGATCCAAAACAAACCAAAAACCCAAATCCAATCCCCAGCCCAGTCCACCCCGGCCCACTTCCTTTTTAATATAAAAACCACCCCGGTCAAACTGACCCTTTGACCATCGTCTTCCACCAACATCCAACACAAAACCAGGCCTGTGTTCCCCCCCTCCTCACCTTTTCCACAAAATACTCACCAACATCCACTCCTGTCCCCTACAATCCCCCCTCCTCATTAAAGCTCTCACCAAATCCACTAAAACCTGTCAAAATGGTTTTCCCGCCAAAACAATAATAAAATGCTGAGATCAAAGGGACAAATCCAATGGTCACAATTCAAGTGGGAAAGTCAAAGGAGGAACCCAAGACCTATAAAAGAAAAGAAAAAGAGCAGAAGAAAGGGTATTAGAGTAGTAGTAGTTTAGCTTAATTTTCGTTAATGGTAGATTAGAATTAGTTTAGCTTTCAAAAGTGTTCCAAAGTTGTAATCTCAGCTTTATAAATGTAATTTCAAGTTTGTTTAATCAAATTCCAAGTGTTTCAGTTGAATTCAAGTTTACAAGTTTTTAGTAATATTTCCATATCTGACTTCAAGTAGTTAAAAGATTGTTTCAGTGTCTCATCAAGCTCATTTAAGTGTTTCATGAGTTTTTTTTATAAGTTTCCTCATCTCTACAATCAGTTTTTAGTGAAAATTCATAAAACACTCAAAAATCATAAATAAATAGAGTAAATTCAAAAATCTGTGTTCAAGGAAGTTAAAAGCAGAGAAGGTTGTGGATTCTAGAATATCATGGTTTAGAACCTCTGGGGAGGCAATAGGTTGTGTCCTTAATCCTTGTTTCTCAGTTCCATACTTGGGTGCATATTGTAAGCTTTTTATCCAATTTTTGCAATTCACTGTTCTAGTGCTCATTTAATTGCTTATCTTGTTGTAATGTGCTTATTTAGTGTTAAGATTAGATTAGATTTCATGGTTAAGGTTTTAGTTGTAAGATTGCTTTGAAAATCATCATATCAGTCCTTATAGGGGTGTTTGGATTTAGGTATCTAACTAAGCATTTGAGTTTGTCAGTGGTTACATCCTGTTGAGACATCATTCTCAGGTTCAATTTATCCCATTTTAAGCCTTACATTGGTATTTTTGAAGCAAAAAGTCAAATTCATCACCCCATTCCCTTAACAGTTAACTGTTGAGGGTCTTGGGTTTCAAAACTCACCCATTTTGTTAAAAGTTGCATTTCTAGCCTAGTTTAGTCTTAGTATAACCTAACACATCTATTTCAGTCATCAAATCAAGAATCAAAGTTCATAATAGTCAAAGTTTCAAGTTTAGCAAGAAAAGTCAAATGTGCACTTTCTCAGTTTTTCTCAAAATGGGATGAATTTTCTTGAATTGTGTATTTGGTTTCAGACCTTGTGATTCTCAGGATTGATAGTCTACCAGCTTAATTTTAAGATCCCACTCTTATTTGATTTTTGTGAATCTTGTGTGTACCCCACCATCACCTCAAACTCAGCTGCAGGGAGGAACACCTCCCCTGCTGCAGCAGATATCACCATCACCACCACAACTTTGGTGGTGGTTTCTGACCTCCACAGTGGTCCACAAGCCACAAACTTTGTTCCATTCAACCCCCCTCCTACCCCTATTCAAGTCCCTGGGCTTAATTTGGGTTTTGAACCTCATTTGCTTGGGCTGCTAAGCCAATCAAGCTTGTCCCTTTTCTGAGTAAGCTTTTGTTTTTGGATTTGCTTATTTTGTCTCATAAGCTTATTTCATTGTGCTAATTTAGTCATCTTAACTTATTTTTGGTCACTCTCATTTGCTTGAAGCTTATTTTCACCTTTGTGATCATTGTTCAGCTTATTTCAAGCTTTTGCCCACCACAGTTGACCAAAGTCAACTGTCTAGCAAATAAGCACTCAAAGTGCTTATATTTGAGTTACAAGATTGTTGTTTTTTTAAAAGTTTCTCAAATTTAGTTATAAAATAGGTTTGTAAAAGAAAAGTCCAGAAAAACAAATTTAATTATAAGTGATAGTTTCTATTTAATGTAATTTCAATTTTTAATTTTCCTTTTTAGATTTTGTTTAATTACTTAGTATTTTTATATTTTTCTTAAATTCCTTTTACCTTAAAGTATTTTTAGTAATTTTATCAGATTTTTATATTATC
Source organism: Artemisia argyi (assembly GCA_030686995.1). NCBI lineage: Eukaryota > Viridiplantae > Streptophyta > Magnoliopsida > Asterales > Asteraceae > Artemisia > Artemisia argyi. Next base: position 549,009 of record JARVZY010002064.1, read on the forward strand.
ATTTAGTATTTATTAGATTTAATATTAGTTTAATTAATTATTAATTAATAGTTAAGTTTAATTAGCATAATTAGTTTTTATTAAGTAAGACCTAGTTTTTATATTTTTCCTAGCTTTTATATAAGTTAAAATAATTTTAGGAATTTTTCTAGAATTTTTACTGTTCATTTGCTATTTTTTATAATTTAGAATAGTTTAATTAGGTAATTAATAATTAATTAGTAATTAATTAATAGAAAAATCACAAAAATACAAAAATACACATTTTTAGTTTTAAAACTTATTTTTAGTTATTTTATAATTTTAGGAATTTTATTTTCATTTTTCTAGTGTTTAAATAATATTATATTGTATTTAAGTATTTTAAATATTAAAAATAAGTATTAAATAGTAATTAATTAATAATAAGTAATTAATTAGTGTAAAAATTTATTTTCTTTTTCTAGAAATTTTCTTTTATCCTTAGGTTTCTAAAAAAGTCATTTTCACCCCCTGGGGTTTTCAGTTTTCACTTTTTATTTTGTACGTTCGCATAAATTTAAATTGAACGTACACGTTTTTAGATTTTAAACATTTCTGGTTTTTCTAATCTTCCACTCTTATTCATACAGCTTGTTTAAGCTATTTCTTTGTAGATTCCTTAGTATAACCATTCACAAACCCCTTTCTGTCCAAATTCACCCGATCACAAACCCGTTTGATAACCATCACAACCTCGTCGGGACATAACGACCCGGGGAAACACTGTATTCCGCGGAGCATTGACTCTAGATAGTTTGACCTTTTTGACCATTCCCTGGTCAGTTTAGGTTGACCGTTTGGAGCCAATCAGACCACGTTGGCTAAAAATCTTGGGTATTTTAATGATGATGAGTTGAGGAAGTATAGAGTGAGGTTGGAGAGTGAGATATGGGATGCTTTTAGTTTTGGAAAAGCATTGGATATGATTAACAAGACTTTGGGACCTTGGATCGAACCAAGTGTGGGGGCACAATCCGGAGCTTATGCGGAAGCGCCATCACAACCTCAAATGGGGAGTTTTCCGGGTAATACCCAAAGTGGTTTTGATTCAGGATGGGGCGATTGGAACCGAGAATTAAATGCTATTGAGTGTAGGGAAGTTTGGAGAGATTCAATGCAAATGAGGAATAATTACAACTATGATTATTCCATGCCTATGATCCAACATTTGGCACAAGATGCCAATTATGAGGTACCTCCCTACAACCCACCAAATGTTCCACCATACCCTTTACCATATTCTCCATATCCTGGACCATACCCCTATCCTTATCCTGGTTATTCACCATTTCCTGAGCCATATCCTCCATACGGTAGACTTCCAGAGTATGGTAGTTCAGGTTTTAATGTGGGTGGACCAAGTTTTAATCCTGGAGGATCGAGTTATGATGTTGGACGTTCGTCGTCAAGAGCTGGAAAGAATAAGAGACGAGTGGTGGACTAGGACGATGAAGAAGATGTTGATGAGGATGAAGAGGAAACCGAGGACGAGTTCATTCGTTCCGATGTGAGTTATTGATGGTGACGTTTGATCACATGGATTATGGTTGGTTTTTAAAAACAATTATGTGTCGAACAATTTCTATTTCTATTATCTTTATCTATTTCTTGTAGGTTTTATAACGTAACTTAATTTTCTATTTATTTGGTTTAGATATGTTTTTGTTTGTTTGTTTGGTTGTTTCGTATATTTTGCAGTTTTCTTGCAGGAGTTTTATTACGGAAGCATATAGTTGATCAACGTTTGGAGTCGGTAAACTCATTTGCTTATTATGATTAAATATGCATGTTGCGTATTTAACTCCGGTATTTTCTAAAATTTTCCATTTCCTTTACTTTGAAGTTATTTTTTATTTATTACATTGAGGACAATGCAAAACTTAAGTGTAGGGGAAGGAAGAAAATAGAAAAATTGCATAATTTTTAATTTTTTTTTAAAATTTTCGTTTTTAGAGTCGTGAACTTTAGTAACTAGTAGTAGTTCGCCGTTCATATTTTAGTTAAAATAAGGTTGATTTCATGGTAAATAATAATGATATTTTTTTTTTGAGAATAAATTCAAGTTTTAAAGAGCAATTCGTTTCGTAATTGATAACATTTGCTAGCACAATTTTATACCCTTATTTCTTTTAATTGTGAGGATTAGTTTTTTTTATGAGAATAGTATTTCTTATACTATTTAAATATTTCATGATGAGTGTGCCGGTGGTTGTGTTAATTCTAGAACTTGTACTTGTTATGCATTACGGTTAAAATCATTTTCGAATGATAAGGATATATTCATATGATAAGAGGCATCCTTAGGAATAAAACCAAATGGCCATCCGTTTACAAAATAATTTTTGCTAACCACATTGGTTAGTTACCCTCGTATTTGGAACCCATTTGTTAGCGTTTATCCTTAACGCTAGATACCCCTAGTTTCACCCTTTGAGCCATCCTTTTCATTTTGTTAAATCCATAAAAATACAAAAATATTTTACACTTTAAACCTTAGCCTAACCCTTATCAAAGTCTAAATGGTGGATTGCTAGTTGCTTGGTTGTTGGATAGTTTTTGATGATTATTAGTTAGCCACACTTTGTCATTCGTGTGTGCCATTCTAACAAAGATGAAGGTGCGCAACTTCGTGTTTTGTATTTTTTTTGTGGTGATGCTTATGCGAAGTGTGGGGTAGGTGTGATATATATATATATATAAAAAAAAAAGGTCATCGCAACTATAAGGTGACAAATATAGCCAATTTGTTATATTATTATGAATAAAGAAAGTCATGTGATATGTTGTTAGCCGATGTGCTAAGTTTGAAGAATATTTTTTATGGTGAATCGATGTATCAACATGTGAAAGTTCGAAGAGGAGAAAGATTGTAACTATTATCATTTTTGGGTTTGTGGATTATTTGAGATTAGCAACTATGGGACTTAGACTTTAATTTTATTTTTCTTTAAAACCAATTTCATAAATATTCCCATGCCTTATCCTTACCTTTTTCACTTAGTGTAATTATTTTGCACGAAAGTTTATAAAACCCTTAGCCTAAACATTACAACCTGAATAAAAGACCTCTTTGATGAATTATTCTATTGTTTTGATGCTTGTACAAGCCTATGGTAAGAAACATAAATCATGACTGTGCAATGAGTGATCTATTAATCATTACACATATTGAGTGATGAGTGAATTTCAAATTATCTTCGTAAGGCGCTTAGAATTGTTATCAAGCTCTTTATTTACTTAATTGAGTTCAAATAAGATATTTGCACTATTGCCATTGAATTCAATTTTCTTTTGATTAAGACTTGCTCGAGGGCGAGCAAAGCTCAAATGTGGGGGATTTGATAACGCTCAAAATTAACATGTTTTTAGTCGCATTATTGTTTGATTTATGAGTGGAAATTGGTCATATTTGTTACTTAATCGTGGAGAAGTGTTTATGCATGCAAATATAGCCAAAAGCAGGAAAAATGATTAAAAGATGAAGTAATGAAGTGGACATGCATTTTTGGAGAGTTTCAAGAGGATCAAGGAAGAAAGAAACGTTGCATGGAAAAAAGGATTTGCTAAAGAAAGGTTGTCTACATGAAATTATCAAGGAAATATCAAGTTCTAATGGACAAAGTCATGCCACAAGGAAAAATAATGCATGCAACGTAAAACGACAAAGAAAAGACATAGAAATACGATGCAGACAAATTCCAGCCGATCGGTCGCAACTCGCAACCGATTCGGCTGGAAACGTGCCAAAGATTGACCATCCGATCGGATGGCGAGAAACCGATCGGATGGGGTTGACTGAAGTTACAAGTTTTGCATTTATTGGCGAATTTACTCCCCATAATCATGTGTGGCTGATCATTTCTGCTTATTAACTGAGGATGGATGTTTTTACTTGAAGGATAAGTGTCATTATGCTATATAATGAGCACTTAGGGCCTAGAGTTAGTAGTACCACCATTATCTAACTTAGTATTACACCAAATCTTGTTAGTTTATCTTATATTGCCTGAAAGTTTACTAAGTGTTGTAAAAATGTCCAGAACATGTTGAGTTAGAGTCTCAAGCATTGGTTCGAGTGTGGAGTTGTTTACTTACGTTAGTGAGCAATTGGAGGAGTGTGGTTGCTATAGTTCCACAAGTTTATTCATTGTAATTCTCAAGACTAGGTACACCTTGATTCTTATAATGAACAATTGTTACTTTAAGTTTTATGAAAGTTTTCTTATTTACTTGTGTTTTAATATGATTTATATGGAGTAATGTGTGATATACTTGTGTATATGATGTGATTGGTTAATGGAGTATTATTTTATGAAAAAGGTGATGCATGAAAACATATCTATTTTAGGAGTTTGTTTAAATAACATCTTTTCTTTCTTAGTTTGTCGGTAAAAACAATTTCTTGAAAAACAGGTCCGAAAGGAATTTCAACTTGTTTTTATTCCAAAATATTAATGCACCAAATTAGTATGGAATAGGATGCTTGACAACCATCTTATTTACTTATTAAAATAGATTTGAGACGATTTCATCACGAAAAAGGACCGAAAGGATTCGTAGGAATTCATAAGAATAGAATTGATTTTCTAAACAACCATGAGTTTATAAGATTGTCATACTAATTCGATATGTTCGAAAGGAGTCATTTAGGTGATAGAATTCTTAGTGGTAGTGAAAACATGACATACATCATAGATTGTATAACTACTCATTTTTAGTTGCGCATCATAACAAGTTTTACACCAAACTTTGTACTCAAATTGTTACGATACTCCTAATTACCAATCAAGGAATTTTACAGAAGTATATGTTTAGTTTTTATTGAGTTTCTTTTAAGATTTTACATAAATTTGGATTGACAACCCTTATTTAACAAATGTTTTTCTTATTACTAAAACCACCAAATCCCTTGGGACGATCTGGACTTACCCACCTTTATTACACCGGACGAGTATACTTGCTCGTATGTGCTAGATAATAATCGGATAATTCGTGTTTATAAATTTTAAAACTTGTACTAATAAAACGCACATCAATAGCTTAGATAATCTAGTGACAATGTTTATGTATGATCTCAGTTTGATAATGTAGTAGTGCACAACTTATAACCTAGCTATTTTCATCAAAAGAGAAATTTCATAATTTGTAGGTTCAATTCAAGATTCATATTTATCCATCAAGTGATTTCTCTCGAGATAGTATTCCAAATCAAGTCTAGACTAATATTAGTTCTCCTAAGTGTATTTTTCCTTTTAAAGTCTAGAAACGCAGACAAGTTCCTAGAATTGCTTTTAACGAGTTAGTTCTTTCGACCTATCCCAACACATTATATTAAACCAGTTTCAATAATCAAACGTGGTAAGACTAGAGATAAAATAGTTCACAACATAAACTTGAAATTATTAGAGATCAAAGCATAATCATAAGTCACTTTATTATATTCACATATCCAAGCAATAACAAGAGGTTTAGCCTCTCGTGGCTAATGAGTTCATAACAATAGAAATGATTAAATAGTAAACAAGAGACATACGGATTGGATTGATCAAATGGATTACACAAGTGTCACAAGTAACCAAGAGTTCGACACCAACAAGTATATAACGCACCCTGTTTCTGATTCGTTCACGTCTACCGATGGCTCAAGATCACGTAGCACTTCTTATCTTCACTTAGTGAAAATTGGTTGTTGAGTGAAGAGTTCAAATGCTTGCAAATGAGCTCTATTTATAGGCTTAGTGATAGGAAAAGTACGGCGCACATTGATTGTAAGTGCGGCGCACTTAGCTATTTTTTGGCGCCAAAGTTTCATAAATGCAGAGGAAGTACGGCGCACATCGATTGGAAGACCAGCGAACTTTTATTAAAACATTACTTATTGACTTCCTTTGACCGAGAGGACAAGTACGGCGCACAGAGCGGGAAAACCGGCGCACTTGCTTACTTAAAAGACTAACATAGTAGACTTTCTTATTTATTTATCAAGTGGTGAAATAGTAGGGTTTTGTGATGTTTCTTGCTTTAGAGCATCCGAGAGTGAACCTGCATTCATTTTATGCTATTAAGTACCAAAAGTTCACACTAAATGACCATAAAACATATAATATAATGCTCGAGAAATATGTATAATTAGAGCGTTATCAAATACCTCCACACTTAGCTATTGCTTGCCCTCAAACAATCAAGCGAGAAAATTCAATTTGTTTTGTTATCATGGAGATATATTATCAAGATTTATTAATTTTCTAAAAAGGCATTGACACATAACTTAAGACACCTCACGAAGGATTATTTTAAATGATTCACACAATTCACTCAAGTAGGGTTAAGTTCACTCAATTTGCACAGACACGACTAAATAGCTACCATAGGCTTGCATAGAACACAAAGACAACTCCAACAAGGTGTAAGCACCAGACCAATTATATCATTGAGGACTTTTCGGGCAGGCTTAGGGATTAAGGGTATGAATAAGGCATAGATATTTTTTTTTCTCTTGTTTTGATAGATTTGTAGAACAATATACTAATAAGCTGTTGTTGATCATCAATATGCATAGATCTTTCTTCTCTATTCTTTCAACATAGATATTTTTCTTTACTTTTGCATTCAACGTACACAAATTGTCACAACCCACAATTTCAGGTCATTTTTCCAAACCTCAACATATTACTATTCACCAATTACTATTCATCGATCACTATTCATCATCTTACTATTCATCATTTTTTAGGTCAATTTGACATTCCGAGAAACATTCAGAAATTTTACTATTCACATGACACTATTCATTTCCGAGAGAAAACCACTATTCATGTGCACTACTCATTTCATCGTAAATTTAGTTTACGAGTATTCAAAATTCGCGTAACCGTATTGGTTCAGGAGCGAATTCATGCATTATCATTGGGACATTTCATACGGACTAGAAATAGTCTGCATATCATTATTATGGCACTTGCATACTATTCCACTCGTAGGATTTCCAAATTATATTTTTGATATAATTAACGATTTACGTATGATTATTTTAAATAAACACTAATACGCGACCTATAAATGAGAATATCATATCCGACACTCCCTACATAATCTCGATTTATTTTTAGACTTATTACAACGTCATAAGTATTATGAAATTCAATTACCCGGTATTTTGGAAATTTAATTAATTAATATCGTACGTCTAATTTAATTACGACGGTTTTCGTAGAAACTAAACAATAATCACCCAAAGTCTCCGTACTTGTACCCGACATATTTTTACAATTTTTACGACTTTATTATGTCCTGAATAACTTCAATAAAATTTATTTCTAACAAACCCGGTACCCGATAAAACCTAAAACTAACACTACATTATACTACTACTAACTTTCCTAATTAAATCCCAAGACAACCCCCCCCCCCTTTCCCTCCTTTTTGCACCTGCCAACCCCCCCCCCCCCCCCCTTGGTCCTAATAAGCTTAAACCACACCAACCTCCATAAATGCAAACCTAACTTATGTCTCTAACTATATAATAAACCCTTTCATCCCATTTTTCACAATAATCATCCAAAGTGCAAGTAAACTTTTCTGTCATTTTTCTCCATGGTGTGCTCGGCCTAGGGGTGATCCAAGAAGCAAGAACATCAATTTTTCAAAGATCATAGTGTAAACTTGTTCACTTAGTCATCCTTGTTGGAGTTTTGAGATAGAAACTCAAGGATTAGTAGGTTTTTCATCATCTAAACTCCCTAAACCTTCAAGTAAGTTAACAAACTCATTTTTATAATTTTTACAAGTTATTACTATGGTTATATAATTTTCTTACAAGAACTCACGCATATAATAGCTTATACCACTCTATTTTTGTACATATTTAAACTTTGAGCCCTAAAAATGAAAACATGGGAAACCCTTGTTAGACCTAGTGGATTAATGATGTTTAAGGACCCATGACACCCTAAGAAGGTGTATGGTAAGATTAGACTAGATGTGTGGTGATTGAAAGTGATTTGGTTGAAGTTAAAACAAGTTTGAAACTAGGAAAATGATTTTTGAAACTATATAAATACCTACTGTATTTATTTTGAAAACGTGGGAAACCAAGGAACTCAGGGATAATTTTTGACCAAGGATTTAGAAAATACTTTCAAAAAAGAAACTTTTGGCGAAAGAACGGATTAAAACAAGCTTATAACGAAGGATATATGATTTTTGTAAATTTAACGACGAAAACTATTTTTCTGAAAACTGCATGCTGATTGACAGTTTTCGACGGGCAAATAGAGACACTAGATGTAACCTTGTGGAACCGAGTTATCAAAAATATATTAATACATACTAAAACGAACCCGTGGATATAAAGAACGAGGAAAATGAACTTAAAACGACCAAGTTATACACGTTTTAACATCGTCAAAACTATATATATATATATATATATAGTCACTACTAGAAAATAATAATATAACTACGTACTAAATAATGTATTTTCTAGATTTCTTATTGAAGGAGTTTATTTTTAACTAACGAAGTACTTACGACTCAAGGTTTATCACGCGACTACTAGACATTATTTTAAGGTTTTCAAGACGAGGAATACAACGCTAACATTTTATATACAATATATTACGACAAGTTTTTACAACTCTATTTGGACTTATTTTTCCTAAGTATGGAAATTATTTTATTTGACAATAACTAGTATTTCCATGTCACGAGTGGTATAGGTATCATGTGCATGTGCATTCATATACATCACGGCATGATCTAAATTAGATCACGATTATTCTTTTAGGTTGCGGCTAGTGTTCGCACCTCATTGTCCTGACTACTTTACCATCATTGTATCATCTTTGTACCATCATTTCGAGGTGAGTTCTCATAGCCCCGTTTTAATTACTTATTTGATTTCAAATCCCACGGGGGAGAATACATTGCACAATTATTTTTGTACATGCCCAAGTATTACAAATTCCATACATTGCTTAAGTTGCCTTACTACCACATTAAGTCCCCTTTTATTATCATGGACAGTTAATTATATTGTCAAGCGAGAGTGAGTGGATAGATCTATCGAGGGTGACGCCTCCATTCGGGTTTGGGTTGCTCCATAAGGAAAACGAATGCATTTCATGTCTGATTTTATTTGAGTGACTGGTAACCACTCCTTTGGGGCCATTTCCATGTCTAGCTTCGGGGTCATGAGCTTAAGATCAATGTAGCATTTTTGACATTTTGTCACATTACTTTATACTTGTGGTTATGGTACATACGAGTTACTTATAAACCTATGATTATTCACCAACTTTATGTTGACCGTTTTCGCAACGTATTTCTCAGGTAACTAAGGCATATACTCATGGCATGCATGGAGTCATTTTGTGTAACAAGGATGACGCGGCTCATTCGGACTTTCTTGCACTTATGTTTAATATCGTTTGATTGTACAAAACTTGTTTCCGCAAACTTTCCAACTTTTGGTACCTATGTTTTATAACTCTGAATATTTTGAATGAATCAAACGATGTATTTTCAAAACGGCACTTTATGTCGTTCAATATATTCTTGATTGTGATGCTATGACAGTCACCCCCAGGTATTCCATTCCACTGCGATTCAGGTATTTTGGGGGTGTGACAGATTGGAATCAGAGCCAAGGTTATAGCGAACTAGGATGCATCATGGACCCTAGACTATAACCGCATTATCATAACATCTCATCATTTCATCATAAGTGCATATTTATTATTTTAGGTGATTCCATTATACGAGTTATTTATCCTCATTTCACCTTGATTATCACAGATACATGTCTTCAGACCCGAACACTGTCATACTTTACTCTGCCTCAGACTCTGAGGATGAGGGTTCTTTGTCTTCCACTGCTGTTTCACCCATCATTCCTCATGTACCTGCATTGCCACTTTTGGAATCAGGTGAGGATACCGAGCCTTTTGAGGAGGAAGAGACGGCTCCTACTCCTCATGTCCATCCTACTGTACCACTTGATGTTACCCGTGTACCCACTGACTTATCATCTCCCACTACTACTATTCCCTCATAACCAAGACTTATATTTCCCAGTAGTAAGATCATTCAAATTGCTAGGAAGAGTGTTCGCCCTGCTACATCTACTTTTAGGACTCTCACTAGTCCTACTGTGCCTACACCACCACCACCAGCCATACCCACTACTACTTCTATATCTACTACCCTTTTGCCGCTCAAGAAGCGTGCAAGATTTGATACCCCAGCTTCACCTACCACCGAAACTGCTGACCTTCCACCACCACCGGTATACCACATAGGTGAGAGTTCGCGAGCGGCTGCTGCTCGGGGGCTTACGACTTTTGCTTCAGATGATCAGTTAGGGGCTCAGCAGGATCAGATTGATAGTTTGTGTTACAGAGTAGATGAGGACATCACTAGTCGACTCGAGATAGTTGAGGAGCAGGTCGAGGGATTGATTCAGGGCAAAGTTAGTATCGACGTGTCTTACCATGGACTCGAGGCACGACTGTTGGGACATCAGGAGCAGATCGATCTACTTAGAGATGAGCTACCAGAGATTCGAGATAGAGCTTCGGCGACACAGGAGACTCAGTGGGAGCAGGCAGACCAGTTGGCGTTAGCCCGGGAGAGGTTAGCCATATTGGAGGGCAGAGATCGTGGTTGCGATGGATCGTGAGATTCGTCGCCTTAGGGGAGAGCCTGGACCATCTAGAGCACCTGGAGGAGCTTAGACATAGACTGGTATTATATTAGCTTTTATTATTTTCCTAGTCCCGAGGTGTGGGACATAGTTCAAGAACTTGTAGTCTTTTGGTTGTTGTACAAACAAATATATCAAGTGCGACTCTACTATGTTGGAAATGTTGTGCTATATATTATATCGGTCCATGTAGGCCAAAATTTTCATGTATTATATTCATGTGTTGTGATTATATTTATGATGTTTCGTGGTTGCTCTTTATTATTGTTGTATTTATACATGTCGTGGTTGTATATATACATGTCGTGGTTGTATTTATACACGTTGTGGTTGTATCTATACATGTCGCGGTTGTATTTATACATGTTGTGGTTGTATATATACATGTCGTGGTTGTATTCATACTTGTTGTGGTTGTATATATATACATGTTGTGAGTGTATACCTTTGGTACGATGACTATTTATATTATGATTTTTCTCATGGTTATTTTCCATTGTGATTTATTAGAAGTATGGCGCCAAAGAAAGGTAAAGCTACACCAGAAACACCGGCTATGACTCAAGCCGCTATCCGCAAGTTAGTTAGGGATAGTATAGCAGAAGCTCTGGAGACTGAGAGAGCTGAGGTTGCTGCTAGGGCTGCTGAGACTGCTTCTAATACAGGGGCAGGTGAACCACCCGCTATTAGGCGTGAATGCACTTGGAAAGACTTCAAGATTATTGATCCTATCAAGTTTAAGGGCACTGAGGGAGCGGTTGCTTTGATCCGCTGGTTTGAAAAGACTGAGAATGTATTTCTCATGTGCGGTTGCCCGGACGTCAGCAATGTAAAATTTGCTACAGGTATGCTCTTGGATGAAGCCATGTCATGGTGGAATTCACATGCTCAGCCTATTGGTATGGAGAATGCTTACAAGCTCACTTGGGAGGAATTCAAGAAGTTGATGTCTAAGAAGTTTTTCCCTCATACTGAGATACAGAAATTGGAAGCAGAGTTCTATGGGCTTGTGACTAAAGGTGATGACATCGAGACCTGTTAGGTCATGGTTTTAACAACATAATCACTAATAGATCTAGAGAGAGAAAGAGAGTAGAGAGAGAGAGTGGAAGGAGCCCTAAGAATGAAAATGAAAGAGATGAAATTACTAGGAGAACCAACACCCTCTAAGGAGGGGTTTACAAGACTATTTATAGGGAAGGAGTAGGGCAACACTCCCTTCCTCCCTATCTAGAGAATGAAATGGGCTTAAGGCCCATGGGCTTGCTTCATAAGCCTTAAGATTAAATAGACATACAAGCCTTAGCAACCTATTACAAGTAAATGACCGAGACTTGATAAATAGTAAAACTACGTTCCCAACAATCTCCCCCTAAGGGTCGGTCATCAAGGTTGCTTGACGTCTTCGTCTTAATCTTTGACTTTCAATGCTTTAGACGTCTTCTAAATCATTCATCGTTCTTTGTTCTTAGTTGATGTAGTTGTGATCATCTTATTACAAAATGTAATGACCGAGACTTGAATAAATATAAAAGTACGTTCCCAACAATCTCCCCCTAAGGGTCGGTCATCACGGTTGCTTGACGTCTTCTTCTTTGTCTTTGACTTTTGACTCGTATAACTTAAGACGTCTTCAAAAGAGAGTGGGTGTTCTTTTGCTTCATTGTTCATTGTTCGTAATAGATGTGGTAGTGATCATCTTATGAAGTTATCTGCCATGTGTCACTTCTGCGTCTGTGGTGGTCGTCGTCCATTCCAACATGCTCATACACCTTTGAACTTAGACATTCACATGCATGTAGTTCCCTTTCATTCACATAGATCTTTAGTCCTTAAACATTGTAGATTCTTCTTTTTGGCGTAGAATCTAATTTTGAACATTGTGTTGCTTAGATCTTTGAGGGAGCTTTTGTTGACTTCAAGATGTATGTATGAGCATGCGGAATCAGTCTCCATGGAGATGATACGTCCCTGAAAGTAAACAGTTAGCAATAAAAAACCGGTACTTACAGATAAGGAATTAGAGATCGTCAACAGCATAGTGTGAAGACTCCTTCTAACCCTTATCAAGACCGTTCCCATATCAGATACTCCCGAAGGAGCTTACGAGACCTAGGCAGATTGCTAAGATCTGCGAAGGACTCGATAATTTACATATGGTGTCCATTGATGTAGAACACCAGATGTAGAAGTACTAAGTGTTCCTAAAAGATCTTTGATGAATCTCATGGCTCTAGACTCGATAAGTGCACACTTAGGTTTCCTATGCGGAGACTAGGGAGGGGTCTCCAGTTTCTAGATTACACCGGTTCCCCGTGAGAATGAAACAAATTCTTTTAAGAGAACTTGATTGGCTAGAAGGTTAAGTGCAGTGCGTCACTGGGTCCATGACGGCTTTATCTTCAATACCGGTGTCGCCTTAGCAAAAACCAGTAGCATATGAATTGAACCCGGTGTCTGCCCTAAGGTTGAATCGTATGGAGGGCTATTTCTTTTCACCCTATTCTTTACTTTTCTTTTTAATTCTTCAATCCCTTCTTTCTCCTTTCATTCTTTACTCCTTTTTTGTATCATACCTAAGGACTTCTAGTTCTAACTATTGGTGATGTCCTTGGGTAGATCCCTCCGGCTTAGGCGGATCATAGGACGGTTATTTCCTAACCTTAGTCACCTTATAACTCCATGACTATCCTATAATTGCCATTGAAACCTTTGAAAATCTCTCAAAGTGTTTGTGTTTATCAAACATTTTGTTTAACACTTTGAGAGTTTTGTGTTTTCTTATGAAGGGCTCCCCCTTCACATGTGCTCATATGTATTTAATAAATTTGCACATGCGGGAGGAGCGAGCACCTTTTGAATTGATCCACTTTCGGTGAACAAGACCGATTCGAGACACGCTTACATCACTAGTTAGACTAGCTTGAAGTTATTACCCGGCCTGGTCGAGTCCACAGAAAGGTTCTCGAGACGGTACATTTCTACTAAGACAAATCCTTTTCGAGACACGCTTACGTGGCTAGTTAAAGAGTTCTATTGTCAGCTTTTAGGTGACAACTAGCTCTAGTAACTAACTTGATGTTATTACCCGTCGAGGATAAGTCCTTTCGATTATTAAGTTTAATGTTTCGTCAATTCCTGGATAATTCTGAGTCTAGCTCGCACAAGATACAACTTTTAGCAACTTTGAACTTTCATATTTTAATCACTTTTCATTTTCTCCCCCTCAAAAATAGCATATCAAATGGTGTTTTTGACAAACGTTTTTATTAAAATATGCCTTTTGAGTCTTATGGGGAGAATTCAACAAGAACCTTTGATTTCAAGAACGATGATTTTGGTACAAGTGCTCCCCCTCAACAAGTGAATACTTATTGAGGTGAAATACTTGTCTTTTGAGCAGAATTTTGAAAATCAGAAAAGGTTTGATTAATTCTACTCAAAAGTAAGAAGCCTTCGCTCCTTATATAAGGATTGAGGCACTGATGCGTACCTCAGGGTCCTTTAAATACAAGCACGGGTTGTACACTGTTATGTCTGCACAAACCATCAAAACATGATTTTGACAAAGCAGTTTGATTTTGAATACTCCCCCTCAAAACGAGCATGAGTTTTGACATTTTTTTTTAAACTTTGTAGCGAATTGGGGAGTAAAAAATCTTGAGCAAAATTTTTGAAAAGTTTTGAAAAACCTTTTGAAAAATTTTGAATAAATTTTGCTCAAGATTAAGAAGTTTTAGATAAGCTTTGCATGAAAACTTCTTCTTGTTTTTAAGGATAAGTGCGCGTTTGGTTTTAAAGAATGGTTTAGCAAGGCACTCTCCTTTCTTTGAAACCCAAGTTGTACACTGAAATGTGTGAACAAGTCGTTGTTTTAATACAAAATTAGTTTTCTTTTAAACAAAACACTCCCCCTCAAATAATGAATGTTATTCGAGAGATAGTCTTCTTGAGCAGAATTTTGAATCGTATTTAAGAAATACTTTTTGAAAAATTTGAGAGATGATTCTGCTCAAGGTTTTAGAAAACACAATCAAGTATTATACAACAAAGAATGTTTGAAATTCAAAACTCTTTTACTGTTGAAAGTTGTTTGAGACCCGGAGTGTCTCTTTTGAGTTTTAAAATCTGAAGATTTCCATTAAGAATTGAACCTCATGGGTTCTTTTTGAAGATTTGATTTTGTGATGAATGAAAACTTTACCGTATTTGGGATGTTCAGATCAGAGACATTCTTTTATTGAAGCCAAAGCATTCCAGATTTTGAAAAATTAGAAAGGTTTTGAATGACTTTGCTTTGGTCTCCACACTTGCTTTACCGGTGTAAAACGAGAGTGTGGAGTTTGGAAAAAATTTGTTTCTCACCATTTTGAATCCATTTACCAGTTTAGCCTTTAAACACATTTTGTCCTTTGACCTCAAAATATGTTCCATAAGAAACATTTTGTCGAATGTTGAAATTTTGACTTTCAATGGGATGACATGTACTTACACACAGAGAAAATGGATCAGGCATAAACAAGTATACAGGTGAATCAAGAAATCTCATTCTAAATCTTCCTAAGTGCTCAGAATTCTCAAATTAACACACACAATCAAAGATTAATTCATTCTTTCACTCGAGATTTAGCAATTATTGTCATGATTTGGGGTTGTGATTTGAGTCTATGCACACTTGTTAGCATCATAATGCATGAATATTAAACAAACAAACGTCCTAGTAATAGCAGCAAAGACATCGACATCTTAAACCCTAAATCACATGATTCTAAGCCTATGTTCCTAATCGAGCTAGTACACCAATCGAGCATTCTCTAGTGTTCTCTAAAGCTATATAAACTAGTTAATTTAGACTAAACACATAAGAAATGAAAGCTCAGATCGATAATTACATAAACCCTAGTTTCTGATTATGCCTTTTTGATCGTTGAAAACACTAGAAACATTTAGGGAACGATTAGACAACAACCATGGAGAAATTAGAAACACACAATCAGGAACATTCGAGTAAAAAAAAATCGTTAGTCTGAATCGTTAAGGTTTATCGATTATGTGTGATACTTTTGAGAATATTTGAAGAAACCTTTATTAGAGCCCGTTTTATTTTTCATGCAAGATCCTTTTACCTAAGTTTAAGACATTTGTGAATCTTTACTTATTAAAGGTTAATTACTTTTCCATTTGAAGTCCAAACTAGATTAATTTGGGATCGTTGCCGAAAAATTCCTTTTCTCCCCCTCGAATTAGCATATATTTTGTGAAACCTTATTGTACATTTTAATTCGAGAGATCATAGAAGTTTTTGAAAATGACATTAAAATCCGAATGATGAAGAAACATTTTATCCTTGAAGAATAATAATGAGGTGTGCAAACTTCATGATTTTGTGAAAAAATTTCTCCCCCTCAAAACATGTTCCATTTTGACAGAGTAAAGCAAAATTAGTTTTAATGAAGGAACATAGTTTTGTAGTTACGAAGTTTGTACACTGAAAAAGAAGATTTTTTTTAATATATATATATATATATATATATATATATATATATATATATATATATATATATATATATATATTTTAATATTAAAAGAAAATAGTTAGATGTTTGACTCACTTAGTTTTAAAGAAAATTTTGTAAATCATCTGGAGTCAAACACCGCATACCAATATGGTGAACTAAATCAACAAACCTTGATGGTGGTAATTATCTCGCATATGAGCAGGATCCAAATTGCGTGTAGACGACTCAGTAATGTCAAGAATGAGTTGAGCCGGTGCAAACGGATTAAAGAACGCCTCTGGGTCATGCTCTGCGGTTTGTGGAACTGATTTAGGTATGGAGTCTTCAGCTGATTGTCGTGAGTTGGACCCGGTTTGTTCTGTGGTTGTTGGAGATGCAATTGGAGGACCATCTCTTCCCAACAGTTGTTGTTGTTTGTTGAGGTGAATCAGGTACTTGATGGTGATCAAGATGTGCAGCGGAAATTGGTGAGACCTCAGAAAGACGGTTTTCAATCGTATCATCAAACAATGGAGCAAACAAGGTTTCCACTTCTTTACGATTAAGAGACAACAATGGTTCCGCCGAAGAATCCGGAAAGTTAAGACGGTTGGATTCGGGTCCTAAGCTGTTGTGCTCAGAAGCCATTGCAGAATTGCTTTTAAACGGTTGGTTGCGGGTCCTAAGCTGTTGTGCTCAGAAACCATTGCAGAATTGCTTTTAAACGGTTGGTTGCGGGTCCTAAGCTGTTGTGCTCAGAAACCATAACATTAAGCTCGGGTCCGAAACTGATTTGTTCCGAAGCCATTACATTAAGCTCGGGTCCGAAACTGAGTTGTTCCGAAGCCATTACATTAAGCTCGGGTCCGAAACAGAGTTTTTCCAAAGCCATTACATGAAGCTCGGGTCCGAAACTGATTTGTTCCGAAGCCATTACATTAAGCTCGGGTCCGAAACTGAGTTGTTCCGAAGCCATTACATTAAGCTCGGGTCCGAAACTGAGTTGTTCCGAAGCCATTCCTGTTGAATCTGTAGAGAAAGAAAGAAGAGACAAGAAAACAGAGAACAAGGATCCCCAAGAGTAACTAGGTTCCAGATGTTAGAAGCATAAAGATGGAGTGTCAATTATCTTCTTGACACTTGAACACATAATTCCGATGGTTTTCATTCTAGTCTCAGAGGTAGAAGTTGTGGAGATCACATTAGTTTTGGTGCGAATGTCTAAACTCTTTCCTATAGGTATCCACCTAAGACCAATCGTTTTGTAAATTCTACCCGTGGGTATCCACCTAATGTTAGATCTAGGATATGTTTTCCTTTTAGATGCAGTTGAATGAAATGTGGGAGCATCACTTCGTTGAGAAAACCTACGTCCTATATTGATCCACTTCTTAGGTTTCTGACTTATGACATTTGGTTTAACGGGTTTGTTTGTCTTAGTCGATTGAGCCTTTGCACGTGAATTTCCCTTTTGAAGATATTCTAAAGCACAAACATCATGATTATTTCCGCAACTACTCTTAGATGCTAGCCAATTCCTATTAGTTTGTTGACAACTCCTAGGTTTTGGTTTCCTACTACTAGCAGTGTTTTGCACTACAGTGGAAGGCATCACATGAGGTTTTGAACCTAGAATTCCATCCTTTTGA
The DNA here is from genome assembly GCA_030686995.1 of Artemisia argyi. Lineage (NCBI taxonomy): Eukaryota > Viridiplantae > Streptophyta > Magnoliopsida > Asterales > Asteraceae > Artemisia > Artemisia argyi. The sequence goes on from JARVZY010002064.1 coordinate 566,879, forward strand.
AGTAGCGCCTTTTTCCTATCCTTTTCTAGATCATAGTTCTTGTACATGTCATATTTGCCATAAAAATATTTACTTTTAATGCTCGTTTTAGACACTGTTTTCGAACTAATCCTAGAAGAGCCAGGCATAATCACGTGTTGAGATTTAACAGACACAGATGCATTTACCATAGGCCAAGAATGTGGAGTGACTGGTTTTGTCAATTTTTTTTTCTCAACAACTTGGGAGGCAAACCGAGGTTTTGAAAATTTAGGTCGTTCAGATTTAAACGCAGTTGGTTGTCTAACAACTGATTGTTTTCTGATTGTTTGAGAAGGTGGTTTCCCCAAGATTGTTGGTTTTGCAAACTTAGTATCCACACTCTGGCCAGTCAGTCTTCTTAATTTGTTTTGCAATGCAGCATGTGCAAACACCTTTTCTTGAATTTGACCTTTTAAAAGCTCACTTTCTTTAACTAATGTATCCACACGTTTTCTTTGTTCATTCAAAAATTGACCATTGTTGCCCGAATTTATAGATTCGTTTTGCATTTGAAGTTCAAGTGAGATGCAATGTGCCTCTAGTTTTGAAAAATCTTTATGACACTAGGCAATGGTCTTTTTGAGAAGAAGGTTTTCAGACTCAAGAGTTTGGTATGATGTTTCCGTAATTGGATTATCAGGTAAAGACTCAGACTCAGAATGTATTACTAGACATTGAACAACATTCTGGTCAACCTCTCCTTCATTACTGAAGTTAGGTTGCTCAGATTGTCGTTTCTCATTTGCAGGCATAATATGATCAACAGTAGATTGTACCTCAACCATTTGCTCTTTGTCAAAGTTCGGTTCTTTGTCATAGATGGGTATGGCATCTTCCTCATCCATCTGTCCTTTGTCAAAGTTGGGCTCTGAGTCATAGAAGCGTCTGATCTCTGCACAATCTGCATCTGTATCATTCCCCAATCTGCTGTTGTCATCCTGCACTTCTGATTCTGTCCCATTGCTATCCATGACAAACAAATTATCTTTCAATGAATCAACTTTATGAACATGCTCTTCTTGAATCTGCAACTTCTGTTCATTCACTCTTTGGTCATAATTACTTATGTGAAGAATCGTCTTCTCAATCGAATCCAAATCTTGGATCAATATGTCTTGGAAAGTTTCAACCTCGATTCGAGTGTATTCAAAAAAATACATGCATGCACATCCATGATAAAAATATTTCCCGGAATCGATGAACTGCTGAAACTGCTGAAACTGTTCCTTGAGCACTCTGAAGCGGCATTGGATTCACACTCGTGAAATTCTTCACTTGCAAGTTGCTTTTCAAGTTGATTCACGTTGTTGAACATCATATTCGTGAAAATGTCAAAGTCTTCTCCAATGAGTATTGGAACTGCCCGTTTGAATCCATACTCAGAGGAACTTAAGGTGTGAATTAAGTGATCTACACTGTTCCATGCATCTCTTCATTAACTCATGCATTAGCGACCTTGATTGATACATTTTCTCTCTGTTAAATCTCACAACTGGATCTACAGAATTATCAGACTCATACTCTGAGCCAGTATAATTCATGTGAAATTCCTGCATGTTTGCCATTAACATCACATCTGCTGTATTGGTTTCCAAATCTGCAGTATTGGATTCCAAATCTGCATATACTACATCAGATGGAATATCTCCCATGACACTTAGCAAAACATCATTGAGATTACCCTCTTCAACTTCCATTTGACTAAGTGTGGCATTGTATTCAACATTATCGTCAGAGAGTGAGGTTGAATCATAATCTTGATCTTCCTCTTCTGCAATATTTTCCGTATATGCCAAAAAATGCTAAGCTCGGTTCGATAAGATCTTCTTCATCATTAGTATCTTCCATTGTGTTTAACCATTCAGAACTAGACATCATTACACCTTTGCCTTTCTCTGTAGATACTTGACTAAGCTTCACTAGATTTTGCAGAAGAGATTGCACATTATTATGTAGTGTAGCAGGATGGTACTGAGGAATGAAGAAAGGCTCAGGTGCATTCGGAGGATTGAAGAAGAGACCATTTGGAGTGTAGATTAATGATCCATGGTTAAAAGCTGGAGATGGTGGAGCAGGGAGAATGGTCTTCAGAGGATTCATGCTTAAACAGGATTCAAGAAATTGCTTCATTCTGATGTGATGAAGTTCTTCTGTACGATGCATAGCTTCAAGATATTTCCACATTTCATAAGCACTGGCTTGAAAGTCCATATTCATGTAAATTGAATTGGGAAGGGCTAATGTCATGAACCATGCAGCCTGATGGTCAGCATCGTACTGAGCAAGTTCAGTGGCATTCTAATCTTCATCAGTTTGTAGTCCGATAATCTCTGTTGAGTCAGCAAGAAATATCATATTGTATGGACCATCTTGAATGGATTTAAGCATGAGATCTGCAGCAGGACGATCTGTGAGCCATTGTAGAAATATTCGTTTCCAAATAGTATATGTTCCTGGTAGCAACATTGGAGGCCTAGATTCATTGCCAAAGAGCAGAACATGATCAATGAGGGAGCTGTGACTTAGTTGTTGATGATACTGTTGCTGATGAGAATATTGGTGAGAAAGGTAGTTGGAAGAAGGTCCTGTTGCTGATGACTGTTGCTGATGAGAATATTGGTTAGGAAGGTAGTTGGAAGATGGTACTTGAGACATTGTAAATGACATTTCTCTCCCCCTTGATTATTGCGACGTAATCGAAAGAATCAAACCAAAATGTCACACGCAAGGTCGAAATAGTGAAACCAGATTTTCCCTCCAAAATTAATTTGAAAAATTTTCTGTTCCAAAAATTTGAAAATCACTATAAAATGCCATTCTAATGTCACAGGAAAATTTTGAGTTTAAAAAAAATTTTGCCGCCAAATTTCACCGAAAAAATTTGAATTTTGGCCGAAAAATTTGAATTTTGGGCCAAAATTTTCAACGTTATACCAAAATTTAAATTTCGCGTAAAAATTGAACGTTTAGTCTCTGGTAAAAAATAAATTGAACGTTATACCAATTTTTTTTTTTAAGAAGAGAAAGATAAGAAGGATAAAGTTTGTTAAGTGATTATGTTAAACCTTGGATCGTTAAAGATAAATAAAGGTTGTTATTAAATTTGACAAACTTGATTTCAAACTCGGTATGTTCAGATGTTGTTTCAAACTCGGTATGTTCAATTAAGTTTCTAATAGGTTTCTAACTCAATATGTGCTATTCAAACTCGATAAGTACTATTAGGTTTCTAACTCGGTATGTGCTATTCAGTTACCAAACTCGATAAGTAATCTTAAGTATCCAAACTCGATAAATCCAGTAGTACCTCAAACTCGGTAAGTTAAGTTAATGTCTAACTCGGTAAGATCTTGGAATACCTAACTCGATAGAGAGACTTGAGTTGGGCAGAGTTTCCCTTAGGTTAAAGTCACAATAAGCCTAACTCGATAAACGATTAGGAGAAGAAAGGCTAACTCGCCAAAATATATCAAACTCGATAAGTCAAAAAAAAAAAAAAAAAAAAAAAAAAAAACACCAAACTCGATAGAACTTGAGCCTAACTCGATAGAACCTAACTCGATAGAACTTGAGCCTAACTCGATAGAACCTAAGTCGATAGAACTTGAGCCTAACTCGATAGAACCTAACACGATAGAAGCAGATCCTAACTCGATAAAAAACACTCTAACTCGATAAACAGAAATTTCTAACTCGCAAAAAATTAATGCCTAACTCGCAAGAAAGTTTCAAACTCGCTAAGTAAAAATAAAACCAAACTCGATAGAACCAAAAAAACATCCAAACTCGAAAGAAACTTTCGAACTAGCTATGTAGGTGATGAACAGTAACCGAGATCTAAGAAAATCACTTTTAAACCTAGTTTTTTCTACCAAATCAAACCTAAAACAACCTATATTATCCCTTGGCGAATGATACCACTTGTTAGGTCATGGTTTTAACAACATAATCACTAATAGATCTAGAGAGAGAAAGAGAGTAGAGGGAGAGAGTGGAAGGAGCCCTAAGAATGAAAATGAAAGAGATGAAATTACTAGGAGAACCAACACCCTCTAAGGAGGGGTTTACAAGACTATTTATAGGGAAGGAGTAGGGCAACACTCCCTTCCTCCCTATCTAGAGAATGAAATGGGCTTAAGGCCCATGGGCTTGCTTCATAAGCCTTAAGATTAAATAAACATACAAGCCTTAGCAACCTATTACAAGTAAATGACCGAGACTTGATAAATAGTAAAACTACGTTCCCAACAATCTCCCCCTAAGGGTCGGTCATCAAGGTTGCTTGACGTCTTCGTCTTAATCTTTGACTTTCAATGCTTTAGACGTCTTCTAAATCATTCATCGTTCTTTGTTCTTAGTTGATGTAGGTGTGATCATCTTATTACAAAATGTAATGACCGAGACTTGAATAAATATAAAAGTATGTTCCCAACAAGACCTACTTCAGGAGATTTCAGGAGTTGGCTGCATTATGCCCAACTATGATTTCTGACGATGAGAAAAAGATGGAAAACTTTGTTGGTGGATTGCCTGAAAGTGTTCGAGGGGATGTGATTTCTTTTGATCCACAATCAATGGAAGAGGCTATTCGTATAACTCAGAAACTCATGGTTCAAGTGGAAAAAGGAAAATCTGCTGTCAACAACAATATCCGTTCTAACAACACCAACTACAACAACACTCGAAACAACAACAACTATAACAACAATCGAAACCACAACTATCCCAATAACCGAAACAACAACCCAAACCATAACAACAACAAGAGGAGGTTTGACTACAACCAAGGTGGAAATGTTGTTCAGCCGCCACCTAAGAGGCAGGAAGTGGCAAGGGCCTATGCTGCAGGACCAACCGAAAGGAAAGGGTATGAAGGTAATCTACCCAAATGTGGAAAATGTCAGAAGCACCATATCCCAGGACGTTGCCCAGACCCACGTGGTAACTGCAAGAAGATTGGTCATAACATCAAGGATTGCAAATTTCCAACTCAGAAACCACAAGTAACATGTTTTGGCTGCGGAGAAATTGGACACTATAGGGGAGAGTGCCCAAAGGGGAAGAATCAAGGAACTGGAAACCAAGGTGGAATGGCTCGAGGAAGAGCTTATGTTATGGGAGGAGAAGATGTCAGAGAGGACCCGAATGTTGTTGCGGGTACGTTCCTCGTAAATAATCGTTATGCATCCATTTTATTTGATTCAGGAGCTGATAGAAGTTTTGTTTCTATTACTTTTGCACCTTTACTCAACATTGAACCAACTACCTTAGACATTTCCTATATCGTCGAACAAGCCGATGGGTTTTTAGTTAACACCAACACCATTGTCCGTGGTTGCACTATCAATTTCCTAAACCATCCATTCAATATAGACCTCATGCCAGTAGAACTTGGAAGCTTCGACGTAGTTATCGGTATGGATTGGTTGTCCCGACATCGAGCGAGAATTATTTGTGATGAGAAAGTTGTTCACCTTCCTTTTAACGGTGAAACTTTAGTTGTTCGTGGAGAACGAAGTGGAACTAGACTCAGTATTATATCGTGCATTAAAAACGAGAAGTACATCAAGAAGGGTTGCTATGCATTCTTGGCTCACATCACAGAAAAAAAGTCGGATGAGAAATGACTTGAAGATGTGCAGATTGTTAAGGAATTTCCAGAAGTTTTTCCGGAAGAATTGCAAGGACTTCCGCCTACACGCCAAGTCGAGTTTCAAATTGAATTAGTGCCAGGAGCTGCACCGATTGCACGAGCACCGTATAGACTTGCACCTTCGGAAATGCAAGAGTTGTCGAACCAACTACAAGAACTTTTGGACAAAGGATTCGTTAGACCGAGTTCCTCGCCTTGGGGAGCACCGATTTTGTTTGTGAAAAAGAAGGATGGAACTTTCAGAATGTGCATCGACTATCGTGAGCTGAACAAGTTAACGGTGAAGAATCGTTACCCACTCCCCAGAATCGACGACTTGTTCGACCAGTTACAAGGTTCCAGTTTTTATTCCAAGATTGATTTAAGATCCGGTTATCATCAACTTAGAGTTCGGAAAGAGGATATCCCGAAGACGGCATTTAGAACACGCTATGGTCATATGAGTTTCAAGTAATGCTGTTCGGATTAACCAACGCACCTGCGGTATTTATGGATCTCATGAATAGGGTGTGCAAATCGTATCTTGATAAGTTTGTGATCGTATTCATTGACGATATCTTGATTTATTCCAAGAGTAAGGAAGATCACGAAGAACACCTCAGAACAATTCTGGAACTACTCAAGAAGCAGCAATTGTATGCCAAATTTTCAAAGTGTGATTTTTGGATACGAAGAGTACAATTTCTTGGCCATGTCATTGATAGCCAAGGATTACAAGTCGATCAAGCAAAGATTGAGGCAGTTAAGGATTGGGCTACGCCCAAGTCTCCTACGGAAATTCGTCAATTCCTAGGACTTGCAGGATATTACAAAAGGTTTATTGAAGGGTTTTCTAAGATAGCGAAGTCGTTGACTAAGCTAACACAAAAGAATCAAAGGTACGAGTGGGGAGAAAAACAAGAGTCCGCATTTCAGTTATTGAAACAGAAGCTTTGTAGCGGACCGATTTTGTCACTACCAGAAGGTATTGAGAACTTTTTGGTATATTGCGATGCTTCGCATCAAGGACTTGGAGCTGTGCTAATGCAAAACGAGAAGGTGATAGCTTATGCATCTAGACAGCTTAAGACACACGAGAAGAATTACACTACACACGATTTGGAATTGGGTGTGGTAGTATTTGCACTGAAGATTTGGAGACACTACCTTTATGGTACCAAGTGCGTAATTTTTACCGACCACAAGAGCTTACAACATATACTTGATCAGAAGGAACTTAATATGAGACAACGTCGTTGGCTAGAATTGTTGAGTGATTACGATTGTGAAATCCGATATCACCCAGGGAAAGCAAATGTTGTAGCAGATGCACTTAGCCGAAAAGAACGACTCAAACCTTTGAGAGTTAGGTCATTGGGAATGACAATCATTTCACCATTACCATCAAAAATTTTAGAAGCTCAGATTGAGGCTCTCAAAGAAGAAAATCGACCACATGAGAAACTTTATGGTATGCCAGAAAGCGAAAATGGCTTTGTAAAAAGAGCAGATGGAGTGTTATGCTTCAAGGATCGAAGTTGGATACCACTCTATGGTGGAGTACGAGAATTGATTATGCATGAATCACACAAGTCGAAGTACTCTATTCATCCCGGTTCTGATAAGATGTATCAGGATCTCAAAAAGCTTTATTGGTGGCCGAATAGGAAAGCAGAAATAGCTACGTACGTCAGCAAATGCCTTACTTGTGCTAAAGTGAAAGCCGAGTACCAGAAACCATCAGGATTACTTCAACAACCAGAAATTCCACAATGGAAGTGGGAACGTATTACAATGGACTTTGTCGCTAAACTTCCCAAGACGTCAGGAGGTTACGATGCTATTTTGGTAATTGTTGATCGTCTTACCGAATCAGCACATTTCATACCCATTAGAGAGACTTATTCCATGGAACAACTTGCTAGACTTTATGTCAAGGAAATAGTCTCAAGACACGGTGCACCAGTTTCCATCATTTCCGACAAAGATAGTCGTTTTACTTCAAACTTTTGGCGGTCATTACAAGATTCTTTTGGATCCAAGTTAGATATGAGCACTGCTTACCACCCTCAGACCGATGGTCAGAGCGAGAGAACTATTCAGACACTTGAGGACATGCTTAGAGCATGTGTGATTGACTTTGGAAATGGTTGGGCTAATCATTTGCCGTTGATCGAGTTTTCCTATAACAACAGCTACCATTCGAGCATTAAGGCTGCACCATTCGAAGCACTTTATGGTCGTAAGTGTCGATCTCCAGTTTGTTGGGCCGAAGTCGGTGATGTACAATGTACTGGCACAGAAATGGTTCAAGAAACAACAGAAAAGATAATTCAGATTCGGGAGAGACTCGAAACTGCTAGAAGTCGACAGAAAAGCTACGCAGATGTTAGACACAAACCATTGGAATTTCAGGTCGGAGATAAAGTCATGTTGAAAGTCTCGCCTTGGAAGGGCGTGATACGATTTGGAAAACGCGAAAATTTGAACCCGAGATACATTGGTCCGTTTAAGATACTGGAAAGGATTGGTCCAGTAGCTTACAAGCTTGAACTTCCGTCAGAACTCAGCAACGTACACAACACGTTTCATGTCTCGAACCTCAAGAAATGCCTTTCGGACGAGTCTTCCGTTATACCATTAGAAGAAATTCAACTGGATGACAAGCTTAACTTTGTGGAAGTACCGGTTGAAATTTTGGACCGCGAGATCAAACAGTTAAAACAAAGTCGAATTCCGATCGTGAAGGTTCGCTGGAATTCTGGAAGAGGACCCGAGTTTACTTGGGAACGATAAGACCAAATGCGACGCAAGTATCCACAACTTTTCACCAAGCCAATTTCTGAGACCAACACTAACTGAATTCAGGGACTGAATTCTTTTTGGATGGGCAACTGTCACAACCCACAATTTCAGGTCATTTTTCCAAACCTCAACATATTACTATTCACCAATTACTATTCATCGATCACTATTCATCATCTTACTATTCATCATTTTTTAGGTCAATTTGACATTCCGAGAAACATTCAGAAATTTTACTATTCACATGACACTATTCATTTCTGAGAGAAAACCACTATTCATGTGCACTACTCATTTCATCGTAAATTTAGTTTACGAGTATTCAAAATTCGCGTAACCGTATTGGTTCAGGAGCGAATTCATGCATTATCATTGGGACATTTCATACGGACTAGAAATAGTCTGCATATCATTATTATGGCACTTGGATACTATTCCACTCGTAGGATTTCCAAATTATATTTTTGATATAATTAACGATTTACGTATGTTTATTTTAAATAAACATTAATACGCGACCTATAAATGAGAATATCATATCCGACACTCCCTACATTAATCTCGATATATTTTTAGACTTATTACAACGTCATAAGTATTATGAAATTCAATTACCCGGTATTTTGGAAATTTAATTAATTAATATCGTACGTCTAATTTAATTACGACGGTTTTCGTAGAAACTAAACAATAATCACCCAAACTCTCCGTACTTGTACCCGACATATTTTTACAATTTTTACGACTTTATTATGTCCCGAATAACTTCAATAAAATTTATTTCTAACAAACCCGGTACCCGATAAAACCTAAAACTAACACTACATTATACTACTACTAACTTTCCTAATTAAATCCCAAGACAACCCCCCCCCCCCTTTCCCTCCTTTTTGCACCGGCCAACCCCCCCCCCCCCCCCCCCCCCTTGGTCCTAATAAGCTTAAACCACACCAACCCCCATAAATGCAAACCTAACTTATGTCTCTAACTATATAATAAACCCTTTCATCCCATTTTTCACAATAATCATCCAAAGTGCAAGTAAACTTTTCTCTCATTTTTCTCCATGGTGTGCTCGGCCTAGGGGTGATCCAAGAAGCAAGAACATCAATTTTTCAAAGATCATAGTGTAAACTAGTTCACTTAGTCATCCTTGTTGGAGTTTTGAGATAGAAACTCAAGGATTAGTAGGTTTTTCATCATCTAAACTCCCTAAACCTTCAAGTAAGTTAACAAACTCATTTTTATTATTTTTACAAGTTATTACTATGGTTATATAATTTTCTTACAAGAACTCATGCATATAATAGCTTATACCACTCTATTTTTGTACATATTTAAACTTTGAGCCCTAAAAATGAAAACATGGGAAACCCCTGTTAGACCTAGTGGATTAATGATGTTTAAGGACCCATGACACCCTAAGAAGGTGTATGGTAAGATTAGACTAGATTTGTGGTTATTCAAAGTGATTTGGTTGAAGTTAAAACAAGTTTGAAACTAGGAAAATGATTTTTGAAACTATATAAATACCTACTGTCTTTATTTTGAAAACGTGGGAAACTCAGGAACCCAGGGATAATTTTTGACCAAAGATTTAGAAAATACTTTCAAAAACGAAACTTTTGGCGAAAGAACGGATTAAAACAAGCTTATAACGAAGGAGATATGATTTTTGTAAATTTAACGACGAAAACTATTTTTCTGAAAACTGCATGCTGATTGATAGTTTTCGACGGGCAAATAGAGACACTAGATGTAACCTTGTGGAACCGAGTTATCAAAAATATATTAATACATACTAAAACGAATCCGTGGATATAAAGAACGAGGAAAATTAACTTAAAACGACCAAGTTATACCCGTTTTAACATCGTCAAAACTATATATATATATAGTCACTACTAGAAAATAATAATATAACTACGTACTAAATAATATATTTTCTAGATTTCTTATTGAAGGAGTTTATTTTTAACTAATGAAGTACTTACGACTAAAGGTTTATCACGCGACTACTAGACATTATTTTAAGGTTTTCAAGACGAGGAATACAACGCTAACATTTTATATACAATATATTACGACAAGTTTTTACAACTTTATTTGGACTTATTTTTCCTAAGTATGGAAATTATTTTATTTGACAATAACTAGTATTTCCAAGTCACGAGTGGTATAGGTATCATGTGCATGTGCATTCATATACATCACGGCATGATCTAAATTAGATCACGATTATTCTTTTAGTTTGCGGCTAGTGTTCGCACCTCATTGTCCCGACTACTTTACCATCATTGTATCATCTTTGTACCATCATTTCGAGGTGAGTTCTCATAGCCCCGTTTTAATTATTTATTTGATTTCAAATCCCACGGGGGAGAATACATTGCACAATTATTTTTGTACATGCCCAAGTATTACAAATTCCATACATTGCTTAAGTTGCCTTACTACCACATTAAGTCCCCTTTTATTATCATGGACCGTTAATTATATTGCAAAGCGAGAGTGAGTGGATAGATCTATCGAGGGTGACGCCTCCATTCATGTTTGGGTTGCTCCATAAGGAAAACGAATGCATTTCATGTCTGGTTTTATTTGAGTGACTGGTAACCACTCCTTTGGGGCCATTTCCATGTCTAGCTTCGGGGTCATGAGCTTAAGATCAATGTAGCATTTTTGACATTTTGTCACATTACTTTATACTTGTGGTTATGGTACATACGAGTTACTTATAAACCTATGATTATTCACCAACTTTATGTTGACCGTTTTCGCAATGTATTTCTCAGGTAACTAAGGCATATTCTCATGGCATGCATGGAGTCATTTTGTGTAACAAGGATGACGCGGCTCATTCGGACTTTCTTGCACTTATGTTTAATATCGTTTGATTGTACAAAACTTGTTTCTGCAAACTTTCCAACTTTTGGGACCTATGTTTTATAACTCTGAATATTTTGAATGAATCAAACGATGTATTTTCAAAATGACGCTTTAGGTCGTTCAATATATTCTTGATTGTGATGCTATGACAGTCACCCCCAGGTATTCCATTCCGCTGCCATTCAGGTATTTTGGGGGTGTGACACAAATTCTCAAATTCTTTTTCTTTCACATTTCATATAACTTCTTTTTCTTTTTCATAATTTTCTCATACTACAGCAATAATCAATCAAACTTCATTCTTTTTGAGCATATGTAATTGGTTTAAATAAAGAAAAAGGCTTAGGCTCAACATGTTGTTCTAGGTGGCAATAGCACTAAAAATGATTGCTAGAAGGTTAATTTCTGGAATATACTAGTGACCAGTGTAGTCAACTAGATAACTTTCATAGGATGGCTATTTGGTTTAAATCCTAAATTTGCCTCAATATCATATAAAATTGTCTATAAAGCATAAAAATGCAATCTCACTGCGGCATTCGTTATTGATGTATAAGTGCCAGTTCTAGAGCTAATTTAAATCGTCGGCTCACTCATATATTTTCGAGAAAGTGTAGCAGATATACACTTAAAAAGGCTTATAATTATCTCACATTTGTAGTGAATGAAATTGTGTCTAGCTACAGTATCAATCCAAGTGGATTTGCCTTAATAACTTATAAAAACATCTAATTTTTATTAGAAAGCAATGATTGTATCATATAATCAGTTTTTATGAATAAATATTTTTACTATTTGACTACCCCCGTACTCAATTTGAACATTGCCATCGATGTTTATAACTGGATATAAAAGTAGGAAAAATATAACTACTAAAAGAGAAAGAAACTTCCCGGGCCATGTGAGAAAGCATGAAGAGCTAAGCTATCCCAAATGCGGTCTTTTTCTTCACAATAATCTGCAAAATAATAACAAATAAACACACAAAAATGGAAAATATTTTTGGGTTTTTTTTATTTTTTTTAATCATACCTCCACACTTAAGTTTTATAGTGTGGTTTAAACAAAGTACTAATAAAATAAATAAGAAGGAGAGAGAAGAAAGAAAGAAGAAATGAAACGACATGGGTTGCCTCCCGCCAAGCGCTAATTTCAGAGTCTATAGCTCGACTCATGTGATTAAGGTGATTTATTTGTTTGGGAAGAAGGGTGTTGACTCTTCCCTTCTATCGTTGAAACTTTCTTCCTCATGGTATAATTTTGGTCTATGACCGTTGACTATAAAACTTTTATCGTGAAGTCCGTACAATTCAACATATCTGGATGGATATTTGTGTTTAACAGCATAAGGTCCAACCCAACGGCTTGTAAGATTTGGTTGTTTGATTTTGAACTTTGATTGGAATAGGAGGACTTTATCTCCTTTCTTGAATTCTTTTCTCATTTCTAATTTCCTATCATGCCAAACCTTAGTTCTAGCTTTATAAAGATGAGAGTTTTCATAAGCATGAAATCGTAGTTCGTCTAATTCATGAAGTTGAAACATTCATTTCTCACCGGCTGCAATTAAACATAGATTACAGTTTTTAAATGCCCAGCATGCACGGTATTCTATTTCAAAAGGTAGATGAAAGCTATATACGTAAAGATCTACCGAAAATGGACACCAACAAATAAGCAAGGAAAACCCGTGGTGTTCTGTTGCATGTTAATTGATAGACAGGTACAATACCTTATCCTATGAACCAGTAACAAAATTCAAATGTCTGATATCCTAGAAAAAATCAAATAACAACCGCCTATAATTTATCAATGACTATTATATTTGCAGGGAGGAGCTATACAAGAAATTGTAAACTTACGTGATAAAACAAAATTTGATGCACGTCTTCAGATCAACAAAACCTGCAAGATCACCGGCTTTGGCTTCCAACCTGCAAAAGCATACATGCAAGCTGTTCCTCACAGGCTTTCATTGGTTTTTGGAACGTATACGGATATTAAAGTCATACCAGACACAGGCTTTCCAGAGCACTATTTCAACTTCATCAGTAATCGGGAACTCTATCAGAAAGTGGATGCAAAAGAAGGGCCATTAACAGGTACCCGAAACACGTAAATATAAAACGACTAATAATAATAGATGCCTGATTTAGTACTACTTATTGCATATTATGTTGGATCAGTGCAATATGTAACTGGAATACAGCGTTCAACAAAAGCAACACAAGCTTCAGCAGTTTGGAGGGACATCGGTATCCAAAATTTAGAGTGAGCCTTGAAAACTTAACTTTAAGAAAGCGTTTCATACTGACTCTCACAGTTCCTTTCTCACTATAACAGCGGTCACACAGTACGTTTTACTTTATGGAATCAAAATGCTCACGCTTTTAGGAAAACAGAATACGAGCAAGCAGAGAAACCAGTTGTCATGGCCGTGAGCTCATGCTTAGTAAAAGACTATGGAGGTAAACTTCTTAATTGGTATTTATCATTGTACCTTTTAAGATTATGCATAACATTTGCCTTTTTAAATTTATTACTTAACACCTATCTAAATTAATACAGGCCTTCAGCTGTCGGCCACATCTGCAACGGAGTATTACTTCAATCCTAACATACCAGAGGCTAAAGAAATCCGTGATATGTAAGACCATTAAATAAAAACCTGACCTTATGATTTATCTTTTAGAAAAACGTCAACTTACACCATTTAATGATACAGGTATAAAGAATTCATTCAACCACCAGCAATACTCAATGTCCAGCACGAAAAGTGTGCGCATCCAGAACAAGAAAAATATAGAAACCGTGTTACTTTGGCGGATTTGGCTGCAGAAAATCCACAAAACCAGCAGGTAATAAACACCTGTAAGATAACCCTTATAAAATGAAAAGCTAATACACATTTTTAACTTGAATGGCAGAATGTCCGGTTTACTGTCAATGCTACAATCAACGCAATTGATACGCAAAGAACATGGTATTTCAAAAAATGCCTGGACTGTGGTTGTAAAATCTCGGAACGGTTTCCGCATGCCCACTGTAAACAGCTAACCTCTGATGATGACTTGCGTTACAGGTGCGCTATAATGTGTGTTTAGATTCTTTACAAGAAAAAAATTAAAGATACTGAACATGATATTTACCAAATTTTACGCAGCTATTGCTTCAGGGTGGTATTGTCTGATGGCACTACCACTGGAGTGATGACGTGTTTCAGTAATGAAGCAAACGTATTAGTCAAAGATTGCAAAGAGTTGTTACAAACCGTGCCTGGCTCAGATCCATATGAATATCCACCAGAACTGCTCTCTCTGCAAGGCAAGACAAAAATTTTCCAGCTGCACTTCGATCCAGAAAGCACAAAAGACAACCAAATTTTTATTCTTGACACCTGTTGGGATGACACACTGTTGTCGCCATCAGATCTCGCCACAGCAGCTGAAAGTACCGCGGGATCTTCCATGGAAAAAACACTGCAACCAATAGTCCCAGCAACCAAAAGGAAAACTGGAAAGTCAGCTCTACCCGAAACTTCAACACCCACACCTAAAAAACACAACGCGCCTGACACCTTCGAAACAACCGAAGCTGATACAACACCACCGCCAAAAGCAACTCCTTTATCTTAAACATCCAAACCGAAAAATGAACAGCCAAAAAGAAGCACCAGGAAATCTCTTTTTACAGAAAGTAAAAATGCACAAGGAGCAACATCTCACAAAAAAAATGTAGTGGATGGGCCAAGCTGCAACGGCACAGAAGCACCAGGAATCTCTCTACTGTCTATGTATAATATTCTACGTACCAATGCGTTGCTAGATGCCGCTTAAAAAACAATTAGCTCTGCCTTTTGGGACTTAACTGTGAACTTATTCTCTATGCACCATGTAAATATGTATGCATGCAATCGCCAATGATATGGCATGACTTAGATGCGATGCTATCTCTTTTGTAAAACATTCACAAGGCATCGGGTATGTAAAGTTAACTATTCGCCTATATAACGTTAGCTATGTATGCTTAATGAAGTATGTGCCAAGTGCAAATACCATCTGCCTAACGCTTTTCCCATACCGCGGTTAACTGTTCTTTATTATCCTACTCTTTGTTGGTGTACAAAAAACTAACAATAACTTTACAAAACAAAATACCACATTAACAAAGATAAACATAATCTTATATTCCATTTCACCAGACAATTTACAACTTACATGGCATCATAAAAAAACAACCAAAATAGATGCTACCATGCCCGTACATAACCAAGCACAAGTAATATTGACAGACAACAAACAACCATAAATCCATTAAACCAGAAAACACCAGCAAAATATACCACCACAAATGGACACCCCATCATTCAAACCAGAAAAGGTTTATCTTCTTCTCTTCCCTGCCTTTGCGCGCCGAGTCGATAGTCTTGATCAAATTAGCAAGGACCTTCCTCTCTCTCTCCAAAGTCTCATTCAGACGGTCCACTCCAATGTCACAATCCTCATGCAACGGTAAAAAGCTCTCACATTCTTCCAATAAAGCCTCCAACCAATCAACTCTCGCAGCTAATTGATCCCGCTGCTCACCAAGCACCCTTAGCAACTGATCGTTCTCGGTATAGTCCTGGGCGAATGCTGCGTGCAACCAATCATAAGGATCGTTGGACCCAGCAGCGACCTTAAGCCTTTGGAAATTAGGAGTCCTTATCGGTTGAGCCATCTTTACACAGATGAAGATTCAGAACAGAAATGCAATCGTTAAGCTTAGGGTTTTTTGTTGAAATGAAAAGGGGGGAAACTCGCCGCTTTATAAGGAAAAAAAAACTCCAAACGTCACGTTTATACAAAAAAAAAGAAAAAAAACAAAAACAAAAAACAAAAAAACGTTGAAAAAAAAAACAGTCTCTACAAACACATTTAAAAAAAAAAGGTACCTTGAAAAAACTCTTAAGAAAAGTATAGTAAACTATAGTAAAACAAAAAATATATAACGAAAATAACCGATTGCCATAATTGATGTCTTAAAACACAAAAAACAACACATGAAAAAGCGGTTTACGAAATAAATAGCCATGCAACTCCTAAAAAACAATTGACGAAATAAACAGGCGCACCGGCAACGCGGCGATCGTCGCCAATCTCGTTTTATCTAAATTACCTAGGCATTTATCGAAAGAATTTCCAAAGACAGAAAAATCATCCATGAAAACTTCCACAGATTCTTCAATCATATCATGAAAAATTGCTATCACACCTTTGAAAAGTAGCAGGCGCATTACATAAACCAAAGGTGCATACGTCAATAAGCGTAAGTTCCAAAAGGACAGGTAAACTTTGTTTTTTCATGATCCATTTGATCGATTGGTATTTGGAAATAACCAGAAAATCTGTCTAGAAAACAGAAATATTCATTTCTCGCTAGTCTTTCTAACATTTGGTCCATGAATGGTAGAGGAAAATGATCTTTTGCGATTGCTTCATTCAGTTTTCTATAGTCAATACATACGCGCTAACCAGTGACAGTTCTGGTTGTGAAAAGTTCGTCATTTTCATTTGTTACTACTGTGATACCACCTTTCTTAGGTATACAATGAATAGGACTTACCCATGGGCTATCTGCTATAGGGTAGATAATTCCTGAGTCAAGGAGTTTGACAACTTCTTTTTTAACAACTTCTTTCATATTGGGATTGAGTCTTCTTTGATTTTGAACAACTGGTTTCTTATCATCCATTAACGAAATTTTGTATTTACAGAAAGATGGACAAATTCCAGTTATGTCACTTGTTTTCCAAGCAAAAGCTCTTTTGTGATTTTTGAGAATCGAAATGAATTTTAATTTCTTTCTCTCAAAGAGTTTAGATGAGATTATGACTGGAAGTAATGATTCGCCTTCCAAGAAAGCATATTCCAAATGGTCTGGTAATGATTTTAGAACGAGATTAGTAGGTGGTTCTTCAATGGAGTTTCTAAATTTGTGTTCGGTGTCAAAAATTATTTTCTCGAATGTGGTTCTTCATTATCACCATCGTCAGAACATTCACTTTTATCTTTGATAGTCATAGCCATGAATTGATCATATTCAACCATGACTTCATCTTCAAGGATTGTTCCATCGACAAAGTAAAGTAACTGATTAAATTTATTTAGCAGTTCATCGAAATCTTCCTCAAGAATTTCATCGATAACATCAATTCTAAAGCATGTATCATCATTAGAGTAAGAGTGTTTCATAGCCTGATTAATAGAGAAAATCATTCTTTCTTTATCAACTCCTAAATTGAGTTGTTTTTGTTTTACTAGGATCATTGCATCGGCTGTATGTAGAAAAGGTCTTCCTAAGATTAAAGGTACTTTGCTATCTTCTTACATTTCTAGGATAATAAAGTCTACGGGGAAGGTAAATGTTCCAACTTCAACTAACATATTTTCAGCGATCCCGACAGGATATTGGAAAGATCGGTCAGCTAACCTTACACTCATCTTAGTAGGTTTAAGTGTTTTGATGGATAATTTCGCATAGAGAGAATATGGCATCAAATTAATTCTAGCACCAAGATCGGCTAAAGCATTGCACGAGAATGTTTTTGTAGAATCTAAACCTTGATAGATCTCGAGCTATTAGATCGTTAGCCTACTAATGTAATCAATAGTAAGACTAAATAGATAATCTCTGTGAGCTTGTAGTTATTGCGGAATATAAAAACAAACTGTATGCTAAACTTTGATCCTCTATGGATCGATATACTTTACTAAAAAGTGTTAAGAAAACTCGTACATAATACAATGACCTAGGGTTCCTTATATACTAGTGGAAACCCTAATCTCTTCTACAAGAAACGTATATTCATAATATTCTAGAAGATATTCTAAAGATCTTATCTATAAATAACTAATTTTTATCCACGGATTAACTACATCCGCAGTATCACTATTCTTCAGCAGGAACAAGTCTTCAGCATAAACCAGTATGTGCTTCCGCAAGAACCTGTCAGTAGTATCCGTCAGCAGTATCAAATAATTCCTTACAATTCTCCCCTAATCTTGAAGTTGACATGGTTAACTCCAAGATTTTTGATAGATCTTCAATAGCACAAATAAGAGGATTGAGGATGAACTTCAGCAGCAAAGAATCTTCATGAGGAGAATCTCTATGATCAGCAAAAACTTGAAAAGAACCATTCTTTGCAGAAGCACATGACTAATTGTAAATCAAAACATAAGAGTTTCAAACTATTCTCATCACATCCAGTTGTGTTAACTCCTGTGAGAGGTGAATCATTGAAAATAATGGATTTGATGTCTCTTTACCAATAGCCATTACTATTGGAGTAGCCAAATGTTTCAGTTCACTAACTATGGTACACTGATGACCATATGATTTTTAGCAAATCATCAGCTATTAACGGATTTGATATGTCTTTACCTGTAGCCGTTTGCTCAGGACTAGTCAAGTATTTTAGTGATAAAATCACCTTGGCAATTGAATACCAAATATTGATTGCCACTGCCTTTACCACAAGCCATACACATGTGGGCTAGCCAATTATTTGGAATCCATAAAGGAAAAATCCATGGTCAATTGACAACCATTCAACTCTCAGCGGTTAAGCATGGGTTAGTTGAGTACCCAATAGTTTTGAGCAAACTATTACAGCTATCAACAAATTTGACTTGTCTTTACCAAAGCTGTACCCTTTGGACTAGCCAACTTTTTGATGGAATAGTCAACATCAGGTAAGTTGATAACCAGAGAAGGTGTGGAAAGAACCAACACCAAACCTGCATGCAGCATACACAATACTATACAAATCTGTTAGTTAGTTTTTTTTTTAATTAAAAATGAATATATAACAAAATTACATACCAATACCCAATCATTGCAGATAAGTTTCAAGATGAATACCATGCTAAGACTTCAATTCCATCTTAACCAGAATACTTCTTCTAATGGCCCTAATCAATTGATCAGCCATATGCATATCATTCCCAATCAAATCCAGAGGAACAGTAAGTTTAGTCTCCAGCATTAGCTTCATTACATCTATTGTGATTGGATATACAACATATGCCCAGCAATACAGTGTTTTGCCAGTGGTAGTAACAATCATATGAACATTAGGAAGAGGAAATAATGTCCAATAATCAACCACCCAAGTCCCCTGGCCTTTCCAAACATGAAATCCAGTGCCCTTATAGGTATGAGAGTCACAGAGCACTTGTAAATCTCCCAGCAAAAAAACATACCAATTCCCTCAGGTTGATGAGACTTATAATAATCAACAACCCATCCATATAAGGAAATAATGTCTTGCCTATCCACCATATGTAAGATTTGACTAACAAAAGTAAATGTTTTGGTATAACCATCTTGTCTATGAATGAAATTTACTTGTCCTTGACCAAGTGGAGAGTCAATAAGTTCCCATTTAACAACTTTTTCCCAAACAACAGGATCCTTCTCATCATCAGAATCAAAGTCAATGAATGTACGGTCCTGTAATGATGCACCCTTAGAAACCTTCCTCTTTTTAGCAACAATCTTTCTCCTAGGGCCAGGAGTAGAAGAAGATGAAGAATGAAGTGAAGGACCATCAGCAGTTTCTTCTTTAGGAACTTGTCCTGGAGCATCAGTAGAAACATTATGTGGCGCATCATTAGGAACTTCAATAACATTAGGAATAGACTCTGGAAGTATAGGAACGTCAGTAGATCCACCAATATCTGTAGGGGCAGAAGGTTCTTCATTTGCATCAGCAGCATTATCAGCATATGGTGTAAGACCATCATCAGGAGATTCATCAGCAGGAGACTGAATATGATCAGGAGCAGCAGATGTAGAGTCAGTGGAATCTTTAGAAACATCAGCAGAAGCATCCATTCGCATCCTCTTAGCCACAGGCTCACCCATAAGCCTGCCGTACTTTTCTAAAACATCTCGAACATTAATACCACATGGGTGAAGAACAGAAATGAGTCTATCATACTGTGTTGTTAACTGAGTATCTGAAGGCCCCCATACTTTATTTTGAGTACATCCAGATCCATATATAGCACAACCTTGTTTCTTGACAAAATTCCTCATGTAGTTTCTAATCTTTCCTTTTGTCCAAGGTTTGTCTCTCATCTCTTTAGCTTTTCTCTCTGCCTCAGCCTGCTTTTGTTGTTTAACATTTTGAACCATCCTTTTAGCAAAATCAGTCTTATGATAATTAGTTTCAAGTACAGACTTTGCCAAAGCAGGTTTAGCAGATACTTGTTTAGCCAAAGTTGCCCATTGCTCAGCAGATAAACTCTTAGCAATTTCATCTAGTTCCCTTTGTCTTTCAGCAGGAAGAGTATGAGTGAGTGGAGTACCCATCCTATCTAGATCAGCTTGTATCTTCCTAGCAAGTTCCTCAGATGCCTTCATATCTAAAGCATTCTTAGTCTCTACAGCATCCTCTTTAGCTTGCCAATGTGCTGCAACAGCAAGTTCCTCTTTAGATTTCTGTCTTGGAGGACTGTTTGGAGCAACCATACTAGATTTTCCTTTATCCTTTGGAGTGGAAGCAGCCTCAGGAGGAACAGAATGCTTATCAGTAGAAGCAGTAGGACACTCAACTCCTATATTTGCTGATTTTTCAGTAGTAACCACCTCTGGCATAGGATCAGTAGATGCTTCCTCCCTAGATGAGAAGACATATTCTTTACCAGCAACAAAGACAGTATCTCCTGACTGAGAAGCATCAACAGGAGACTTATCAGCAGAGACATCTCTCATATCTACATCAACAGAAGGTAGATCTTCTGTTGTTTTGGGAAGTTCTGCCAAATGCTTTCTCCTGACATAAAGTACTCTTGGATCTTTTTGAACAGATGCATCAGCAAAATGAGTAGTTGGTGCAGGCCTAGAATCAGGAGTATCCTTCTGAACACTATCTAGTGTGGTATCAGCAAGAAGTTCAAGTCCTTCCAAATCAATTGTGTCAGATGCTTTTGTAGTCTCATCATCTGAGTCACACACATCACCTTTTCTCTTCCTGCTTTTAAGCTTAGTCTCCAACTTCTTGACTCTTGTAACAAGAGTCAGTACAGCTCCTCCAAGATTCTTCTTGGTGAGATTCAGATCTTTTTCCAACTTGTCCACTTTATACACATACCTGTTCAATAAAAGAGACAAATAAGTGAGAGTAACAGGACCTTCAGTTCCACCAACAGGGATATCTGTGGCATTGGAAGCATCATTGGTCCTATCAGTAGAATGATCCAAATCTACATCTACATCAACATTATCCTAAAAGTTAGGTCTCAAGGGACTAGGTGTTGGAAGTCTTGTAAACTGTGGAGATTGTACAGGTTGGTCAGGGCCTAAGTTCTCAGTGAGCACATACTCAGGAGAAGGATTAGCAAGTGGTGAAGGTATAGGTGTGGGAGAAGGAGGTGTGGATGGCCTTGGAGATGGTGGTGGCTGAACATCAGTAGCAACTGATGCACTTGCATCAGGAGCAACTTCAGTCCTATCAGGGGAATCCACTGGTGCTTGAGCATCAGTAGGATCCTGACCACCAGCAGCTTCATCAGCAGCTTCTCCATCAGGTGCATTGCCAACTGGCAACATAGCAGGGAGTAAGGTTCTATGATCTCCAGTATAGTTGGTTTTCATCTGAGCAAAAATCTTACTAGATAAACCCTTAACAGGAAAATGGGTAGGATCAGTGGTTTGAATACATAAAATAATTTTAAGAAACCTAGGATACATTAAATATTTAAGTTTGGTATCCTTAACATTACAAGGCATTTCATCAAATATATACTTAGAAAAGTTAAAGGTTCTTCCCTGAGAAAGACACACAATGGCAAGAGCAATGTCTGTGGAAAATTGATCCCATCCACCAGACTTAGAACTCATACACTGAAGCAAAGTGTGTGTCAAAAATCTCCATTTAGGGCAAAACTTAATTTTGTACCACACTTTCCCATTTCCACGATAACCGGCAGCCTGAAGACCTGCAAGTATTTCTTCCTTAGCCAATTCGCGCTCCCCACCTTCATCATCCAATTGTAGTTGAGTCCTAACCAATGACTCAGTGATAACACATTCTTCCCCATCTATAGTAGCAACAATCTATGTTGGTCCATTATCAACAGACCTTGTACTTGCCGTTCGCCAAAATTGTGTAACCAGAGATTCATGAATAACAGTAGGATATCGGGTTAAGGCATAATGAATCTTTGGAGAAATTCCATCATCCCCACATAGTGATCATCACCCTTACCACGACCTAGGAAAGCATGCTTGTTATGATCACCTTTGAAAAGTAGTGCAGCCATTGATTGATAAGAAGCAATTAGGGTTTGGAGTGCTGAATAATGTTGAAATGTTTTTTGAAATGTTATAACAAGAGGAAATCAGTTAATTAGGAGTGGGATTTGCACGTCTAGGTTAATTATGGTAAGTTATCAAACATGGAATGTAATTGGCATGAATTGTGGAAAACAATCTTTGACCAAAAATCGACTGTATAATATCCCAATTAAACTGACTCATCAGCAGAAACCAAGTCAAACGGCAAGAACCAGATGGTCAATCCGCAGGAACATATCAGCAGTATCCGTCAGTAGTATCAAATAATTCCTTACAGTTTTACTGAAAGTACAAGGAATTATGAAACTTCTGGGGTCTCCGAGTTTTGGTGGAATTTTGTTTTGAATGATTGCTGAACATTCTTCATTAAGGAAAGTTGCCGAAATTTGTTCTAGCTTACTTTTGTTACTAACAAGTTCTTTAAGAAACTTCCCATAGTTGGGCATTCCAGCTAAAACGTCAACTAGAGAAACATTAATTCGAACAGCTCGAATTATGTCAAGAAATTTTCCGTATTGGGCTTCCATTTTTTCTTTTCTTAAGTGTTAAGGGTATGGAATTCTACGAGGCTCATAAACCTTTAATCCAATTCAAGTTTCTCATGAAATCCTACGAAGCTCCTAAACCTTTAAGCCAAGTGAACAAAATCACTTCTTCATGTGAATATTGTAGTGGTCCTCACAACACTCGTAATTGCGTGGAACTCCCCGAACAAGCTTTTGCGGACTACGCATCCTCGCATACCGATGGAGCGGGAGACAAGTGGTACACTTTCAAACCCTAGCCAAACCCTTACGGTGATTCCTACAACCCCTCCTGGAAAAATCACCAAAACTTTAGGTGGAAACAAAATCAAAACACCCCTCAAAACAATTCTTCCAATCCACCTAATCGTTTCCAATCAAACGGTTCATCCTCAAACCGTACTTTCAACAACAATCTTTCTAACAACAGTGGTAGTACCAGTAATCTTGAAGGATTGATGTCCAGTTTTATGGCATCCCAAGAAGCCCGCATAGCTAGGTTTGAAGCCGAATTCAACCAACAACAAATGAAGATGACCAATAAAATTGACAATTTGTTGAAGGCTCTCAACAACCAAGTGTTGACACCGCCAAATAAGGACACTAGGAGTACTAGTATCAGAACCCAAACTAAGGACCCCTCAACATCCAAACATGTCCACTTTGTCAATGTTGACACTATCAAGCCAATCGATAAGGATAAGGAAGAGAATGATAGGGCTAGGACTGAAGTTGAAAATGAACCTAAGATTGAAATTAAGGAAGTTGAGGAGGATAAGGAGAAAGAAGTAGAAGGTTTAGAAGACTACTTTGATAGGTTACCAACTAAGGAAGAACGTGCATACCATAGGGATTTATTCGATGACCCTGAGACACCATACTTCCTAGGATCACCAATGATCAAAGCGGGCGATCCATCTAGCATCAACATACCTTGCAGCATTGGGCATGTGCATGTATGGAAACCTTATATCGATCTTAAATCTCCTATAAACATCATGACAAGGATCCATTAAAATTGGATAATAAAAAAGCAACTTGGACCTAGGATATTCCCTAACATAGGTTGGATGAGTAACTTTGTGGGAAGAGTTAAAGGATTGCATGTCTTCGTAGGGAACTTCACATATGTTACCGATTTCGTGATTGTAGAAGATATTCGTCTGGTAATAGACAATTGTTTAGCTCAAGTAGTGTTTGGGAAGCCATTTGTTGAAGTCTCTAAAATGAGTTATGACCCGTCTTTAGGGATAGTTAGATTCAAGGAGGAGACCGATGAAATAGCCTACCAAATGCCTTATAAGATAGAGCAATACCGACTTCTATCGGACCTTGAGAAGGAGCATAAGCAAGCGGTCTATTATAGGAATGATGAGGATAGACGTAGAGGAGTAGACCACGTAATGAAGAAAATACTTGGTTTCTACAAAGAATGCTTACAACTAGGTCCAGAATACAAAACCAAACCCGAGGATGACCTAGAGGATGTAACTAACTATGGAATCACGTAATAAGGCATGACTTTGAGTCTAGCTACAAGACTCGTTAATAAATGAAAGCGCTTCTTGGGCAACCCAAGCTTTATTTGTTTTTTTAGTTTATTTGATTTTATTTGCTTCTGTATGTTTGTTTTTATTTTCATTGCTTATTGTTCATGTATCAAACATTTTGTGAAAATGCTTTATTTTGTTTTTAACTTTGATTTGATTACATATAAAGGTATTTTGCAAAAGACAAGTGTAACGGAAATCTAAATTTGTTCTAAAAATGAATTAAGCATGAACGATAACAATAAGATATAAAAATACATATTAGTACTTGTTTGAGTCAAATGCTTGTATCGAGTCATAATGATTGTTTTGCAGGATTCAAGGAATTAGAACATAGGTTTTTCCAGAAATTTTCCGGAAACAAAATAAAGAATTTCGCCAGGTCAAATCTGACGGCGTCAGGCATCACCTGACGACGTCAGAAACAATTTTCTGGAAATTTTGCAGGTTTTGTTTTTCTGCCAGAATTGTAAAGTTTCGTGAAATCTGTATTTTATAACCTCCACGAATCTGCAAACAATCATTCCACAAGCATTATATCTTTACTTTCTTTCTAGGATTTAATTTTATGTAGATTTACCGCCGATTTTACGCGAGGTTTTCTTGTTTGTTTTCTGTTAGGATCTTATTTTATTTATAGAAAGTGTCGGTCATTAATATTTTATTTCGGGAAAATGAATAGTAAAAGTGAATAGTAAAAGTCCGAAAATGCGAGTTGTTACAGTCTCTACCCCTTAAGGAGAACTACGTCCCGAAGTTCTGTCGATGTTAACTACTTACGGTGTGTCTAAGAGAATTCAGGATCTCTAATATAGTGGTGCTCACTCTGATTCGTCTACGGTTGTGGTTTAAGGAGTCGTATCGGATACACCTAAGCCCACTTATTTATAACTCATTACTTACATAAAGAAGCGTCCAAATTTATGTAAGTAAGGATTTATAAACTTATGGTTCGGTGATTTACAATTTCTTTATTTAAATAAAGAGGCGTCCCAATCCATTTAAATAATGAGATTCTAAATCATCCTACTTAAGAATTTCCGACACAAAATCACTATCTGAGACAGATAGTAAGATAACCGAATCATCAAATCCCTAAAGCTAAGAAATAATATTATTTAACTCCAATCTTGTGTCTAATCAAACAAGAACTGTCACAAGATTCAAGTTAACTAATTAGTTATTACTGAGCTCCAAATTTTTAATGACTCGACTAAATTCTGGGGTTCCATATAATACTATATCATCTAACAGCATGGAACCAACATCTAACAAAAGCATATGCGTATGTAGTGTGTGTAAGGCAACCAAAGAGGAAGGTCTCATCTTCTAAAGTAGTTATAGTCTAGGCACTAAATGCAACCTAGTTCTCTATAACCAAAGCTCTGGTACCAATCTGTAACACCCCCAAAATACCGCAGCGGAAGACTGTGTCATTGGGGTGCTACTTCATAATACATAGCACAAGATATAGAAAACGACCTCTAAATGAGACGTTTTGAAAAGTTACCATTCGATTAATGAATTCAAAGTTACAAACATGAGATTCCAAAGTATGATACATAAATGTATACAAATGTTTTGAATGGTAAATGACAAAAGCGTAAGTCTTCAGAATATGCAGCTTGACTCTAAGTTCCACGCACTAGCTATCGCCTTACTAGCCTGAGATAAACATGCTCAAGTGTCAACACAATGGTTGGTGAGTTCATAGAGTTTGTCTTAAAACAGTTGAAAAGCCTTAAAGAATGTTCACACAGCAAAGGCATTGTGAATCCACTCAGTTGCAAGTCCCGCCATAAGAGACTTGCAACCTGTGTGTCCACAACCCACTGCTACAAGATAGTATGATTAAGTCATATGTGTATACGTTATATGCACTCTTAATGTAAAGTATAAAATGCCTACTGAACCTCATGACAAGAATAAGCTCAAAAGCTTCACAAGAATAAGCACAAATGCTTCAATGCCGGATTATATTCACCCAAGGCCGAGAATCAAGGGCAAAGGGTGGGGGCGTCAACCCGATAGTACTATCAATACCTCTCCGTCGGCTCCATCCAGGAGTTAAACAGTGGTTTAAAGAATATAGCGTATAGAATAGTTTAACACATTAAGTCACATATCGTAATAAAGTTACACATCATGTTTAAGAGTATAAAAGTATAGCATAGCATTTGAGTAAATTTGCTTAGTAAAAGAGAAAGCAAGTAGTTGAGCATGTATCTCCCCCAAAGAGTTAAAACAAGTATAAAAAGAGTAAAAGTGGGGCTACGAACTCACCTTACGTTATGATATCAAAACGTATAATGGAATCGATGGATTAAGCCAGGAAGTCTCTACGCGCAACCTAGAATATGACGTCGCGACTTAGGTTTGAGTAATGTCTAAGAATACGAAGAATTGCCTATATATGTCTTGCATATAGTTCATGATGTAGTACTTAGTATATAGTGTAAGTCTTTGAATACAAATGGTTTATGAAACATGTATAGTTTGTATATCTCCTACTACCGTTCGGGCCGTCATAATTCAGAAGTCATGTAGTAAACGTTCGAGGAGCCAGGACACTTTAATTCGTAAATCCACAACTCATCTCGACGGTTTACCCATATGAACTCCTCACATGAAGCTCCCTACTATTGTAGTGTTCAATATGTAAAACATGTATAATAGTTATAATGATTTCGGTTTAGAAAGACTTGAGGTCTTAGCCGTGGCCATGCCGTGGCTTTGGTCATGGCTACCATGGTCTTGAGACTCAGCCTTGGCCTTAGCCATGGTTGTGGTCTCGGATTTAAGGTCATTAGACTCCTTGGTTATACTTAGCCATAACCAATAATATAGTAACTTGGG
Organism: Artemisia argyi; assembly: GCA_030686995.1. Lineage (NCBI taxonomy): Eukaryota > Viridiplantae > Streptophyta > Magnoliopsida > Asterales > Asteraceae > Artemisia > Artemisia argyi. Next base: position 594,502 of record JARVZY010002064.1, read on the forward strand.
CATATGAAATAGCTGTTTAAGAAATTGAAGATATCTCATTCATTATTGGTTTTCGGGATACGTGCTCCTGAGTTTTTGAAGAAAACATCATTCTGAACAACTTTCATGCATTAACTTTTTGATGAAATGGACCAGAAATGCCTCTTTTTTCGTGTTTAGTGTTCTGTCACAGAAAGTTTTAGGCAGTTTTACCGTAAAGTTATGGTAACTTCAAATGGTCATAACTTTTGACTCGTATGCTTGTTTTAGGTGGTTCAAATTGCTATGGTTTCCTTGTTAAGTCCTCTACTACAATATGTAATTGTCTAATATCATATATATACTGTTTTGGTCGTGGTTCTCTATAAAAATCACTAGTTTGCTTGTTTACTTATCATAAGTTAATATATGTATACCAATACTTGTTTTATCCATTTTTAAACATCATTAACTCAATACAAAGACCATATATAGCATGAAAGAAACACAAAGAGCATGAAAATGATAATTAAGCAAGAAAGTGTATTAGGGTTTGCTTACAACTTGTGAAGAAACTAACTAGAACCAAGATCAAAACCAAGAACCACTACTTAATCTTCCAAAACCTTTCCAACCATAGCCATGCTTCCATATCAGAAACCCTATCTTATAATCCCTTTATAAACACTAATCTAACATAAAAACAACCTTTAGTAAAAATCTTCACTAAGAACACTTGGAAATTGAATGAGTTTTTGTGGTGATTTTATGGAGTTTTATGGGTGAAAAGTGTTAAGGATCAACTAGGAACTATGACTTGAACTTGTGATGGATTGAATGAGCAAGATCAACGATCAAAATGGTGTATTTTGATGATATTGGGTCGTTGGTATTGAGAGAGATAGGAATAGAATGAGTCTTGATCTTATAAGGAAATGAGGAGGTTAGTTTAGTTGACTAGTCCAACCTTCGAGGCCAAGGTGAACACATGTATGCATCCTAGAGCCTTAAGCATGAGATCATGACACACAAGGGTGTGAATCCCCCCCTATGTCGGTTTGGATGAAGATAGGAAGGATGAGTTGGTCTTGGTGATATTATCCTAAGTATGTAGCTAGTTTTGACTCCGTAAGTTGCTAACCGTAAACTGTTAAGCCTCAAAACGTAAAACCTGGTATCGTAAAAATGTGAAACTTGAAAGAATGACTAAACTTGTCAATATGCTCCATAATAAAATATAAAATGAGTGGTAGGTTCTATTGGGTTGCTCAAACCCTGCTAAAACTGGAAACACGGGTCTAAAACGCGAAATACGTAAAACGTACGAATATTGTGTAAAATTAAGAAAAGTAAAATGTTACTTTTCTAATAGGATAAAAATGAACTAAAATGACTTATAATGTCTAGGCTGGGCTCAGTCTAGTGTCGGTTGGCAATTAATGTCTTTTAGACCTAAACCGGAAGCCTAAAAATCAAGGAATGACTTGTAAAATCAAAGAATGATTTTTGGTCAAAGGAGGAGGGAAAATATGTTGACTTTACCAAATAATGTGAAAACTCAAACTGTCTTAGAAACGCGGTGCAGGTATAGGCTAAGGTTACGGCTAAGTAAAAGTGTTTAAAAACGCAAATTTATGATTCTTACGGTCCAGGGTCTAAATGGTAACATTTTTCTTAGTAATGATAAATTCTCAAATTAATCATGAGAGTACTAAAAATTTTTCTGATGCGGGGTCACTTAACCCGGTCGAGTTTCGTTGTGCGTAGAATTTTTGAATGACGTTTTACCCTAAAACGTGTAATTCCTTAATAACTTTCGTGAAAATGATCTGATGAATGTCAAACATTTAATTTGCTATGGAAATGATTTATCACTCGAGGCCATGAAACAAAAATCAAATTTCAGGAAAATTTCGGGAAAATGAATAGTAAAAGTGAATAGTAAAAGTCCAAAAATCCGAGTTGTTACAGTCTCTACCCCTTAAGGAGAACTACGTCCCGAAGTTCTGTCGATGTTAACTACTTACGGTGTGTCTAAGAGAATTCAGGATCTCTAATATAGTGGTGCTCACTCTGATTCGTCTACGGTTGTGGTTTAAGGAGTCGTATCGGATACACCTAAGCCCACTTATTTATAACTCATTACTTACATAAAGAAGCGTCCAAATTTATGTAAGTAAGGATTTATAAACTTATGGTTCGGTGATTTACAATTTCTTTATTTAAATAAAGAGGCGTCCCAATCCATTTAAATAATGAGATTCTAAATCATCCTACTTAAGAATTTCCGACACAAAATCACTATCTGAGACAGATAGTAAGATAACCGAATCATCAAATCCCTAAAGCTAAGAAATAATATTATTTAACTCAAATCTTGTGTCTAATCAAACAAGAACTGTCACAAGATTCAAGTTAACTAATTAGTTATTACTGAGCTCCAAATATTTAATGACTCGACTAAATTCTGGGGTTCCATATAATACTATATCATCTAACAGCGTGGAACCAACATCTAACAAAAGCATATGCGTATGTAGTGTGTGTAAGGCAACCAAAGAGGAAGGTCTCATCGTCTAAAGCAGTTATAGTCTAGGCACTAAATGTAACCTAGTTCTCTATAACCAAAGCTCTGGTACCAATCTGTAACACCCCCAAAATACCGCGGCGGAAGACTGTGTCATTGGGGTGCTACTTCATAATACATAGCACAAGATATAGAAAACTACCTCTAAATGAGACGTTTTGAAAAGTTACCATTCGATTAATGAATTCAAAGTTACAAACATGAGATTCCAAAGTATGATACATAAATGTATACAAATGTTTTGAATGGTAAATGACAAAAGCGTAAGTCTTCAGAATATGCAGCTTGACTCTAAGTTCCACGCACTAGCTATCGCCTTACTAACCTGAGATAAACATGCTCAAGTGTCAACACAATGGTTGGTGAGTTCATAGAGTTTGTCTTAAAACAGTTGAAAAGCCTTAAAGAATGTTCACACAGCAAAGGCATTGTGAATCCACTCAGTTGCAAGTCCCGCCATAAGAGACTTGCAACCTGTGTGTCCACAACCCACTGCTACAAGATAGTATGATTAAGTCATATGTGTATACGATATATGCACTCTTAATGTAAAGTATAAAATGCCTACTGAACCTCATGACAAGAATAAGCTCAAAAGCTTCACAAGAATAAGCACAAATGCTTCAATGCCGGATTATATTCACCCAAGGCCGAGAATCAAGGGCAAAGGGTGGGGGCGTCAACCCGATAGTACTATCAATACCTCTCCGTCGGCTCCATCCAGGAGTTAAACAGTGGTTTAAAGAATATAGCGTATAGAATAGTTTAACACATTAAGTCACATATCGTAATAAAGTTACACATCATGTTTAAGAGTATAAAAGTATAGCATAGCATTTGAGTAAATTTGCTTAGTAAAAGAGAAAGCAAGTAGTTGAGCATGTATCTCCCCCAAAGAGTTAAAACAAGTATAAAAAGAGTAAAAGTGGGGCTACGAACTCACCTTAAGTTATGATATCAAAACGTATAATGGAATCGATGGATTAAGCTAGGAAGTCTCTACGCACAACCTAGAATATGACGTCGCGACTTAGGTTTGAGTAATGTCTAAGAATACGAAGAATTGCCTATATATGTCTTGCATATAGTTCATGATGTAGTACTTAGTATATAGTGTAAGTCTTTGAATACAAATGGTTTATGAAACATGTATAGTTTGTATATCTCCTACTACCGTTCGAGCCGTCATAATTCAGAAGTCATGTAGTAAACGTTCGAGGAGCCAGGACACTTTAATTCGTAAATCCACAACTCATCTCGATGGTTTACCCATATGAACTCCTCACATGAAGCTCCCTACTATTGTAGTGTTCAATATGTAGAACATGTATAATAGTTATAATGATTTCGGTTTAGAAAGACTTGAGGTCTTAGCCGTGGCCTTGCCGTGGCTTTGGTCATGGCTACCATGGTCTTGAGACTCAGCCTTGGCCTTAGCCATGGTTGTGGTCTCGGATTTAAGGTCATTAGACCCCTTGGTTATACTTAGCCATAACCAATAATATAGTAACTTGGGCATATGAAATAGCTGTTTAAGAAATTGAAGATATCTCATTCATTATTGGTTTTCGGGATACGTGCTCCTGAGTTTTTGAAGAAACCATCATTCTGAACAACTTTCATGCTTTAACTTTTTGATGAAACGGACCAAAAATGCCTCTTTTTGCGTGTTTAGTGTTCTGTCACAGAAAGTTTTAGGCAGTTTTGCCGTAAAGTTGTGGTAACTTCAAATGGTCATAACTTTTGACTCGTATGCTTGTTTTAGGTGGTTCAAATTGCTATGGTTTCCTTGTTAAGTCCTCTACTACAATATGTAATTGTCTAATATCATATATATACTGTTTTGGTCGTGGTTCTCCATAAAAATCACTAGTTTGCTTGTTTACTTATCATAAGTTAATATATGTATACCAATACTTGTTTTATCCATTTTTAAACATCATGAACTCAATACAAAGACCATATATAGCATGAAAGAAACACAAAGAGCATGAAAATGATAATTAAGCAAGAAAGTGTATTAGGGTTTGCTTACAACTTGTGAAGAAACTAACTAGAACCAAGATCAAAACCAAGAACCACTACTTAATCTTCCAAAACCTTTCCAACCATAGCCATGCTTCCATATCAGAAACCCTATCTTATAATCCCTTGATAAACACTAATCTAACATAAAAACAACCTTTAGTAAAAATCTTCACTAAGAACACTTGGAAATTGAATGAGTTTTTGTGGTGATTTTATGGAGTTTTATGGGTGAAAAGTGTTAAGGATCAACTAGGAACTATGACTTGAACTTGTGATGGATTGAATGAGCAAGATCAACGATCAAAATGGTGTATTTTGATGATATTGGGTCGTTGGTATTGAAAGAGATAGGAAGAGAATGAGTCTTGATCTTATAAGGAAATGAGGAGGTTAGTTTAGTTGACTAGTCCAACCTTGGAGGCCAAGGTGAACACATGTATGCATCCTAGAGCCTTAAGCATGAGATCATGACACACAAGGGTGTGAATCCCCCCCCCCCTATGTCGGTTTGGATGAAGATAGGAAGGATGAGTTGGTCTTGGTGATATTATCCTAAGTATGTAGCTAGTTTTGACTCCGTAAGTTGCTAACCGTAAACTGTTAAGCCTCAAAACATAAAACCTGGTATCGTAAAAATGTGAAACTTGAAAGAATGACTAAACTTGTCAATATGCTCCATAATAAAATATAAAATGAGTGATAGGTTCTATTGGGTTGCTCAAACCCTGCTAAAACTGGAAACACGGGTCTAAAACGCGAAATACGTAAAACGTACGAATATTGTGTAAAATTAAGAAAAGTAAAATGTTACTTTTCTAATAGGATAAAAATGAACTAAAATGACTTATAATGTCTAGGCTGGGCTCAGTCTAGTGTCGGTTGGCAATTAATGTCTTTTAGACCTAAACCGGAAGCCTAAAAATCAAGGAATGACTTGTAAAATCAAAGAATGATTTTTGGTCAAAGGAGGAGGGAAAATATGTTGACTTTACCAAATAATGTGAAAACTCAAACTGTCTTAGAAACGCGGTGCAGGTATAGGCTAAGGTTACGGCTAAGTAAAAGTGTTTAAAAACGCAAATTTATGATTCTTACGGTCCAGGGTCTAAATGGTAACATTTTTCTTAGTCATGATAAATTCTCAAATTAATCATGAGAGTACTAAACATTTTTCTGATGCGGGGTCACTTAACGCGGTCGTGTTTCGTTGTGCGTAGAATTTTTGAATGACGTTTTACCCTAAAACGTGTAATTCCTTAATAACTTTCGTGAAAATGATCTGATGAATGTCAAACATTTAATTTGCTATGGAAATGATTTATCACGCGAGGCCATGAAACAAAAATCAAATTTCAGGAAAATTTCGGGAAAATGAATAGTAAAAGTGAATAGTAAAAGTCCGAAAATGCGAGTTGTTACAGTATCAAGAGCCAAGGGATAATATAGGTTATTTTAGGTTAGATTCGGTCGGAAAAAACTTGGATTTAAAGCTTATTTTCGGATCAGGTTACTGTTCATCGGCATTTTTCAGAGTTAGAAATTTTTTTATCGAATTAAGAAAATTTTTTCCGAGTTAGAAATTTTTTTTCCGGGTTAAGAAATTTTTTTATCGAGTTATGAAATTTTTTTTTCCGAGTTAGAAATTTTTTTATCGAGTTAAGAAAATTTAGCGAGTTAGTGTAATTTTTTTATCGAGTTAAGGGTTTCAGCGAGTTAGGAGCCCTAATTTAGCGAGTTAGGAGTACCGAGTTAGACTGTTTTGGCGAGTTAGCCTTTATACCTTATCGTTTATCGAGTAAGGATTTCACTTGGGCTTCCTAAACGAAACTCTGTCGAAATTTCTCTAGCTTTACCGAGTTACCAACCTAATCGAGTTAGTAAAAAAAAATATATTTTGAGAGGTGACTAAACGTTCAATTTTTACGCGAAATTCAAATTTTGGTATAACGTTGAAAATTTTGGCCCAAATACAAATTTTTAGGCCAAAATTCAAATTTTTTCGGTAAAATTTGGCGTAAAAATTTTTAAAACTCAAATTTTTCTGGTAACCTTGGAATTGCATTTCATAGTGATTTTCAAATTGTGGGAAAGAAATTTTTCAAAATATTTTTGGAGGGAAAATTCCAAATCACTAAGATTAACCATATTCGCTTTTCAAACTTCGACAAAAACATCTAATCTTCAACAACAACCTTTGTTATCTTCAACGATCCAAGATCAACTTTATCACACATCAGAACCTAATGGAAAAAGAAATGCAAATGAAGGAGAGAGATTTTAAGAAAAAAGTTTACAGTGTTCAAGTCATAGGTTGAGAAGGTTATTAACATATCAGGATATGAATCAAGGTTCGATCAAGCATTTGAATACTACGTCAGAGTCCGATTTCATAATTTCAACGAGAAACTTATCCAAAGCCTGAATCAACTTGAAACACTACTCAATGAAGAAGAACTTCATATGCGTGACTGCAGGGAAGCTCTTAAAGTGATCCAAACTCAATTTCAGAGTATCTTTAACCCTTGGATAATGAACCAGTCAGAGTTTATCGATGCATTTTACCAAAAATTTTGGGTAAGCTATTCGACCTTCAAAACTAAATGCATAAATGACATGGGTGAACTCGATAAGATACTTGATGCTGAGGAAGCTGAGTTATATGAGATTAAGAAGCTGAAACGGGAAAAAGAGCAGATTGAAAAAGATATGTAGATTAAGGAAAGAGAGCAGATTGAAAAAGATATGAAGTTAAAAGAAAGAGAGCTAAATGAAAGAGAGATGCAGTTTAGGGAAACAGAGGTGATTGAAAGAGGGACAGACATAGATTTTCAAACAGAAGAGGATACGGTCAACGAGGGTGAAGCATCTGATGATAGTTTGGTTTTCATGAGAAGTGATTCATCTTCAGAACAGAAGGTTGAAAGCAGCAGTCCTAGCTATGATTCAGATACTGATGGTACACAAAGGAATGAAGCTGTTTGGGACACCGAAGATGATCATATCAGACCTTCATCAGACACAGAGATATTGGCTACGGTACAACATTCACATGCTCATGATAATGTTGATATATTCAATAATGTGTTTGCTCATAATCAGACACATCCTAAGCATCCTAAGTCTATTAGTGACACATATGTGGTGGAACAAAATAATAGTAATATTAATTTTGCTACTCCAGATATGGATCCTAATAGAGGTGAGCCTGCCCAAGATGGATCTTCTTAATGGATCTTCTTATGAACAAGATCGTGCTTTATTTTCTTCTTTAATCGATAATTTCAAACATGAACTTGAAAAGTGCAAGGAGGACAATCGCAAAGCTAAGCAAATGAATGTCTTATTGACAAAAGAGCTTGAGAGATTTAATGTAATGGAAAAACGTTTTCAAAATGTTACAAAAAGAAAAGCTGAACTTGAAATTGAAAACTCAAACCTTAAATCTCAAGCTCGGAAGTTTGAAATGTATGGAGAGTTTGTCGAACGACTTTTAAAAAGAAATGAAGAACTTGAAGTTAGTTATATAGAAGTTGTTCTTCGTGAAAAACGTTCCATTCAAAATCTGGATACTCAAATGGTTCTTAACAACAGAAAGGTTCAAGCGCTTGTAAAAGAGAACAGTGATTTAAAAAGAAAAAATTCAAGGCTTAAAAAAACCACTTAAAATTTTGAGATTGTTAATACAAAACTTGAGAATGAAAATCAAGAATTTTTTAAACGAACAAACGATCTTGAAAACAAACTTCGAAAATTGGGACAGACTTCTGAGACTATCAACATGCTGCCTACTAAAGATGAGGATGTTGATAAAAAACATCTGGGATTGGTTTTGTGAATAATGCTCATATGGAAAATGAAAACCCGTGTTGGTTAAACAAAGTGCAAAAGTTGACACCTATTTTGTATAATGTTGAAGATATGGGAAATGGACTGTCAGCTGACCTTTTGTATGAGTCTCAAGATGGTTTAGAATGAGAAGAGGAAAAACGTTTGAAAGTAAAACAAACAAAAAACCCATTCTCGTACCAAGGTTTTGTGTATGGTTGTACACAATTGACAGATATTCCAAAAGAACCTTTCAAAAGAAAAGACACAAATGTGAAAAGATTTTTCAAAGAAGCTCAACTTGCTACTTATGATGCTAATTTATGGAAAAATAAAGCATGGAAACAGTTTTGTGGTCTTAAACACCACATTGAGCAAACGTTAAAGGTCATTTGGTTTAAGCAAGAAAACATCACATACAATGTTTTCTCTAATCCTCTTTCATCAGATTTACGCCTTCAGATTGAAGTCAAAAAGATTTTGAAAGATGAGATTGAACCTCGTGTGAAAGACATCAACTTATTTTTTGAGTACTTTGAAAAACATCTTGTAACTGAAATGAGAGAAGATCTAAAGTACGTTCACTCTCTTGAAGACGAATTTGATGAAAAATGCTTAATTCTGGACATTCAAAAAGAATTTGTCACAAATCAAATAGAGTTGTTCAAGTCAGCATCTGTCAGCCATGAGTATGAGAATGCACATTTTGTACAAACATCTTCTTTGAAATATGAAAATCTTTATCTCAAAAAGAAAATCACCGAGCTTTCAAAAGAAGCAACTGATGTCAAAGCAGGATTGTCAAAAAGAACTGCTCAGTTTGAGAAAGATATTGTCACACCCCCAATTTACCTGAATGGCAGCGGAATGGAATACCTGGGGGTGACTGTCATAGCACCATAGTTACAGTTATATTGAACGACCTAAAGTGTCGTTTAGAAAATACAGCGTTTGATCATTAAAACATTCAGAGTTTACAAAGCTTAGGTCCCAAAAGATGTTGCTAATTTAGATAAAATAAGTTCAACAAGATCAAACGTTTCATAGGTGCAGAAAATATAAGGTGAGACGCGTCGACTCCGCGACTCCATGAAGGTCCAAATGTATGCAACATGAGCTACCTTAATAACCTGAGAAATACATTGCGAAAATGGTCAACATAAAGTTGGTGAATAATCATAGGTTTATAAGTTAAATCGTATGTACAATAGCCACAAGTAAAAGTAAGAGCAAGGTGACAATATGTCAAAATGCTACATTGATCTTAAGCTCATGACCCCGAAGCTAGACGTACTAAAATTGGCCCCAAAGGAGTGTTTATCAGGCACTCAAATTATTCAGACATGAAATGCATTCGTTTTCCTTATGGAGCAACCCAAACACGAATGGAGGCGTCACCCTCGATAGATCTATCCACTCACTCTCGCTTGGCAATATAATTAACGGTTCATGATAATAAAGGGGACTTGAAGTGATAGTACTAACAACTTAAGCAATGTATAGAATTTAATACTTGGGCATGTACAAAAATAATTGTGCAATGTATTCTCCCCCGTGGGATTTAAAATCAAATAAGTAATTAAAACGGGGCTATGAGAACTCACCTCGAAATGATGGTATAATGATGGTAAAGTGATCGGGACAATAAGGCGCGCACACTAGCCGCAACCTAAATGAATAATCGTGATCTAATTTAGATCATGCCGTGATGTAATGAATGCACATGCACATGATACCTATACCACTCCTGACTTGGAAATACTCGTTATTGTCATAGTAAAATAGTTTCCATACTTAGGAAAAATAAGTCCAAATATAGAAGTATACATCTTGTCGTATTATCTCGTATGAAAATGTTAGCGTTATATTACTCGTATCGAAAACCTTAAAATAACGTCGTTAAGTCGTATAAATATTCTTTTGGGTCATACGTATTTCATTTGTTAAGAATATAGTCCTTAGTAATATTTCTAGAAAATATACCATTTAGTACGTAAGTTATTATTTTTATTTGTGACCAAATATATATATATATATAGTTTTGGTGATCTTAAAACGCGTATAACTTGGTCGTTTTAATTCCGTTTTACTAGTTCTTTATATCCACGGATTCGTTTTAGTAAGTACTAATATATTTTTGATAACTCGGCTCCTCTAGGTTACGTTTAACGTCTCTATTTGCCCGTCGAAAACTGTCAGACAGCATGCAGTTTTTCCAAAAATAGTTTTCGTCGTTAAATTTACAAAAATCATATCTCCTTCGTTATAAGCTCGTTTTAATCCGTTCTTTCGCCAAAAGTTTCGTTTTTGAAAGTATTTTCTAAGTCTTTGATCAAAAATTACCCATCATCCACTGATTTTCCCACGTTTCAAAAATAGGGACAGTAGGTCAATATGTAGTTTCAAAAACCATTTCTAAGGTTCTAATCTAGTTCTAACTTCAATCAAACCACTTTTAATCACCACAAAACTAGTCTAATCCTACCATACACCTTCTTAGGGTGTCATGGGTTCCTAAACATCACAAATCAAGTAGATCAAACAAGGATCTAGCTAAAATCACTTTCTAGGGTTTATAAGTTATAAGTTTGTAAAATAAAGTGGTATAAGTCAATATATGCATGAGTTCTTGTAAGAAAAATATATAAACATAGTAATAACTTGTAAAAATTATGAAATGAGTTTTGTTAACTTACTTGAAAGATGGTGTGATTAGATGATGAAAACCTTAATATTCTTAAGTTTGTATTTCAAAACCTTGTAAGAATAACCTAAATGAACAAGATTACACCTTGAACTTGGAACAACATTTTGGTCTTGCTCCTCCTCTTGGTTTGCCGTGTATTTGAGTAGAGAGAAAAAGAGAGTGATATTTTGTGATAACTTTGTGAAAATGAGAAGCAAATGAGAATATGTATATCTTGTATGACTTTTGGTGCATTAATTAGTAAGATCTCAATAATGGAGTTAGTAAACACAATTTCAAAGTTGTAAGAAATGATATGGCTAGGGGGGGGCGGCAATGGGTTGTAAGAAAAAGAGATGGAGTGTGTAAGTATTGATTGAATATTAGTTGATATAATGTGTTTATTTGTAGTTTCAAGGTGTACCGGGTACCGGGTTAACTTAAAAATAAATTTTAACGGAGTTAACCGGGATAAAATAAAGTTGTAAAAATTATAAAAATAGATTGGGTATAATTATTGGGTGTTTAGATAGTTATTGTTTAATTTCTACGAAAACCGTCGTAATTTTAGTAACCTTACGATAATGATTAAAATAAATTTCCAAAATACCGGGTAAATTAATATTATAATTTTTATATTATAAAAATGAGTATAAAAATATATTGGGATCATAGTCGGGAGTGTCGGACGTTTTAGTCACATTATTGATCGTTTGTTAACGTTTATATAGAAATAATTATAAGTAAAAGTTAATTATGCCAAAAGTATTAATTTAATTATCCTACGAGTGGAATAGTATGCAAGTGCCATAATAACGATATGTAAACTATTTCTAGTCCGTATGAAATGTCCCTAATGATATTGCATGAATTCGCACCTGAACCAATACAGTTACGCGAATTTGAATACTCGTAAACTAAATTTACGATGAAATAAGTAATGCACGTGAATAGTGTATTTCTTCCAGAATGAATAGTGTCACGTGAATAGTAAAATTTCTGAACGCTTCTCAGAATATCAAATTGACTTCAAAAACGATGAATAGTGATCGATGAATAGTAAATGATGAATAGTAACTTGTGAATAGTAAATTGTCAAGGTTTGGAAAATGACCGGAAATTACGAGTTGTGACAGTCTTCCCCTCTAACAAGAACTTCATCCCGAAGTTCAGTTTGTGTTGGTCTCTGAAGTGGTATTGGTGAAAAGATGATAATATTTGAGAATTCCAGCGAACTTTCACGATAGGAATTCGACTTTGCTTCAACCATTCGACCTCACGTTCCATGATTTCTATTGGTTCTTACCAAGTTTACGTTTGTCTTTTGGTTCGATTCCTTCCAATGGAATCATGAGTCACAAATCTGAAGATCGTTTCAATGGATTTGAAATTGTGAAACATGTTTGTGTAATCTTGCTACTTTCCAACAAGGCTCAAGTCTGAGGGTTACTGGCCTACTTTGTCTGAAACATTAATGGTCCAGGGTACATCGAATTTAACTTCCCGGATTTTTCTGAATCGTATTATGCCTTTCCTAGGCAGAACTTTTAATGTGACCCTAGCACCAACTTGAAATTCTAAGGGTTTACAACTTATCGACTTGTAACTGATTCTTGATTTGCAGGAAATTCCTGGTTATTTCATGAGTACTTACAGGAATAGTGAGTTTGGCTTTTTCCGCCTTCGGTCCGTCAATAGATGATCAGTGCTTCTTGAGGTTTACAATGTAATATGGGTAATATATGTTGCTGAACTCTGCCAGAACTCAAATTTTATATGCCAGCTGGTCGATTCTAAAATGGATCTTAAATGGTCTAATATACTAGAGGTTCAATCTCTCGTGTTACCAAAATTGTATCATGCCACTCCAAGGCAAAGCTTTCAACTTAGTTCATTCTCCCACTTGAATTTAGATGGTTTGCTGTTCAGGGATACTCAATCCGCATGATGTGCGTCATGCACCAACCTAACTTCTACCAGTTTCACGTTGCTTGTAACTGGTTCTTGACTTGTGAAATTTCCTTTGTGATTCCATAGTTTAGTTCTAGACCAGTGAATTTAACTTTCCGATTTCGGCCTGTAAATGGGTAATTGGTACTTCGACCATAAAGTGCCTCAAATAGTGTAGTCTCTACGCTCGTGCGATAACTATCGTTGCAAATGAATCTGATTTATGATAAATGGTTAGTCCAACCATTTCTAGAGTCAATTGCTCACTCTCTGAGCATATCATTCCTATGTTTGAATTGTCCTCTCGATCTGACCATTGGTTTGAGGATGATAGGCGGTGTTTACATCTAAATGGGGTCCCTAAGGAAATCTTAAAATGATTGTTAGAAGTCTAAGGTGATTCGATTACCTTTATCAGGAACAATTGAAACGGTTACAATAATTCTTGTGACTAATTCTACAACGTTATACTTTTCGAAAAGGGCGTTATACGAAGAAGATAGAATATGGTAACACTTTGATTCCTTGTGTTTTGGTCTAAGGGATGCTAAGACATATGTCTTTCTTTGCCTACTGTGCTTGGTCTCCATTACTGACGTTTGTAATCGTTCTATGGTGTTCCTCCTAATTTCCTTCATCACATATTCCAATATTCCTTATTGTCAAGTCACAAAGCCCTAAATGCATAAGCGATGTAGCATGGTGATTGGTTTTCAAAATTGATCTCGCGATTTTTGAGTTTTTGGTCGAAATCTTTTTCTGAATAAACGAATTTAGAAAATGGAGTAACTGGTTTACTAAATAATATCTTTCTTGATGATTCAAAATTCAATAGTTAGGAAATGTGACGCGGTTTTCAAATAGGTTGTGAATAGAACTGTTTACCAAAGTTTGATGTTTAAACATTTCTCATTTTATAATGGGTCAAGTAAATATTGGCTAAAAAGGATCGTATTTATTCAAAATAGGCAATTCAAAATTATTTTCTACGAGATATGTGATTTGTATGGACACAATTTTGAAATCAACTTCATTTAAAAGTAAAAATACTAACAAAGATAAAATAGTAGGATAGGAAATGTTCGCATATTTGCATAGGTGTCTAACATTCGGTTCCTGATATTTGGATGATGTCTATTGGTGGTTATCTGGCAAAACTACAAGCCTAGGTATTCAACCAACTTAAGTCCTGAAATGGTTTATCATTGAAATTGTCATCATGTTGGCACAATGAGGGTGTCCATTGATACTATGTCGATGAATGTCTATTTTATTTCCACATAAAGCTGGGGAGATATGCTTGGGCCTGATGCCTCTCTTGATGTGTAGGTGAGGTTATCCAGAAGTTCTAGAGAACACAATGCTTTTAAGGGAATCTATATCGATTTCCATAATTCGAATCAATCATTCTTGGCGTAGACTCACTACAGGGAAGTTTGCGTATAGATGAGGCCATGTTTAATTGGAATGCTTTGCGGTATCGGTTAAGAGGCTTGGTTTATCTCTATAGTGTTGCATAGCGTACCTTCACAGTGTGTTCGATCCTGTAACTCAATCTAGCTAGTACATTTGAATAATAAAATCGGACAACTAGGTCAGAGATGGTGAGTCGGATGGTCGCTCGGTATCTTAGGATTGTTGGTGAGTTATAAATTGTCTTGGTGTTTACTTCTAGTCTAGGTTAGTAGTTCCGTAACCCTTTTATTGTTTTTCTTGTATCGAGTAATCCTCCTAGTACTTGATATGGAAAGTCTCTCCTAAAGAAGTCAATGGAAAGTCCATCTTAATGGCTAAGTGAGTGACATGTGGGGTAAGTATCCAAGGAGAGTTTGTCAGAAAGAGACGTTTATAAAAGAGTTTACTTGTTTAAAACGCTTTTAAATGAAGATTGTTATTAGAAATACTTAAAAAAAGTAACTATTGCCTTCATAGCATAATCCTTCCTGAATTATACATAGGTGATCAGGCTATGTATAGTTGAGGACTAACGATGCGATGCTTGATTTAGTCAAAATAGTATTACTTTTTCTCAAAAATTTTAGATGGTGTTCAACGTATTGTTCTGAAAAATGGTATCCTAATAATTCCTTTCAAGGTAACATAAAAATTGTCTTGTGTAATAATTGTAAATACTTGGTGTAATGACAGAAAATCAGTTTATAGGACGGTAACAAAATAGCTTATTTTTGAAATTATGTAAAACAATTTCCCCATAGACTAGTAAAATAGCTTGAAACAAAATTTGTTGAATGGTGTATTGGATACGTAGGTGAATCTTATGGAATGGTAATAGTCTACTAATCCACTTATTTAAAGGATGTAAATATCTTAGTTCATAACAGGGTAGTGGTTTGTGATTATGAAGTGGTCGAGAATATGGTAGTAATATTGAGAGCGTGAAGGATGGACGTGTCGTTAAGGCATCTACAGTCAATTGAAAAAGATAGTCTATGTATGAAAGGATATAGGGCAGAAATTTGGTGTCAATGATTTGAAGTATTCGAGAGTTTATACTAGGTAAAATTCGCAGGTTCAAATGTGTAATCCCTCTAGGCACGACTAAAATGTATAAAGAATGGAAATTGTTGTCCGTGTGATCTGAGTCAAGTAGGTACCACATCGAATGATGTTTTGATTTGCCATGAATGCAAGCTAAATGCCTTATGGTCAGGTGAAACTTCCCGATATTCTTTTATGAAAATGAGGTCTGGTCCCATTGTGACTAAGCTATATCGGTCTCCGAAAAGAATATAAATTTTGTTGAGTAATTTGTACCTTGATCCTTATCCAACAAGCTTATACTAGCGTGAGAGTCTTATAATATGGAATGAGCGAAAAAGTTGTAATTTCAAATAGTGGTGTTAAGGGATGGTGTATCAATATTTTCAATCTCTGGTAGAGGGGTTTCTTTCGCATCTAAGGTCAAATAGTAAGTAGGTATAGTGGTTGCTTTCGAGATTCGTTCATGAGTTATGCGTGTTCCTATTTGGAGATATGGTTTCTAAAGTTAATAACATTTATTTGAGTGAAAAATTGTGAAATTTGGTTATAAATGTATCTTGGAGTGACTTTATTTGAAGTTTGTAATGAATATAGTTATGTAAAGGATGTGACTACGAAATATTTTATATTTTGATAAAAACAATATCTTATATATATATGTCTTCGGAAAAAGGAAGTTCAAGAAGATTGTTGCTTTAAACAAAAATGAATTTTAAATCCAACTATTGAAAATCAATAATTTGTCGTACTTCGTAAGGTTTGCAAGAAATCTTTTTGTTTGTACAAAAATTTAATTTGACTTTGACTTACTTGAATTGTTATTATCTCCGAACACGAAAACTAGGGTAGTCACTTTTATCTTGGTCAACATGACCATCTAATCGTAAAGACATCTTCGTCTTTATTAATCCTATTGTCTTACTTGCATCCTCCCAAAGTTGTAATTACATGTCAAATCTACTACTGTGACCACATTGGTCGGTGGAGTGTTGCTAGAGCGACTAATGATGTAGTTATCGGCTTAGAATGTGGTGTAATCAAACTTGATAATGAAGGGAGAGTTGTGATGAGTTCCATTATGATGGTATAGTACCGTTCAAAGCATCTTGTTGGTTTATTGTGTTATGGAGGTATGAGTCGACCATATCTAAGATAATATAGAGTCCTTGTGATAGATGCCACCCTTGGGCGATTTGTTGCAATTCTTATTGTGTTCGTGAGGCTTGTGGTATTATTCAGAGTGTATCGTCTAAACACTCATGTGTAATCTCAAATAATTAGAGGTCATATTCTAACGATGAAGAGTAGTAGGTTGTCAAGCAGTAGAGGCTCTCAAACTCTCACCAACCTCAAACCTGTAAGATGGTGTAACGTATGGTAGATGGTAATGGTATGTCAAATAGTGGGTGTTTCTCAAGCGGCCTGTCATATATAGGTGTAGAGTCTGAGATGTGATGGTGATAATAGTGAATGGAATAATACCCTCTTTCGCACTATCTCGCGACATCCAAGAGGTAAAACTGAAGTACACACTATGGGACGACCAATAGTGTAATAAGTAGCTGATAGTGGTAGTAGTACCTGAGTAGTAAGCGCCCTATTAGTGAAGGAAAGAAAACATACTATCTTCCTTGCAATAAGCATCCTAATATATCCATTAAGATTAAGTCTGAATACACTACCAAACGGCATTCTATGTATGGGCTGGATGATAGGAAAACCCTGTTCCTATAACAACTCAATGGTGTCAATGGCAGTGTAAGTGCAACTAGTAGTAAAATGGTAGTGGAAGATGACAAGGCATCTCCAATGTCGAAATCCGATAAAAGGATGACAGGGTGGGTATCTGAAGACATGTCACTTGTGAACCAGGTCAATATAATCATATATATATATATATGAGTATGGGTATAAATAACTCGCACAGTGTGTGCATGAAACAACATGTATAATAAATATGCACCTATGATGAAATGATGAGACGCTATGATGATGTGGTTATAGTCTAGGGTCCAAGATACATCCTAGTTCGCTATAACCTTAGCTCTGATGCCAATCTGTCACACCCCCAATTTACCTGAATGGCAGCGGAATGGAATACCTGGGGGTGACTGTCATAGCACCATAGTTATAGTTATATTGAACGACCTAAAGTGTCGTTTAGAAAATACAACGTTTGATCATTAAAACATTCAGAGTTTACAAAGCTTAGGTCCCAAAAGATGTTGCTAATTTAGATAAAATAAGTTCAACAAGATCAAACGTTTCATAGGTGCAGAAAATATAAGGTGAGACGCGTCGACTCCGCGACTCCATGAAGGTCCAAATGTATGCAACACGAGCTACCTTAATAACCTGAGAAATACATTGCGAAAAACGGTCAACATAAAGTTGGTGAATAATCATAGTTTTATAAGTTAAATCGTATGTATAATAGCCACAAGTAAAAGTAAAAGTAAAAGCAAGGTGACAATATGTCAAAATGCTACATTGATCTTAAGCTCATGACCCCGAAGCTAGACATACTAAAATTGGCCCCAAAGGAGTGTTTATCAGGCACTCAAATTATTCAGACATGAAATGCATTCGTTTTCCTTATGGAGCAACCCAAACACGAATGGAGGCGTCACCCTCGATATATCTATCCACTCACTCTCTCTTGGCAATATAATTAACGGTCCATGATAATAAAGGGGACTTGAAGTGATAGTACTAACAACTTAAGCAATGTATAGAATTTAATACTTGGGCATGTACAAAAATAATTGTGCAATGTATTCTCCCCCGTGGGATTTAAAATCAAATAAGTAATTAAAACAGGGCTATGAGAACTCACCTCGAAATGATGGTACTAAGATGGTATAATGATGGTAAAGTGATCGGGACAATAAGGCGCGCACACTAGCCGCAACCTAAATGAATAATCGTGATCTAATTTAGATCATGCCGTGATGTAATGAATACACATGCACATGATATCTATACCACTCGTGACTTGGAAATACTCGTTATTGTCATAGTAAAATAGTTTCCATACTTAGGAAAAATAAGTCCAAATATAGAAGTATACATCTTGTCGTATTATCTCGTATGAAAATGTTAGCGTTATATTACTCGTATCGAAAACCTTAAAATAACGTCGTTAAGTCGTATAAATATTCTTTTGGGTCATACGTATTTCATTTGTTAAGAATATAGTCCTTAGCAATATTTCTAGAAAATATACCATTTAGTACGTAAGTTATTATTTTTATTTGTGACCAAATATATATATATATATATAGTTTTGGTGATCTTAAAACGCGTATAACTTGGTCGTTTTAATTCCGTTTTACTAGTTCTTTATATCCACGGATTCGTTTTAGTAAGTACTAATATATTTTTGATAACTCGGCTCCTCTAGGTTACGTTTAACGTCTCTATTTGCCCGTCGAAAACTGTCAAACAGCATGCAATTTTTCCAAAAATAGTTTTCGTCGTTAAATTTACAAAAATCATATCTCCTTCGTTATAAGCTCGTTTTAATCCGTTCTTTCGCCAAAAGTTTCGTTTTTGAAAGTATTTTCTAAGTCTTTGATCAAAAATTACCCATCATCCACTGATTTTCCCACGTTTCAAAAATAGGGACAGTAGGTCAATATGTAGTTTCAAAAACCATTTCTAAGGTTCTAATCTAGTTCTAACTTCAATCAAACCACTTTTAATCACCACAAAACTAGTCTAATCCTACCATACACCTTCTTAGGGTGTCATGGGTTCCTAAACATCACAAATCAAGTAGATCAAACAAGGATCTAGCTAAAATCACTTTCTAGGGTTTATAAGTTATAAGTTTGTAAAATAAAGTGGTATAAGTCAATATATGCATGAGTTCTTGTAAGAAAAATATATAAACATAGTAATAACTTTTAAAAATTATGAAATGAGTTTTGTTAACTTACTTGAAAGATGGTGTGATTAGATGATGAAAACCTTAATATTCTTAAGTTTGTATTTCAAAACCTTGTAAGAATAACCTAAATGAACAATATTACACCTTGAACTTGAAAAAACATTTTGGTCTTGCTCCTCCTCTTGGTTTGCCGTGTATTTGAGTACAGAGAAAAAGAGAGTGATATTTTGTGATAACTTTGTGAAAATGAGAAGAAAATGAGAATATGTATATCTTGTATGACTTTTGGTGCATTAATTAGTAAAATCTCAATAATGGAGTTAGTAAACACAATTTCAAAGTTGTAAGAAATGATATGGCTAGGGGGGGGGGGGCAAGGGGTTGTAAGAAAAAGAGATGGAGTGTGTAAGTATTGATTTAATATTAGTTGATATAATGTGTTTATTTGTAGTTTCAAGGTGTACCGGGTACCGGGTTAACTTAAAAATAAATTTTAACGGAGTTAACCGGGATAAAATAAAGTCTTAAAAATTATAAAAATAGATTGGGTATAATTATTGGGTGTTTAGATAGTTATTGTTTAATTTCTACGAAAACCGTCGTAATTTTAGTAACCTTACGATAATGATTAAAATAAATTTCCAAAATACCGGGTAAATTAATATTATAATTTTTATATTATAAAAATGAGTATAAAAATATATTGGGATCATAGTCGGGAGTGTCGGACGTGTTAGTCACATTATTGATCGTTTGTTAACGTTTATATAGAAATAATTATAAGTAAAAGTTAATTATGCCAAAAGTATTAATTTAATTATCCTACGAGTGGAATAGTATGCAAGTGCCATAATAACGATATGTAGACTATTTCTAGTCCGTATGAAATGTCCCTAATGATATTGCATGAATTCGCACCTGAACCAATACGGTTACGCGAATTTGAATACTCGTAAACTAAATTTACGATGAAATGAGTAATGCACGTGAATAGTGTATTTCTTCCAGAATGAATAGTGTCACGTGAATAGTAAAATTTCTGAACGCTTCTCAGAATATCAAATTGACATAAAAAACGATGAATAGTGATCGATGAATAGTAAATGATGAATAGTAACTTGTGAATAGTAAATTGTCGAGGTTTGGAAAATGACCGGAAATTACGAGTTGTGACAGTCTTCCCCTCTAACAAGAACTTCATCCCGAAGTTCAGTTTGTGTTGGTCTCTGAAGTGGTATTGGTGAAAAGATGATAATATTTGAGAATTCCAGCGAACTTTCACGATAGGAATTCGACTTTGCTTCAACCGTTCGACCTCACGTTCCATGAGTTCTATTGGTTCTTACCAAGTTTACGTTTGTCTTTTGGTTCGATTCCTTCCAATGGAATCATGAGTCACAAATCTGAAGATCGTTTCTCTGGATTTGAAATTGTGAAACATGTTTGTGTAATCTTGCTACTTTCCAACAAGGCTCAAGTCTGAGGGTTACTGGCCTACTTTGTCTGAAACATTAATGGTCCAGGGTACATCGAATTTAACTTCCCGGATTTTTCTGAATGGTATTATGCCTTTCCTAGGCAGAACTTTTAACGTGACCCTAGCACCAACTTGAAATTCTAAGGGTTTACAACTTATCGACTTGTAACTGATTCTTGATTTGCAGGAAATTCCTGGTTATTTCATGAGTACTTACAGGAATAGTGAGTTTGGCTTTTTCCGCCTTCGGTCCGTCAATAGATGATCAGTGCTTCTTGAGGTTTACAATGTAATATGGGTAATATATGTTGCTGAACTCTGCCAGAACTCAAATTTTATATGCCAGCTGGTCGATTCTAAAATGGATCTTAAATGGTCTAATATACTAGAGGTTCAATCTCTCGTGTTACCAAAATTGTATCATGCCACTCCAAGGCAAAGCTTTCAACTTAGTTCATTCTCCCACTTGAATTTAGATGGTTTGCTGTTCAGGGATACTCAATCCGCATGATGTGCGTCATGCACCAACCTAACTTCTACCAGTTTCACGTTGCTTGTAACTGGTTCTTGACTTGTGAAATTTCCTTTGTGGTTCCATAGTTTAGTTCTAGACCAGTGAATTTAACTTTCCGATTTCGGCCTGTAAATGGGTAGTTGGTACTTCGACCATAAAGTGCCTCAAATAGTGTAGTCTCTACGCTCGTGCGATAACTATCGTTGCAAACGAATCTAATTTATGATAAATGGTTAGTCCAACCATTTCTAGAGTCAATTGCTCACTCTCTGAGCATATCTTTCCTATGTTTGAATTGTCCTCTCGATCTGACCATTGGTCTGAGGATGATAGGCGGTGTTTACATCTAAATGGGGTTCCTAAGGAAATCTTAAAATGATTGTTAGAAGTCTAAGGTGATTCGATTACCTTTATCAGGAACAATTGAAACGGTTACAATAATTCTTGTGACTAATTCTACAACGTTATACTTTTCGAAAAGGGCGTTATACGAAGAAGATAGAATATGGGTAACACTTTGATTCCTTGTGTTTTGGTCTAAGGGATGCTAAGACATATGTCTTTCTTTGCCTACTGTGCTTGGTCTCCATTACTGACGTTTGTAATCGTTCTATGGTGTTCCTCCTAATTTCCTTCATCACATATTCCAATATTCCTTATTGTCAAGTCACAAAGCCCTAAATGCATAAGCGATGTAGCATGGTGATTGGTTTTCAAAATTGATCTCGCGATTTTTGAGTTTTTGGTCAAAATCTTTTTCTGAATAAACGAATTTAGAAAATGGAGTAAATGGTTTACTAAATAATATCTTTCTTGATGATTCAAAATTCAATAGTTAGGAAATGTGACGCGGTTTTCAAATAGGTTGTGAATAGAACTGTTTACCAAAGTTTGATGTTTAAACATTTATCATTGTATAATGGTTCAAGTAAATATTGGCTAAAAAGGATCGTATTTATTCAAAATAGGCAATTCAAAATTATTTTCTACGAGATATGTGATTTGTATGGACACAATTTTGAAATCAACTTCATTTAAAAGTAAAAATACTAACAAAGATAAAATAGTAGGATAGGAAATGTTCGCATATTTGCATAGGTGTCTAACATTCGGTTCCTGATATTTGGATGATGTCTATTGGTGGTTATCTGGCAAAACTACAAGCCTAGGTATTCAACCAACTTAAGTCCTGAAATGGTTTATCATTGAAATTGTCATCATGTTGGCACAATGAGGGTGTCCATTGATACTATGTCGATGAATGTCTATTTTATTTCCACATAAAGCTGGGGAGATATGCTTGGGCCTGATGCCTCTCTTGATGTGTAGGTGAGGTTATCCAGAAGTTCTAGAGAACACAATGCTTTTAAGGGAATCTATATCGATTTCCATAATTCGAATCAATCATTCTTGGCGTAGACTCACTACAGGGAAGTTTGCGTATAGATGAGGCCATGTTTAATTGGAATGCTTTGCGGTATCGGTTAAGAGGCTTGGTTTATCTCTACAGTGTTGCATAGCGTACCTTCACAGTGTGTTCGATCCTGTAACTCAATCTAGCTAGTACATTTGAATAATAAAATCGGACAACTAGGTCAGAGATGGTGAGTCGGATGGTCGCTCGGTATCTTAGGATTGTTGTTGAGTTATAAATTGTCTTGGTGTTTACTTCTAGTCTAGGTTAGTAGTTCCGTAACCCTTTTATTGTTTTTCTTGTATCGAGTAATCCTCCTAGTACTTGATAGGGAAAGTCTCTCCTAAAGAAGTCAATGGAAAGTCCATCTTAATGGCTAAGTGAGTGACATGTGGGGTAAGTATCCAAGGAGAGTTTGTCAGAAAGAGACGTTTATAAAAGATTTTACTTGTTTAAAACGCTTTTAAATGAAGATTGTTATTAGCAATACTTAAAAAAAGTAACTATTTCCTTCATAGCATAATCCTTCCTGAATTATACATAGGTGATCAGGCTATGTATAGTTGAGGACTAACGATGCGATGCTTGATTTAGTCAAAATAGTATTACTTTTTCTCAAAAATTTTAGATGGTGTTCAACGTATTGTTCTGAAAAATGGTATCCTATTAATTCCTTTCAAGGTAACATAAAAATTGTCTTGTGTAATAATTGTAAATACTTGGTGTAATGACAGAAAATCAGTTTATAGGATGGTAACAAAATAGCTTATTTTTTAAATTATGTAAAACAATTTCCCCATAGACTAGTAAAATAGCTTGAAACAAAATTTGTTGAATGGTGTATTGGATACGTAGGTGAATCTTATGGAATGGTAATAGTCTACTAATCCACTTATTTAAAGGATGTAAATATCTTAGTTCATAACAGGGTAGTAGTTTGTGATTATGAAGTGGTCGAGAATATGGTAGTAATATTGAGAGCGTGAAGGATGGACGTGTCGTTAAGGCATCTACAGTCAATTGAAAAAGATAGTCTATGTATGAAAGGATATAGGGCAGAAATTTGGTGTCAATGATTTGAAGTATTCGAGAGTTTATACTAGGTAAAATTCGCAGGTTCAAATGTGTAATCCCTCTAGGCACGACTAAAATGTATAAAGAATGGAAATTGTTGTCCGTGTGATCTGAGTCAAGTAGGTACCACATCGAATGATGTTTTGATTTGCCATGAATGCAAGCTAAATGCCTTATGGTCAGGTGAAACTTCTCGATATTCTTTTATGAAAATGAGGTCTGGTCCCATTGTGACTAAGCTATATCGGTCTCCGAAAAGAATATAAATTTTGTTGAGTAATTTGTACCTTGATCCTTATCCAACAAGCTTATACTAGCGTGAGAGTCTTATAATATGGAATGAGCGAAAAAGTTGTAATTTCAAATAGTGGTGTTAAGGCATGGTGTATCAATATTTTCAATCTCTGGTAGAGGGGTTTCTTTCGCATCTAAGGTCAAATAGTAAGTAGGTATAGTGGTTGCTTTCGAGATTCGTTCATGAGTTATGCATGTTCCTATTTGGAGATATGGTTTCTAAAGTTAATAACATTTATTTGAGTGAAACATTGTGAAATTTGGTTATAAATGTATCTTGGAGTGACTTTATTTGAAGTTTGTAATGAATATAGTTATGTAAAGGATGTGACTACGAAATATTTTATATTTTGATAAAAACAATATCTTATATATATATGTCTTCGGAAAAAGGAAGTTCAAGAAGATTGTTGCTTTAAACAAAAATGAGTTTTAAATCCAACTATTGAAAATCAATAATTTGTCATACTTCGTAAGGTTTGCAAGAAATCTTTTTGTTTGTACAAAAATTTAATTTGACTTTGACTTACTTGAATTGTTATTATCTCCGAACACGAAAACTAGGGTAGTCACTTTTATCTTGGTCAACATGACCATCTAATCGTAAAGACATCTTCGTCTTTATTAATCCTATTGTCTTACTTGCATCCTCCCAAAGTTGTAATTACATTTCAAATCTACTACTGTGACCACATTGGTCGGTGGAGTGTTGCTAGAGCGACTAATGATGTAGTTATCGGCTTAGAATGTGGTGTAATCAAACTTGATAATGAAGGGAGAGTTGTGATGAGTTCCATTATGATGGTATAGTACCGTTCAAAGCATCTTGTTGGTTTATTGTGTTATGGAGGTATGAGTCGATCATATCTAAGATAATATAGAGTCCTTGTGATAGATGCCACCCTTGGGCGATTTGTTGCAATTCTTATTGTGTTCGTGAGGCTTGTGGTATTATTCAGAGTGTATCGTCTAAACACTCATGTGTAATCTCAAATAATTAGAGGTCATCTTCTAACGATGAAGAGTAGTAGGTTGTCAAGCAGTAGAGGCTCTCAAACTCTCACCAACCTCAAACCTGTAAGATGGTGTAACGTATGGTAGATGGTAATGGTATGTCAAATAGTGGGTGTTTCTCAAGCGGCCTGTCATATATAGGTGTAGAGTCTGAGATGTGATGGTGATAATAGTGAATGGAATAATACCCTCTTTCGCGCTATCTCGCGACATCTAAGAGGTAAAACTGAAGTACACACTATGGGACGACCAATAGTGTAATAAGTAGCTGATAGTGGTAGTAGTACCTGAGTAGTAAGCGCCCTATTAGTGAAGGAAAGCAAACATACTATCTTCCTTGCAATAAGCATCCTAATATATCCATTAAGATTAAGTCTGAATAGACTACCAAACGGCATTCTATGTATGGGCTGGATGATAGGAAAACCCTGTTCCTATAACAACTCAATGGTGTCAATGGCAGTGTAAGTGCAACTAGTAGTAAAATGGTATTGGAAGATGACAAGGCATCTCCAATGTCGAAATCCGATAAAAGGATGACAGGGTGGGTATCTGAAGACATGTCACTTGTGAACCAGGTCAATATAATCATATATATATATATATATATATATGAGTATGGGTATAAATAACGCGCACAGTGTGTGCATGAAACAACATGTATAATAAATATGCACCTATGATGAAATGATGAGACGCTATGATGATGTGGTTATAGTCTAGGGTCCAAGATACATCCTAGTTCGCTATAACCTTAGCTCTGATGCCAATCTGTCACACCCCCAATTTACCTGAATGGCAGCGGAATGGAATACCTGGGGGTGACTGTCATAGCACCATAGTTACAGTTATATTGAACGACCTAAAGTGTCGTTTAGAAAATACAGCGTTTGATCATTAAAACATTCAGAGTTTACAAAGCTTAGGTCCCAAAAGATGTTTCTAATTTAGATAAAATAAGTTCAACAAGATCAAACGTTTCATAGGTGCAGAAAATATAAGGTGAGACGCGTCGACTCCGCGACTCCATGAAGGTCCAAATGTATGCAACATGAGCTACCTTAATAACCTGAGAAATACATTGCGAAAAACGGTCAATATAAAGTTGGTGAATAATCATAGGTTTATAAGTTAAATCGTATGTACAATAGCCACAAGTAAAAGTAAAAGTAAAAGCAAGGTGACAATATGTCAAAATGCTACATTGATCTTAAGCTCATGACCCCGAAGCTAGACGTACTAAAATTGGCCCCAAAGGAGTGTTTATCAGGCACTCAAATTATTCAGACATGAAATGCATTCGTTTTCCTTATGGAGCAACCCAAACACGAATGGAGGCATCACCCTCGATAGATCTATCCAGTCACTCTCGCTTGGCAATATAATTAACGGTCCATGATAATAAAGGGGACTTGAAGTGATAGTACTAACAACTTAAGCAATGTATAGAATTTAATACTTGGGCATGTACAAAAATAATTGTGCAATGTATTCTCCCCCGTGGGATTTAAAATCAAATAAGTAATTAAAACGGGGCTATGAGAACTCACCTCGAAATGATGGTACTGAGATGGTACAATGATGGTAAAGTGATCGGGACAATAAGGCGCGCACACTAGCCGCAACCTAAATGAATAATCGTGATCTAATTTAGATCATGCCGTGATGTAATGAATGCACATGCACATGATACCTATACCACTCGTGACTTGGAAATACTCGTTATTGTCATAGTAAAATAGTTTCCATACTTAGGAAAAATAAGTCCAAATATAGAAGTATACATCTTGTCGTATTATCTCGTATGAAAATGTTAGCGTTATATTACTCGTATCGAAAACCTTAAAATAACGTCGTTAAGTCGTATAAATATTCTTTTGGGTCATACGTATTTCATTTGTTAAGAATATAGTCCTTAGTAATATTTCTAGAAAATATACCATTTAGTACGTAAGTTATTATTTTTATTTGTGACCAAATATATATATATATATATAGTTTTGGTGATCTTAAAACGCGTATAACTTGGTCGTTTTAATTCCGTTTTACTAGTTCTTTATATCCACGGATTCGTTTTAGTAAGTACTAATATATTTTTGATAACTCGGCTCCTCTAGGTTATGTTTAACGTGTCTATTTGCCCGTCGAAAACTGTCAAACAGCATGCAGTTTTTCGAAAAATAGTTTTCGTCGTTAAATTTACAAAAATCATATCTCCTTCGTTATAAGCTCGTTTTAATCCGTTCTTTCGCCAAAAGTTTCGTTTTTGAAAGTATTTTCTAAGTCTTTGATCAAAAATTACCCATCATCCACTGATTTTCCCACGTTTCAAAAATAGGGACAGTAGGTCAATATGTAGTTTCAAAAACCATTTCTAAGGTTCTAATCTAGTTCTAACTTCAATCAAACCACTTTTAATCACCACAAAAGTAGTCTAGTCCTACCATACACCTTCTTAGGGTGTCATGGGTTCCTAAACATCACAAATCAAGTAGATCAAACAAGGATCTAGCTAAAATCACTTTCTAGGGTTTATAAGTTATAAGTTTGTAAAATAAAGTGGTATAAGTCAATATATGCATGAGTTCTTGTAAGAAAAATATATAAACATAGTAATAACTTGTAAAAATTATGAAATGAGTTTTGTTAACTTACTTGAAAGATGGTGTGATTAGATGATGAAAACCTTAATATTCTTAAGGTTGTATTTCAAAACCTTGTAAGAATAACCTAAATGAACAAGATTAAACCTTGAACTTGGAAAAACATTTTGGTCTTGCTCCTCCTCTTGGTTTGCCGTGTATTTGAGTAGAGAGAAAAATAGAGTGATATTTTGTGATAACTTTGTGAAAATGAGAAGCAAATGAGAATATGTATATCTTGTATGACTTTTGGTGCATTAATTAGTAAGATCTCAATAATGGAGTTAGTAAACACAATTTCAAAGTTGTAAGAAATGATATGGCTAGGGGGGGGGGGGGGGGGGGCAAGGGGTTGTAAGAAAAAGAGATGGAGTGTGTAAGTATTGATTGAATATTAGTTGATATAATGTGTTTATTTGTAGTTTCAAGGTGTACCGGGTACCGGGTTAACTTAAAAAATAAATTTTAACGGAGTTAACCGGGATAAAATAAAGTTGTAAAAATTATAAAAATATATTGGGTATAATTATTGGGTGTTTAGATAGTTATTGTTTAATTTCTACGAAAACCGTCGTAATTTTAGTAACCTTACGATAATGATTAAAATAAATTTCCAAAATACCGGGTAAATTAATATTATAATTTTTATATTATAAAAATGAGTATAAAAATATATTGGGATCATAGTCGGGAGTGTCGGACGTGTTAGTCACATTATTGATCGTTTGTTAACGTTTATATTGAAATAATTATAAGTAAAAGTTAATTATGCCAAAAGTATTAATTTAATTATCCTACGAGTGGAATAGTATGCAAGTGCCATAATAACGATATGTAGACTATTTCTAGTCCGTATGAAATGTCCCTAATGATATTGCATGAATTCGCACATGAACCAATACGGTTACGCGAATTTGAATACTCGTAAACTAAATTTACGATGAAATGAGTAATGCACGTGAATAGTGTATTTCTTCCAGAATGAATAGTGTCACGTGAATAGTAAAATTTCTGAACGCTTCTCAGAATATCAAATTGACTTCAAAAACGATGAATAGTGATCGATGAATAGTAAATGATGAATAGTAACTTGTGAATAGTAAATTGTCGAGGTTTGGAAAATGACCAGAAATTACGAGTTGTGACAGATATTACAAAACTCGAAGCGCAAAGTATCTCTTTCCAACTAAAACTGCAACAGAAAAATGAGAAAACATCTTCGGAAAAATCTTTGACATCGGTGCTTAAAGGAAAAGAAAAGATTTTTGAAGAAAATTGTGAGGATACCAAAATCAAGTTTGATCTTGATGAACTTGATACAAAAAATATTGAGTTGGAACATGCTGTGGCATCATTACAAAAAGAAAATGAGCATTTGAAACAGACTTACAAAAACTTGTTTGATTCAATCAAGCGGTCAAAAGTTCAGAATCAAACTTCAAACAAATCTGACTCTCAGATCACACAAAATCATCTTTTTGAAAAAGAAAAATATGTGCTTCAAAAGAAAATTGTTGAATTGGAAAAGACGATTGCGCAACAGACCAAGGATTTTAGTGATGTCAAAAATGATTTTTCAATCGAAACAGACAAATATGAAAAATATTTTGCACATCTTGAAAATCAAAATGCTTCTTTGCAAGAAAAACTGGCATCATCAGATCATCTTTCTCTTCAAAAAGAATACAATGATTTGAGAACGTCATACAATGCCTTAAAAGCAAAGTTTGATGTTCTTAACCGGTCAAAAGGAAAATCTCACGTTTCAAACAAGTCTAAACCACAAGTAAGTGTTTCAGAGAAGATTTACACAGGTGAATCTTCAAAACCATTTTCAAAAAGGGTTTCTCAGTTTACTAACTATTCTTTGCAAAAAGGAAGGAAGTTTTCAAAGAGACCTAATTTTTCTGAAACATTTACTCCTCACAAGGTTTCAAATGCAAGTGCTCATAAAGAAAAGAATCAAGGTTTTCAAACACCATACTCTCGTTTTACATTGGTAAAGCCAGTGTGGAAACCAAAGCAAAGCCGTTCAAAACATTTGAAATACTCATACTCTGAAATGCTTATGCTGCAACAAACGAATGGCTATGCTTTGAAAAATCCTAATTCTGGAAGGTTTCCATTCATCTCAAAAACGAATTTTCGAAATGAAATGCCAAGTTTCAACAATGGATGGAAAACTTCTTCTTCAAGTTTTAAAACTCCAAGAGAGACACCGAGTTTCTCAAACAAGTTTCAAAAGCAAAAGAGTTTTAAATCACCGTTGATTCCACGAGCTTTATTTCAAAATGAAACACAGGTTTTCAGTCCTCGTTGGAATTCAACTTCTTTGTCTCGGATTGACACAACTTTCAAATGGATTTCAAAATATGGTAAACCCGTTGGCGTCGTGCTTGAATGGGTTCCAAAAGTTGTTGTCTAATCCAAAAACATAATGACTTCTTAGTACTTCTGCTAAGGACTCGAACTTCAACATTATGACTTCTTAGTACTTCTGCTAAGGACTCGGACTTCAACATTATGACTTCTTAGTACTTCTGCTAAGGACTAGTACTTCAACATTATGACTTCTTAGTATTTCAGCTAAGGACTCGTTCTTCAAAGAAAGGAAAGTGCTTAAATCAAAACAAAGGTTTTACATATTCTTTGAGCACTTATCCTAAAAACATTTTAGCTTATGCACACATAACAGTGTATAACCCGCGATTTTCAAAGAAAGGACCCTGTTGTACATTCTTGTGCGACAATCCTAACAGATAAGAAGACTTCTCACCAAAAAGCTTATCAAAGTCTTCTTAATTTTTTGAGCAAAATTTTGAAAAATGTTTCAAAAGGTTTTCAAAACTTTTCACGATGAAACTCAAGATATTACTCCCTCAAATCCTTAAAGGCTTAAATTTAATCAAAATGTTCTATTTTTTTGGGGAAGTAATAAAAAGAAGTTCCAAAAAGATAATGCTTAAAGGAAACTAATTCAGAATTTACAAACATTCATTTCTCCCATAAGCTATCCAAAAAGAAAAGGTTTTAATCAATTGGTATCAAAAATACCATGGATATGCTATTTTTGAGGGAGAGAAGATGTGATTAAAATTTGATCAAAGTGTTTAAGATTGTGGCTGAATCTCAAAAGAGCTCGACTCAGATATTACTAACGAATTGACGAAGCTTGAATGTCATTAATTGAAAAGACTTGTCCTGGACGGGTAATAATTTCAAGCTAGTTTAACTAGTGATGTAAGCGTGTCTCGAATAGGACTTGTCTGAGTAGAATGTGTCGTATCGAGAGACTTTCTTTGGACTTGACCAGGACGGGTAATAATTACAAGCTAGTCTATCTAGTGATGTAAGCGTGTCTCAAATTGGTCATGTTCACTAAAAGTGGATCAATTCAAAAAGTGCAAACTCCTCACGCATGTGCAAATTTTGTAAAAATCCATGAGCACATGTGAAGGGGGAGTCCTTCAAAAGAAATGCAAAACTCTCGAAGTGTCAACAATGTGTTTTATTATCATAAACACTTTTAGAGATTTTTGACAAAAGGTTTTATGGCATGTGATCATTGTACTTAGGATAATCATGGAGTAATAAGGTGATTATGGTTAGGTTTATGTCTAATGATCCGCCAGAGCTGGAGGGATCTACCCAAGGACAATTTCAATAGAATAGAATTAGAAGTCCTTGGGTATGATTGAAAAAAGGAGAAAATGAGAAAGGAGAAAGAAGGGGTTGAAGAATTAAAAAGAAAAGTTATGAAAAAGGGTGAAAAGAAATAGCCCTCCATATGTTCAACCTTAAGGCAGACACCGAGTTCAATTCATATGCTACTGGTTGTTACTAATGTGACACCGGTATTGAAGATAAATACGTCATGGACCCAGTGACGCACTGCACTTAACCTTCTAGCCACTCAAGTTCTCTTAAAAGAGCTTGTTTCATTCTCACGGGGAACCGGTGTAATCTATCGACCTGTCTCTTAGAGATGGTTGATATTGAAGCAGGAGACCTCTCCCTAATCTCCGCATAGGAAACCAAATGTGCACTTATTGAGTCTAGAGCCTCGAGATTCAACAAAAGATCTCATAGGAACACATGATATTTCTACACTAGTTGTTCATCATTAAGGACGCCAGATGTAGACTTAAGAGTCCTACGCAGATCTTAGCAATCTGCCGAGAACGTTTATCAGAGGATTTACTTATGTATTTTCTCAATGATTGAACAGAAATTCCTGCCAGGGTCAACATCATGCAGCCCTGACAGCAGGTCACTTCGGTAATTCTTTATGGGTTACGCTTAGTGTTTCCGGTGGTTTCAAACGGTCTACAGTCGTGGAGTGATCCCCAGCGACTCACCCATTCGTTGAGCTACTTAGTAGGTCTCGTAAGCTCCCTCGGGAGTATCCAAAATGGGAACGGCCTTGGTAAGGGTTAGAAATAGTCTTCACACTATGCTGTTGACAATCTCTAATTCCTTATCTGTAAGTACCGGTTGATTTATTGCTAACTGTTTTCATGCATGTACTTACCACCACCATGACACCAGTTTCCACATGCTCATACATACATCATGAAGTCTAAGAAAAGTTCTCACAAAGATCAAAGGATAGCAACAGTCAAAGAAAGATTCTACGCCAAAAAGAAGAATATACAAAGTAAAGTGATAAAGATCAAAGTGAAAGAACGGGAACAACAAATATATGTATGACAAAGACTAAAGACGTATGAGCATGTTGGAAAGGGGCATAACCATCAAAGACAAAGAAGTGACGAAAGGCAGATGACATCATTGGATCACTTCAACAACAATGAAGCATGATGAACTGGAACTATGATTCATCTAATGATTCTTAAAGACGTCCAGAGCTACGAATGTTAAAGTCAAAAGACAAAGATGATAACGTCGTGCAACCTTTGATGACCAACACTTAGGGGGAGATTGTTAGGATCTTATTTTATTTATAGAAAGTGTCGGTCATTAATATTATGTAATAGGTTGCTTTAGAATATTATTATGATGAATTTTTACTAATGTTTTCATGATTTTGTAAAGTCTAAGGGCTAGTTATGTAATAGTTTCAAAGATATGTGAAGCCCGAGACAACCACTATAAATACTCATGTAATACCTCATTTGAGAGGTTGGTTCTCTTAGTAATAACATTGTTTCTTTATTTCACACACTAGGAATTCCCACCCACTCTCTCTCTTTGACCTACTTTCTCTCTCTAGATTTAGGCAAGATTCATAAGTGATTAAGGTTGTTTTACGGTCCTACATTTTCTCAGCTAATTAACAGGTTTTATTGGACAAGAAGGTGTACATGGAGAATCAAGCTTTTGGAGCTGCTCTAATCCTGAATTTTTCACATTTTCTTGGAGGAGCATTTAATCATGTTACTACATCATCCACATCGAATGAATTAGGGGAGTATTTGTTTCAGTCTTTCATTTTACTTTACTTTTACTTTCTTTTAATTGAACATTGGGGACAATGTTCAGCTTAAGTGTAAGGGGAGGGTTAATGAACATTCCTTAGAGATTACAATTGCCCTTGATTTTTGTCTTGTCCAATAGTAGATGTGTAATAAAACTGAGATAAACACTTGTTAGGGTAATTTTAGCACCAAATTTAAAATTTTTTGCGACATGTAGGAGTGAAACTTTAGTCTTAATAAGCGTCTCATGGATAGGAGTTACATGACTAGCACAAATAAACCGTTCCACTCAAAAATTTCCACCCCAAATATGTGAGGTTCGCCCCTTGATTTGATAGGAAAAGCCTTAGTGCTTATGTGTGTACCGGTAGCATTTAGATTCTAGAACTTGCATTAGTGATTCATTCCAAGACCACATGTAAGATTACATTCGTGTAGTTGGAATTACTACATGATAAAAGGCATAAGATAACCCATGTTTTTAAGCCTGTTTCATTTTAGTAATTACATTGACTTCATTGGTCATGTAATTTTCCCACACCTTTACGATGTACTCATTTTTTAGTATATGATACCCCTAGTACACTCCTCAGAGCCTATCTTTTTTGTTTCTAACTTTAAGCATTTTACTTAAAGGAAGAATTTGTTTACAATCCACCCCCAAATGTACACCCAAATCGCCTTAGCCTTCCTGGTATGCACTCATCTTTAGTGCATTATTGTTACAACATTTTTGTTTAAACCATTTGTTAATTGTCTAATTGATTACATGGTTGCTAAGTTGAGTCATATCTTGTACATATTGTTTTGGGACGATTGGGACTCATGGGTAAAGTACTATTGTTATGGAGTAATGGAGAAGAACATCATTTATTACCCGCATATGTGCGTTAATATTTTAAAGTACTCCAAGTGTTTTGATTATCTTGATTCGAGTCGTTATAATAGTTACATGTAAAGTATGTAAAAGTTCAAGTGTAAGGGGAGAACCGAGCCCCCTTGATGTATTATTTTGGATGGTAGGGCAAGAATGTATGCAAAAAAAAATAAAAAAATAAAAATCAAGAAAATCAAGAAAAATGAAAAAAATTAGAAAAAGAAAAAGAGAAAAACATACAGACTACCATCCCATTTCCTTTTGTTTTCATTTGAGTTTATGTTATTTATTTATTAGCCTAAGTTGAATCGAGTCTTGGATTAGCAACGCTACATTGTACATGTAATTAACTAAGATAATTAGCTTGCCACCAATAAAATATCCCTTTATCCAACAAACAGTTTTTTCCATATCCCTACACCTAACATTATAACCCTTGAAAAAGACCTCTTTGATAGTTTTTCCAAGGTGCTTACGCCAAGTGGTGGAGGTTTTTGATCCTTTTCCAAGTCTATGGTACTCTATTTGCTATGACAGTTAGTGAGTGATATTTTTCCATTTCCATTAGTTATATTTTGTTTTATGACACCCGAGAGATGAGAGTATCCAAACACTTTTTGTGAGGTGCTAGTATATAAACTTCGTGCTTGTTTTGATTAAGGTGTGTTAGGTACCCATTTATGTAACACAAGTATGAGAAGTAAGATGAGAATAAAGGATTGGTTGATTATAAGAATATGAAGATTGAAAGAACAAGAGTTTCCTTAATATATCAAAATAACCAACACCTCTCATGTGAGAGGTTACATAGTATTTATAGGGAAGGATTAGGGCAACACTCCCTTCCTCCCTTTCTTGTTAAACGAAATGGGCTTAAGGCCCATGGGCTTGCTACATAAGCCTTAATATTAAATAAACATACAAGCCCTAGAAACCTATAACATTAAATGACCGAAACTTGAATAAATAGTAAAACTATGATCCCAACAATCTCCCCCTAAGGGTCGGTCATCACGGTTGCTTGACGTCTTCATCTTAATCTTTGACTTTCAAAGCTTTAGACGTCTTCAAAATCGTTCATCGTTATTTGTTCTTTGTTGATGTGGTAGTGATCATCTTATGAAGTTATCTGCCATGCGTCACTTCTGCGTCTCTGGTGGTCGTCAGCCATTCCAACATGCTCATACATCTTTGAACTAGGACATTCACATGCACGTAGTTCCCTTTCATTCACATAGATCTTTAGTCTTTAAACTTTGTAGATTCTTCTTATTGGCGTAGAATCTCACTTAGAACATTGTGTTGCTTAGATCTTTGAGGGAGCTTTTGTTGACTTCAAGATGTATGTATGAGCATGAGGAATCAGTCTCCATGGAGATGATATGTCCCTGCAGTTAAACAGTTAACAATAAAACATCCGGTACTTACAGATAAAGAATTAGAGATCGTCAACAGCATAGTGTGAAGACTCCTTCTAATCCTTATCAAGGCCGTTCCCATATCAGATACTCCCGAAGGAGCTTACGAGACCTACCAGGTAGCTCAATGACTGGGTGAGTCGCTGGGGATCACTCCACGACTGTAGACCGCAAAGAAGCCACCGCAAACGCTAAGCGTAACCCGTGAGAGGTTATCGAAGTGACCTACTGTCAGGGCTGTTTGATGTTGACCCTGGCAGGAGTTTCCGTTCAATCATTGAGAAATACATAAGTACTTCTCTCATAAACGTTCTCGGCAGATTGCTAAGATCTGCGAAGGACTCGATAATTTACATCTGGTGTCCATTGATGTAGAACACCAGTTGTAGAAATACTATGTGTTCCTAAGAGATCTTTGATGTATCTCATGGCTCTAGACTCGACAAGTGCACACTTAGGTTTCCTATGCGGAGACTAGGGAGGGCTCTCCTGCTTCAATATCAACTATCTCTAAGAGATAAGTCAATAGATTACACCGGTTCCCTGTGAGAATGAAACAAGTTCTTTTAAGAGAACTTGAGTGGTTGAGAAGGTTAAGTGCAGTGCGTCACTGGGTCCATGACGTCTTAATCTTCAATACCGGTGTTGCCTTAGCAACAACCAGTAGCATATGAATTGTACCCGGTGTCTGCCCTAAGGTTGAATATATGGAGGGCTATTTCTTTTCACCCTTTTCTTTACTTTTCTTTTTAATTCTTCAACCCCTTCTTTCTCCTTTCATTCTTTACTCCTTTTTTCGTATCATACCTAAGGACTTCTAGTTCTAACTATTGGTGATGTTCTTGGTTAGATCCCTCCGGCTTAGGCGGATCATAGGACAGTTTTTTTCCTAACCTTAGTCACCTTATAACTCCATGATTATCCTATAATTGCCTTCAAAACATATGAAAAATCTCTCAAAGTGTTTGTGATTATCAAACATTTTGTTTAACACTTTGAGAGTTTTGTGTTTTCTTATGAAGGGCTCCCCCTTCACATGAGCTCATGTGTAATAAATAAATTTGCACATGCAGGAGGAGCAAGCACTTTTGAATTGATCCACTTTTAGTGAACAAGACCGATTCGAGACACGCTTACATCACTAGTTAGACTAGCTTGAAGTTATTACCCGGCCTGGTCGAGTCCACAGAAAGTTTCTCGAAACGGTACATTTCTACTAAGACAAATCCTTTTCGAGACACTCTTACGTGGCTAGTTAGAGAGTTCCATTGTCAGCTTTTAGGTGACAACTAGCTCTGGTAACTAACTTGATGTCATTATCCGTCGAGGATAAGTCTTTTCGAGATTACTAACTTTTGTTTCGTCAATTCTTGGGTCAAACTGAGTCTAGCTCGCATGAGATTCAACTTTAAGCAACTTTGAACTTTCATATTTTATTCACTTTTCTTTTCTCCCACTCAAAAATAGCATATAAGATGTTGTTTTTGAGAAACATTTGATTAAAATATGCTTTTTGAGTCTTATGGGGAGAATATCAACAAGAACTTTTGATTTTGAGAACGATGAGTTTTCAAGTTCTCCCCCTCAACAAGTGAACACTTATTCAGGTGAAATACTTGTCTTTTGAGCAGAATAATGAAAATAAGAAAATGTTTGATTAATTCTACTCAAAAGTAAGAAGCCTTCGCTCCTTATATTAGGATTGAGTCACTGATGCGTACCTCAGGGTCCATTTTTTTTACAAGTTCGGGTTGTACACTGAAATATGTGCACAAGCCATTATGAAGTATAGTATAGACAAATCAAATCAACCTCTTACAGATTTCTACCATTCGGGTCTCTGAAATGTCAGCACCGCAAATACTGGTCTGCCTCCCACGTAGCTTTCAAGTCTCCTAAACTGATCCTTTCTCTTTAACCAGTTCTCAATCCTTATGATAAATCGGCGAGCTTGTCTGGCTTCATCGGTATTCCACCTTACAGATTTGTGTAGTGCAATGTCATCTAGTCGGCTTTTGATTCCATCTCTGACGAACTTAAGTGTTTCATCGCAGAACTTGTGGATTTCATCATAAGCCATGAAGCAATTGCGTCGGTTGACACTGCGGTAGGTTAATCCGAAGGCTGGCTGCTTGATCAAGGTATACTGAGATAAGTGTTGCAGGTTGGGGACATCGTAAAGGTTAGGCTTTGTGAGATTAAGCTTCTTCTGGTAACTTTCCACTCCTAGTTGCAGATCTTCTACTCGCTCTTTTATGATGATGTGACGCATAAAAATGAGTAGAGCTGTGATAAAGGCAAGCTGCATCTCCTTTGGAAGGTTGCACAGCTTTCCTTGTACTTTCAGTAGATACATATCTTCGATGTCATTTAGGTGCAGTCGTGGAAAGTCAGCTTCGGAAATCTTATACTCTTTTTCATCTAACCTTTTGAGTTTTATGTTGTTGAGATAAGCGTACCCAAAGAAAGTGAGAGTGGAGATAAACTGAATGGAGACAATCTTCAAGTGACTCATAACTTCACCCATTGTTTGATTCAATCTGCTGCTTCGGTAATATTGTGCACGGTTCTCGGGCCAGTGGTGAATCCCGTAAAGTGCGTTTCTGTCATAAGGCACGAGTTTGTCACTGAACAACATTGTGGCATCTTCTTCAATTGCATTGTTCAAGTAACGAGCAGCAGGAATGGAAAGTGTGAGTGATGTAGCATAACGCTTCTCAAAAGTATTGCCATGCTGAAGGAATTCCAAATCTTTGTTGAAGAAGTAGATAAACGGTATCTTTGGTTCCTTTGGCTTTCCGATCATCGGTAGTGGTTTAGACCAGTCGGTGATGTATGGGGCTGACTTCTTTGTTACTGGATCGACACGAGACTCAAGGTTTATCCAGTCAATATTGCTTGACATTGCTCGAGCAATATTTTCTAGATGGTATTCAAGCTCGATGGAGTTAGCAGACCGATCTTTAAGAAGATTGAATGCATCATTCTTGATTCTACGTAACTCTTTCTTAGTCATCTTCTTCATGTGAAATTTGTGTTGAATCAATTGAGCGTATTCCACTGTACGACCATCGAGAGGTTCTTGATTGTCGGCAAGTGGAGGTTTTGAGTTAATCATCTTATCAAACCAAGAAAATTCGGCAGTTTTGTCTTCGTCTAGCCATTTGAGAATGTTTTTCTCTTTCTTTGAATATTTGTTCTTTGACGAGGTGTCGGGTTTGTGTTGATGATGTTTTCTTTTCCTGTCTTTCTTCTTTATAGATGTCGGTTCTGGTACTTCATCGGTTTTAGGAATCTCGTCTTCCCCAGTGTATACGAAGTGGTCTTGAGCTTTCGGAGCTGAACTGGATGCCTTAGGTTGTTGAGTAGAAGTTGTGGTGTTCGGAGGGATGACCGGTTCTTTGGGTAGAGATGAGGGTCCTTCGGCTTGCTTTTGTTTCTTTGCCTGTGAGTTAGGATCCCTGTCTTCATCATCTCTTTGTCTTTTCAGTTTGTCTGCCTCTGTGCTGCATGATACTTTGGACACTTTAGCGCTTAAAGCTTCCCAGACTTTGGTTTCCTCAGGTGACAAGGTGAATTTACTTGCCAATTTGTCGAAGAGCTGGGTCTCTAATTCGTCCAATGACAACTCTGGTTGAGGTAGAGTTGTTTTGTCTGCTCGAAGAGTAAATGAGGTAGATCTGATCACTTTCTTGACAGCTTGTTCAGCAATCTTGGTGATTTCACCTCTCATTGGTGCCAGCAAATCATTCAATTCAGCAACCAAGTGTTGTTCCATGTACTGATTCGCATGAGTAGCTAATGTAACGTCAATGTTTTCTTGTACATCTTTAGCTAAGAAGGTGTCCACCTTTTCTTGCAGTTCTTGGACATTTGTGTTAAGCTTTGTCAATTCAGCAACTTGACTTGTTAGTGATTCAACTTGATCTTCAAGTTTGCTTTTCCTCTTCTCATGAAATCTTCTATAACCTTTCTTAATGACCTTTGATGCAGCTGAGGCTTTACTCTTAGTGGGTTTCCTGATTGATTTGTCTTGTGTGGATTCAGATGCTGGAGGTGATGATTGTGTGGATTCAAGGTGGGTAGTTGTGTCCATATCATCTCCTTTTGATGTTTTGGGTTTATCCTTGGCTGCTTCATCCTTGAGTCTCTACTCTTCAGCCAACTTATCTGCTTCAGCTTTAAGTCTTAGTTCTTTAGCTAACTTTGCTTCTGCTTCTTTTTGTTTCTTAGATTCTTCTTGAAGCCTCGTTTCTTCAGTAAGTTTAGCTTCTTCTTCTTCTTTTTGCTTCCGTAAGACTTCTCGAAGCCTGTTCTCTTCTGCATGTTTAGCTTCTTCCTCAGCCTTCCTGCTTTCCTCCATACGGATTCTTTCATCTAATCTGGCTTGTTCCATTTCTTCAAGCCTTGCTTCTTCTTCTTCTTGTTTCCTCTTGAGCCTTTTCCCTAATTTCCATCTCTTCAAGAGTAAGCAGGTGTGGAACCTCAGTATCCATATGATCTGCTTCATCTTCTTCTCCTTGTTCTGAAGCATTGAGCATTTCTACGTCTGTAGGTGATACAGTGGGGGTTTCGTAGACTATCATCTCAGCACCGGTTCCCGTTTCCTGAGGTTGAACAACTGTAGTAGATTCAGGAATGGTGCTGGATCCACCTGCTTCAGGAACACTGCTTGATCCACCAGTCTCGGTTGTTTGAGTGAACTGAGGTGGTGGTGGTAGATCAGCTTGGAAGGAGTCGATTTTGCTGTGGAGGAGACCTAACTTGAGAGCTCTCTCATTCTCTTCTTCCACAAATAGACCAATATGAGTCTTTTCTTGTTCAGAAGTCATAGGAGCCTTCAGCTTTTCACCCCTTAATCTTTCTTCTTCCAATTTTGCATCTGCTTCAGTTAACGGTCTTGGGATAGATGTTGTTTTGTTTTCTTCATTTTAAACAAATTCATCAATATTTCTATCCCAATCTTCGAAAGACATGTCCGGGTTATCTAGATCTTCTATACTTACTTCCTTGTTGATGTTAGCATAGGCTTCCCTATAAACTAGACCTTCATCGGATTCGGTTTCTGAGTCAGATGGTTTAGGAGAAGATGGAGGTGTGGGTTCAGGAATAGGTTCAGGAATGGGTTTCTTGACTGGAATTCTGAACTTAAGTGGATCCTTTTTAGGCTTTTGTGCAGATTTGGTAGAACTGCCAGAGCTCCCAGACTTGCTACCTTTCTTTCCCTTTTTCTACATAAATGAAGGTAGAACAACTTCGTCTAAGAAACCAACTTTTTCTTCCTTTAGTGCTTGAGTGTAGTGCTTGTATTGCTTACATGCCTTCACTTTATCAGTCAGGAGACAATCGGGAAGTTTCATTCCTTTCTTACGTGTGCTGGTATCAAGTCTTTTGATCTGTTTGAGAGTATTTTCATTTCTGTATGTGTTCTTTTCTTCATCATCCAGTCTTTGAGGAATGAAGCTTTTGATGAGTAGTTTGGTGAAGCGGATGAATGGAATATTAATAGTCTTGTGTTGTATGTGCCATACAAAGTCTTCCCAGATAATGCTAGCATAGTCCACCTTTTTGACGTTAGCCATAGCCCAGAAAAGTTTGAGATGTTGGAGCTTGGGGTGTTCGTGACCGGTATCTCTGCCAGATAAAGACTTGGCAATAATGATGTACAAGGTTCTCCATGGTTGTGGAAGAAATCTTGTGTTGACCTTAGAGTGTCTAGTCACCACCTCTTCAGATTCATCGTAGCCAATATCCCTTAACCAATCTATCAGCTCTTCCTCATTAGGAACTGGGTCGTACTCTTCATCTGGACCGAGTTCGGATAAACTAAGAACATTACGAAGAAGATCTTTGTCCACAGTGACTTGTCTCATATGAAGCATACATGTAAAAAATTCTTCTCCTAAGTCCAGGTGAAGTGTGTGCCAAAATTGATGTATGTAGAAACATGCCACAGATGCAGATTTGGTGAGCAGGATTTTGTACGGGTGATAGAGGAGAGCATCTACTGCCACAATGCAAGAGGATTCATTGCATGTGATTTTGTTGAAGTTGACCCTTAAGTTGTTCTTTCCTATCTTTCTGGAGTAGTTCTCGGGAAATGTGTCTTCCCATGCGCGTTTAGGTTCAGGTTCTGGTCCATATGGAATGTTATCATGTTGAGCCATCTGAATTGATCATACACAAACACAAACATAGATGAGACATTCATGTTAGCTTATATATATATTCAATTACAGGATCACACATAATTGGATTGATCAGTGGGTGTTTTGTGCTTAAAATCTTGTATTTGAGATGTTAAATCTTAGTAGAAACACGTAACAATCAAGTTACAACAAGTGTTTATAAGTACAATAGTTTACACTTATGGAATTTTACAACACTTAGACAAATTTCATGAATTAGGCAATGTTACGCGTAAGATTGGAAACCTACGCATAACATTTCTTATGTGTAAGAAATAATATTAGGCGTAAGTGCAAAGTCTACGCATAACTTTATATGTTACGCGTAAGTTCAATCTTTTGCGTAGGCTTAATTTTACGCGTAAGATTAAATCTTATGCGTAAGATTTGAGCTTATGCTAAGGACTGAACCTTATGCGTAAGATATAACTTATGCGTAAGTTTTGACTTATGCGTAAGTTTATAACTTATGCGTAAGAAATAACTTATGCGTAAGATAATCTTTTGCGTAAAACACTGTCTTATCAAAGACAGGTTTTTTCAAAACAGTTGAATCTTACGCGTAAGATTTCATCTTACGCGTAGGATGATAAACTTTTGCGTAGAATCGTCCTTTTTGTGAAAATCACCTTTGAAAATAGAGTCCTTTGATTCCTGAGAGTGTAAAACACAACCACTGATCAATAACTACTTAAACTCATTCCAAAAACACCAAAATATCACAAGTTTCTGGGTGGATTTTGGACTTGGGCGAGAGATTCATACATGCTAAGGAACATTGTGACCAATTTATAACAACAATTATCCACAGAAACTTATGATCAAAACTGCTAGTGTATATGAACCCTAAATCAATTGAATCAAGATACATACATGTTTCTGATGCAATTAAACCACTAAGTTATGATCCTAAACACATATAAACACAATCCCCATCAACAATTAGCATCTAAACATCCTTAATCAACTACCCCTAATTCATACACATGAACCCTAAATCCAAATTAATTACTTGTTGTTTCTGGGTATGAAAAGAGTATAAAAACATGTCATTCATCAACATATGAACACATCCTACTAATCAAAACACATCCTAACAACCTTAGTCTCATACTTTGATTATACGCAAAAAACTCAAATCGAAAATGATAGATTTAGAACGTATTAACCGTTGGATTTAGATGATATTAAAAACCTTAGTTTATAATCATGATCAAAACATTATGGTACTTACTGATTAGAAGAACAATGGATGGATCAGTTAGTTGATTGTGGATCGTGTTGAGATCTAATCTTTATAGACCTTTGAGCCGATAGATCGTTAGCTTACTAATGTAATCACCAGTAAGACTAAATAGATAACCTATGTATATTTGTTAATATTGCGGAATATAAAAACAAATAGTATACTAAACTTTGATCCTCTATGGATCGATATACTTTTCTATAAAGTGTTTAAAAAACTCGTACTATTACAATGACCTAGGGTTCCTTATATACTAATGGAAACCCTAGCTTTTCTTACACGAAACAAATAATTAGAAACTAATAGAAGATATTCTACATATCTTGTCCTAAAATATAAAAGTTCTATCCACGGTTTATAACTATCCATAGGATCTCTATCCGCAGAATCCTTTATCAGCAGAAAGTCACTAAGCCTTCCGCAGGAACCTGTCAGCAGTATCTGTCAGCAGTAACTCCAATAATTCCTTACAATCCTCCCCTAATCTTGAATTTGACATGGTTAAGTTCAAGATTTCTTGATAGATCGCCAATAGCATAACCAGAGGATTGAGAATAAACATCAGCAGCAAAGAATCACCAGAATAGGAATCTCTATGATCACCAAGAATTGAAAAGCACCATTCTTTGCAGCAACACAAGACTAAATGTACATCAAAACATATAAGTTGCATACTATTCTCATCACATCCAGGTGTGTTAACTCCTGTGAGAGGTGAATCATTGAATATAATGGATTTGATGTCTCTTTACCAATAGCCATTACTACTGGAGTAGCCAAGTGTTCAAAGGTACATTGATAACCACATGATTTTTAGCAAATCATCAGCTATAAACGGATTTGATAAGTCTTTACCTGTAGCCGTTTGCTCAGGACTAGTCAATTATGGATGAAAAATCATCTTGGTCAACTGAAAACCAAGTATGGTATTCCACAGCCTTTACCACAAGCCATACACATGTGGGCTAGCCAATTATTTGGAATCCATAAAGGAAAAATCCATGGTCAATTGACAACCATTTCAACTATCAGCAGTGAAGCATGGGTGAGTTGAGCACCCAATAGTTTTTAGCAAACTATTACAGCTATCAACAGATTTGATGTGTCTTTACCAAAGCTGTACCCTTTGGACTAGCCAACTATTTGATGGAATAGTCAACATAAGGTAAGTTGATAACCAAACCTGCAGAAAACATACACAAAACGATACAACATTGTTAGTTTTTTTTTTTTTTTTTTTTTTTTTTTTTACTAATAAAAGAAAGAAATAAAATATACAATAAAACAATCATACCAAAACCAAGTTATTGCAGATAGGAATCCATTTGAATACCATGCTTAGATTTAAGTTCCTTCTTAGTCAAAATGCTCCTTCTGATGAATCTTATCAACTGTTCAGCAAGATGTAAGTCATTTGCAGTCATATCAGGAGGAACAGTGAGCTTTGCCTCTAACATAAGATTCATCACTTCCATGGTAATAGGATATAAAACATCAGCCCAGCAATACAAAGCCTTACCAGTTGTGATAACTATCATATGAACATTAGGCAATGGAAAGAACTTCCAATAATCAAAAACCCATGTCTTCTGTCCTTTCCACACATCAAAATTGATAACTGAGTTACCAGCATGAGAATCACAAAGGATTTGTAAATCTCCCAGTAAGTACATCCCAATTCCTTCAGGAACATGAGTTTGATAGTAAGTAGTAACCCAGCCATAAAGTGATAGAATATCTTGCCTATCAACCATGTGTAAGATCTGACTCAGGAAAGCAAAGGTTTTGGTAGAGCCGTCAAGTCTATGGATAACATTCACTTGTCCTTGACCAGGCAGAGAATCAACGAGTTCCCATTTCACAACTTTTTCCCAAACAACAGGATCCTGTCCATCATCAGAATCATAGTCAATAAAAGAACTATCTTCTTTGGGTGCATCCTTAGACACCTTCCTTTTGATAGCCTTA
The DNA here is from genome assembly GCA_030686995.1 of Artemisia argyi. NCBI lineage: Eukaryota > Viridiplantae > Streptophyta > Magnoliopsida > Asterales > Asteraceae > Artemisia > Artemisia argyi. The sequence goes on from JARVZY010002064.1 coordinate 639,494, forward strand.
GTTTTTCTTCTTGTGCCAGTACTAGGAGGAATTGAAGGACCATCAGCAGGTTCGGCTTTAGGAACTTGTTTAGGATCATCAGGAGGAACCTGTGTTGTAGCATCAGCAGGAGCATCAGTGAAGTCATCATCAGAAACCTCTATGGTACCATCTACTGAAGGAGCATGTGAAACATCAGGTGGAATTCCAGGATTGGCAGATGGAGGGTCAGTAGTAACATGATGAGAAACTTCAGGAGTAACAGAGTCCTGAACATCATCAGCAGGATCAACATCATGAGAATCTTCCATCTGAGTCAATACAGAGGGAGAATGTACTTTCTCCTGATCAACAAAACATGGATCAGTAGATTCTGAAGGAGGATCAGCAGAATCATGGAGTTTAGGTTTCTTAGTTACAGGTCCATCCAAAAGTCTTCCTCTCTTCTCTAATACATCTGGAACATTCATACCAGAAGAATGAAGTTTGGCAATGAGCATGTCATAGTAGGAAGTGAGCTGAGTATCTGAAAAACCCCAAACCTTCTGTTGAGTCCATCCTGCCCCATACAAAAAACAACCTTGATTCTTCACAAAATGTCGCATATATTTCTTTATTTCACTTTTTGTCCAAGGCCTTTCCTGAATATGTTTAGCTTTAACCTCTGCTTCCTGCTGTCTCAGCAACTTACCTCTTTCAACCATCATTTGTGTAAATGCAGAGTTCTCAAAATTATCACCAAGCACTTTAGTACCCAATTGAGGCTTACTAGCAGCCTGTGCAGCCAAAGATTCCCATTGCTTGGCAGTAAGGGACTTAGCAATTTCATCTAATTCCTTCTTTCTCTCAGCAGGCAAAGTACTTGTAAGTGGAGGTCCCATCTTATCCAAATCAGCCTGAATTTGCTTAGCAAGTTCTACTGAGGCATTATAATCCTCCTTTTCTTTGGTAGCTAGAGCTTCTTCTTTTGCTTGCATGTGTGCAGCAACATTTTCACTGATTATTTCATTAGCAAGTTCTTCCTTTGTTTTATCTCTTGGAGGAGAACTATTATCAACCAAGATAGATTTGCCTTTATTTGCCTTATGAGAAGAAAACTCAGGAGGATCACATGGCATGTCAGTAAAAGCATCAGGACAGTCAACTTGTATATCTGCTGATGTATCAGGAATGTTCACTTCAGGCCCAGCATCAAGAAAAGATGGCTGTCTTGAAGCATCAACATTATGTGTAGCAGCAGAGTGCTTTCTCCTGACATAGGTAACATTGGAATCTTTTGGATCACTAGGTTCAGCAGAATGAGTGGAATCTTCAGGCCTAGATGGTTCATTCCTTGATGGTTCAGGCCTAGATGGTTCATTCCTTGATGGTTCATTCCTTGATGGTTCAGGCCTAGATGGTTCAGGCCTAGCATCAGCATGCTTATGCTGAACACTATCCAATGTAGTAGCAGCCAAAAGTTCAAGCCCTTCCAAATCAATCTTGTCAGATGCTCTTGAAGATTCATCATCTAATTCATACACAACCCCCTTTCTCTTCCCAGTTTTGAGCTTAGTTTCCAGTTGTTTGACTCTTCCTATGAGAGCAAGAACTGCTTGACAAAGATTCTTTTTGGTGTGATGCAGATCCTGCTCCAATTTGTCCACCTTGGTTACATACCTGTTCAACAAAGCTGATACAGAAGTGAGAGTAACAGGACCTTCAGCTCCACCAACAGGGATATCTGTAGTATTGGGAGCATCAGTGGTCCTAGGAATGGAATAATCTAAATCTTCATCTACATCATCCTCATAGTAAGGTCTCATAGGACTAGGTGTTGGTTGTCTTGTAAACTTAGGAGAGGGTATTGGTGTGGGTGGCCTAGGAGATGGTGGTTGTTGAACATCAGGAGTAACTGATGCACTTGCATCAGGATCACCATGAGTCCTATCAGGAGAATCCTTTGGTTCCAGAGCATCAGGGGTATCCTGAACACCATCAGCTACATCAGCAGCCACTCCATCAGGGGGATTGCCCACAGGGGCATCAGCAGCTACATCAGCAGCTGCACCATCAGGAGGATTGCCACCAGGCAACATAGCTGGAAGTAAGGGTCTTATTTCCCCATTAAACTTAAACTTCATTTGAGAAAACAACTTTCTAGATAAACCCTTAACAGGTAAATGAGTGTGGTTATTTGTCTTAATGTCTAAAATGATTTGAAGAAACCTCGGATACAATAAGTATTTAAGTTTGGTATCCTTAACATTTTCAAGCATAGCATTAAAGATATACCTAGAAAAGTTGAATGTTCTTCCCTGAGAGAGACACACAATGGCAAGAGCAATGTCTGTAGAGAATTGGTCCCATCCACCAGACTTAGAACCCATACACTGAAGCAAGGTGTGTGTCAAAAAATCTCCATTTTGGACAAAACAGATTCTTGTACCAGACTTTCCCATCACCAGTATAACCAGCAGCCTGGAGTCCTCGAAGAATATCACTCTTAGGCAACTCAGTCACCCCTCCTTCATCATCCAACTGTAGTTTGGTCCTGACCAATGAATCAGTAACTACATATTCTTCCCCATCAATAACCGCATCAATCTCTGTTGGTCCATCTCCAACAGTCCTAACTTGAGCGGTTTCCCAAAATTGTACCACAAGAGATTCATAAATAATCACTGGATACTGAAGTAGAGCATAACAAATCTTGAACCTTCGAATAAATTCCATCATGTCCACATAATCGGCATCATTCTTATCACGATCGAGAAAAGCATGTTTGTTATGATCTCCTTTAAAATATAGTGCAGCCATTGATTGAGAATGAGAGATTAGGGTTGAGTGGTCAGAGAGGTATTGAAATGGTTTTTGAAATTTTATAGCGAGAGGGAATTAGTTAATTTGGGAGTGGGATATGCACGATTTGATTAATAATGGAAATTACCAAACATGGAATGAAACTGATATGTATTATTGGAAAGAAATCTTTGACCAATAATCAATTGATACAAATCCCAAGTAACTGAATCATCCGTAGAAACCAAATCAAACGGCTGAAAGCAGATAGTCAATCCGCAGAAAATAGTCAAAGGTTGACTATAGTCAACAGAACCATCCGAAGTAACAATCAGCAGCATCTTCCTCTTCAGTGGAAACCAAATATCTTTGAAAAATATCTCATAATTTAAACTTGCAAAGAACCCTTAATTATTCCAAACTGCCTCGCATTTATGGTAATAAAGACACGCGGTTGATGGATCTTATAAATAAAGGCTAATTACCCTCAAATCTTTCCACTGAAAATCAAATCCCTAAAAACCAATATCTTTAATCCATACAGTCATGACTTCCAACCAGCATATCATCAACCTTTCTTCTGATTCATCTGACACGTCTGATTCACTAACATCTCCACCACCACTTAATCTACCAACTCCTCCTCGTGGTCTGACTAAAGAACAAGCCAAGAAGAGGAAACATGATGTACCTGTGCCAAGTTCATCATCATCTGAAGATCTACCATCATACCCCTCTGAGATTGATGATCCTGAGTACCAGAGAGAGATGGAGAGAAGGTGGAATGAGTTGGAGAGGGCAAACAAAGTTCCCAATCCTGAGGAGTTGCCCTTCATATTTACATCTTCTGATGAACAGGATAATGATAATGATCCACTTTATAACCCTACATCCTCTGAGAAGCCTCAATCTTCTCGTCCAAGAAGGAGAAAAGTGAATCCCCCATTGACAAAGACCAGAAAGGTTGTGTTGGGTTTGCCCTGTCCTCAGTGGAGAGGAGTCTTCAACATCAACAGCAAAAGCAAGGAGAATACAGTGGAAGGCAAGGGAAAAGGCAAAGTAGAATAGGAACTTGTTGTAAAGCTTTTAGTTTCCATGTTTTGTAATGTGCCTCAGCAGAATCAATGAAAAGTTGTCTTGTGCACTTCTACTTAGTTTCATTCTTCTGAAGGAGAAGCAGTTCCTTGAATTATTTAATCTTGTATAAGCCATCAGTAGGAACTTACTTAAGACAAATTAGATAGTATCAGCAGCATGTGGTCAAACTCATTAACTTCCATCCGAAGTATCCACTGAATTGAACAACTTGCATTATTAGTAAATGCTACTGATTCAACTACCACCATTAATCTTGCATTTAATTTCGTAACACCTCTCCTTTGGCTATTTAATAAGCCCCAAATCACATCTCAGATATTCACAACTTGAATATAAACCCTAATCACATAGTCACCTCCAATACAATCACCAAGATCATGTCTTCAAACCCAGAAACCTCCAATGATAATTCCTCTTCTTCATTAATTGAAGAAGATATACCACCATATCCTTGAGGACTAGAAGGTGCTGATTTTGAACAGGCATTAGTGAAACGGTGGGATGCACAGGATAGACAATGGAATGCACATGTCCCCGTTCCTGCTGAGAGAGATCTTGTCTCTCCTTTCATTATTACCTCTGATGAAGACTCATCAGATGATGAAGATGAAGATCCATCCTTTCTTCCTCCTTCCACACCAGAGAGATCCCAACCAAGGTCACAGAAGAGAGATCCATCTCTTCCAACATCACAGAATGTGCTGTTGAATCATCCAGCTCCAGAACCTGGTCTTTCACATCATGAATACATCGGACAGGCCAAGGAGTCAGAGGTTGTGCGTAAGGGTAAAGAGGAGATGGAGTAAGAGGCTGAGGAAAAGAGCCATGGACCAAAGTTCTTTAGTATTTTCTTGACTTTAGGTTCTTGAGCTTCTTCATCGTCTTCCTCATCATTCTCCTTTCTTTTTCACCTCATCTTTAACATTGTACTTGTCATACCCATAGAAGGTAGTAGTACTATGTTAGACATATGTAGGAATGATCTTTGTAAATCAGTTCGAACTCAAATGAAAGCTGTAACTTGTTTCTTTGAATTAATGAAAAGATCATCTTTATTAACAACTTTGTATGAATTTCAGCAGAATCACTCAATCAGAAGAAACTATGTCCAGCAAGATAGACCATACTTCCTCAATACAATCTACATAACAGACATAAAATATGCAAACAAAAGAAACAAAGTTAGTGGGTTAGTGTTAGCCAAAATAAATCGTACAAGGAAATCAACATGGACAATCCGCAGGAACTCTAGATTCCACTGACAGCAATGAAAATCAGCAGGAACCTATCCTGCACACACATATGCAAACTAACACAAAAAGAACAAACTGAATAGACTATGAAATTAGTTACAAGATATTAAAAGAGAAATAAAAGAACTAATAATCTATACAATAAGATACATCATATCCAATCCTCCCCTGAGGCATATGCCTCCCCTGAGGCTTATGCCTCCCCTCAAACAGAGCATTCAAGGGTTAACCATCCCAATGGTGACTACTAGATGATTAAACCTAGGTCCATCAAAAGCTTTTGTTAACAAATCAGCCACATTGTCATCAGTATGAATTTTAAGCACTTGTATTAGATGCTTCTCATTAGCATCTCTTATGAAATGGTGCCTAATTTCTATGTGTTTAGTTCTCTGATGAAAAACAGGATTTTTAACAATTGAAATAGTACTCTGATTATCAATGTAGATTTTAGTGTTCATAAAGTTAAACCCATAATCCAACAACTGATTTTGAATCCAAAGTACCTGACCACAGCAATTGGCAGCAGCAACATATTCTGCTTCTGTAGTGGAATTGGCCACAACTGTTTGTTTCTTGCACTGCCAAGAGATGAGTCTTCTACCAAGAAATTGACAACCTCCTGTTGTGGATTTCCTGTCTAAGTTAGCTCCATCATAGTCACTATCACTGTAGGCCTCCAACACAAATGGTGATTCCTTTGGGTACCATAGGCCTAACTTGGGTTGACCTTTGATGTACTTGAAGATCTTCTTCGCAGCATTAAGATGAGAAGTGATGTCTTGAACAGGCACTGACAGCAAAGTTAATGTCAGGCCTAGAAGCTGTGAGATACATGAGTGATCCAATCATGGATCTGTAGAGGTGAACATTCACAGCCTCATCTTGTTCATTAGGATTTTTAAGCCTGGGTGGTTCAAATGGAGTTGTAGCAGTTCTCAAGAGTTCAAAATCAAACTTTTTCAACATGTCTTTAACATACTTCTCCTGATGGATAAAAATCCCTTCAGGTTGTTGGTTGACCTGTAGCCCTAAGAAAAAGGTTAATTCCCCCATTGCACTCATCTGAAATTCACCTTTCATCAAATCTTCAAATTCCCTGCACCATGCTTCCTTTGTGGATCCAAAAATAATATCATCCACATAGACCTATACTAGAATGATGTCCCTGGAGTTTTTCTTGAGAAAGAGGGTCTTGTCAATAGCCCCTCTTCTGTAGCCATGTTCCAATAGAAATGTAGACAATCTATCATACCATGCTCTTGGTGCTTGGTGAAGTCCATAAAGTGCCTTGACAACTTTGTACACTTTCTTAGGATGATGAGTGTCTTCAAATCCCTGTGGTTGAGTAACATATACCTCTTCTTCAATTTTGCCATAGAGGAAGGCACTCTTGACATCCATCTGATAGACCTTAAACCCCATGTATGAGGCAAATGCCAAAAATAATCTTATTGCCTCAACCCTAGCAACTAGTGCAAAGACTTCAGTATAGTCAATCCCCACTTCTTGTCTGAAACCTTGAGCCACTAATCTTGCTTTATTTCTCACCACAATTCCTCTAGCATCTCTCTTGCATTTTAAAATCCACTTGGTCCCAATTGCAAATTTCCCTGCAGGAAGATCAACAAGGATCCAAACATCTTGATTCTTGAATTGTTGCATCTCTTCTTGCATAGCTTCAATCCAACTAGGTTCAGTCAAAGCCTGTTTGATGCTTGTGGGTTCAACTTGGGACAAGAAACAAGCAAACAAACAATGCTTCTGATCTGTGTGATTGTCTCTCTTTTGAGTGGATACATAAGTTAGAAATGCACATTGCCCAAACTTGGTGTTCTTGATGGCACTTCGGGTGAGAACCATAGCATTTGGATCACCAAGTATATTATCTTGAGGATGAATGGTGTTAATCCTTTTAGTGACAACAGGATTCACATCAATGGAGGTATCAAGATTGGTGAGAGTGGGAGCAAAATCTTCATCATAAGAAGCTGATTGAAAGATGCCATCATTTTGCTCATTATTAGCAAGATCTGAGGGTATTGGAAACCTGCCATAAGGTTCATCCAAGCATGGTGATATTTTAGTGGAAACATGAACATCAGAAGAATTTCCTTCAGCAAAATCTCCATCAGTAGAATCAGCAGCTGCATTAGTAGATGTATCAGCAGAACTAGATTTGCTATTTTCTGCAGCAGCAGCTTGTCTTAAGAGTGCTTCCGTGTCTTGAGCAAATTGAAGACCAAGTCTTTTTGCTTCCTCAGCAGCTGTATGTTCTTGCTTTTTGAGTCTAGCAAGATCTTCTGCATAGGTTGAGTTATCTACTGCATCAGCAGAATGTGCATCAGAGGCATCTTTGGGAGGAGGATCTGCTATACGAATGGGGAGAGTAGTTACAACAATAGTGGGTTCATCACAATCTGAATCACTATCTGAATCATCCTGTAGGGTACCTGCACTGTTAGAAAATGACACTTGGATACCATCAGAGGGATTAGATTTATGTCTAATATACCCCAAATAGTCAGTCAAGTAATCAAGGTCAAAATACCATTCATGACCTTTTCCCTGAATATTCTCATTATCCTCCAAGAATTTCAGGTTAAGAGTCTCTTCAATCTTCTTAGCAGCCAAGTTATATACCCTGTAAGCTTTGCTATGAGTTGAGTAACCAATGATATGCCCTTCAGCAGCTTTAGCTTCAAATTTACCTAGGTGATCACTAGTGTTGAGAATTGTCACCTGGCAACCAAAAGGTTTCAAGTGTTCAATGGTAGGTATCTTCCCTGTCAGCAGTTCATAAGGTGTCTTATTATGTGGTCTAGTGATCAACACCCTATTCAATACATAACAAGCAGTGCCAACTGCTTCAGTCCAAAACATAGTGGGAAGTTTAGAGTCAGCAAGCATAGATCTTGCAGCCTCTATAAGAGTCCTATTCTTCCTTTCTGCAACTCCATTCTGTTGTGGAGTTCTAGGTGTGCTATAGTATCTCTTAATACCCTTTAACCCACAAAGTTCAATGAGATTAGCATTTTTGAATTCAGTCCCATTGTCACATCTTATTCCTTTAATCTTCTTGTTAAGTTGGTTTTCAATAAGAGCCATAAATTCTTTAAGTTCCTGAAAGGTTTGATCTTTAGTTACCAAAAAGAATGTCCAACTGAATCTACTGAAACCATCAGTGATCACCAAACAAAAGTACTTATGATCAATACTCCTGATAGAAGTTGGACCAAACAGATCCATGTGAAGTAGCTGCAATGGTTCAGAGATTGTGCTCACAGCAGTTATGGCCTTGTAGGAAGCTTTATGTTGCTTACCCTTGTTACAGGCAACACAATTATGTTCATTGGTGAAGATTTTGGGAGGAAGACCATGAACAAGTCCATCTTTAGCAAGTTTGTTGATCACTTTGAAATTGACATGTGCCATCCTTCTATGCCATTTAGTAGATTCATCTGAGGATGCTTTTGCCACCAAACATGTTAGATCACCTTCTGGCTGCACATCATTCAAATCAACTGTATAAAGATTATGATTCCTTGGTGCTTTTAACAATATAAACTCATCATCAGGTATCTTGAATTCAGGAGAAAGAATGAGACAACCTTCTTCAGTGAAAAGTACAGGAAGCTTTTTATCACATATTTGTGAGACAGAGAACAAGTTGAACCCTTGAATTTCCTTCACATAGTAGACATTCTCAAAATCCACATTTGGTGTTTTAATAGTACCTTTGCCAGTGATCCTTCCAACCCCACTTCCAAATCTTACTATGCCTCCATTAAAAGGCACAAAGTCATGTAGCTTCTCCTCATTACCAGACATGTTTCTTGAACATCCACTATCAATAATACCTAAGTCTTTATTAAGAAGGGGATGTGCCTACAACAAAAATAGTTAATATACAACAACAAAAATATGTTAAGAGGCTTAAGTCATGAAAGACCTGAGCCTACCCTGTGGATCATTATGTTTAACCCAAGAAGATGAGTTAGATCCACAATTGTTCCTGGAATCCCTGTATGCATAAGGTTTGTTATATGTCCATGAACAATCTGCTGAGGATTTTTCAGCAGTATCCCAAAAAAACCTTCTCAAAAACATTGGGTCTTTGTAATCATGCCAATTATTCAATTCATAAAATGATTTAGACTTATAGAAGGGACTATTACTAGTCCTATTAGAATTCAACCATCTATTAGTATGAAAAGACCTATCAGCAGGAACAGACCAATCAGCAGGATCACAGTTTTGTCTGCTGAAGTTATAAGGTGCCTGTGAATCTAATGAGGGTTTGAAGTTAACATTGGTCCTCCTAGGTCTAGTTTGAGTATTGGCACTAGAAACACCCATCCTCTTCTCATGAAAATCACAATCCTTAATCAAATGCAGTTTGCTACCACAAACAAAACATTTCTTCTTCTTAGAAGATTTATTAAAAGCAAGAGATGTCTTATTAAACACAGAATCATTCAAAGAAACACCAGAACAATAATTGTTTTGTAAGTACTGAAAGGAATTGTTTTCAAAAGTATTAAATAACAAGTCTTCAGAAGATGCTGTCTTAGAATGAACTTCTTCAGCAGCAACTTCAGAGTCCTCAGACTTGTAAGATGACTTGGTTGAGGACTTGGGTGAGGACTTGGGTGAGGACTTGTTCTTTGTATCACACCTGGCATGACTAGAGGTCTCAGAGGTTTTGTCCCTGGAAGAACAAGAGACATACGTGTTAGAATCAGTACTAGATATATCATCAGGGAAGTTATTGATCCTAATGCCAGTGTTTTCCTTTGAATTTGGTAAGTCCAACTTAGGAGAAGTTAGTCTAGGGGAGCTTATGGGAGTTGGAGAGTCAGAGTTAGAGGTATTACAAGAAAGGTTTTGCATGTCCTTAGATGTTTTGCCAAAGAGATGGTGTGAACCATCAAAGTCTGAGGTTTTGGTGGTGGGCATGAATTCTCCTCTTATAGGCCCTGGTACAGCATGCATATTATTGGCCATCCATTCCTACATATTTTTGAAAACCTTTATTCCTACATATTTTTGAAAACCTGCTGGTGTGGATTTACCTTTATCATTCCTTGCCTCTATTCCTACATATTTTTGAAAACCTAATCCTATACTAGAGTTAACAGCTTGACTACCATAAAGATGACTAGCTAGATTATCTCCTGAAATTAACCAATTCTTATGCAGAGCTATTTCTTTATCCAACTTATCTTTCATCTCTTGTTTCTCTAAATCTAATTTAACATTTACTTTCTTAGTCCATGTTAACTCATCGTTAGCACATTTTAAATCTCTTTCCAACACTCTTATTTTTTTCTTCTGAAACCACATTTTTTGTTGTTCTAATGTTTTAACAGCTTCTTTGTAAGTTGCAGCTTCAATAAAACAAGCATTATATTTGGGTTTCATTACATCATAAGCTTCTTTAAGAGTAGTATATTTAGAATCATAATCACAAACACAAGTAGATACCTGAGGAGAGATTCCCATGAGGCCAAAGTTGTCACAACTAGCCAGACAGGAGAGTTGAGGAGGACCATCTGTTGCATCTTCATGCTCATTCCAGTCAGTACCAGCATCTATAGCAGAAACCAAGGCTTTTGATGCTCCAGCTTCCCCATCTTTCTTCTTATATGCTGAGTATCTAGTAAGAGCTTCACCCTTCTTTGTTGTGCACTCTCTTGCAAAATGTCCTGCTTCTCCACAAGTGTAGCACTTTACAATTTTCCTGTCAAACCTAGCTGCATCTCTACCATCAACGTTGAGCTTCTTCCCAATCTTTTGCTCAAACCTTTTGACCTTGAGGGTGATCATTGCCATCTGCCACTTTAAGTCTAATTCCTCAAGAGCAAGTTCATCAATCTGTTCAAAGTCTTCATAAGCAAGTTGTTGATGTATGTCAACCTCAGCAACAAAAGACTGTAGAACTTCTTCCATCACATTGCGAGTCTTTGGATGAGTAATTGGATTAGCATGTGAAATAGATAGTGTGGTGATTGGATGACTTTGATTGGGAATGGTGATTGGACTTGAATAGGTATGTGGCATGTAGTTAGAGGTAGAGCTAACAAATGCAGTTTGTGTAGGAGGAGCTGCATATGGAGAGTTTCCCTTGACATCACCTTCTAAAGCTCTGAGCTTATTATACAGGTCATCAAAATTAAGATAGTCCAGACCACCTTTGGTTTTAAAGGATATACAAACCTGAGACCACGAGGGAGGTAAGGCTCTCAGAAATCTAGTATTTACCTCTTCATTGTCTGGCCTGGCAAGAAGTTGGTTCAGTTGACTCAAAATCTTCTGAAATTTGTCATAACCTTTGTGGAGACCCTCCTCTTCAGTAATCCGGAACTCCTGAAACTCTTGCTTCAATCTACTCTTTCTCATCCTCTTGGAGTCTTCATTGCCCCCGAACCTAATTTTTATAGCATTCCAAAGATGTTTAGGATCAGTTATGGAATGAAAATCACTCATGTGATCATCAGGAATAGCCTGAAGCAAAATGGTTCTGGCTTTATTCTCGCATTGTACTGCCATAATCTCTTCAGCAGTAGCAGGTTCCAAAAGTGTAACATTGCCTTCTGCATCTACAGATTGCTTTTTAGCACGGCATCCAGTAAGAATCACATTCCAGAGGTTGTAATCAATGCTAGCTATCCAATTTTGCATCTGCATAGCCCAGATTTCATATTCATCCTTTTTAAGAAAAGGAAGCTTTGCATTGTTGTTTGAGAAGGCCACCTGTTGTAATTGTTGAGTTAGAGAGCTAGCTTCAGAGATAGTGACATCACCTCCTGGTTTATCTGCTATTGAAACTAAAGTGAAAAAAGTTATGTGTTTGTGTTGAGGTTACAGAGAGTATCTCGTGTCTCTGATACCACTTGTTGAGATCTAATCTTTATAGACCTTTGAGCCGATAGATTGTTAGCTTACTAATGTAATCACCAGTAAGACTAAATAGATAACCTCTGTATATTTGTTAATATTGCGGAATATAAAAACAAATAGTATACTAAACTTTGATCCTCTATGGATCGATATACTTTTCTATAAAGTGTTTAAAAAACTCGTACTATTACAATGACCTAGGGTTTCTTATATACTAATGGAAACCCTAGCTTTTCTTACACGAAACAAATAATTAGAAACTAATAGAAGATATTCTACATATCTTGTCCTAAAATATAAAAGTTCTATCTACGGTTTATAACTATCCGTAGGATCTCTATCCGCAGAATCCTTTATCAGCAGAAAGTCACTAAGCCTTCCGCAGGAACCTGTCAGCAGTATCTGTCAGCAGTAACTCCAATAATTCCTTACAGATCGTTGATGTGTTTGGTGATAGTAATAAATGTGAAACAGTTATGCAGTAATAAGATTGGTCAAACAAGTTTTGACTAGGTTAATTTAAATTTCACCATTTGACAATTTTGGCCCCTTAACCTCATGTAACTTACATACCTAGTGCCAACTAACACATATTAAAACGTAACTCCACCAAGTATTTATTAAAGAACAACTTTGGATAAATTCACTCCCCCTTGACCTTAGACCGAAGTCCTTTTGTTTTGTTTTAAAGAATTTGTTTCACTTGTCAAGAAGAGTAACCCGAAAAATCTTTAACGCATCATATTAGATAAAAAATATTTTTGGTAAAATGCAAGTATAAAGCAAATATTAAAAAAATTTATTAAAATACTTTTCCTCCCCCTCAACACTTGTTTTAGATAATTGAAGACATTTTGATAAAATTAGTGTTGAAAATATTGGTGTATACTTGCATTTTTTTTTTAAAGAACAGATAAAATCTTTTTGTGTTTTTGTTGGTTTTTATATTTTTGTATTTTGTTTTTGGAAAAAATATTTACAAAGATAGTTTTGATGTTTGACGATCATTAATGTTTTAAAAACTTTTCCAGACCTTCTGGAGTCAAACATCGCATACCAAGTTGGTGAACTAGACTAGCAAACCTTGATGGTGCTAAGGCTTTGGTAAGTAAGTCCGCCAATTGGTACTCAGTTCCAACAAAATATAATTCAACGGCACCCTTTTCGACATGCTCCTTGATGAAATGATATCGGAGATCGATGTGTTTGGATTTGCAATGATGAACGGTGTTGAAGGAAATGGTAATGGCACTTTTGGAATCACAGTAGATTGGAATCTTATTGAATAGGTACCCATAGTCTTTAAGTTGTGATCTCATCCATATGACTTGAGCACAACAAGTAGACATAGCTACATATTCAGATTCTGTTGACGATAGTGATGTGCAGTCCTGCTTCTTTGATTGCCATGACACAAGTTTATCTCCGAGAAACTGTAATCCACCAGATGTGCTTTTGCGTGTGTCTAAACATCATGCATGATCAGCGTCTGAAAAAGCAATTAGTTCAAAACCAGAATCCTTCGGATACCAGATTCCCAAGTTAATGGTTCCCTTAATGTATCGAAGGATTCTTTTAGCCTCATTGAGGTGTCGTTCAGTTGGTTTGGACTGATAGCGAGAGCACATGTAGACAGCAAATACAATATCAGGTCTACTAGATGTGAGATACATGAGTGACCCAATAATACTACGGTATTTGGTAGGGTCAACCGGTGTCCCATGTAAGTCAGCATCTAGTTTTGTGGTATTGTTCATTGGTGTATTATAAGTATCACAAGTCATCATTCCATGTTTCTTTAAGATTTCTAAAGCATATTTGGACTGATTTATAAAGATTCCACGGGGTGATTGATGAACTTGTAGTCCTAGAAAGAACGAAAGTTCACCCATCATGGACATTTCAAAATTATCTTTCATTAATTTTGCAAAATAATTAGAGTAACTTCTTTTTGTTTACGCAAAAATAATGTCATCGACATATATTTGAACAATAAGTAAGTCCACCCCGTATGTTTTTGTAAATAATGTTGGATCCACCGAACCTTTGGAAAATTTATTGGCCAGTAAGAATGCAGATAATTTGTCATACCACGCCCTGAGGGCTTGCTTAAGTCCGTAGAGTGCCTTTTTGAGTCGGTAAACGTGATTAGGACACTCAGGATCAACGAAGCCTTCTGGTTGGCTTACATACACTTCTTCACGGAGTTCACCATTAAGAAATGCTGTTTTCACATCCATTTAAAAAACAACCATGTTACGATGTGCTGCAAATGCCAGAAAGATCCGAACAGCTTCATGTCTAGCCAATGGAGCAAAGGATTCTGCAAAATCAAGTCCTTCTAGTTGAGAGTATCCTTTCGCTACCAGGCGTGATTTGTTACGAATGAAAATTTCTTCTGCATCAAGTTTATTTTTCCAAATCCATTGTAACCCGATGACAAAGATTCCGTCAGGTCTTTCAACTAATTCCCAGACTTCCAATCTAACGAATTGCTAAAATTCCTCTTGCATAGATTCAATCCAGTTATCATAAGTCATTGCTTCTTTGATGTTTTTCGGTTCTTCCATACAAACTGTGAGTGCATAGATGCAAGTTTCACCATCTGTGTGAAGTCGTTGTCTTGTCATTACTGGTGCATCTGGATGGCCAATGATATGAACTAGTGGATGATCTCGAGTCCATTTGTGTGTCGAAGGGTGTAGTTGATAAGTATCTCGCATGTTTGCAGGATCCAAATTACGTGTTGATGACTCAGCAACTTCTGGAAATGTTGGAGCCGGTGCAAATGGGTTAACGAACGCATTAGGATCATGCTCTGCGGGTTTTGGAACTGATTGTGGTGTAGGATCTTCAGCCGATTGCCGGGAGTTGGACGCAGTTTGTTCAACAGTGAATGGAGATGCAATTGGAGGACCGTCTTTCTCAACAATTGTTGTAGTTTGTTGAGGTGAGTCAGGTACTTGAATATTATCAGGTTATGCAGCGGAATTTGGTGAGACCTCAGTTGACCGGTATTCAATTGTATCATCAAACAGTGGAGCAAACAAGGTTTCCAATTCTTTGCGGTTAATAGGCAATGGTTCAGCCGAAGAGTCCGGAAAGTTAAGACGGCTGAATTCGGGTCCTAAGCTGTTTTGCTCAAAAGCCATTTGCGTGAGTTCATCAAAATTAGCATGAATAGTTTCTTGAATTTCTCTTGTCCGATGATTCCATATCCGAAAGCCTTTGGAATTTTCACAATATCCAATGAACACTCCGATGTCAGCCTTTGCTTTAAGTTTACCTAAATCATCACGATCATTTTTCGGATAACAGAGTGCTCCAAATACATGAAAGTAATCGATGTTTGGTTTTCTTTTGTGAACAATTTGATAAGGTGTTTTGCGATGGCGTTTTGTGATCATGCAACGGTTTTGGGTATAACATGCGGTTGAAACAGCTTCTGCCCATAAGTAATCTGGTAATTGAGCATTAATCAACATAGTTCTAGCAGCTTCCACTAACGTCATGTTGCGTCTTTCAACAACTCCATTCTGTTCTGGGCTTCTAGGAATAGATGTTTGATGTTCAATTCCGACTTTCTCATAATATGACCTAAGTGTATGATTCTTAAATTCTGTACCATTGTCAGTTCTGACCATTCGGACCGTGTTGCGTAACTGAACTTGAATTTTAGTGAGAAAGGTGATGATCATTGAAGGAGCTTGATCTTTACTTCGTAGAAAATAAACCCAAGTCCATCTGGAGTAATCATCCACAATTACAAGTATGTAGCGTTTACCGTTGATACTTTGAACACGCATCGGACCACACAAATCCATATGAAGCAATTGTAAGACATGATTCGTACTATGCTCAGGTTTTGAAGGAAAATGAGCTCGAGTACTTTTTCCTTGTTCACAGGCTGAACATAAGTGATCTTTGGTAAAACGGAATCTTGGAAAACCATCAACAAGTTTATGACGAGCAAGGTCTGTCATAGTTTTGAAATTCAAGTGTGAAAGACGTTTATGCCATAACAAAGATTTTGTTGATTCTGCTTTGGAGAGAAGACATATCGGAGATGAAGCAATCATATCTGACATTGATATAGTATAAATATTTGAGCCACGTGAGCCAGACATAAGATCATTTCCTTGTAAATCCCGAACGAAACAAGTTTTCTCACGAAATGCGACTTCTAAATCTCCATCACAAAACTGACCGACTGAAAAAAGTTTGTGGCCAAGGCCTTCCACATAATAAACACGACTGATTTCAATGTTACCACTGACATAGTCACCATATCCCATGATTAAAGCGTAATGATCATTCCTGAATCTTACAGTACCGATAAACTTTGAAACAAAGTTGATTAACAGTTTGAGATTGCCTGTCATATGTCGGGTGCATCCGCTATCAACAATCCAGAGAACAATATGTACCACCTGCATCACAAGAAGACAACGAGGATGGAACAGAAGTAAGGGAACCCAAAGAAAGTGCGGGTTCCTGTTGGTTAGAAGCACATGTATTCAACAATTTAGGAATCCATTTAAATTTAGGTTTATACTGTAACCAACGTTGCCAATTCCAACTAGTTCTCGCTTTCTTTTTAGTGAAATCACTAATAATGGGTGTGTTCCTAGATTTGTTCTCTTCAATTGTGGGGGTAACTACAACCTCATTCGAAACAGTAGATTTTGGTCTTCCTAATATAGACTTAGAGGCAGTTGTGAGCCTAGAAGGAATTCCTTTCCTACGTTTCTTATGATGAGAAATGAGAGAATTAGCTAAACATGTTTTATGATCACCAGATGATACGTGTTCACGACAAAACACACAAGATTCATTAATATTCAAAACATTCAAAGGTTCATCATTAGTTACATTTAGATCTTGATTACAATTTGCCAGATTAGAATCTAAATCAGATGCAACATGAGTCTTATTCAATTTCCTAAGATGATCTTCTAGTTCTTGTGCTTCTAGTGTTCCTCTTTTACGTTGCCAGAACCTATTCTACTTGTTACTTTTTCTCTTGGGTCTGCTAACGCTCTTAGTGGAGACTAGTCCTGTGGAAGTGGAAGGGTCAACATTAGTGGTTTGAATATAATTACCCTTATCAGTTTTGTGTAATTCACACAATCCTGGTGCTATCACTGTGGTGTCAACAAACTTTCCTTTTTAAAGTAGCTTAATTTTCTCTTTCAATTCAATGATGATGTGTTTCTTATCCTGATTATCAGACTCAAGTAAACCTCTGACATATTTGAAATCAACATTGTTTTGTTGCCATTCGATGTTTTCACTTTTTATGTATTCAATTTCCTTCTCGTATTTGAGACACAGACTTTTGAAAGACTCAAGGTTTTTGCAAAGTTGACACGAGTTTGAAATCTTAGGATTTTGAAGTTTCAATTCCATTTTAATACTTTGAGCTTCATATAAATCGAGAGTTTGTTTGAGTTGAAAACTTTCTTTTGAAAATTGTTTGCACACATCATCATTGTTCATTCTCAACATGTTGTTATCATGTTTAAGTTTCTCAATTTCCACATTTAACTCAATATTCTCAACACAAAGCTATTCCATAAGCTTATTTGTACCAGTTTGATAGAGTTCATCTTTGATAACAGACATAATTTCAGCCTCGAGAGCTTGTTCCAAGAGTCGATCAACATCATCTTTTAAAATTCTGTTTCTTTGCTTTTGAGCCAAAATCGCATTTTCATTTGATTTGAAAACATCTTTCATTGTTTTGACTTCGTTTTGAAGTTCCAGTTCCCAATGTATGGCACAAAGACGGAGGTGTTTAACAATTAGCAACATTTGTTTTTGAAAAATATCTCTCTTTTCTCGCTCGTAAGCAGATTGAAAAGTTTCAATTTTTATTTCTAAATTACGTTAAACTGTTGCCTCCAAACTTTCGATGTCGTCCATGAAGGTTTTGAAGTAATTTAAAATACGACACCGTTTTGGTAAAGGTGTGACTTCACCAGAAGATTGTAAATGTCCGTTAATTTATGCCACATTTTGGACAGGAGCCGCATTAGAAGATGAAACATATGACTCAGTGATATACCAAGATTTCTCAGGTAATTCCTTTTGAGGAACAAAAGATTTAGAAATATGTGGAGCTTTTGAGTAATCATATGTGTGGAAAACTAGAAGGGGGGTTGAATAGTTTAGCGTTTTAAAATCTTTTTAACTTGTTTAGTTAGCTTTGAAACTTTCCGTTTGATCAAAGATATATGCACAAACACAATATATAACATGCAAGTAAATGAAAGAAACGATCAAACCACAACACGAGTATTTATCGTGGTTCGGCTACAAGGACTCTTTTTCCTTGCCCTACGTCCACGCCCCGAGTATCCAACTCGAGCATTTCTTTCACTATTCAACAAGCTCCTTTCACCGGCGGAGAAAACCTTACACGTCACTTATACTTTTACCGACACAAAGCTAGATGTCGAGTTCTTTTACAAGGGCACAACCACTCCCGTTTAGTTCTTTTACTAGGGTACAACAACTCCCAACACTCTTTGTATTTTGAGGACTAAAATACTAACCACTCACTACAGAATATACACAAACAAATGACGTGTAAACAACAAGAGTTTACACAATACTAAGCTACCAAGTCTTGCAACGTTGTGTTGGAAACTTGTAACTTTTCAAAACCTTGTGAGCTTCTTTGCTACAAAAAGAAACTTCACATTTACAATGTTAAGTGGTTAGAAGAAAAGATGAGTGTGTTTGTAAAATATGAGCTCAAGAGGTTAGCCAAAAATCAAGTTATGGCTTGGTATTTATAGCACACCGTACTGCATGCTCGACGGATCAGGCGGAACCCTCAGATGGGTTCCGCCCATGTGCCCCCAGGGTTCCGCCGGGTCTGCAGTAGGTTTATGCAATAACTCTTCAAACCAAACAAGGTCTTGTCTCATAACTCATAGCAACCAAACAATGTCACATCACTTAAATCAAGTCAAACACAAAACTTGTAAGCAACATCAAAGCAAGTCAAACACATTTCTTTCCATAAATGCATAATGACAAAACATACCATAAATGTGATGTGACTATTTCTAATTTAAGAAATAAACTTGTGTTATGTTTTATGAAATGTAAAATGTAGCAAAAGTCTAGTTTATGCAAGTCATAAAAACTAAGATTATGTTTTGCTTAAAAACTAAAGTTTACATTTTGTCGTTAACAAAACTTGGCGAAGATTGTAAAATATAAATAACGTTTTAGGGGATATTTGTATTAACAATCTCCCCCTTTTTGTTGATGACAAAACATAAACTTTGTTTTTAAGTAACACTCAAAATCTTGGTTTTTAAGACTTAAAAAAATTATATTAACCTTGTTTTACTTAAGAGACGAAAAGCATATCAAGTAATGAAGGTCTAATATATTTCTCCCCCTTTTTGTCGAAACAAAAAGTAGAGTAGTGAAGCGGAATAATTGCCATGCTCCCCCTTGGTTGATACTCCCCCTAAATGGAGTACCAATATGGGAAAACATGGATTTTGGACCCTACAAAAAAAATGGTTAGTTGGTGATATATATAGTCAAGTTTGTAGTTACCACACTCATTGCAACCACAATGACAACACAACGTTGATCAACCAACAATGAACAAAAGTAAGTAGAAAGAAATTTCATTCCAAGTAAAATTTTGACTTATAAAAGTCAAAAGACAAGAAATGTTAACTATTCTTCTACTTAGTAACCAAAAACTAAGAAAATAACCAAGAAAATAAAATAAAATCCTACATTCCTAAATTGGGGCAAACGGCCACCATAGGTTGTCTAGGATTTGTTGGTGTGGGAAAGTGCATCCAAACGTTCAATGACATGTTGGAATGCAAACCGGGTTTCATTTTGGAATTGGTGAAGCAAGGTTTTTATGCTTTCACCCATTTGCTCACAATTTGAGCAAACATGGGGATGGGTGGGTGAAAATGGGTTGGTTTTGGTTTCTTGGTTTAGGGGTTGGTTTGGTTTTGGTTCTTGAGTGGAGGATGGATTTGGTATTGAGTCAAGCAAGGTGGTTTGAAATTTCATTGCTTGATGAAGGTGGTTGTCAACCATGCTTTGTATTTCCTCATAAAAGGGAAAGAAAGACTCATAGGTTTGGGCTTGAAAAGGTGGTAGAGTTGGGTGATCATGGTGTTCAAAATTTGGTTCTCGATAAAGAGGACCATGGATTTCACGGTAGATTGGGTGAAATAACAACGGTTTGGGTGGTTGGTACACTTGTTGTGGTGGTTGGGTAATTTCAAGATCTTCATCAAGGTCAAGAATTGACCTTGGTGAGTGATTAGCAAAAGGTGGTGGTTGGGTATGACTTGGTGGAAGATCATTTAAATCTTGGACATATGGGTGTGGTGATGTTGGAGGAGACCCGAAATGCTCCATAGGTTCAATTTTGGGTAATGGTGATGGTGATGGAGTTTTGGATGGTTGGGTTGGAGCACTTCGTGGAGTTGGGTCAATGGGTGATTTAGTTGGTGGTGGAGTAAGCTCATTTGGTTGTTTGGGTGATGGAGATGGAGATGCAAGGTTCAAAAAGTGTTCACTTTTGATGGGTGATGTGAATTCCTCCGAAGATGAGGAGCGAAGGTTGATGGATTGGTTTGACCATAGTGGTTTCACACTTATCCGGGCGGTTCTCCGGATGGGTCGTGATGGTTGAGAGGTGTTTGTTGACTTGGTCATGGTAAAAATGGTTTAAAGTTTCAGAAATTGTGATGAAGAAGGTGTGGTTTGATAGTGTTTAGGATGGTTTAATTTATAGTGATAAAGATTTGTGGGAAGGAGTGTTTGGATTTGATGTTAGGCCATACAAAAATGGTGGTTCCTAATGATTTGGAAAACTTAATTGTGGGTTGTCATGTCATGGAAGTCAATCCAATGAAAATAGTGAAGTGAGAAGACAAGTTTTGCACTAAATGCTTAGTGGTTTTGGTGAGTTTGTTTGATGGAAAAATCTCAGGGATTTCAAGGATCCTTTAGAAGGGATCCTTCCTTAATGTGTGAAGGAGACTTGAGGTGGTTATGGCTATTTTTTAGTTTTGGCGGGAAATGGTTTTGGGTGAGTTATAAGGAATGCTAAGTACCTTAGTAAGCTAAACACATTGCATGTAATGGATATCTAGCTAAAAGGATTGGTTTTTGGTGTCTGGATGTTGAAATGTTGAAAATGAAAACAAAAATTCTGCAGGCTACTGGCGGAACCCTCAGAATACACAGGCGGAACCCAAATGAGGGTTCCGTCTGGTCCGTTGGGCCTAATCTAAGTTACCCAGAATTTGTACTGGCGGAACCCAAATTTGGGATCCGCCTGATCCGCCAGGCCTGTAAAAGCAGACAGTACGCGATTTTGACCCGCGAGATGATTTTCAAAATTTTCGAAAAGTCCTAAAACCATTCACAACTGGTTAGAAAATGCAAAATTTAGACATGTAAACACGCATATCATAAGACTTTGACCGGGGGGTAACGACATTCACTATACTTAGTGAAAATTTGATAAGCATGAAAATTTAACAACTTGCCAAAAGTTGTCTTCCTGCAACATTGTTAGTTCAAACATGTTCCAAAGTGTATCAAACATTGTACTAACACACAAATACATCACAAATTTTGTTTAAACGACCAAATTGTTTCAATAGCACCTTGTGCCAAACACTCCTAACACACCTGCACTCATTGTTTGTCCAGCTTCTTCTTCATTTTTCCAAGGAAACTCCCGATGTTTTTGAACATCCCCTTGGGCTTTGTACATTCTCTTATCACTAGCCGGAAGTTGAGATTGGTATTCTAGCGGTGGAAGTCTAAAGTTTGGCAAATTGTCATCTTCACTCATTGAGGAAGATGAAGAGGAGGTAGGAGGATGAGGACATTTTCCTTGGGCTTTGTACATTCTCTTATCACTAAGTGGGACAAAGGTGTGAGGAATGAGAGAGTAGTCAAGACGAAGACGGTTAGGAGTTGGTGGAATGGGTGAAATGAACCTAAAGAGACGGGTCAAGAGCATTCCATACGGCATAGCCGTTGTGCCATGCACTGGAATGTCGGCCATTCTCTTGGCCATGTAGTAGGCAAGATTGAAAGGTTGCCTAACGGACAAAGAGTAGAGCATGTAGCATAGGCAAAGGTTGATATGGTCTCGGTTTCCTATGGTGCTTATTACATTGGCTCTAAGGACTTCCTCCCATTTCTTGAATTGAGGCAAGAGTTCATTAAGTTCCATTCCATATGGATCCTTATCAACCTCATTACCCATACGGGTTCTCCTAGTATTGGTTGTCCTAACAAAGAGGTGGTTACGAAGTACATCTTTTGACACAAGAGGGGTGTCAAAAGGATGGAAACGGTCATCGAGGGTGTCAAGGGTTGAGAGAGAGAGTGCAAATCGGAGTAGATACAAGTACCATGGTTTGGGACCCCTAGGAGTTGAGCAAACTCCTAGAGAGTGAAGGAGTATTGATTACCACTAGCCCTAAAGTTGACAAATATGAAATCATAATCACCCATGGAGAGGGTGACGGATGCATAGAATTCTAGAATGAATCTAGGACAAATAGGCTCGTCGATAGTCAAAAGACACTCAAAGTTGATTGCGGCAAATTCGGCATAAAGGTTTGTGCCTTCTAGGAAAGATGGGTCAATGGTTCTACCCTCATGGACATAGTGTTTTTCTAAGGCTTTGAAAATATTGACTTGGTTTGGGGTAAAGCCTTTGGTTTTGTGGTGTTTTGGTAGGTACTTAATTGTGTCCTTGTGGTCGTAGTGGGTTACAGGAGGCATGATGATACCTAGAACAACAAAATTTTCACATTTTAGTTTATGTAAACTACTTATTATAATGTGGATGTTCTAGTGTGTGCCTATATGAAAACTATGTGGAGGTGCGGTTATCTTGACTCATTTTGATGCATCAGAAACGTTTTATAATGCAAGTTTTGTTATAAAACAAAAGATAACCCAAACACTCCTAGTTCAATGTAGCTTCGTTTGAATGTACCCGAAAATACATATTGATTATGTATTCCCTTTAGAATTCAAGAGACATTATGCAAGTGATGTTTTGAACATAACGTTTTGATTTTGTATTCTCAATGTGAGACGAAAAAATATTTGTCCTACTTGTTAGAAATTTTTGCAAGAATTTGACATTGGGTGATTTAGCAAACATGTTTACACTAAGTAAGAATGCATTTCCTAACTATGGGGAACATGATTAGTTTTGTTAAACACCTAATTTTATGCATGAGTTTTACAAGTTTAATGCATAACCCCAAGTTTTTGTTTTTGTGTAAAATAGAATTCCTAGACTCAGATCAGGATTGTAATCAAGTTTAGAATACTTACAATGATGATGGATTAGTAATGTGATTGAATTGGAAGACCAAAATTTCGTGGGTATGGATGAGAGGAATGGTGAATAGTAACAGTTTTGGAAGTTTTGGTATGAGATAATGGGTGTTTGGTTTAATATAAACAAATGTATTGATTTTGCAGGTCGACGGACACGGCGGATCCCAGAATTGGGTTCTGTCCGTTATGTGAAAGGGTTCCGCCGACCCTGCTGAGAAAAATGGTTATGGATTTGTTTTGATTTTTGTTATTTTTGTCTAATATCCAGAACTACAATGTAGGTTCCATGAGTCCTAAGCCTAGCCTAAAAAGGTTAAAAGGTTCACGTTTAAGAGGTTTGGTGAGAATGTCGGCTATGTTGTCTTCGGAAGAAACTTTCTCAATTGAGATATTTCCTTTTTGAACGTTGTCACGAAGGAAATGATGACGGATTTCAATATGTTTGGTACGAGCATGTTGAACCGGGTTTTTGCTGAGATCTATGGCACCTTTGTTGTCACAAAGAATTGTGATGTCGTTGAGTTGAATTCCATAGTCGACAAGAGCTTGCTTCATCCAAAGATCTTGTTGACATGCCTTTCCGGCCGAAACGTACTCGGCTTCCGTTGTAGAGATAGCAAGAGCCGTTTGCTTCTTAGAGAACCATGAGGTGAGACAATGTCCAACAAAAGTACAAATACCACTTGTGCTTTTTCTATCGACATAGTCACCGGCATGATCCGAGTCGGCATACACTATGGTGTCTATTCCCGTTCCTTTGGGATACCATAATCCTAAATGTGTAGTGCCTTTAATATACCTAAAAATCCTTTTAACGGCTTCGAGATGGGTAGTTTTAGGATCTTCTTGAAAACGAGCACATAGTCAAACACTAAACATAATGTCGGGTCTACTAGCCGTTAGATAAAGTAGACTACCAATCATACCTCTATATTTAGTGCTATCTACGGATTCACTTTCCTCATCCTTGGTGAGTTTAGTTTCCGTGGACATGGGATTTTTGATTAGTTTCGAATCTTCTAATCCAAATTTCTTAAGCATGTCCTTAATATATTTAGATTGGTTAAAGAAGATACCATCTTCAAGTTGTTTAATTTGGAGTCCTAAAAAAAAGTTGAGTTCTCCCATCATACTCATTTCAAACTCGTCATGCATGATTTTTGAGAAATCCACACATAATTCTTGACAAGTTGATCCGAATATAATGTCATCAACATAGATTTGGACTATGATAATATGTGAATCTTTCTTCTTAGTGAAGAGAGTATTATCAACTAAGCCCATGGTGTACTTATGGTCAACTAAGAAGGTTTTAAGTCGATCATAACATGCTTTTGGAGCTTGCTTAAGTCCGTAAAGAGCCTTTTTAAGTTTGTAAACATAATTAGGTTTTTCAAAATCGATGAAGCCCGGTGGTTGAGCAACATGCACTTCTTCATTAATGACTCCGTTTAGAAATGCACTTTTGACATCCATTTGAAAGAGTTTAAAATTATGTGCACACGCATAAGCAAGTAAGATTCTAATAGACTCGAGCCTAGTAACAGGAGCAAAAGTTTCATCGTAGTCAATGCCTTCTTGTTGATTATAACCTTGTGCTACTAGCCTAGCTTTGTTTCTAGACACAATTCCATTTTCATCCATTTTATTACGAAAGACCCATTTTATTCCAATTATTGTTTGACTCTTTGGTTGAGGAACTAATGTCCATACATCATTCCTAACAAATTGGTTTAACTCTTCTTGCATTGCAATTACCCAAGACTCATCTTTGATAGCTTCATTAATGTTTTTCGGTTCAATAGTTGACACGAAACAAAAGTAGTTGCTTTCATTTTGGACTTTTGACCTTAGTGTTCTTTCGTTAATTTTGCCTATGACACTATATAATGGATGACTTTTAGATTCTTTGAAATTCACAAGTTCTTTGTTTACTAGTTCATCTTCCTTGTCATTATCTAAGATTTCTTGACTTTCAATAAATTGGCTTTCAACTAAGTCATCATCTACCAAAGGTGATGTCTTAGAGGGAGGTGGACTTTCGTCAAATGTTACGTTTAACGATTCCTCGACTCTTAAGGTTTCTTTGTTCAAAACAATGTAAGCTTTACTACTTTGTGAATATCCAAGAAATACACCTTCATAAGACTTTGGGTCAAATTTGGTGAGATAATCCTTGGTGTTAAGAATGAAGCATTTACTCCCAAACACTCTAAAGTATCCTAATGTAGGCTTTTTACCTTTGTAAAGTTCATAAGGAGTTTTATTCAAAAACGGTCTAATTAGGACTCGATTTAAAATGTACGTTGATGTGTCTACGGCATTACACCAAAACTTTTGTGGAATTTTTTGTTCATTAAGCATTGTTCTACTCATCTCTTGCAACGTCCGGTTTTTACGTTCTACTACACCATTAGATTGAGGAGTACATGGAGCTGAAAAGTTATGAGTAATTCCATTTTTATCACAAAAGTTTCCAAATTGAAATTCATTATCAAATTCACGACCGTGATCCGTTCTAATAGACAGTATGTTAGACCCTACTTGATTTTGAATTTTCTTACTTAGAATCTCAAATTTATCAAAATATTCATTTTTACTTTTCAAAAACTTTGTCCAAGTATAACGTGAGTAATCATCTACTATGACCAAAGTATAGAAGTTGCCTCCATAACTTTGTATAGCCGATGGACCAAATAAATCCATATGCAAAAGTTCTAGACACCTAGATATAGACGCCAAGTTTTTAGCCTTATGGCTACTATGGACTTGTTTACCGACTTTGCAAGCATCACAAAAGTGTTGGTCATATTTCAACTTGGGTAGGTTTCGAACTAAGTCTTTGGAGGAGAGGTTTTGGATTAGTCTCATGTTAGCGTGTCCTAAACGTCTATGCCATAAAGTTGAAGATTCATCTAATGAGGTAAGACAAAGTTTGTCTCTAGATGTTGAATCCAACTTCATAACGTATACGTTGTTCTTAAGGACACCTTTGGCTATGGTTATACCATCTTTAAGTATTTTACTACCGTTTTCACTAAAAAGGACATTATACTTATTACGACAAAGTTGACTAATACTAAGAAGATTAAATCCTAAGTTATCAACATGAGCAACATCATCTATAGAAAGAGAGTCATGAGAGATTGTACCTTTTCCGATGATTTTGCTCTTAGCATTACTACCAAACGTAACATTACCTCCATCACATTTGTGATATGTTGAGAAGAGGCTTTTATTACCCGTCATGTGCCTTGAACAACCGCTATCTTTGATCCATTCATCTGGATCCAAACAAACTTTGAGGCACACCTATTTAACGAAAAACACTCAAACATTTGGTCCCCAATTTCTCATGGGTCCATTTTGGTTAAGCATACCATTAATTTGTTCCAAATATGAAAATAGAGCATAAGGGTTCCATGGCATGTAATTTGAAGTTTGGTAATGTCCAGGAGTGTTTTGGTTCCAAACATGTTGGTAGTTTGGTCGAGCGTTGAAGTTGCTCTTTGGAAAGGGGCGTTTGGGAATTGGAGTCTTAGGTCTTGGTTGAGTAGTCTTAGCTCAAAATTCATTTTTACTAAGTCCTACTCCAGTTCTAAAGGCAGGTTTTGTTCCATTTTTATATGTAACTTTAACAAATTTTGAACGATCCGATGTGGATGGAGTTACTGCTGCAGCAGACCTGGCGGAACCCTCGGGGCCAACGGGCGGAACCCTATTTTAGGTTCCGTCTGGTCCGCGGGTTGCTGTAGCAGTTTTGTTTGTTTCATGTGCATTCTTTTCTTGTTTCGTTTGACCCTTAACAGTTTCTACTTTTCTGAACCCTAGACCTGTTTTATCAAAGGGTGACTTTTGAAGTTTCATAATTTCATCCGCACACGAAATGCTCTTATCGAACTTTTTGAACTTTGTGGTTTGTTTGATTAAATCATTTTGAGTAATTTTAAGTTTTTCAACTTCAAGTTTAAGTTCTTCACATGATTTGCATGAGGTGTCAATACCTTTACTCTTTTCTAATCTCTTAGCTTTTTCTTTTAACTCATAAACTTCATTTTCTAAAAACACCTTTTTAGTTTTCAAAAATTTATTTTTGTTTTTGATTTTTAAGCTTAACTCACAAAGTTTGTTATATTCATTTTGTAAAGTGTCATCATCAATAGAAGAGTAAGATGAGTCGGAGAGTACCTCATTTGAGTTGTGATCCATGAGAGCAATATCATCGTTCTTTGGCTCATCATCATCTCCTTCATAGTCACTCCAAGCACCACCTACAAAAGCTTGTTGAGGCTTGCTCTTGGGTGGTTTTGGACATTCTCCTACAAGATGACTTGTGTCTCCACACCTATAACATTTTCTTTCAACTTTTCCTTTTCGATCATCACGATCTTTCCAGAAGGTTTTCTTGTCATCTTTAGGTTATCTTACAAACTTCCCTCGCCTACGGAAGAACTTCTTGAAGTCTCTCACGGCCATAGCATATTCCTCATCATCACTATCCGAAGTAGATTCTTCATCATCACTTGATTGAACTCTAGCTTTCAAGGCAATGGACTTAACTTTTTCTTTCTTGCCTCTAACAAGTTCCGAATCTTTTTCCATCACCATTTCATGAACTTTGAGATTTCCAATTAGCTCATCAAGTGACATGCTTGAAAGATCTTTGGATTCTTCAATTGCCGTCACTTTTGCTCTCCACTTCGGATGGAGTGCTCTAAGAAATTTCCTGACAAAGTTCTTACTACAAAAAGATTCATCAAGTGCTTTAAGTGAATTAATAATAATGTTAAACCTAGCAAAAGCATTATCAATAATCTCATCTTCGGAAATAACAAATTGTTCATATTATTGAACAAGAAGATCAATTTTGTTATCTTTAACTTGTGAGTTTCCTTGATGAGTGACAATTAAAGATTGCCAAATATCTTTGGCGGTTTTACACAAAAAGACTCTTTCATATTCTTTCTTAGGCAAAGCGTTGTAAAGCATCATTTTAGCTTCATTATTTTTACCGATCAATTTCTTTTGATCATCATCTTTAATGTTAGTAGCTATGTTATCACCATCAACAATTATATACCATAAATCTATATATTTAGATTTCACGTAAGTTTCAAAACGGTTTTTCCATTATATAAAACCATTTGCTTCAAAGAGTGGTGGTCTTTGCATAGATTGCCCTTCTTTGTAATTTTCAAAATCCATGGATCGTTTCAAGTTTTAAAACACAATATATTTTAAAAGCTTGAGTAACGTAGCTCTTGATGCCAATTGTGGAAAACTAGAAGGCGGGTTGAATAGTTTAGCGTTTTAAAATCTTTTTAACTTGTTTAGTTAGCTTTGAAACTTTCCGTTTGATCAAAGATATATGCACAAACACAATATATAACATGCAAGTAAATGAAATAAATGATCAAACCACAACACGAGTATTTATCGTGGTTCGGCTACAAGGACTCTTTTTCCTTGCCCTACGTCCACGCCCCGAGTATCCAACTCGAGAGTTTCTTTCACTAGTAAACAAGCTCCTTTCACCGGCGAAGAAAACCGTACACGTCACTTATACTTTTACCGACACAAAGCTAGATGTCGAGTTCTTTTACAAGGGCACAACCACTCCCGTTTAGTTCTTTTACTAGGGTACAAAAACTCCCAACACTCTTTGTATTTTGAGGACTAAAATACTAACCACTCACTACTGAATATGAACAAACAAATGACGTGTAAACAACAAGAGTTTACACAATACTAAGCTACCAAGTCTTGCAACGTTGTGTTGGAAACTTGTAACTTTTCACGACCTTGTGAGCTTCTTTGCTACAAAAAGAAACTTCACATTTACAATGTTAAGTGGTTAGAAGAAAAGATGAGTGTGTGTGTAAAATATGAGCTCAAGAGGTTAGCCAAAAATCAAGTTATGGCTTGGTATTTATAGCACACCACACTGCATGCTCAGCGGATCAGGCGGAACCCTCAGATGGGTTCCGCCCGTGTACCCCCAGGGTTCCACCGGGTCTGCAGTAGGTTTATGCAATAACTCTTCAAACCAAACAAGGTCTTTTCTCATAACTCCTAGCAACCAAACAATGTCACATCACTTAAATCAAGTCAAACACAAAACTTGTAAGCAACATCAAAGCAAGTCAAACACATTTCTTTCCATAAATGCATAATGACAAAACTTGCCATAAATGTGATGTGACTATTTCTAATTTAAGAAATAAACTTGTGTTATGTTTTATGAAATGTAAAATGTAGCAAAAGTCTAGTTTATGCAAGTCATAAAAACTAAGATTATGTTTTGCTTAAAAACTAAAGTTTACATTTTGTCGTTAACAAAACTTGGCGAAGATCGTAAAATATAAATAACGTTTTTAGGCGATGTTTGTATTAACAATATGGTTTCCAATATTCAACTTGACTCATTTTAGATCGACTCTCTTCTTCAAGTTCTTCCTCTTCATCAGTTTTATAAACAATAGTGCGCACAATCGAATCATCAAGCATATGTTCCATGCTGTAAATTTTCGGATTTTCTTTTAATGCTTTGTGAAGAAACATATATTTGAAATCACCAATTGCAAAACCTTTATCGGGTCTCGGTTTTAGTGTAAATTTCTGAATTGTTGTGATTGAGTTTCCGTTTTTGTAAACAATATTACGAAATTCTTTGAGTTGATTGTCACGATCAACAATGTCACCGAGATAATTGTCTATAGCTTTTCGTGTTTGCACTCTATATTCACAAAAATCCTTTTTGCACATTAACAACTCTGTTTCTGTTTTCCAAAACATTTGTTGAAGTTCTTCAACTTGTTTTTGAATTTCACACTTTTCACTTTCAATTTTTGAAACCAACTTTCCGTTAGACTCAATTAAATCTTGCATTTTGTGTTAAAGATCTTGTTCTTTTTTGTAAGATTCATGAAAGGAATTTTCAAAACTTTTTGCATGTTTAATCTTGTATTCCTGATTTGAAAGTTGTATTTTATAACACTCAATATCTCTTGCAAGTGATTCATTTCTTTCTTTTAACTCTATATTATTCTCATTGTATTTAAAGATTTGTGCTTGTAGAGCGTGTAGTTGTTTGAACAACAATGTATTGTCAGGGTATGGATCAAACGATGGTTCATGTTGTTCTACATGATCATATTTATCATTCTCATTAGGATCGTCAAATGAAACAACTGTGTCATCATCAAATATGACAACTGTGCTTATTTGTTCATCGTCCTGAGAAGATGAAGATGAGTCACATGGAACAACTTGCGCCGTGTCTGATTCAGAAGCAGAGGTAGAAACAACTTCATGTATAAAGCATGCATTAAGATCATGTACCTGAGACAAGCCAGGTGTGCATACACTGGGCCTGAAACATTGAATTGGAGTTCCTGCATGTTGGCCATAAGCATCACAGCTGCATTAGCTTCGAGATCTTCCATGTCATCATCATTGTTAGCATTTGCCATGAAATTGTTCTCTTGCTCAGTGAAATTTCCATCCTTTTCATCTTGAAGAGCCATAAGTAATGTGTTAGCATTAGAAGTGTTGATCATCAATGGAATCAAAGAGAGATCTCAATGATCGCCCCTTAGGGGGAGATTGTTAGAAATAGAAGTGACGATCATTATTGTATCAACGAGTCTTGTAATAATGTTGTAATAGTCTTGTAGTTTAGTTAAGGGTAAACGGGCTTGGTTTAATCTAATATTGTATAAGGTTAGGTCTTGTCTATTTCATAAGCCCAAGCCCGGCCCATCTCTTTATCCTAACTATATAAACCTCCAAATGCTCCCATTTGGAGGTGGTGCTTCTAGGTTATTCTCATTGTATTCTCTTCTCTCTTAATCTAATATATCTTTCTTTCTCTCTCTAGAAGTATCCATCTCCTCTCCATCTCTATCTCTATTCTTATCTCTTCTATTATCATCATATAACTTGTGTAAAGTATAAAATAAAGGGTACTAACATAATGACTGCTTGTGAAACTTACTACCCCGAGTTCTCGGCTTAGGACATTCTGTAGCAATATGACCTTGTTCATTGCAATTATAACACCATACTGCATTCCCAGAGTTAGAGTTCCAAGTAACAACTGGTTCAGTCCTTTGCTGAGAAGCACCTGAGTTGTTCCTGAATCATCCATTGTTGTTATACCCCTGACCATTTCCATTGTTGTTATACCTCTGACCATTCCCAAAATTTCCTGACGAACTTCCTGAACCTGATCACCCAAAGTTACGATTATGAATTTTAACCCTTCCATCATGTACAATAGCTTGATTCCTTGTGTTAGAGGATGAACGTTGACGGTTGTTTGTTTTGTTGGAGAATTTGCTAAAAGCACGAGCAATTAGAGCAAGTCCCTGATTCAACGTGTTAAACTCCTCATCGTCATCTTCATGTGAGTTCGAGTAATACACAGCATCATTGTTGTTGTATGGAACAAGTTGAGTTGAAGTATTCTGTGGAGATGAATCATAGGAGATCATATAAGATTGTGTATAACTGAAGTAGTTTTGCTCTTGAACGTGTGCATGATTTGACATTGGTGGAGCATAGTTAGATTGAGCTACGAGTGCCAATGAATTTGGTGTTGGTGATGGTGAGTATCCTCCTCTAAGAGCTCGATCCTTTTCCACTTCAGGTTCATGGTGTTTCAGAAAATCATACAACAAACCATATGGTGCATCATGAAGATTTTTTGTTTGTCGTACGAATGTCACATACTTATGCCAATCCGGACCAAGACTTCCAACGAATTTGGAGTTCACTGCTATCCTCGGTACTGTGATTTTGTGACGTTCCAAATCATTTACCACATTAGTGAAACGATGATAGTAGGATTCAAGTGACTCTCCTGGTTCAATTGTGATGTTGGTGTATTCCATGTAAAGTTTAGATTCCATATCATCTTTGTTCAAGTGAGTGCCTTCCATTATGAGATGAACATGTTCCCACATAGCTTTGGCCGTTTTCTGAGCATCAACACTTCGATAAATAGGATTAGGAATTCCTTGAAGTATATAGGCCATTGCATACTCATCAGCTTCACTATGGTGTTTCTGATCCTCAGTGAATTGAGTAATTGGAACAGGTATTTCAGCAGGAGCACGTGGAGGAACAGCAGTTGGATCACCAGCATCAAGTCTTGTTGGCCACACAAATGGTCCTTCAAGTATCACTTGTTTCAAGAATTTCCCATGGGGTTTCTTTAGCTCAAGGAATCGTAAGAATCGACTTGACCATTGAACATAGTTCCCAGGTGTTACCATTGGAGGCGTTTCAAGTGATCCTGCCTCATGTCTGGATTGTTGAGTTGTAATAACTTCACACATTCTATCAAACCAGTGAGGTTGTTTGGATGAAAACTGATTGTTTTGTTGTGACATTTGGTGTGGTTGTTGTTGAGGAATAATTTGATGTTGTTGCATCATGAGATATTGTTGTGGTGGATTAAACGGTTGATGATGAAAGTGTGATTGGGAAGGTTGTTGATACGATTGTTGCTGATGATATTGTTGTTGCTGATACTGCTGATGTTGCTGTTGCTGTTGCTGAGGATGAGAGAAGTAGTAATGTGGTGGTTGAGACATATTAGAACACTTGTGTAGTAATGGATCTTAGTAGTAGATTGAAATGCACGTTCCTTTGGTTAAGATCAAAAATCCTTGGGCTAAGTTGAAATCTTACGCGTAATGCAGAATGATTCGATTCTTTTTGTAGTTTTCCGAAGAAATACCGGTGAAAGTATGTTCCCCGGGTCGTTTTCCCAACGAAGCGTTGAATTGATCTTGTCGACACGGTTTGTGAATCTTGTGAAGTGAATGAGGATAGAAGAGATATTTTGGGTTTTTGATTACACTACTAAAATGATTTAAAACGCAGTTAAAGTAAAAAGAAACAATAAAACGACGCAAAGTAAAAACAAACAACTAAAACAAGTGTAAGATAAAATAACTAAAGAAAAATGAGATTTAAAACGTGAAAAGAAATTAAGACTGGAAATGAATTTAAAGACAATATGTTTGAAAAGTGACGTGAATAAGTTCATCAAGTGTGGGCCAAGGATTGACGACGAATTATTTTCCTTAAACAAAACTATTTTCTCACA
This sequence comes from Artemisia argyi, assembly GCA_030686995.1. Lineage (NCBI taxonomy): Eukaryota > Viridiplantae > Streptophyta > Magnoliopsida > Asterales > Asteraceae > Artemisia > Artemisia argyi. The sequence goes on from JARVZY010002064.1 coordinate 673,004, forward strand.
ACGTTGGTTTATTTTGAAAATAATCCTTTAAAAAGAAAATAATTAATAGATGTGTAATTTGATTATTCTCCGGCTTTTGCCCTTCAAATAATAAAATTACAAGTCTAAATAATCAATACGATTATTAATCACGACCCTCTTTTATGGCCACACTTAACTCACAAACTCGTGCCACCAAGCAAACACTAAAAAAAAAACTACTCGAAAATCATATTAATAAAATAAAGTTACTCGATAAAATAAAAAGACTTGATAAAAGAAATAAAAAGACTTGATAACGTAAAAGGAAAATTTTATTTTTGGCATTTTAATTTTCATAAAAGAAAAGGATGTAAAGACTAATTAAAAAGGAAATAAGTAAAAGAAATAAAATGAACTAGTTATTATTAAACTAAAAATGTTTACTAGATAACGTGACAAAATAAAAGATACTAACTTGTTATACAAAAAATCCTAACTTGATAAAATTTTAGAAAATTTCGGCAGAGTTTCGTTTAGATATTAAGCATAAGAAAACCTCACTCGAAAAACGATGAGGGAATGATTATCGTACTCGATAATCTTGGCTAACTCGCCAAAAAATATAAAAGTAAAAAGTAAAAAAAATATTTAACAAAAAGTACTCAAACTCGATATGCCAAAAACGAAACTCGATAAAACAGAACTCAAACTCGATAACCACACTAGTTTCCAAACTCGATAAACAAAGTACTTCAAACTCGAAAGAAAATGTTCCAAACTCGATATACATATAAGAAAAGTCAAACTTGGTACGCTATGAAAATCCAAACTCGAAATGTAAAATTTTGCAATATAGTCCTAAGTCGAAAACGAAAATCGAAATATTGCTAAAAGGTCCCTAGTTATAATGTCAAACTCGGAAGAAACAAAAAAAACAAAAAAACAAAGTCGGTATTTTTTTTTTTATGTAACTCGAAAGTATTTTTTTTTTTTTTTTTTGTTTGAAACTCGAAAGTATTTTTTATATGTCTAACTCGATAAGAATATTGACTCTAACTCGACACTTTTAAAAACTATAACAAAACACCATTTTGATCCAAACTAAAGCCTAAAAACTAATGTTTTTCACCAAATCTTTCACTAATCAAACTAGTTTAACCATAAACATTAAATCCCATCAATAAAAACATGAATTTAACTACTAAAAATTAAAGACTTTTAGAAAAATAAAGCTTTAGAGAGAGAGTAAAATAAAACTTGACTTTATAAAAATAAAATTACACTACTCCTACTACTATGAGGACCAACCCTCAACAACCCTAAATCTAACCAAAAACTTACCATAAAACTAGCCAACCTCACAAATGAGGCTATCATGATCTATTTATAGGCTAGGGGCTAGGGCTTCTCTAATCTTTTACATTGTTGCATAATTAGCCCCTAGACCTTAACAAAACATGAAATTCAAGCCTAAAACATTATAAAATGTAACTAATACAACTTAATATTAAACGTAACGACTGATAGTGATCCAAATGCATTTCTTGTAACTTGGAGGATTAGAGTTGACGTTTCTTTCATGGCTTCGGCTTTTGACCTTTTCCAATCTCGTGCTCGTTTTTGTCAGTTTTTGTCTTGTTTTTGTTCATTTTTCACATATCCGTACCTGCACATACACAAGTACAAAAACACATATATTTGGCATATTTGGCTTGGTTTTTGGTCTTTTTAGGTTCGTTTATGGTCAAGAAAAGGTGAGTAATTAAGCACTCACCAAAATCCCCCAGACTAAGGTATTGTCGTGCCCTCACGCAATGTCATCACCTCACGCTTAAGAGATAAATAATTTCAAAACCTCTCTTTACTGACGTTGTAAAGTAGCAATGACTTTCAAGAGAAATAATAAAATCATTTATTCTCAAAAACACTCTGTTATCCTATTTTCATAAATAACAACTTCTACTCTCTTTTTGAATTTTTTTTTCATTTTATATGTGACGGTTTATCTTGACTTTCATTATCAATTCATATCTGTTGATAATTTTCAGGGTCAACGAGTAGAAACACTTCAAGGAGAAGAGACCATACGGATAAAAATCGTCATCCTTGATTTTTCACAAGCTCCCAAACTAAGCGTAAAATCGAAATCATTGTTTAACTAGAAGTTAGATGCTAACACTGCCCACAAAAGTTAATTGTGTATTACCTCTTGGTTCCCAGGTCCTATGTTTTGTATCTCAGGATTTTAATTTGTTGAGAAATGAATTGCTTCATATTTTTCTCGTTTTGATATTTGTTAGTCCGATAAGAGCACAAAATTTGAACGTTAAGTAGTTTCCAAACTTTCCCTCGAAAATCTCTGCATACAAAAGTCGGGTCCACATGAAGGTCTCTGATTTAACACGATTTGTAGGGGCTCCCTTTTTATTTACGACCGAGACATACCATGATTGATACCCGAAACGGAAGCTTTTTATTAGGGAAACCCCCGAAGTCGAAGCTTGGCATTTTTGCATAACTATAATCACTTTAATAATATTTGGTCCTTAGTCCTTTATTTCAATTACAACAACGGTTTTGAGCCGCCAAGATGCAAGAGCTTTATTATAACTTATGGATTTATATCCTTTGCTTTTTTACAGCTTTGGATTCCTCTGCCTTTTAATTTGGCTTTGGATTATTATTATTGATATTCATAATCATATGCCAAACTCCAAGTCCTACGGTCTTTAATAAGATCACAACATCGGCTGCGAACCGGCAAGATGCAATAGTCTATTTCACCGTAACACTGGCAGTACCCTTATGTGTACCAAACCCTCATATGCAAAAATTTTGTTGGGAACGAGAAAAAACTAAGTATTGCCCAAACCGTATACACTTAATTAATCCTAGACATCTATTTATATGGGTGTGCAAGCTTGTGGGAACAAGGAGGCCACAAGTACCTCTCGTGGGTTTTTTAAATCCCATGGTTGAGATCCGTGTATAGCACGAAACTTCTAAATAAACTCTATCATTCCTCGATCTCCGCAAATTTAAAATCCCAAGTAATGAGATCCGCGGAAGCTTAGCCATAATATTTTGATTATATTGGTTAAGGGAGACAAGCTAGGGCTCAACACGCCCGGTCAAGTCGAAACATTTATTTCTACTCTCGCCGGTAGGAAAGTCAAAACAAGGTGTCAAAACTTATTATTCATATCGTATATCATTTTTTTTTATTTTTTTTTTTATTTTTTATTTTTTTGCATTATAAATAGGTGACAAAATTTAAAATTTTTGGTGGAAAACGGAGTTGCGTAAGTTAACAGCTCAAATAAAGGTGACAGGTCAAATCGAATCGAAGATTCACCCCCCCAGACTAAAGTGAAACATTGTCCTCAATGTTTTAAGGGTAAAGGTAATCCTACGTAACATCTAAGGCCGTTTATTAAGTATACCAAGAGATAAACGTTAGTCGATAAGATTTAGGATATGGTGAATTTCCGATAGAGCAACGAAGGATGAGACTCGAGTGGAGAGAAAGACAAACCACGAGCACGAGAGTCCTCAAACTTCGGGGAAATTCCTGAACATTCACAAACAACCACGAAAACACAAGTTTGGAAAGGGTCGCCCCCCTCACGTTACATTATTAAAGAAAATAGAAAATACAGAAAATGAAATGGATAAGCATGGGGTGCCTCCCACGAAGCGCTTGTTTTTGGTTACCGAGTCACATGAGCTTGACTCGATCCCCGAATTAAATCGTTCTTGGGGAGAGCAGATAGAACGGACACTCGTCATGATAAACAGAGATGCCAGGGTCAAATATGGTATCCTCACTCCCGGTGGAGTGGAAAGAAGAAATGATGGGATAAGTATAGAATGGTTGAAACACCCAGATGGTAAAAGCATAAACATCATCAGAATCATGGGTGGGTTGGGTGGGTAAAATATCAAGCACGAGATCATCATGATCATAAGTCTCGTCCACCACTCCAACAACAACTTCATTTACATTGAGCTCCAAATCTTCATCGGGTGGTTTCTCAGGTGGACGAGAAGATGGTAAATCAAAGAGAAATGAATCGGTATCAAAAGGCTGAGAAATGGTATGAGAAAGTTCATCAGAGAACTTCTCGTGAGGAGAATCAAACAAATCATGTAAGTCCTGAACCTCGGGTTCCATTTCAGACTCATCACTAAGAATATCGAAGATCGGATTATTTGAAATTTGATTAAAATCCGATTCAAAATCAAATAACGGGTTCGTGAAAGTCTTATCGAAAGTTTCGGAAACCCTTGGAACGAGGTCATCATCATCCTCATCATAATCATCGATATCTCCACACGAGTCTTCATCACTCGAAGTGTACTCATTGTGAGAATCGGAATAACTTTCCACTTCAACTAAATCTTCATTGCTCATCGGAGGGAGAGAAGTAGACGGATCTTCATTCAATAATTCTTCGAGTAAAGGAATATCTTCCTCCGGATCAAAATTAGCATTGTCAACCATTGTCGGAATGGCATCACTAGTAAGAATTGCCTCGATCTCATCTAAAAAGACATCGCTCCTCTCAACTGGTTCTAGAGAAGGATGGAAAGAGTCGGAAATGAAAGGATCAGGGGATGGAGTGGGATTGCCACTCTGAGATGAATCTGAAATTTCAAGAACGTCTTTGTCGACCTTTTTATCAGCATATAAAGCTCGGATATTCTTCATCTGCTCTTCTGCTAATAATTCTGCCATACTCTTTTCTTCTTTGACGGGTGTGATTTCAGCAGAATAAGTGTAAAAACCCCCAATTTGGATGGAATCCTCATCATCGTCGTCATGAATAAAAGTCTTACGTAATTTAGCATTTCTTTCCTCGGCAAGTAATTCTCCCATGGTCTTCTCATGAGGATCGGGAGTATATGTAATACGATTAGCCATGAACTCTCGTACCATTGCAGTAAGGGATTTTATTTCTTCATTCGGAACTTGAACCATGTTGGGAATTTGTGGGGGTTGGTTAAAACCATGAGAATTGTAACATGAATTCGGCTCATAATAATTTTCAAATGATCCCCCACAATTTTCAAAATTTAATGAACTTTAGAATGAATCCCCATTGTAATACGGTTCTTGCTCATAAAAGTTTTGAGGAGGGTAATTGAAATTGTTTTGAGGATAATTGAAATAGTTTGGATCATAATCGGAGGTGAATGTGGGTTCAGGTCTCGACATATAACACATACAAAATCCACGAGGAAATCCACATTCTTTGCAAAAACACCGTTCACAAAGTATTCCTTCTTCGGAGGGATTTCCACAATTAAAACAACTGAACGGAGGCGGCGGTGGTGTTGGAGGATAATCGGAAATGTTTGAAGGATTGTTGAACGATCTTTGATCATACGTGTGAGAATTACAAAACCAACAAACTCCGTTACTAAGATTACTACCACATCGTTCGCACGTACACCAAACGCATGAACCTTCAAAGAACGGTTCACCACATTTAAAACAAGTCGGATCCATAAGAATTATCGGTTTAGAGGGTTAAAGAAAAAGAATTAAATGATAAGAAGATAAGAAGATTATTTTTGGTTTTTGAATTATTTGAAAAAGAAAATCAAAAGTAGAAAAGGAAAATCTTTTTTTTTTTTTTTTTTTTTTTTTTTTTTTTTTTTTTTTAAGCGATAACTTCCAAAGGAAGGTTCTTCAAAACACAAATCAAACAAACGATCGACGAAATCTTAACAACGGTTGTCTTTTTGCGTGTACAGTTTTGTTTTTCCGAAGAAATACCGGTGAAAGTATGTTCCCCGGGTCGTTTTCCCAACGAAGCGTTGAATTGATCTTGTCGACACGGTTTGTGAATCTTGTGAAGTGAATGAGGATAGAAGAGATATTTTGGGTTTTTGATTACACTACTAAAATGATTTAAAACGCAGTTAAAGTAAAAAGAAACAATAAAACGACGCAAAGTAAAAACAAACAACTAAAACAAGTGTAAGATAAAATGACTAAAGAAAAACGAGATTTAAAACGTGAAAAGAAATTAAGACTGGAAATGAATTTAAAGACAATATGTTTGCAAAGTGACGTGAATAAGTTCATCAAGTGTGGGCCAAGGATTGACGACGAATTATTTTCCTTAAACAAAACTATTTTCTCACAACGTTTGTTTATTTTGAAAATAATCCTTTAAAAAGAAAATAATTACTAGATGTGTAATTTGATTATTCTCCGGCTTTTGCCCTTCAAATAATAAAATTACAAGTCTAAATAATCAATACGATTATTAATCACGACCCTCTTTTATGGCCACACTTAACTCACAAACTCGTGCCACCAAGCAAACACTAAAAAAAAAACTACTCGAAAATCATATTAATAAAATAAAGTTACTCGATAAAATAAAATGACTTGATAAAGGAAATAAAAAGACTTGATAACGTAAAAGTAAAATTATATTTTTGGCTTTTTAATTTTCATAAAAGAAAAGGATGTAAAGACTAATTAAAAAGGAAATAAGTAAAAGAAATAAAATGAACTAGTTATTATTAAACTAAAAATGTTTACTAGATAACGTGACTAAATAAAAGATACTAACTTGTTATATACAAAATCCTAACTTGATAAAATTTTAGAAAAATTCGGCAGAGTTTCGTTTATATATTAAGCATAAGAAAACCTCACTCGAAAAACGATGAGGGAATGATTATCGTACTCGATAATCTTGGCTAACTCGCCAAAAAATATAAAAGTAAAAAGTAAAAAAAATATTTAACAAAAAGTACTCAAACTCGATATGCCAAAAACGAAACTCGATAAAACAGAACTCAAACTCGATAACCACACTAGTTACCAAACTCGATAAACAAAGTACTTCAAACTCGAAAGAAAATGTTCCAAACTCGATATACATATAAGAAAAGTCAAACTTGGTACGCTATGAAAATCCAAACTCGAAATGTAAAATTTTGCAATATAGTCCTAAGTCGAAAACGAAAATCGAAATATTGCTAAAAGGTCCCTAGTTATAATGTCAAACTCGGAAAAAAAAAAAAAAAAAACAAAAAAAACAAAGTCGGTATTTTTTTTTTTTATGTAACTCGAAAGTATTTTTTTTTTTATTTCGTTTGAAACTCGAAAGTATTTTTTATATGTCTAACTCGATAAGAATATTGACTCTAACTCGACACTTTTAAAAACTATAACAAAACACCATTTTGATCCAAACTAAAGCCTAAAAACTAATGTTTTTCACCAAATCTTTCACTAATCAAACTAGTTTAACCATAAACATTAAATCCCATCAATAAAAACATAAATTTAACTACTAAAAATTAAAGACTTTTAGAAAAATAAAGCTTTAGAGAGAGAGTAAAATAAAACTTGACTTTATAAAAATAAAATTACACTACTTCTACTACTATGAGGACCAACCCTCAACAACCCTAAATCTAACCAAAAACTTACCATAAAACTAGCCAACCTCACAAATGAGGCTATCATGATCTATTTATAGGCTAGGGTCTAGGGCTTCTCTAATCTTTTACATTGTTGCATAATTAGCCCCTAGACCTTAACAAAACATGAAATTCAAGCCTAAAACATTATAAAATGTAACTAATACAACTTAATATTAAACGTAACGACTGATAGTGATCCAAATGCATTTCTTGTAACTTGGAGGATTAGAGTTGACGTTTCTTTCACGGCTTCGGCTTTTGACCTTTTCCAATCCCGTGCTCGTTTTTGTCAGTTTTTGTCTTGTTTTTGTCCATTTTTCACATATCCGTACCTGCACATACACAAGTACAAAAACACATATATTTGGCATATTTGGCTTGGTTTTTGGTCTTTTTAGGTCCGTTTATGGTCAAGAAAAGGTGAGTAAGTTTTACGTAGAACTCTGAAACTTACGCGTAAGATTTGATCTTATGCGTAAGATCTGACTTATGCGTAAAAACTTAGGCGTAGAGGCAACTTCTGCGTAGGATCTGTCTTCTGCGTAGGATCTTTGGCGTAGGAAATAGACTTACGTGTAGGAATGACAACTTAGGCGTAGAAAGAGGGTTTTGACAAAAGTTTTGCGTAGAAAAGGGGTTTTGACCTTAGTTTTATGCGTAAAATGACCAAAGAGTACTGTAGACAGCTGGAAATTGTACTATTCTCGACCAACTTACGCGTAAAGTGTACTGTTCATCAGAAAGATCAAAAATTTTGAAGAAAAATAGAAGAATAAGTAGAAAAACCTTAAAAAATCAAAACTTTATGCAAAATCTAAGCTTCTAATCACTATATGAACCTTAAAACTTATCCAAGCTTCAAGATTTGAGTGAAAGAAACAAAGAAAAATGCAAAAAAAATGATGAAAAAACACCCTTAACACCACGTAAACACCAAGATATACACTTCAATCTCTAATAGGCGAATGATACCACTTGTTAGGTACCCATTTATGTAACACAAGTATGAGAAGTAAGATGAGAATAAAGGATTGGTTGATTATAAGAATATGAAGATTGAAAGAACAAGAGTTTCCTTAATATATCAAAATAACCAACACCTCTCATGTGAGAGGTTACATAGTATTTATAGGGAAGGATTAGGGCAACACTCCCTTCCTCCCTTTCTTGTTAAACGAAATGGGCTTAAGGCCCATGGGCTTGCTACATAAGCCTTAATATTAAGTAAACATACAAGCCCTAGCAACCTATAACATTAAATGACCGAAACTTGAATAAATAGTGAAACTATGATCCCAACAAGGTGGAACGATCATGTGTTGTAATTACTTTTATATTAGTGTTAAATGACCCCTAACTTGTATTTTGATTCGAATAAAAGTCCATTTACTTGAGGACAAACAAATCTCCAGTGTAAGGGTATTTGATGAGGCGAAATTTGTTACGCTTTTAAGGGGTCATTTAAGCCTTAAGTGGGGATAATATGATCAATTATTACCCTAAATCGTTCTATTTGTCATTTTAGGTATTTTGGAGAGAATTCTGGAAAACATAGCATTTTGGACGTTTTGGAGCATAAAGTGA